>CM073577.1:108036114-108675016 GCA_037074715.1 Magnolia kwangsiensis | reverse complement strand
ATTAAACCAATTTGCAAGAGGGTTACAACAAATCTGCCTCTAGGATACAATAAGCCTCTTCTCCTGAACCGGAGAAATGTGGGTTTCAACCTGCAAAACTGAAAAATCGCACCCCGAACACACTTTTACAGCATACAACCCTGACTTCTGTGCTGTTATAATTTACCCCTTGAAAACTGTTTGTAATTTACTACCTGAAAAAACTATTTGTAGTTTAGCGCATGAAAACTGTAATTTTCAAAGGAACATGTAAAAACAAAAATTGAGAAGAAGAAGAAGATGGAGAAGAGATTGTTGGAAATTATAAATTCGAATTGACACAGAGATGGATTTATATAGAATCATAAGAGATATTTAAGGCCTTTTCCATAAAAAGACATCTTCTTCCATGGTGTCTTTTCACCAATGGTGGTGTCTTTCCAATAATGGCATCTCTCCATTTTAAATTCAAAAGATGCTCCCTTTACCAAGAGGCATCACCATACACACCAACAATCACCAAAGTCACAACCCTTCTTTTTCAATTTTCTTTTCTTATTATTTTGAAAAAACCCAACACGTAGCAGTAAGGAAAGAAAAAGAAAAGAAAGAGAAAGAGAAAGAGAAAGAGAAGGAGAAGGAGAAAGAAAGAAAGAAAGAGAAAAGAAAAGGAAAGAGAAGGAGAGAGAGAATTCACGTGGTGGTCGAGTCAAACCGAGTTAACTCGGTTGAAACTTGCAGTAGTTCTACCCTGAGTTTGGTTCAGGTTTGAATTTTCATTATTGCTCCATCATCTTCACTTTTCCTTACCTTTTGAATCTTTTCTTCCCCTTTCCGAGTAATAGAGGTGGAGAATTCCACTGAGACGAATTGAGTCGACTCAGTGGAATAACACTCCTGGAACTTTTATATATATATATATATATATATATATATATATATATATATATATATATATATATATATATATATGTAATTTAATTTGAAACATATAGAACCGAATTTTAATTTAGGTCTCCTCTCAAATTCACCAAACTAATTAGATCCAACCATATTATAAATTAAGCTTTAATCTTAATTATTTGGACCTTGTGAATTAGGACAAGATTTAATCCTAAAGTGCGCTCCTGAACAACTAAACTTGGTAGAAGGCAGACAGGCAACCAAAGGTGAGGGTTTTATCCTTTACATTTACACTAATTTAAGTTATTATATCTATCATGCTTTTATATGTCTTCCTGTTATTTTATCTTGTCTTTTACTTGCCTTCATGTTATTTTATCTTACCTTTTACATGCCTTCATATTACTCTAAATCTTTCCTGCAATTATATATTTTACCATTAATTATTTGCCTTTGAGATTATAGTATAATGTTGATTACAAGTGATCTTTCTGAATTTATGTGGGGCGATGGATACAAGCCTTGCCCTTGTCTTATCAAATTTATTGAGTTGGCCCTGCCACTCTCATTATAATTGAATCGGCCATTGTCGCTCTTCTATTAGTTGAGTTAGCCATTACTACTCTTATTTATTTGAGTTAACCATTGTCACTCTCCTATTTGTTATGATAGCCATTGCCACTGTTTGAGTTGACCATTGTCACTCTTCTCTTTATTATATTGTCCTTGTGCTATTTATCTTTAAGACTTGGGCATGTGTCTTGATATTACAAAACTCCATAATTCAGTTTATATTCTCTATAAATGCAAGCGATGTAGTTAGATGTATCACAACTAGTAATTTAAATAATCTATCATGGACGTAATGCACTCTAGGTAGAGCATATTACGTAATTCCTTGGGTTTTTGATAGTGGTGCACAAATCGATGCTTGTAATTTGCAAATGTAGTGTCACATCACTTTCGGAATTGGATATCACAAAGAGTCGCTCCATGAATAAATCATGTCACATAAATCATCCGACTCATGTGTCATGCACTTTGAGGTGTTCACGTAAATCCACGATAGCGTTGGTTATGCTGGCGAATATTCATATAGTGAGAGTGCAAGTCGAGCTGGATATCATGAAACTATTTTCCATATTGTGATGATCACTACATATGATGAGTCGCACAAGCTTTGCTAGGCATACATCTTATCATGCTCCAAACTCAGAAACCGAGCTCACAAAATTTTCGATCGCCGAATTCGGTGCCGATAGCCTCTGTAGTACCCCATTCTCAGCTTCCAGCGTCCATACGCCAGATTCCGATCTTGAGATCATACAAGTAGGATTTTTTAATGTACATTTACTCGTAATAAGCATAACCACAAGTTTATCCAAATCACAAAGGCAACATTATCATCACATATCCACTAATATAAACATTTGAATACAATGTTGAAAGGAAAATACATATATCAAAATCAAAGCTCCATAAGTCAGCTACGTGCTTCAAGCTCTACGCTGCTGCAATCTAATATCACCTGCACGCATATATCGTGCATAAGCTTATAGAAAGCTTAGAGGGTAGTGTAAGTGTGTACATAAGGTAAGTGCCAAGTATTCAATACAATGCCATAATCATACAATATCGAAAATACTGGTAAGATCATAAATCATACGATATCAGAGTAAGCAGAAATACTGACAAGTCCATGAGTCAATCAATATTAGAATATGCAATACAGATCAGCTATACAAATGAGGAGTTATAAAGAGCCAAATGTCAGATGTCGAGGATGCAATGCAAAATATACAATTCCCAATGAGTTCACGAATACCGACAGCTGTACCTAGACCATGTAAATGCAGAAATACAGTAACCCAAAATGTCATATGCCGCAGTTGTAATGCAATATGCAGTGTGAATGAAATGACCATGCTGGAGTGTGAAGTCGGGATGACAGTACGTAGTATCGCAAGCTATGGGGCCAACCACAAGGGACTTTTATCTAAACCAGTCTCATACTTAAATTTGGATAGTCAGACTTACTAAGGTAAAGTCCTGATCTCAGGTTAGTCGCGCGTCCCAACCGAAATCCTAGCCATTGCGAAGGTACACGTAATAATTAGTTGCGCACAACTAGCCAGAGTGGACAGTGAATGAATGAATAAAATGCTGAGTATGCAACTCCTACTCCACAAATTAGTACTGTACATCTCTGGGATCATCGTTGGGGTCTAGTACACTCTACACCAGCTTGCCGCCCCATTAAGCATACAACTGGGTAAGTGGAAGAGACCTTACTATCCACCTGTCAATATCAGGTCCGGCTCATCTATAGTTGTCATGCCCCAAACTCGAAAATCGGATTCACAGGAATCCCGATCGTCGAATCCAGTGCTGACAGCCTCCGTAGTACCCCATTCTCGGCTCCTAGTATTCATATGCCAGATTCCAATCCTGGGATCCTATAAGGAAGATTTTTTTTTCAATGTACATTTAACTCGTAATAAGCATAACCATAAGATTACCCAATTCACAAAGGCAACATCGCCATCACATATCCATTAATATAATCATTTGAGTACAATACTTAAAGGGAAATACATAAATAGAAAATCAAGCTCCAAAAGACCACTGTACGCTCTAAGCTCAACACTACTACAACCTAACATCACCTGCACGCATTTATCATGCATAAGCTTAAAAAAATCTTAGAGGGTTGTGTAAGTGTGTGCATAAGGTAAGTGTCAAGTATTCAATATAATGTCATAATCATATAATACCGTAAATACTAGTAATCCATAAATCGTACAATGTCTGAATAACTAGAAATACTGATAAGATCATGAATTATCAGAGTAAACAGAAATATTGATAAAGTCATAAATCACACGATAACAGAGTAAGAGAAAATACTAACAAGTGCATGAGTCATACAATATTAGAATACGTAATAAAAATCAACTATCCAAATGAGGAGTCATAGAGAGCCAAATATCAGATGCAGAGGATGTAATGCAATATACATTCCTGATGAGTAACACAAACAGCGTCAGTCGTACCATATACTGTGGATGTAATGCAATATGCAGTGCGAATGGAATGACCATGCTGGAGCGTGAAGTCGGGATGATAGTATGTAGTATCGCAAGCTATGGGGTCCATCACAAGAGACTTCTATTCAAACCAGTCTCATCCCTAAATTTGGATAATCAAACTCGATGTGGTAAACTCCTGATCTCAGGTTAGTCGCGCGCCCCAACGGAAATCCTGACCATTGCGAAGGTACACATAACAATTAGTTGTGCACCACCAACCCGAGTGGATAGTGAATAAATGAATGAATGAGTATACAACTCCTACTCAATAAGTCCACATATCAGTACGGTTCATCTCTGAGATCATCACGGGGGTTTAGTAAACTTCAAATGGCACTGCCCCTCTCCCAGCAGTAAAGTCCAAGTGAGCGTAAGAAACCTCACTATTCGCCTGACCAATAGTCTGCCAATGCCTATCCGGCACATCGATAGCGGACCCATTCATGAGATGGTAAACTCAACCTAGTATTGCCCCTACTCTCGGACGAGTAAGGCCACACTCCCTCCCAACCAACCACGATACAGTGGGAGACGCGGCCTCCTGATATTCGACACTCGGGCGCTTATGTATCCACTCGGTCTCAATGTTGGGGCATCCTCTGGTACCAAGAGGGTTTAGAAATTTTCACCCAGGGCCATCTATGGCAGCCCGATGCTAGAATAAATTTCTGATGTCCCGTCTGGCCATCCACGATATAACTGTGGATGCTACGGCCCTGATGTCGCTAGGGCCTACAGTAATATAATGCAAGATGCATGAGTCATACAATCCAGACATGTATCAATCATGCGCATACTGTGCGCTCATGTGAGATAGTCTCTGTCTATCAGAGAGTCTCATAACAACCTACCCAATGACATATGCAATGGTCAACCACATCTCATAACAAATATGTAGATGATGCGTATGGGCATTTATCATGATGCTATGCTGTCATGTACTCATAATCAGTGTCAATAACCGGCATCGACAATCGACCTCGACCATATGGACATTTAACCAACATTTTCCCAATGAATAACCAACATAGAGCCTAACATATAGTGGACTCATGGCCTCACACAAGAGCTAAATATATAACACCATGGGCCTCACTCAAGAGTTTAATATACATCACGATGGGCCTCTTATATGGGCTTAATATACAACACAACGGGCTCCATCTCTAGGCCCTCAAATGCATTATAATGGGCCTCATCACCTAGATCATATTAGGCCTTAAACACGGACTGAATACACATCACAACAGGTCTCAAATATGGGCCTCATATACATCACATTGGGCCTCGTCAATCGGAATCGGCTATCAGCCACGACATTCAGAATCAGTAATCAATCGACCTCGATAATCAGAATTGGCAATTGGCCACGTTAATCAGGATCGACAATCAGTCACAATAATCGTCCTGGATTACTGATCGACAATCGGTCACGATAACTCAGAATCGGTAATCGGCCTCGATCGATAATTGACAATCGGCCAAGACAAATCAGAATTGGTAATCGGCCTCGATCAATAATCAAAATCTACAAATCGGATACGTTAATCAGGATCAACAATCGGTCACAATAATCGGCCTCGATCGCTAATCGGTAATTGGTCACGACAAATTAGAATCAGTAATCGGCCTCGACGCAAGGCGGGGTCCATGGATAAACGACTGATGATGGTCCAAGTAATACCAATGGGGGCCCATTCGTTTGGTTTAACCTACTAGAGAATGATGAGAATGGGCCTAATCAGGCTTAAGGGAAGGTCACAATATGGACATCTAACCATCATTGCCTGTCAACATGGACGTTTAACCAACATTGCTTCCAAGTAGTGGCCTAAATAGAGTTAAACATATAGTGGGCCCCATGGCCCCCACAAAGAGCTAATATACATCGCAATGGGCCTCACCCAAGGGCCACACCACATGGGCTACACATACATCACATCAAGACTCATCATATGGGCTGGTAATACCTCACAATGGGCCACGTCATATGGGTTGGAAACACATCATAATGGTCATGGCATATGGGCTGGAATTACATTACAATGAACCTTGCTAAATAGGAGATGGGCCCTGCACATGGGCCTCAAATACATCAAGTGGGCCACATCAATGGGCCATGCCAATGGACCTCACATACATCAAGTGGTTTTCATCAATGGATCATACCAATGTACCTCATGTACATCACAATGGGTCGAAATACATGATGTCACCTATATGTCAGTTGGGCCACAATACATGGGCCGAAAAAAATACAACTCATTGGGCCTTACCAAGTGGGTCATGCCAATGGCCTCAGCACATGGGCCATAGGTTCATCACATCAGGCCTTGTCCATGGGCCTCGAATACATCACAATGGACCATAATCCATGGGCTTCAAATACATAATAGGTGGGCCCTGCACATGGGCCTCAAATATACATCATGATTGGCCTCATGGATGGGCCACACCAATGGTCTAATATACATCAAATGGGGCCACATCATATGGACCCCACCAATGGTCCTCATATACACAACAGGTGAGCCCTACTCGTGGGCCTCAAATACATAACATGTGGGCCCTACGCATAGGCCTCGAATGCATCAAATGGGCCTTGTATCTGGGTCTTGAATATATCAAAAGGGTCATGCGTCATGAGCCTTATACATAGCACAATGATCCTTGCGTATGGACCTAATACATATCACAATGGACTTTGCCCATAGGCCTAATATGTGTCATAATGGGCCTTTCCCATGGGCTTCGAATGCATCTCAATGGGCCTTACCCATGGGCCTCAGATTCAAGCAGGTGGGCCCCATCATATGGGCCTCAAATATACATTACAGGTGGGCCTCAAATGGGCTGAAAATATATCACAATGGGTCTTATCAAATGGACCACAACTACATAACGAGTGGGCCCTACACAACCCTCAAATATATCAAGTCGAAAGATCATCTAAACCATACCACGGCGGAATTGCATGGTGTGGCCCATCGTGATGTATATTTAAGATCCAACCTATTCATAAATTAACATAGGGATAGATGAAGTGAAAATAAATATCAGCTTAATTGGAAACTACTGTCGTCCTTAGAAATTTTAAACGGTGGATGACATTGTCCATTGTTTAAATGGTGGGGTCTACTTGAAATTTGGATCTGGCTCACTCATTTTCCCATGCCATAAAATGATCTCACATGTAGTTGGATGGTATGAATATAACGTGTGCATCATGGTGGGCCCCATCGTCCAAACAGTAGATGGTGTAAAAATACATACACTAATGTGGGGCATGCGGCTTACTGCTGTCAAGAGTAGCAGCAATATAGTTGTTGTTCATGCAGCTTGTTGTACTTAAAAAGGCAGAGGTGGGTCCTACGTAGGGCCCACCATCATGTATACATTATAATATATATATATATATATATATATATATATATATATATATATATATATATATATATATATATATATATATATATAATATAATATAATATAATATGATATATATATATACATCAACGTGTACTCCACACGTTGGGTGGGTTAAAACCCATATATCATGGTGCGTGCTACACCAGCAGATGGAGACCTGAAGCAAAAAATCAAGTGGGCCACACAGAACTTGGTGACATCAACTATTGGTGGGACCCATGGAGCTTACTGCATCAAAGCAGTAGCTATAGGGCTGGTGTGCAGTACACCAGCCACTCCAATTCCCTTCACAGGTGGGTCCCACGTCGAGCCCACCATAACGGTTATTTTTTATCCATCGGTTGGCAGGGTCACACGGACCGGATGCAGTGGAAAAACAAATTTCATATTTGATCCAAAACTTCTCTGATAACCCAAAATGGATTTCAGTGGCAGACGTTTAATTCACTACTGTTTCCTTTGACGTGGGCCACTTGAGTGTTGTATATAGCTGATTTTGGGGTGGCCCACAGCTGGAAAGGGAGGCCACCAAATGCACGATGTTGATGTACTACATACATCATAGTGGGGCCCACGGCTGGGACATCTCCCTTTAGCGCATACGCAGCAAGACGCTGCTGGCATCCTTGGTTGTCAGCGGTAGTAGAAGCTGCTGGTGTTGTTGTTGTTGTTTTTTTTTTTTTTTGAAGAATTTTCTAGGTGGGGCCCTCATAAGGGAAATCCAGCCCAGCCATTTCACTCTACAGCTTAAGACAGACCCATCAAGTCCAATATTCGATGTATTTTGGACGTGTAGAAATATCAGAGTGAATTTCAATGGTAAAGCCACTGTCTTCTATGCTATGGCCTACCAGATGATCAGATTGACTCCATTTTTTTGGCTCAACGCCTAAAATGATTTGGAGAATGGAATAGACGACGTGGATTAGATTAATACATCAAGGTGGGGCCCGTATGAGTGGCCCACCCAAAAACCATTTTTCCTTTTTTTTTTTCCTTGTGTTGTTACTGTTAGTAAATCCCACTGTCTACCCACACTCCACAACGTGGCTAGATGCTAGACGGTTTGGTTACACACATTTTCAAGGTGGGTCCCACATGGACGTGGCCCACTTGGGACGTGACCCACCTAATTAGATCAATCATATATTTGTGTTTTCCCCACGCCCAGCTGTGGGTTATGGGATGTCAGGTGGGCCCACTTGATGGACAACATAAATAAGATGTATACTTCATGGTGGGGTCCATTCGGGTGGGCCACACGGCCAAATCAATTCGAAATGAAGGAGAGAGAGAGAGAGAGAGAGAGAGAGAGAGAGAGAGAGAGAGAGAGAGAGAGAGAAGAAGCACCCACTTATGATCTTCTCCTCCTTTCACCAAAGTATCCTAGAGCTTCAATGGACGAACTTCAATGGTTGACATTGGATCATGGACGGTGGAGATGGGAGTAAGGAAGGTAGGCCACACTAGCTTCTCCTTTTGGAAGCCATGGACGTGAGTTGCTTGGAGAGAGATGGAGTTTGAAAAAATGAGAGAGAGAGAGAGAGAGAGAGAGAGAGAGAGAGAGAGATGAGAGAGAGAAAGGTGTAAGAAAAGTGATGGGAGAGAGGATGGTGAGGTGATGGGAAAGTTGACTTTTGAGGTTGTTTTTGTACTTGAGAATGGGATATGGTACTTGACTTGATGGGTGTATTTTGACAAGTGAAGTGATTGATGTGATGGTTTTCTATGGATTTGCAACATGCAATGTTTTCCTCAAATTAAACGTAGGCCCACATCTCCTGGCCAGGGTATCGCCTAGGCGCACGAGATGTGACATCGGAACTGCGGCGATGGTGCGGTCGCATTGGTACAATTCTAGGGTCGAGTTGACTCAGAAATACGGGACACGTCTTAGGGTCGGCGCAAATGCCGATAACCGATCGCGGGTCGCCGAAATTCGATCGGGATGACCGCGGAAGCCTACGGAATAGTACGGGCTAGGATACGGGTCTTACAATAGCGAACTCATTCCTCAAGCTGGTCTGACTCAACCTAGCATTACCTACTTCCTCAGGCAAGTAAGGCCACACCCCCTCCCAACCGACCACGACACAGTGCGAGACACGACCAACTAGTATACGACCCTCATGCACTCATATATATCCACTCGGTCTAGACGTTGGGGCGTCCTCTGTAACCAAGAGGGTTTAGGAATTTTCACCCAGGGCCATTTATGACAGCTCGATGCTAATAAAATATTTTCAGGGTCCCATCTAGCCATCTACGATATGCCTGTGGAGGCCGCGACCCTGATGTCGTTAAGGCATACAGTAATCATAATACACAATGTAAGATGCATGAGTCATACAATCCAGTCGTGCATCAATCCTACGCATATCATGGCTCATGTGAGATAACCTCCGCCTATCAGGGAGTCTCATAACAACCTATCCCATGACACATGTAATGGTCAACCACATCTCATAACAAACATGCAGATGATGCATATGTGCATGTATCATGATGTTATACTGTCGTATACTTATAATCAGTATCAACAATCGACCTCAATAATCAGCATTGATAATCGGCCTCAACAATCAGAATCGGCCTCGACAATCGAAATTGGCCCCAATAATCAGAATCGGCCCTAACAATCGTATTTGACCTCGACAATCGGAATTGGCCTCGACAATCGGAATCGGCCTCGATAATTAACCTCAATAATCAAAATCAGCTCTGACAATTGGCCTCATAATCAACATTGACCTCGATAATCGAAATCGGCTTCACAAAGGGCTTAAGAGAAGGTCACAATGTGGATATTTAACCATCATTGCCCATCAATGTGGACATTCAACCATCATTGCTCTCAAGGAATAGTCCACATAGAGCCTAACATATAGTGGGCCCATGGCCTCACACAAGGGTCAAATATATAACACCATAAGCCTCACTCAAGAGCTTAATACACATCACGATGAGCCTTTCACATGGGCCTAACATACATCACAATGGGCTCCATCGCCTGGCCATCAAATGCATCACAATGGGCCTCATCACATAGGCTTAATATACAACACATTAGGCCTTAAACACGGGTTAAATACACATTACAACGAGCCTCAAATACGGGCTGCATGCACATCATAATGAGCCTCAAATACTGGCTACATATACATCACATTGAGCCTCGACAATCAGCCTCGATATCTGGCCTTTACAATCAGAATCAACCTAGATAATTGACCTCAACAATCGGCCTTAACAATTGGAATCGGCCTCGACAATCAGCCCCGACAATCAAAATCGACCTTGATAATCAGAATCGGTCTCGACAATCGGAATAGGAATCGACCTCAACAATCGGTCTCGATAATTGAAATCAAAATCAGCCTCAACAATTAGCCTCGACAATTAGAATCGGCTTCGACAATCAAAATCAAAATCGGCCTCAACAATCGGAATCGGTCTCGATAATCAGAATTGGAATGAGCCTCAACAATCGGGCTCAATAATCAAAATCAGAATCGGCCTTAACAATTGGCCTCGACAATCGGAATCGGCCTCGATAATCGAAATCAAAATCAGCTCGGACAATCAAAATCGGCCTCAATAATTGAAATTAGAATCGGCCTCGACATCCAGCCTTGACAATCGGAATCAGCCTCGATAATCAACCTCGACAATCAGAATCGGTATTAACAATCAGAATCAACCTCGATAATTAACCTCGATAATCGGCCTCGACAATCAGAATTGACTTCAGCAATCGACCTCGACAATCGAACTCGGCCTCATTAGGCCTCGACAATTAGAATCGAAATCGGCTTCAATAATCGATCTCGATAATAAGAATCGAAATCGGCTTCAATAATCGGTCTCGACAATCGAAATCGAAATCGGCTTCAATAATCAGTCTCGACAATCAAAATTGAAATCGACATCGACAATCAGAATCAACCTCAACAATCAGCCTCGACAATCGAAATTGGCCTCAACAATCGGAATCAAAATTGGCCTCAACAATCGGAATCGGTGAGAATGGGCCTAACAAGGCCTAAGGGAAGGTCACAATTTGGACATCCAACCATCATTGCTCATCAATGTGGATATTCAACCAACTTCGCTCCAAAGTAGTGGCCCACATAGAGCCAAACATAAAGTGGGCCTATGGCCTCATACAAAGGCCTAATATGCATTGTAATGGACCTCATACAAGAGCTACATACATAACAGGTAGCCCCTTCACATAGGCCTCAGATACATCGCATGGGCCACAACCCATGGGCCTAATGCACATCATAATGGGACTCATTGAATGGGCTACAAAAACATCACAATGGCCACTCCATATGGGCCGAAAATACATCTAATTGGGCCTTACCAAATAGGCCAGAAATACATCACAATGGGCCATGTCATATGGGCCGAAAATACATCTTAATGGGTCATAACCCATGGACCTCAATACATCATAATGGGTCACAACCCATGGGCTTTAAATACATAACATGTGGGCCCTACACATGGGTCTCATATGCATCAAATGGACTACATATCTGGGCCTTGAATACATCAAAAGGGCCACGCGTCATGGACCTAATACATATCACAATGGGCCTTGTCCATATGCCACAAATACATCACAATGGGCCTTGTCTATGGGCCTCAGATTCAAGCAAGTGGGCCTCATCATATGGGCCTTAAATATAAGGCAAGTGGGCCCCATGGATAGGCCGCACCAATGGGCCTCAAGTGGGCTTGGACCACAAAAAAAAATCTCGATTCAAATGGGCCAAAACAAATGGGCCTAAACCAACACACCATTCATCTATCGCTAGAGATCATTTTAGAGCATTATCACAAAAATGAATCATATCCAAAAGATCATCTGGACCATACCACACCTACAGTGGTGATGATGATTTCCACTGTTAAATTCCAGTCGGCCCTACCATAGTATTTCTTTTCCATCTAGTTTGTTCATAAGGTCACAAAGACTTGGATTTAGAGGAAAAACAAATATCACATTGGTCAAAAACTCTATAACCCAAGGGATTTTAATGGTGGACGTTCAAACCCACTGTTTTCTATAACATGGTCCACCTGATAACTGGATCTGTTTTCTTTTTTTTTTTTTTTATCTCAAGCCTTGAGATGGACTCGCAAAAAAGGATAGACGGTTTAGATGAAACACATACACCAGCGGGGTCCACATGCGTTGCCCATCACCACAATTGGATGGACGGTTTAGATGGAACACATACACTAGTGGTGAGTCCCACCATCCAAACCTCTAGACGATGAGGATCTGTCCTCACATCAGTGGTAGCTAACGTTGATACAACTGTTGTAGGTACGGTGGGTCCCATGTGGGAGTGGCCCACCATAACACCTATTGTTAATATAATATAATATATTATATAATATTATATATCATATATATATATATATATATATATATATATATATATATATATATATATATATATATATATATATATATATATATATATATATATATATATATATATATATATATATATATATATATATATATATATATATATATATATACACATGTGTGTGTGTGTGTGAGAAAGAGTGAGAGGTGTCAGCGTCTAGAGACGTTGGACGAATGGCCTGATGAACGACACACATCCATCATGGTAGGCCCCACATGAATGGATGGTTGCACACATGCAATGAATGGGGCCTACGTGGTGGCCCACCAGAGCTTAGGATCGGTTGATATTTGCATTTTTACTTCATCCAGTCTAGGCCTGCCCATTGGACAGGCAGTGAGGTGGGGCCCAACTCATGGATGGCCTAGATCAAGTGGGCCACATACATCATTATCACATATAAAAAAAAGAGAGAGAGAAAAGGTGAGAGAGAACAACATGAAAGGGGAGGGACCCCACCACTAATGGGCCCACCCTAATACAATGCCTACATCATGAGGGTCCCACATCAAGTGGGCCCTAAAATTTATATCAACGGTGGATCACCCACATTTGGCCTCCTTCTTTAGCTCTTTGGACTCCTATGCTCCTTGCCTTCAATTTTGACGAAGGTTGATGAAGAATGAATGGTTGATATGGAAGATGAGAGGGTAGGAAAATGGGCCACACTTGGATTTGGGAGGGAGCTTGGACGTTGGGTGTTTGCTCTTGGAGTTGGAGAGTCAAGATAGAAATGAGAGAGAGAGAAATGATGGAGTGGTTTTTGTAAGGGATGGGAATGGGAAAGCATGGGTTGGGTTGAAATTTGTGTAAAGGAGGTATAGGTGGGGAGAGAGAGAGTTGACTTGTGAGGGGGTGAGGTGGCATGGGGTATGCGTGATGTACTTGAGAAAGGGTGTGTACTTGATTAATTAATTGATGGAATATGTTGTAGAGATTCTCTTGAAATTTGTAACACGCGGCGTTTCTTCGGAATGAACGTGGGTCCACATCTTCTGGCCTAGGTATTGCCTTACGTGCGAATTGCGGCGTCGAAACCGCGATGACGGCACAGTCACAAGATACAAGTTTCGAGTCGACTCGACTCTAATACACGGGACACAACTCAAGATTGTGTGTAAACACCGATGACAGATCGTGGGTCGCCAGAATTTCACTGGGAGGACTGCGGAAGCCTATGGAATGGTATGGGCTAAGATATGGGTCTCACACATCTCATGTAGGTTATTTGTGCATGTTGATACCCTCGTGCTAGTGGAGCATGGGTCATATCAAACCCTTACTTTACTTTTATGAATCTCTTGAATTATTGTTAATCTTAAATGATAACCATCATTATGAGTAGGGCATTAATCCTCTCCCAACCATACAAATTATGCAGGTAACATATAGATTAAACAATCTCCCTAAGAAAGATTATGTTGGAAGAATAAGAAGATAATTTTATGACTTAGTTTTGTACTTTTATTGCGAACTTAATAAATGTAATAAGCTTTCATTGAGAGGACATTTGATTATTTTTTTTATTCTAATCAAATATAATCAACATAGTTGATTTTATTCTTGTAAATGTTACCTTAATAAATATATCTAGATATAATCCAAATGAAAAAAATGGTGCGATTTTCAAAAGCATCCAATTTATACATCATTAACACCCAGTTTTCTCGGGCACGAGTATAAAATCTAGCTGTGAAAATTTAGAATGTTACATCATAGCAGAGCCTCCACACACTTGGAGGAAGCTACCTGCCAAAGCAGGGAGTCTAAGTGGGGATTGGTGGAATCTAACTTGCCGTCGGCCACGTGGTACTCTCCCTCTTTGGGGTGGCATCCCTCAAGTATGTGGAATCACTCCTTTCCAGACCCTAAGTGTGCGATTGATGTGTGTTTACTCTTATGCCTATCTCCTTATCCAAAATTATCATTTTACCACCTCATTTAACCCATCTGTCACACCCCAAACCCAAAAATCGGATTCACAGAAATCTCGATCGCCGAATCCGGTGCCGACAGCCTTCATAGTACCCCATTCTCGGTTCCTAGCATTCATATGCCAGATTTCCTATCTTGGGATCCTATAAGGAGGATTTTTTTTTATATACATTTAACTAGTAATAAGTATAACCACAAGTTTACCCAAATCATAAAGGTAACATCATCATCACATATCCACTAATATAATCATTTGAATACAATGCTGAAAGAGAAATATATATGTCAAAATCAAAGCTCTAGAAAACAGTTGCACGCTCCAAGCTCAATACTTCTGCAACCTAACATCACTTGCACGCATATATTGTGCATAAGCTTATAGAAAGCTTAGAGGGTGGTGTAAGTGTGTGCACGAGATAAGTGCCAAGTATTCAATACAATATCATAATCATACAATACCGGAAAGCTATTAATCCATAAACCATACAATGACTGAATAAGCAGAAACACTGATAAGAGTAGGAATTATCAGCGTAAACAGAAATACTGATAAGATTATAATCATGCGATAACAGAATAAACGGAAGTATGAACAAGTCCATAAGTTAATCAATATCAGAATACGCAATATAGGACAGCTATGCAAATGATGAGTCATAGATAATCAAATGTCGAATGACAAGGATATAATGTAATACACAATTCGAAAGAGCTAACAAATATCATCACTCTCATCTAAGTCACAGGAATACAGAAACATAACAACCCACAATGCCATACGCCGAAGATGTAATGGAATATGCAGTATATGGTGCTAATGAAATGACCATGCTGGAGTGTGATGTCGGGATGATAGTACGTAGTATCGCAGGCTACGGGGTCCACCACAAGGAACCTCTATCCAAACCAGTCTCATACCTAAATTTGGATAGTCTAACTCAACGTGGTAAACTCTTGATCTCAGGTTAGTCACGCGCCCAAACGAAATCCTTGTTATAACGAAAATACACAACAATTAGTTGCGCACCACCAGCCTAAGTGGATAGTGAATGGATGAATGAATGAGTATGCAACTCCTACTTAGTATCCTGTCAGCAAAGTAGCCTGCCAACCGCTGGTAGCTCGCCCAGTGTGGTAGCTTGTCCAGGCCTCAGCCGCGCCCACATCACACCCACCCACATCAACATCCGCCCACATGTACAACAGTGACGGGGTGTCATAATATCATGTCAGTCCTCATATCAGTACAGTTCCTCTCTGAAGAAACACCGGGGTCTATTACACTTCACACCACCTGCCGCCCCAATCAAGCACACAACTGGATAAGTGAAAAAGACCTCACTATCCGCCTGTCAGTAGTCTGCCAATACCTACCCGGCTCACCGATAGCGGACCCATTCCTCGAGCTGGTCAAACTCAGCCTAGCCATGCCTACTTCCTCGGGTGGGTAAGGCTGCACCCCCTTCCAACCGACCACGACACAGTGGAGAGCGCAGCCATCTGGTAATCGATACTCAATGCTCATCTACCCACTCGGTCTAGACGTTGGAGCATCCTTTGGAACCAAGAGAGTGTTTAGGGATTTTCACCCAGGGCCATCTATGGCGGCCCGATGCTCGAACAGATTTTCGGCGTCCCATCTGGCCATCCACGATATGCCTGTGGAGGCTACGGCCCTGATGTCACTAGGGCGTATAGTAATCACAACACAATACAAGATGCATGAGTTATACAATCTAATCATGCATCAATCCTGTGCATGTCATGCGCTCATGTGAGATAATCTCCACCTATCAGGGAGTCTCACATCATCCTACCCAATGACATATGCAATGGTCAATCACATCTCATAACAAGCATGCAGATGATGCAAATGGGCATGTATCATGATGTTATGATGTCACATACTCATAAAAGGTATCAATAACCGGCGTCGACAATGTGGACTTTTGACCAACATTGACCCCAAGGAATGACCCACATAGAATCAAATATATAATAGGCACATGGCCTCACACAAGGGCCAAATATACGAAACAGGTGGGCCCTGGTCATGGGCCTAACACATATCACAATGGACCTTGCCCATAGGCCTCAAATACATCTGGATGGGTCGTACCCATGGGCCTCAGATATATCACAATGGGCCTCAAATATACTTCGCAGGTGAGTCACATACCTGGGTCTAATACACATCAGTATGGGCTACATCACATAGGCCTAATATACATCACTATGGCCACAACTCATGGGCTTTAAATACACAATAGGTGGGCCCTACACATGCGCCTCAAATATATACCACGGGTGAGCCTCAATGGACGGGTCACCAATACAACAGGATGGGCCTAATGACATGGACCCCATAAATATATCGAATAGGCCGCACCAATTGGGCCTTACATACATTGTAATGGGCCATGACCCATGGGCCTTGCATACATCACAATGGGCCTTGCAACATGGGCCTCATATATATTTAAGGTGGGCCTCAACAATGGGCCTCATACACATCAAGGTGGGCCTCAACAACGGGCCTCATACACATCAAGGTGGGCCTCAACAACGGGCCTCATACACATCAAGGTGGGCCTCAACAACGGGCCTCATACACATCAAGGTGGGCCTCAACAACAGGCCTCATACACATCAAGGTGGGCCTCAACAACGGGCCTCATATATGGCCTTAGCAACAGGCCACAAATATATCAAGATGGGCCTAATCAATCATATGGGCTAAATCAATCAAATGGCCGATACGAGCAGGTCGATCAAATGGACCGATACAAATGTATTGTGCGTCATGGAGTTATACTAAGCATGTTATAAAGTAATGCCCTATCCTTACAAAGCAGCTGGCCTAGACGGCTTGCATACAACAAGTACGGGCCTACAATGGGCCCTAGGGAGAGTCTCAATGCGGACATTTAACCAACATTATACTCACAATGTGGACGTCAAACCAACATTGCTCCCAAGGTGTAGCCCGTAGTGAATAACATTACGTAAACCAGGTTGGGATTAGACATTACAATGGACCTTAGGTACACCCCATTGGGCCTTAAATACATCAAATGGGTCATGTCATATGGGCCTTTTACTCATCAAATGGGCCACATCAATGGGCTGCACCAATGGGCCTTATGTGCAATGCAATGGGTCATAACCCGTGGGCCTTAGATTGCATCAAATGGTTCTTGACCCATGGGCCTTATACATATCAAATGGGCCTAATCCCATGGGTTTTAAAATACATCAAATGGGTCCAATCCCATGGACTTTAAAATACATCAAATGGGTCCACTCTATGGGCCTTAAATTACATCAAATGGGCCTAATCACATGGGCCTTAGAACACATCAAATGGGTCCACTCTATGGGCCTTAAATAGTTCAACAACTAGCTACATTCATGGACCCAATTAAATTCAACTGTGGTGGGCCTCAAAAGTGCATTCATTAAGCCCAACATTTGAGAAACTAAAGGTATAAATTATTTCCTCTAAGATCTTTATAATATGGTGGGCCTCATTCCTCAAAATTTCAGCCCAAGGCCAGCATAATTATAACATGTTGCTGTCCTAAATTTGGGCACTCCATTGGAGTGGGTCCAAGGCCTCTAAAACTCTAAAAATTGAGGGACAAGGTCCCTCATCATGCATACAATGAGAGGAAACCCAAAAAGGTGGCCCACCATCAGAAGAAATATTTTTGAATTATGGCTTTTTATCAGGGCATATTGCTGGACTGCATAGCAGAAAAAATCTAGAAGTCCAACCATCTTAGCCCATTCTTTTGGATACCCAAACGGGGTCACTTGAGGCTGAAATTTCATAGAGTGATACTTCCATAGGTGGGCCACACCCCTACAAAATTTTATAATTTTTAGATATCTCTAAGTATTTTAATTAATTTAAACAAAACAGACTGTCCAGAAAAATCAGACAGACCTGGACGTCCCAACGTGGTGGGCCAATCCGGCCCTCACCACGGTGTGTACAGGGGTCTATTGGCTCTGAAATTTGGTAGGTGAGTTCTAAAATAAGTAGACCACATTTTTAAAAAATTTTAAAATTTTTGGACATATATAAATATTTTAATTCATTTATATAAATCAATCTGTCCTGAAAATCGGACTGATCTGGATACCATATTATAATGGGTCGGTCCCGCCATCACCATGGTGTGTACAGGCGTCCATTGGCCCCAAAATTTTATAGGTGGATCCTACCATAAGTATGACACCCCCCTAAAATTTTTTTTAATTTTTAAATACCCATAGGTATTTTAATAAATTTTAAAAATCCAACTATCCATGGTGGAATGTTGCTGGAACAGTGCAGAAAATCCAGACTGTCTACCTCACTTGGACCACACCTTTGGGACCCCAATGAAGATCAGTTGAGGCTGAAATTTGGGAGACATCAAGATGAGATCCCCACCTTTTAGAAAAGTATATTTAATAGGTATGAATAGTCCTCAAAACAATCCTAAAATCTGGTCCAAAACAACCAGAAACTGTCCAGAAAATTCTGGACAGCAACATATACTTGGATAAAATTTATTATATAAGTTAAATAAAAAGGAAAATACATTAATGGGCCACACACATCAGGAAATAAAATGAGAAAAAAGAGAGATAGAGGGACAATCCGGCCATAGGAAAAGGGGCTCCGCCACTATTGAGCCCTCCCAAGATCAATCACACCCGCACATCATACCTAGATTTACATTTACAACACGGATCTTGCACATACATGACCTATAATTAAAATACATGGTGAGGATGTCATCCCCACCATGGTTATAAGGTCTAGATGACCCAAACATAATATGATATAAAATAAAACTACCATGATGGGGTCCATAGAGAAAGGCCCCATGTATGGATCATGCATGCATAAGGTAGGCCATTAGGCCACAACCATGGGATTGTGTGGGATCTTCACCATTGATTGGTGGGTCCTACACTTCCCTCATGAAAGAAAAAAAATATCTAGGCTATAGAAATTAGATTTTTTACATCTAGAGGAGCACCCACCATTCGATCTTCTTGCTCCTATGAGTTCCTTAACACCTTAGCTTTGATTTCAATGGAGGAGATGGGGAATGGATGGTTAGGATGGGAGATCATGGGGTAGAAAAGTGGGCCACACTTGAAGTTTTGAAAGAGAGGGAGAGGCTTGGAGAATTCTCATACGTATGGGATTTCTCTCCTTAGATTTTTTTGAGTTTGAAAATGAGAAAGAGAGAGAGAGAGAGAGTTGTAAAGGGAGAGAGAGATGGGTGATGGATGTGGTGAGTGATGGGTGTAAGAAAATCTTGACTTTTGTGACCATTTGTGTAAGAAAAGCATGGGTGGTGTACGAACTTTTTGACTTTGAGGGCTTTTGTTGTAAGAGAGGTATGGGCTTGTAAGAGATTTTTAACTTTTGTAGTTGCTTGGGAATGGGTGAAAGGTGATGTGTACTTGACATGTACTTGACATGTGATGGATCGATGGATTGATGGATTGATGGGATTAATGTGACACCTCGTAGAGATTCTCTTGAGTTTCGTAATGCGTGGCATTTTCTTCGCACCGAATGTAGGCCCACATCTCTTGACCAGGGTATCGCCTCGGCGCGCAAGTCGCGGCATCGGAACAGCAGCGACGGCGCGGTCGCTATGGTAAAGGTCTTCGGTTGAGTCGATACGGGTTGATGACATACGAATCAGGGTCACACGCAAATATTGGTTAAGGGTCGAAGGTTGCCGGAATTCGACCGGTAAGACCGCGGAAGTATATGAAATGGTACGGTATAGGATACGGGGCTTACATGAGATGATGCCATATAGCAATCTCTAATCCTACCCCTTCAACCACCTTTTATCCTTACCAGTAATTACCAAAAAATCAGGTTTGGAGGCTATAAATAGCCCCTCTCCCTTTCTCATTTCAAGCATTATGAATTCAAAGGGAGCCCCCCATTACATCTAGTAGATATTGATCACTCCTCCACCAAAGAGAGTAAGAGTGAGAGAGAGAGAGAGAGTCTAACCCTGGTCTAGCCTAGCGTAGCTAGAACCTGAGTATCCTGAGCCACCTAAGTTCAAATTTGAGACACTCAATCTAGCCTTGCAATACTACCGCTCATCTAACCATTCAAGGTTTAATTTGTTTCATTAAAGCAGAGCCTTAACTTCGTGCAACACACATTCTCTTCTCAACCTCCTTGCTCCTCATATATATCATCATTACATTGCATTTCATCATTTTCTCGCAACTAATTGGTGGGTGTTTGCTCTAAGACTTACCGGTATAATAAGAGCAGGTTCAACAGAAACCTTACCCAATTAGTTATTGTTTTGTCATATGCATTGCATTTCATCATTTTTTAGCATATGATTGGTGGGTGTATGCTCTAAGGCTTACCAATATAATCAAAGCAGACCCACCATAAATCTTAGCCACTTAGGCGTGTTTTCTCATAAGCATCAATACAACATCAATTATCTCATACATCACATTTCTACATACTTTGCACCTTACACTATATCGTTTCGAACATACACTCTGTGCTTTCCCGATATAATTGGATCATGCCCATAAAAATTTTGGATCGATGAATCATCATTACTATTGCATTGTATTCATTTTCTGCATACAAAAACTAGTCATATTCCTCATAAATTAATCAGATCTTATGCAGTAAAGACTGTACATCTATTTAGGCAAAGTGGGTGCCTAACACCTTCCCTCTCTATAACTACAGTCCCTTACTCAAAATATCTGGAATGCAAACACAATAGTCATCAAGGATCTTCATATTCTCGATCTTAATCGTTTTTACAAGATTTAACCGACTATAGGATCGAAATAATTGGTTAGTGGAGACTCTGATCAAATATAACACCCTCTTATCCCCAAAAAATTACCTCAAGTGAGGAACCTAATGGAAAAGAGAGTCGATCTCCTGTCTCATGGAAAATCCTTCCTCCAACGTCCACGTAAAGCAATATCTTTTGTTCATTTAGGGAATGTTGATGATAATGAATTTTTTTTTATTTCTCTTAGTTTATGTTAGAGTATTAAGGTTCCTTGATATACATCGATACACCATCCTTTGATGGTTAGAGCTTTTAGAGAAAGTGATGATTTGTCATGGTACCAAAGTTGAAGATCTTGTGTTTGTTGTACCCTATTTCTGGCATTTTTTAGAAAGCCAATACGAGGGTGACATGTGGCATTATATGAGAAATAGGAAGTAGATAGAAAGATTTTCAAAGTTTTGGAGTGCTTTTTGCGAGTTTACAACTAACATAAGTCTAATTCTACACGTAAGTAGATGGTCGACAGAATATTACAGTTGATATACAAGAGGCATGATTAAGCTATATAATATATAAAAGGTGATCAAGGGTAACCAAAATAAAACCTTAGTCGACAAAAATGAAGCAAGCGGTCGAGAGGCATTTGGAAGAGGAATGGTCACAAAAGAGAAATGCAACAAGAGAAGGATTTGGAAAGAGGCTTTTTAATTATTGTAACCATTACAGTAATGGAAGAAGTATCTGGAGAAATAAGCTATAATAGAAATCTATATATAGCAGAGGAATTCAATAGACCAAGCTATCTCAAGCTTCCGCACACATAGCTCAAGTCGCCCACCACTACCTTACACAATTACATTCAGAACTCAGTCGAGAAAGAGTGAGACTTGGTCGATCCAACGACTAATGACATCAGCCTTGTGCTCTACTTCTCTCTTCCATTTACTGATCTCATGTGACCGAGCTTGGTAGAGATCCACCTGAGAGTTGATGAAGTTCAGGAGCGTCTAGGGGTATTTTAGATATTTTCAGTATATAGTCTAGAGGTCATCTTCAAAGTTGTATATGTATCGATCACGTTATGTGTGCATTAATGAAGAGAAAATCATGACTCCTCGTACAATACGCTTTTATACAGTATGTTAAAAGCTTGAAGTAAAGAATATATTTTAATACAACATTGGTCGAGTAGAATCAATGGGGAAACAACACATGGATTAACAACCAATTACATTTATAGTATCGGACAATGAAACAACATCGCTGTCACCTTTTCACTAAAGGTGAAGTGACATGGGGGGCAATGTTGTACCCTATTTCTAGAAATTCTAAGAAAGCCAATAAGAGGATGACGTGTGGTATTGTATGAGAAATATGAAGTGGATAAACATATCTTCAAAGATTTGAAGAGCTTTTTGCAGGTTTACAGCAGGCATAAGTCTAATTCTACACATTGTGGATG
Source organism: Magnolia kwangsiensis (assembly GCA_037074715.1). Taxonomy (NCBI): domain Eukaryota; kingdom Viridiplantae; phylum Streptophyta; class Magnoliopsida; order Magnoliales; family Magnoliaceae; genus Magnolia; species Magnolia kwangsiensis. Next base: position 108,651,957 of record CM073577.1, on the reverse strand, counting down.
GTCGAGAAAATATTACGGTCAATATATAAGAAGCGCGGTCGAGATGTTTAAGATATAAAAGTGACCGAGGACAACCAAAATAAAACTTTAGCAGACAAAAGTGAAGCAAGTAGTTAAGAGGCATTCGTAAGAGGAACAATCACAAAAAAAGAAACACAATAAAAGAAGAATCTAGAAAGAGGTTTTTTTATTATTGTAACCGTTATAGTAATGGAAGAAGAATCTGGAGAAATAAGCTACAACAGAAATCTATAAATAGCAGAGGAATTCAACAGATCAAGATATCTCCTACCTAATCCAACATAACAAACAAATTAAACTTATAATATCAATTTACCTTACCTCAGGTTATCCAAAGAATAGTGATAATCAAGTAGCGGTAATTCTTAGCCATAATCTTTAGTTATAATCTAATCCTACGCTCATACATTAGATTTGATCTTTACCTAATCTCAAGTAGTTATTTCTAGAGATGTATTCTCATAGTTGCTCCTAGTGATTAATTATGAGTTTTTCCTTTTGTTTGATTGGCAATAGTTTTCTTAAAGTCATTTTCTTGTGGAAGGCACAAAGTAATCCATCTTCGAAGGAAAAATCTCACCCTTTAATTATTGTCTGATCATTATAAACTTTTATAAGTGGTTGAGTAAGTGATTGATCTTCTCAGAATTTGGTCATATACATTCATATTGGATGTGTCTACTTCTTTTGGCACTTGGGGTCAAAGTTGATCAGTTTGGATCAAGCTTTTGTATTGATATGGGTATGCTTGCATAATTAAAAACAAAGCAAGAAGCCAACAATATTAAAATCCCAAGAATAGAAAATATGCCACGTGAATATATTCTCCCACAGGGGTCATTTATGGTGTGAGTTGAGTGTTCCTCCACCATGATGTGAGTTGAGTGTCCCTCCACCTTGCCCAGTAATTCCCATGCAAAGTTCCCGCCGCAAGTGCAGGGGAGCATTAGAGTGTTAAAGTCCCTTGATTTACATTGATCCTCCATCCTTTGATGGCTCAAGCTTTTAGCAAAAGTGATGATTTATCATAGTATCAGAGTAGAAGGTTTGTGTTCAAATCATGGGAAGGTGGTGATTTGTCATTTTAAAATGAATTTTTTTTTAATATGTTTTAAATTTAGTCATTCTATGCATATATCTTATGGTCGCATTAATAGTTCCAAACATTTATCCACTATAAAGCTAATTATATTTATCTTTCATAAAAGCGCATATACCATAAAAAATGCATGTCTCAACCACATTAACATTATCCATATATGTGACATAATTATTCAATCATGTGACCTTTTCACTAAGAGTTATACACACTTAATTAACCTTAGCCACTGGTGGAAAAACAAATCTTCTCGGCTCATTATAAAAAGTGTTAGAGAACTTATATCTTGAATGAGGTTTAGAGGCAATAGACTTTCTCTCAGATAGTAACCAATGATATATATTGTTAATGTAGTTTTCTGGTTCACCCTCGATGGACCACTGGATGTCCGAATACCTGCACACATGGAATCCAGAGGAAGCCCTAACTATAGCAGGGGGACTCTCTGATGCCTAAGTTAGAACCAGGAAAACTGAGTCCAATAGATTAAGCTTAGGGTGCGTAAGTTGTGTGTATCTTTCACCATTAGAGTGACTCATATTTATAGTCTTTCGAAGTTAGCTACATGAAGAGAGGCATTTATCAATCATAAGAACAATAGTCGCAGATGTTTCTTACCCGTTACATGAGATCTCCGACAGAGATTAAGTAGTCGAGATCTGGAGTCGTCTTAGTAGAAGGCCGTAGCTGAACCGCGGCGAATCTGTCGAACTAATCCCCGTGGCTAGCTCGGGGGAAGTAATTCTGGTCAGCCGATTGGTTGTCTTGAATGAGCCACAGATTAGCCCACAACCAAGCACTGAGCACAGGATTGGGGACCTTTTCTTTGGTGGGGACTTCGTTGTTTCAGATGATCGTTCCTTTCAACTTGTTATACATGGATGACCTTAGGCGGAGCAGTTTGGTATAAATTCTTGGTCTTGATGGTTTTCAGAGAGCTGCAACTGGAGTTCGAGAGGAGCTCGGAAACAGATAGAGTTGTGAATGAATTTGGGAGCTCCTCGGGAATGACCAACTTGAACTTGATTACTTGATCTTTCGCCCACGCTCACAGGTGTCCAAGCCGACCTCGTATTTAGGCTCCATTTTTACCCTTAACATATATATTCTGGTATTGAGACTAAATACAAACTTTGTCAGCATGCAGGATCAATTGAGCCCCAGCAAAGATACTACTAAAGAGCTTTGTTACACATTTGGAAGGTATATATAAACTATCTTTAAGAACGGGCAATTCAACAACCTTTTGAGTTGAAGTTTTTAATGGACTTTGAATATTAAAAAAATGTAAAAGAAAATTTTAAATGAAGTTGCAGAATTTTAAAAATTAAAAAATATGCATTCTTAATAATGTGGAGTTAAGACTTCATCAACAAATGCCATTCTACATTTTTTTTTCCTGAAAAAACAAAAAAATTACTTATGCGCATTGAAAACCATTTAGGTGGAACTTTCTTTAGATCCACCTCATCCATTAAGTATGTTGCCTCATTTTAACTATTGAACTAAGAAATCATGATCATCCAGGACCCTAGTGTAGTATGGAAAGTCTAAGGTGAGGACGTGGATTGAATACTACCCTACCAGGACATCGCCAAAGATTGATGGTCATATTAGCGGTAGAGCCCGTTATGATGTATATGTTTTATCCACGATGTACATCCATTTTGAAAGATCACAATAGGAAATTAGCCCAAAAAGGAGACAGATGGCAGGCTCTACCGTTGAAAACTTCTGGGAGGCCACATAAGTTTTAGATCAAACGGATATTTATGTTTTCCCTTCATCCATCCAGGTCTATGTGACCTTGAGAAAAGGTTAGTTTGGATGGCAAATAAATATCACGGTGGGCCTTAGAAGTTTTCAACAGTAGAAGTTCAATCCGGCTGCTTCATGTGGTGTGGTCCACTTGAGCCTTCGATCTGACTCCTTTTCAGATTCAAGAACTGAAATTATCTGTCAAAATAGATGTACGGAATGGATTAATTATATACATCACGATGGCCCCAAAGAGCCCCTAACAGGCCGTCGTCTATCCTGGTGGGGGTAGTACCCAATTCGCGCCCCTTGGTGAGGCTGGGCCCACATCTAATCTGATCCCACGGGTTTTGTACCCCAACACCTGACCCCAAGCCATTGACAGCCTTAGCTTGAACGTATACCTATGAGTTGCAATAAAATACGCCACCACCGTAGTCGTCGGATTTACGTATGGTCCAGATCAACTGCCGTCTTGATGGCGATTTCTAAAGAAACTCTCGAATTTAATATTTCGATCCTTTGATTATATGAAAGTTACGATGACCGTTCATTTTCGAAGAAAAAGATATTTATTTGTTAACTTTTTACCACGCATGGTGAGAGTCTTTCGTATAAACGGTTTGGATCGCTGGAAGAAAACCCATATTCAAATGCTAAAGTCCATATTGTGTTATCGGGTATGTCTTCTAGCCAACCTCAGGCTGGGGCTCTGAGGGGCCCACCGTGATGTATGGGTTTTATCCACACCGTCCATTCATTTTTTTCATATCATTTTCGGACATATGAAAAAAATGAAGTAGATCCAAGGCTCTAGTAGACCACACCACAGGAAATTACAATGATAATGACGCCCACCATTGAAGCCTTGTTAGGGGCCATCGTGATGTTTATTTGCTATAAAACCTGTTCATAAGGTCACATGGACGTGGATGAAGGGTAAAAAAATAAATATTATCTTGATCCAAAACTTCTGTGGCCCCACAAAATTTTCAACGGTAAGCGTGTAATCCCCATTGTGTGGTCCATTTAAGCCTTGAATCTACCTCATTTTGGGGTTTGTAAACTAAAATGATATGAAAAATGGATTGGAAGGTGTGGATGAAACCCATACATCCCAGTGGGCCCCTCTCATAACTGCAGTCTGTGCCGACTGGGACATTCAAGGCTAATACCCAATAAGCATCCTTATGTGAGAAGCCCTTTCATTGACGCAACCAACCAAGCATTATTTATTTATTTATTTTTCTGTAAAAATTGGCCCTGTTGACTAATTTGGTAGGCCGATTGTACGTTGAGTGCGGCATTAAGTCAGAATGTCAACCTCTCTAACTTTCTGATTCTTCTATAGATATGGTCCCTATCTAGTGATCAAACAAGCCTCATTTTTGTCCAGATTGCAGATTACGCAGGGGCCTTACAATTCAACGGATAAGATCTCATAAAGATATTACCACTTGCATCTATTCACACAAGTAGGAGATCTAATCCTACACGCCTCTAAGGATCCTTAGTCTTGCTCCGGTGGTAGACTCTCAGGAGTTTCAATACCTGGTCAAGGGTTCAGTACCATAGGTGGTGAAATCCCACAACGGCGTGAGTGTTTAGGGGTGTGTGTGTGTGTGTGATAGATTAATAAATAAATAAATAAATAAAAAGGAGAGAGAGCCAACAAGAGAAAAACAATAATACTCTAGTAGAATATGTTATACCATACGCATGGGCAGGGAGACTCTCTGCGTCCATGCCTATACTTCAAATCAAAATCTCCAAATCCAGGCCCTACTCCGGATGGAACATGGCCCACCAACCCACTTAACATATGATTTTTGTTTACAGATTCGGCCACATGATAAATGCAAGTGTGTCACGTATTCAGCCACACCGCAAGTTATGTTAAAATAATTAGGTGATAGTTATAGGGTAGGGTTTGTCCTCTATAATGGGTTACACTTTATCCTTCCATACAAAGGACAATAGAGTAACAAAAAAAGAATTCTTATATTCACACATTAGCTGCGGAGAACAGTTATAAACACTTTTCTAAATGGAGAACTCTGATTGATACTTGAAATGAAATCCAGCGTATAAGCGTAAATCTAAATTATAGATAAAGTTAACAACTACTTGATTAACACTGTGGATTATACTAAGGAATATAAATAGCAAGTAAAAAGTTGTTAATGCAAAAATTTGATCCACCTTTTTTAGACCTTTGAGTACCTGCATAGGAAGAAAATAAAGGAGACCCTGGCTAGAGCAGAGGACCCTCCGATGCTAAAGTCGGGATAGAAATCTGGGACTGGTAGTATCGAGGGGTTTTGGGTGAGAGATTCTATGTATCCTTCACCATTAGAGATGCTCTTATTTATAGTTGAGGAGAGGCAGTGACGTAGAGTAGATCTTCTTATTATAAAGAAAATTGGATCCGAACACGTGGGGAATCTCCCAAGATCCTTGGCGAAGATCTTTAGATCCTAAGCGTGTCGCAGATATCCTTCAAGATCTTTGGAGAAGATCTCAGGCAAATCTCTTTTAGATAAGATCTGATTATTCAGAATCATCGAAGTGTGCAATAGAAGGCCGAGGTGGTCTTGGTCAACCTGACATGAGGGTAGTATGCCGACCTAAATTCTCTGGCACGCCCTGACCCTTCTCTCAGTGCCGTGTATATTGTCGACCTGTCAACCTGTCTTCATACTTCGTGTTAAGGCAGTGAAGTCAAACTCCTTTCCTTTGTAGAATTCAGATAACATATGTTGTAAAGGGTCAAGCTCAAGAGTCTGAGGTGGTCTTGGCCAACATGGATACTCGAATGAGTTTCGAGCCTCCCTTTTATCATTGAATAGATGGTCGACCTGCCGACCTACCTCAAGAGTCTGAGGTAGTCTTGGCCGACCTGTGTACTCAAATGAGCTTCTAGCCTCTCCTTATAATTGGGTAGATGGCTGACCCTCCTACCTAACTTAAGAGTCCGAGGAGGTCTTGGCCGACCTGCATACTCATATGACCTTCGAGCCTCCCCTTATAATTGAGTAGATGGCCGACCTGCCTCAAGAGTTCAAGGTGGTCTTGGCCGACTTGGATACTCGGATGAGCTTCGATCCTCCCCTTATCATTGGGTAGATAGCCGACATGCGACCTGCCTTCATGTTTAGCAGGTGACCGACCTCTCTTCCTTGGCTATTGAGGAACTCACTGGTCATGACTGCCACTGGCCGACCTTGTGTCACGAAGAGATTCCGAGCTGACCTCTTCCCTTTAGCTAGTTCATTTTTAGCCATAACAAAAGTAAAAGATTATACTATGGAATGTAATTAATTGACAAAAGTAAGATGTTTATTCTAAGAAATGTAAATGACAGATAATTGAAAGATATATTTAGTTTGATTGGGTTGGTATGATATACTTTACTTTGGTGAATTCTTTTATTTTTTATAACCTTAACCCATCCATCTAAATGCTTCCCACATTCTGACAATCGTTGTAACCGTTTAACATGACTTAACCCTCTCTACTTACCATCTGTCATATAACTGCTTCATCACAATCACTCTTCACTCGACCGCTTGCAACATGTTTGATTTTCTCAGGTAAATGTAAATGCAGTGGAAATGGGCAATAATTATTTCCTTGGGTAATTACCTTCATCATTACCTATGCTAATTTGACTCCTACTTTTTTCAACGCAAAAATCAAGGAGGCTGCCCAATATACGGGGAGCCCACCCGTCCATCCATCATGCCAATTGAATTTGGGACATGAGATAAAAAAATGAGGTAGATTCAAAGTTCAAGTGGACCACACCACAGTAAAAATGTAATCAAACACTTACCATTAAAAACTTCTTGGGGCCACTGTTTACTTTGGTGTGGGCCACTTGAATGTTGGATTTTTCTCATTTTTTAGCTCATGCCTCAAAATGTTACGGTAAAACAGATGGACGATGTGGATATGTCATATACATGACGGTGGGGCCCACAAATTTATGCCAGTCACTTTGGACCATTTTTCAAAGAAGGAATGCCCTGGTATTTTCAAACAGGTAAAATTGTAATAATCGGCTATATACAGGGTATTTACCCTGAATTTGGAAAATCAAACACGCCCTTAATGGATGACGTGGTGTTGCTCAATGCACTCTAGTTGTATTACCATAAAACCTCTTAGTATATCCCCAAAAATCTTCAATTCTAATTGGATTTCGTAGGAATTGGCAACAATATGGATGAACATTGCCCCCCTCGTCACTTCACCTTTGTAAAAAGGTAAAAACGATGTGTGACCACTCATTAATGCAGCATTCCTTCAGTAAATGCGGTGACACCATAGTAACCATCTATTATCGATGTAATTCTACATGTCAACTCCAACTACCTTTTTTTAAAAAATAAATAATAGCAAACCCCATTACAATGCATGCACATATATAGTACAAAACAAGAAATGGATGATACCTTAATAAATGCTCTATATCATCGGCCGATATAAGTGTCGTTTCAAACATTCTTCCTCATCCCACGTTTCCTTCTCCATCATTCCTCCTTTGAATACTAAACTTTCTCTTTCTCTCTCTCCGATCTTAGTAATGGTTGCCTCATCGTCATTTGCTCCATCTTTCCATCAGGATGATTTATTCACTATATTAGACGCACTTTTTGAGAAATGTTCCAATGAATTAGCCCTCAAATCATCAATCAGAGACTATTACTGTATGAGACCAGTGTTCTTCCCTGGAGTTGAACCTGAAGAAGTCAATATGATGAACCCTCTATTCCCTAGCTGCCCCAGGAAAAACAATACTGATTCATTTTGAATATGTCCCAAAGCCATCCAATGCTTTAAAGAATCCCCGACCTTACCTGAAACCTCTACCATAATGGGATAATTGGTTCAATCGCATTGTTGCTTAATATGAAACAACATGGAGGAATTCTAGCATTCATGAATGCATCAAACTCTCCATGTATGAATATACATTGGATCCTACTCTTCTTACAATGACATCGACATTCTGGAGCCCATCCACCAACATATTCTTCTTCGGTGCAGCCTTATGAGTCCAACAATCTCTAACATTACAATTTTGACCAAACTCCTTCCCTTTGGGGAGGCAGTCTTCCTCAGCTTCACTCAGAAAGAACCAAGACACTTCATTAATAAGGTCAACAATGCCTATTCACACTTTATGCAATGTATCGTAAATATGAAGGATCGGTCAAGTATGAAGAACACACGACCTTCCTACTGCTCTGGAATTATCGACATTTACTCTATGTGAATGCTCTCCATATTACAAATGAATATGTTCAACTGGCCAAGGTGCTTGCACAAGGTCAAAAACTTGCTTTAGTACCCTTTGTACTCGACCACCTATATAGAGGTATTTTTGAGATTACAACCAAGGGTCAATATCTGGGAGGAGGACTGTTATGGCTTCTCCAAATGTGGATCTATGAGTATTTCCGCTCTTCGCAACATTTCCTCATTCATTCTGATATTATTTATTCTTCTTATGGTCATCATATTATTCATTCCCCTAAATAAAAGCAAACGAAAACCGAGTTGATCCTTCACCCTTTTCCATAATAGAGAATCTAGTCCAACTTGGTTCACTGGCCAATTTGATAATGAAGACAAGAGAAAACATCTCAGACGCACCTTGCCTAGGAGAGTGACCTTATTTGTAAGGATCTCCCACATGGCTGTATGATAGATACTGACAAGAATGTCAAGGCTGGAATCAAGTAGTATTGTCCAAACTTGCTCGCTTGTCAATTTTGTCTTGTCCAATGCATTTTTTGTCCATTCATTTATAAGACCTGTAATCAACCCCATTTCTCTTGGCCAATTACCAATCAAATTGACCTCTGCCACTCACTTCATTCCATCTTCTACTTGACCAACTTGACTCTTGATCTTTCCATCTTTCTAAATCAACTTCAGATGATAGATACCTTCTTTGATTGGTGGAAGAGTCACTACAAAAGACTGGTTAATAAATCTCCCCAGCTCATCATTGCTCTACTCTTTTCCTATATGGAGTTGTGAGGAAAGAAAAGAATAACACCTTAATCAGCCACGACTTTCAGACAAAAAGAAAATAAGCCAAAGACCAAATCAGTCGTCATTAATATCCTGCTAAGTCTAGCGATTCTAGCAATCGAGACAACTCCACAACCAAAACGTTAAAAAATTACGATGAAAGGACCTGTTCTCCCAAGATCTCCACTGCCTCGACCATATCCATCAGCCCCTAAGAGGATCCTTGATCTAGGAGCTCCTCTTAGTCCAGCTCTGCAACATCCTACTCTAGTCTTCACCCACACTGGTTCGACTCCAAAACCAACATCAATGAGTTGACCGCTACCAATCTCAACCAGAGGACGACGACAATCAAATACTTCCTCGGCTATGATTGTATCTTCATTAAAAAAATATTTTAAAACCAAATATTGGTCAGCGCTCTCCGTTTAAGACTATTCTAAAGAAATTGAATAAGGCCTTAAATGTCACCAAGATGTTCACTATAATAAATGCTGGAATAAATGGTGGTAGGATAGGGAAAGATTAAATAATTCTGACATTCCCTTCGATGAGAAGGACCTCACTCTATATCACTCCAATCCACCACCATTCCCAGCTTTTACTCAAGTAATGACAACGATCATAAGAAATCCTCAGTCTATGGACAGTCGATTCGTCACCCCCGTCGTCTGTTCTGATTTAGTTGGAAGCTACTTTCATCTTTATACCTCCTCCAAGTCCTTCATATTATCTTTTTGCTAATTCAATCCTTTTTTATAGTTACTCGGGAAGCATTGGCTGCAAAGAAGTAAATCGTTAAGGAGTAACCATTTCAACAAGTGCAGCTTACGATCGATATCATCGATATAACTAAAGTACAAGTCATCGATTTCGAATGGACAATAAGCAAAGAAGCCCTTCATTCTCATCCTTCTCTGGAGACTAGAATTGTCAATACAGAGTCCGAATACATGGTTGACTTTCCCCAAATGCTAGCCATCATTGTCAACCAAGAAGATGAGGAAGAAGAAAAAGATGAGCACCCCCTGGCCGTTACTACCCAAAGCTCTAGAAGAGGATCATCCTCTCGATCCATTCTTTTCATCAGTTCAACACCTTCCTGCTATCGTGGAATTTTTGTCTGAAGAAATTGAAGAGCCACTTCAGTCTATCACAGTGCATGAGTTCGTTATCTCTGCCCAAGCAACAGAGGAGGTCTCAGTGACCAAAATCTCTCTTTCTCTCTCCGCACCAATTTCAGCATCAGCGTCGATGCTGACCAACGATGCCCCATGTAACGCCCGTGAAAAATCCATACTTGGGCTCGAGTACCAACTCGACCCGAAATCGCGTAGAATTAATTTCCATGGAAATTAAGCGTAAGTTAGCTAGCGCAACGCTAGAGTAGCTGGGAAATAGTCCCTGATCACTTTAAATATGTTCTACAAGACCCAAATCGAGTAGAACAAACAACTCTACAATACTCTATAACCTCGGATCAAACTCTAAGCGGGTTTGTTCTCTGGACCACTTTGAATTCTTGTATTGGGTTTAGACCGCGCGTCGAAAGTCCGATACCTCCTATCTTAGACCGTTAGAACCGCCCAGCTGGACTTGACAATCATTTCGAAAATCAAGTCAAACCGATAATCACAGACTATTTCGTTGAGCCCGGACTGAAGAGACCACAAATAGGGACAGAATTGGAATTTTAAATTCAAATCTGGCACACGACTTGACGCGTCAGTATTAAGCGTTCTGACCGTCAGAATTCATCCAGATTACACCCTCGGATCAGGAAAAATTTTTATTTATTATCATGAGACTTTCAGCCCTGATCTACGTGCGGTGACCGCTGAACTGAAACTGGTCCGCCACGTGCGATCTGCGAACCCTGCCAGACTGAAAACTTAATACGTGTTATATCTGGTATGCATGAGCTTAAGTCCGATCGCAATCGATCAGGGGACCACCAGAAAGCAACTTTTGGACCGAAACAGCCCCGAAATGGATAGGCACCAAGTAAACTTCGTTCCAGAGCCTGTTTCTGGCATTTTTAAGCTTATAAAAGGGGTTGAAACCCTCATTTCTCTCTCCCATCCGAAAATTGCAAACCCTAGGAAAAGGAGAGAGAGTTTGAGAGAGAGAGTGGAAGGGATTTTTCCCGTCTCCGAGCCACCGACTGCTGGTGCTTCAGCAACTCTTCCTAATCACCTGGCTGGTGATTTCTCCGTTCTTTCAGGTATAAAACAACCCTAGAACTTCCTGATTTATGGTTTACCTAGATTCAAAGCGTGTTAGCTAACGTACTTCATAATTCAGGTCCTCCTACTGCCGTAGACGAAGCATACACGCTCCGTTCAAAATCACGCATCCGTAAGAGACTAGGTGAGGATCTTAGACGCTTTGATTGACGGTTTACAACGCTTTCAATGTCGTTTAATAGTAGATTATTGACGGCATCACCGTTTGACATGTACAACATGCTCTCCGTTTCTTGTTTCGTAAATTAACGAAGAATATGAGATTTAGGGCATTTTAGTCATTTGTAGGAAGTACGGTTTATAATCATATTTTGCTGAAGTGATTGACATGGTTTGTTGTCGCACTAGGAAGTTAGGAATGCGTGCATAATTAGTTTGGCGAAGAGATTCGCCTAATTGCGCACTTTGGGTCGACATACTATATGTAGACTTAAGTGTGTAGTGTATGTGTTTGTATAAATGTTTGTATTAGTATGTATTGAATTGAATGATGTTATGAGATAGTTTGAGATTGATTTCTCAATTAATATGCTGACCTAAACGATTTCCTACATGTTGACTATATGCATGATTTCATTACTTGCATGGAATGTATGTGTTTGAAGATTTGCTTAAGTTGAATGTTAAAACATGTGTTAACATGCTCACATGATTGTATTTCAATTCCAATACTCTTACATAAATTGCTGATGTGATTCCATAAGTGTTTGGGACTAGACATAGTCCAGGCAGTCGGTAACCGAGCGAATTCGTGGCTGACTGGTCATAGCCACGAACGACGTGTCGATGAACGTGATTCGTGTTTGGAGTTGGCGGCAGTGGTTAGGCCACGCGAAGTGTTTTACGCACTTCATGTCGTTCGACTTGAGATGCGATCGCGCTAGTCGAGCCCGTCAAGTAACCCGACTGGCCGATGTATGTTCACCTTGTATGAGTCATAACTGCTTGAACCTAGGGTACTGAACTTACCATTGAAAATCCCGTTAACCATGGTACCTTGATCCACGAAGACTCATGAGCCGGGCATGGTGGTATGGGACACCGTGGTCGAGCTGTCGGCCTACGCTGGGGCTACAAACCTCCCCGTAGTGACCAGTGAGCACCTAGACTCGTGAGCAGATTATGGTGGTATGGGACACTATATTCTAGCTGTCGGCCTACACTGATCAGGCGACGAGTCCTTTGTAGTGACCGCGAGCGTATTCTGAGTCCACGGGAGGCGACGACCCTTCCGTTGCAGTGGAGTACGGTAGGCCTGTATTGATAAGGTGATGGGGGAGCGGTACAACGAGTGCGAGCAACAGCCCTGGCAGCCCTTGCAGCGACCTACATAAATATACCTCGTATGAGATTACTAGGAGTGACGACCCTAGACAGGATCTGTGTTGGGATTGATATAAGGAAGTACCTTAGTCTCCCAATCCTGCTGTTTGAATGGACTAATAACAACTTGGAAATCATATCACCATAGCATTGCATGTGCCTGGAAGATGTGGAGCACTCTAGGGAGTGTGGCATGCCGCGGTCGTAAGATGTTGCCGTATGAGGGAGATCATCGGTGAGGGCATACATCACGTCATGTCATCTTGCATTAACAACAGTATTAGGATTGTCTGATTTACTGCTTTACTATTATCGCATGATTGAATTGTGAACATGCTAATCTTTGCTCTATGATTCCACTGAGTTGATCACTCACTCCCACGTTACGGGATGGTGTTTGCAACACCCATCAGACCCTGTTGTAGATGCAGGTGAGGCTGAGATCCAGGAGGTGGAGCCAGACATCGACGAGGACCAGGACGAGTTCTCGTACATGCAGTATCACGATGGCTTCCCGTAGGCGACCTGGATCGATGGGACTTCAGTGGGACTATTTTGAACATTACATTTTTGTTCATGTATATGTATATGAGACTCAGAGATGTAATCATACTTTGGAGACAGATGAGATTTACTTTATTTTTCCATACAGTGATATATATATTGTTTAGTCTTCCGCTTGCTTTTATCACTGGATCTGAAGTATGAATTGCAGTTTTGGTATACTTTTACTCATGTGAATGTTTTAAATCAGACAACATTGCATCATAATCATTTTTGTTGCATAAGTGACGGTCTGGAACTCGGGAGTTGAGTTTATACACGACCCCCGATTTTCAGGGTGTTACACCCCAACTTCTACAACAATGACCGAATATGCGCTCCTGGTTGAGGATATTCTCTTTTCCTTCCAACAAGCTCTTAGTAGCGATGTCATTGTCGCTGAGTCTCTTGTACCTTCCACCGAGTTACAATATCATAAGGAAGAAATCCAAACCCTCGTACACTCGAGGATATTGGAGACTATTGATCGAGACAATTACTAAGTTTACTGAGTTAATCGATCAATATCAAGTTTTCTCTCATTTAGATTAGAATCCCTTGGCCAATCTATTAGTTCTTAGGGATTTTCCGAACTTCATTAGAGAAAATTATGAGCTCTACACCATGATCAAGCACCTCAAATTTGAGCACGTAACAACAGAATCCCAAGTAGCTATAGCTAGTGACATTAATGAGAAACTATCGGCCAGCCATACAAAAATTAAAGAACTTAGAGGCCAAGTTAGAGGACATGAGTATACAGATTGTTGCTCTAGAAACACAACTAATGAAGATGAAGAGAAATTTTAATGAGAAGAGTGCAGAATATTATCAAAAAAGGAAAACATTCAGGGACCTGTTTGCATCTACCAAAGCTCAAACAGAAGCAATCAGCTAACTTCGACATGCGGTCGTGAAACATAAGGTTGTCTTATTGAAGAAAGAGTGACTGAAAAAAGTGAAAGTTATAATCCAATAATTTTCTACTTTCGAGTTGTAGCTTTCTTTCTAATTCTTGTATCTCTTCTATTGTTGATTAATGGAATTGGCTGTCGATTCATCTTTTGTTATCGGACATCTTTACTTAGTATTTTTTCTTCTTTCACAACCCAAATAACTAACTGGTGATGTGGCATGCAGAGAATGAGGAGTCGTGACCTTTCGAAATAGTTTCCATGATGGTTACACGTTCCTATTTTTCAGGAACCCAAAGCATCTTTGAATGCCATAACTGCCAATTATACATCAAACGTGGGATCCATAATTGCCTATTTAAACCACATTGAATCTCATTCTGAGCTTATACTAAAACCAAAACAATCTCTGAAGCTTCCTTTGCTTTGGAGATATGACTTTTAACTAAAGATCCCTCTCTTTCCTCAATAACGTCAAGATATATCTGAAAGAGACCCTCAATTGAGACCTTGTCAATTATGGCAAATCCTCATTTCTGTTCGATACTAATTTCTTCCTTGAAGAAGCCTCTGAAGCCGCTAAGCCAGACGTCATGCTTGGAGAAATCGTGAGGGTGTTGGAGAACATGTACTATCTCGAAAATCAATATTTTTAACCCATATTCAAGTATAAAAAGCTTGCTGAGCACTTAAGACAGCAAGCCATTGCATAGTAAGACTATCTACCAGTGAGCAATGCTTACACACAAACGTAGAATGATAGACTACGGTGGAATCAGATTCACCAATTCAACCATGCCTTACCCTGAGTGTTGAAGGCATAACACATTAAACTCCTGTGAGACATCAAGGAAAATGAACATTCCTGTGCTGTTAAAGATTATGTCATTCTAGAGGATCTTCTTACCTTCATTAATTCCTAAATCACCAACTACCAGGCTTGATCGTGTGTGAGCCTTGCTGGGAAGAGGGATACTTAGCGTAGGGTTTCATCGAAAGGCAACCATATCGACCAACTCCTGCACTTCTTACACACCTTCATAGAAGATGGGGCTAATTAGAAGCTGTAGCAAGATGACGTCAAGACTGAAAAATGGCATCTCCTCAAGGAGTTCAAGTAAATAAAGGCAAAACATACCTAAACATCTCCACTACTCGGCATCTTTACATTCTTGCTTTACTTTTCCTTTTCTGTTTTGTAATGTGGTCGATGGCCTGCTTCCTTTTAGTAAACTTTGTATTTATTTCATTTTCATATTGTTCAGATGTTTACCATGATCCATGTTATTCCTTAATGTAGAATAACATGATTTCCATTGAATCAGCATATCAGAATATCAAATAATGGTATCATCACTACAATCGGTCGTTACTCAAGATATTCATAGTATTCGGCCGACCAAAAACTTTGGCTACTCATATCATAAAAATGAGGATATGGACTATCAAATTCATTGGATGGTTACCTCACTAATTGACCATATGCAAAGAAATGACGTTGACTGGGTCGCTGGTGATTCTTGCTCGATTAGATTGACAGATTTCCTCTTCCAAGCTCGGATGCCCAATTCTTAGTGTCTTTTCTCCTTGTAGTTGTAGTCATTTGCTGACTGGAGCAACGTGGAAAGAGGTTCGTACATCGTTTTTCCAAGAATCCACATTTATTGCGGCTACGTGTTCCAATCTTCTAGGAACCGAACTGGCGCCGCACTGCTTGACTCGGTCATTCCAATAGTTGCACCTTATATAATACATGCATTAATTACTCTCATCAATGTTTATAAAAGCATCACTTCTCCTTGGATTTCCATTGCGCTTTTGCTTCCATTTTATTTACAGACTTCGAACTTCATGACTTCTGCAACCTTCCACTCGCAGTCGCTGACCTATTTGAAGGAAATCTTCACTGAAGGAATCGAATACTTCTCCAAGTCTCCTCTCCTTCACAACGTTTATCCCTTCACTAGAGATGTCATTGAAGCGTCTAAGACTGATTAACCTCTCGAAGAAATCTTGGAGGTTCTCATAAAACTACGGCGTCTTAGAAACGCTTATTCCAAGGTTGACTTGGAACTACAATGATACACTGGCCTATTGAAGGAGAAGTCGACCAGTCGTGAAGAATCCAAGACGCTCTCAACTCGCTACAATGCTACTTAGAAGGGTTGATTGCATTGGGTTCATCAGTATCATTTCGACAAGGCGATATCGCAGTCGCTCAAAGCCCAATGCAATGATCTGGCCGTCTATATCTCAGAGGCCGCATGTTTGTATCCTAGACAGGATCGACCAGATTCTCAAAAGCCTTTAGATTTTATTGAGTCTTAGACTGAACTCTATCAGAATTGATTATAAGAAAGTAGTGTTAGCGAGAAGGAAGCAAAAAATGAGGTCAAAACAGTCAGTCATCGTCTTGACATGGTGATAAGCTTCCTTCATCGAACCACGGCCGAGCATCTGTCATGGAGCAGCAAGCAAGCACTGGCTAAGGAGTCTACTCTTAAGGAGTTTGAGGAAATCAGGGTAGCTTATAGTTGAACTACTCGATCGGCCAACTTTACTTCTTTTTTTTAACACATTTCCATTTTTGTACCTAATTTTTGAATGACCGATGACTTAAGGCCCTCTTCCCATAATAATAAAAATTCTTTTCATTCATTCTATAATTCGTGGTTAGGCATTTATCGGTCTTTTCGTACTACTTAGCCTAATCTTGCATTATGTCCCATAAGAAAAGATAGCAAGCTTTTAAGAATCGGTCATTGATTGGAGCCTTTACAAATTTTTCATTCATGTTGCGCAAGAGATAGACTCTACTCTTAAGGACTTTGATGACAACATAGGGCCCATCTTAAGTAAGTGACCATTTTTTTACCTGAAGTCTAGTCTGTGTGCCCTACCGGTACTACCACTTTTCAGACCTTACCTCCTTCTCTAAAGGATTTCCTTTTATCCTTTTATTATACGCTAGGGAAATAACAGCTTTGTTGGTAATGATTGAATTTAAAGCCTTCATCCAAGTTTCGTCTAGTGTTTCAAACTCAACCAACATAGCTTCTGTGAACTCAGGAGGAGTTAGCTCGACTTGATACATGACTTTCAATGATGGCAAAGTAATTTCCAAAGGCACCACTACATTGTGTTTGTATGTTAATGCAAACGGAATCATTCTAGTACTAGTACAGGGCGAATTCCTATATGCCCAAAGCACCTCATATAGTTTTGAATGCCACTCAGGAGAATTTTCTTCTGTCATTTTTTCTTAGAATATTCTTTATCACTTTATTGTTAACCTTAGCCTGACCATTAGCTTGCGCATTATATAGCGTCGAATGTAAAATTTTATTCTGTATTTATCAGTCATAGCTTTCACTTCCTTTACTGAACATGTTGCACTTCGGTTCATGGTGATCAATTCTGAAATTCTGAACCTATGTATGATATAAGTCTCAATGAATTCAATAAATATCATGTGACCAACTCCCTTCATGGGTCTTACTTATACCCACTTTGTAAAGCAGTCAGTAGCCACAATGATGAAAAAAATGATGCACACTGAGCATGGATGGATTTAACCTATTAAATCGATCATCCATTCCCCGAAGGGCCACGACTTGATAATTGAGTGAATCTTGGTCGCGAGCATGTGTTGACTCGGCCCATTTTTTCGACATTCCTCACATCCTTTAGCGTATCAAATGCAATCGGTCATCATTGTTGGCCAGAAATACCCCTAACACCTAAGCATGGACCTCACTTTACTTCCAGCCTAGTGAGCTCTATATAATCCTTCCTAAACCTCACCCATTGCTATCAAGGCTTCCTTTTTGGCTAAGCACCTTAGTAGTACATCATCAATTCCTTTTCGATATAATTCGCTATCGATCATAAAATAATTAATGATCAATCTCTTTAAATCCCTACTGGCTTTGATATGTGGATTTTAAAGATAGCCCATGAAAGGAGTTCTCTAGTCATCTTATTCTGTTTTGACTTAACATACTTTCATGATTACTTCTTTTTCGAAAACTAAAGGCAGAGACATTCTTTGCATGGTGACCATTCTCTCAGCCAATCCCTTCAATATATCCAGCCCTATGGCCAGTTATGTCATTTCATTAACATCCACATTGTGGTCCCAAACAGCATGCAACAATTCGACCTCATCAAATCCATTCAACATTGGGAGCCTGGGCGTAATATGGCAATAGTGTTGGGTTGGAGTATTTGAACAATCTTGCCATTTGATTTATCACAAGTTACAAATCGCCTACAATTGTTACATTTCGCGCACTTAGCTCCATTAGCAATTCTAGGTTGATTATCATGACTTCATATTTGGCCTAATTATTAGTACACTCGAATTCCAATTGAAATGTGAATTCTTGCTTGCTTCCATTCGGTGCGATCAAGATAAACCAATCCCTGAAACTTTATGGATTTTCAAACCATAAAAAATCATCTTCCATGGAGTTAAGTATATACAATATAGATCTAAAAGCTCTAGGGAAAGTTGGCCTTCCAAGTCAAAGGGATGGTCGTTCAGAAAGTTATCTATAGCCTGACTTTTTACTGCTTTTTGGAAAAAATAATAAAGATTAAACTCGATAAAGTCAAAACCCATTTGCCAATTCGACCATTTAAAATAGGCCGATTTAACATGTATTTTAATTACTAAATTGGTCAACGTTATTATATTTAATCTTTCGGCCAACAAATAATGCTTTAATTTGGTAATCGTAAAGTACAACGATAAACACAAAATTTCTATGGTAGAATAACGTCTTTTGATATCGAGGAGTATCCGACTCAGATAATGGACTACATGCTCTTTCTGAGCATCATCATCTTAGGCTAGAAAGGGCTCCAACCAACTATGTCGATGCTGCTATATATAACTCGAGTGGTCGACTTTTGACTGGTGGCATTAACATTGGCGGCTTCATCGGACATTCTTTAATCTTTTCAAAAGTTTATTGATGTTCTGTCTCCTACTTGAATTCAATCCTCTGCTTTAGTTTTATCAAAGGACAATATATTAGTATTTCCTGCACAATTAGATATAAACCTTTACATAAAATTAACCCGACCAACGAAATGCTATAATTCTAACTTGTTCCTCGACCGGTGTGCATTTATGATTGCTCGATCTTTTTTCTGGTCGACCTCGATCCCTCACTGATGTACTAAGAATCCTAAGAAATTATCGAACGATGCCCTAAAAGCACATTTAAGAGGGTACATTTTCAGCTTATGAAGCCTCATTCGCTTAAATGACTTGCATAAATGAGAAAAATGATCTCCCACGTCGACTAACTTCACTACTACATCGTTGATGTAAACTTCCATAAATTGGTAATCGTATCATAGAATATAACGTTCATTGCCCTTTAATATGTGGCCCCTACATTCTTAAGCCCGAATGGCATCACCACCAAGCAATGGTTCCCAAAGGGCTAGGGCATCTGAATGCTATATGTGGCACATTGTTCAATGCGATGTAAATCTGATTATACCTGGAATGACCATCCATGAAGGACACCATCTGATGCCCAACTGCTTTGTCAATAAGTTGATCGACAACAAGCATCAGATACTCATCCTTTGGTGCGACTAAATTTAGATTTCTAAAATCAATACAAACCCATAATTTATTGTTCTTTCTTCTTCTTTTTTATGACTGGAACCACATTAGAGATCCATTTAACATATTTAATAGGCCTGATAAAACTGACTTTAATAGTCGTTCGATTTCTTCATTTATTTTATGGGTCACTTATATGTCATATACCTAAGTTGTTGCTTGTGCGGTCGACATCCTTCTTTTATTAGTAATCTATGCTCGACTAGACTCCGATCTCATAATAGTCCCAAGCGAAGCAATCAACGAACTCTATGAGCATATTGGTAAGCTCAACTTTATCTTGTGGCCTAAGCAACCCATTGACAAAAGTCAGCTTAGGATGTTGCTCGGTTCCTATGTTCACCTTGACCAAGGGGTCATGAACCTGGGTTTAAGAGTCTTCCATCTTATTAGGTGCTTCCTTCAATTCCACCTCTTCTTCATCGGCTGGGACATCTGTGTCGGCCAAATTTACAAAACAACCAACGTCGACATCCCTCATGATTTCTTCAAGCCTTCTTATTTTGGCCATGAAGTTGGTCATTTGTTGTTCATCTTTTGGCATACCAATCATGGGATTTCTTCGATCGTGCAGTGTGTGACCAACTAAAAATGAATAATATCTCTCAGCATCTAGCGACTGGACAAATTATTTATATGATATCTTGCATGATGCTATATGGTTCTTCTTGATCGATATCCCGATCGGAGGGTCATTTTTGTTTCTCCCTGTAAACCAAATCTACCCTACTTCATCCCAATAGTTGTAGGCCTCATTTACATTTGAAGTGGCAAAAAAGGGTTTGTTATCGGCCAGGACTAGTTCAACTTTATCTTGGTTCCAAAAGATTATGAACTGATGTAAGGATGATGGGATGCACAAAAACGAGTGAATCTCATCCCTTTTAAGAAGAGCATTATAACTGGATGAGGTGTCGACCACGAAGAACGGAGGCAACACCCTTTTTGTTCTCATAGGCAAGTCTACCGGCAAGACCCTGTGCGCATTCATAACATGGCCAGTGAAGTTTTTAACTTTACCTTAGATGGAATTAAATCAGTTGTAGTCTTCCCTAGTTTTAGCATCATTCTTAATGAGAGAAGATTAATGGCAGCTCCGTTGTCGACCAGAATCCTAATGAATGTGTAGCCTTTGAGATGAGCCTATATATATAATGGTTTGATATGCTATGTCATGTCGTGGGTAGGCCTCTCTATGACCACCCTTTCAGATGTTGCTCTTGATTCTACTGTGATGGTATTTACTTGTGGAGCTTTGCCCACTCATAGTGCCTCTTTAATTGTGTCTTCCAAAGGAAAGGAGGCATGTTGTATTACCATAGGGGGACTAAATTTTTCTACATCGCCAACCATCTCACTTTGGTTTGGCTAGCTTGGCTTAAAAACTAGAGGGTAAGATAAGCATCATATTGTAATGAAAGACCATGGGTGGCAATATCACAAACATAATCTCTAAACCTGGACATTGCCCCCTAGTATTTCTGAACCATCTTGCGTATTAGAATTCATATCACTACTCTCAACGTTCTTATCGGTAGTAGCATCCGGTTGCATGGTCGTAGGTGAAGACACCTATAATGCTTCACTCGTCGCTAACAGTCCGTTTATCATCCAATCGTCTCCTGAGAAGCATTCATCACTGGAATAATCAGACAAATTATCACAATCATCATTATCCCCTAGTCTTACTAATCTATTGGGCTGGGTGACCTCCTTTATGCACCGATTGAACGACACGGGTTGTAAAACTACCATAACTATGTTCATGGTCAGCTATTCATCCGACCAAGGGATTCTCCATACTGGTCATGGCTACATGGTTTTCAACGGAGATGCATCCTTAACCTCTACCATTCCTTCTTCATAGCCACTTCGCACCACTACCAGCGAAACTTCTGAGTTCGGGTCATCGCTTTGGTAATAGCTAGGAATTTAGGATGCATGACTAGTTTCCAAACTCCCTTCTTAGTTGATGAGGGTTTGACCATCCATTGACTTTTCACTCTCTCCTGAGGGTGGCAATCAAGTTATGGAAACATTCCTTGCAATCAATGGGGACCACCTTTTTCAGTCATCCTCGAAGCTACGTGTCAAACTTGCCTCACTAGTCGAGGCGGCCTCCCCAACCCAGGATAGTCCTTCTGGCACATCGATCGCATAATTGTGAACCTCAATCGTCTTATCGAGCAGTATTCGGTTACGTGGCGGTCAATGTGGGAGGCTGATATCGCCCCAGCCCAGGCTATCACGATGCGCCATCACAGTTACTTAGACCGAGATTAACCATTTGTCGCAGTCAATCAACCTTCGATGGATTTTTCATAGCCATATTAACATTAAGGTTAGGCCGGAATGGATCAGTATTGATCAACATTGCTTTCTCACCCTTTTCAAGGAACTTCAACGACCCATGATGTTATCCTAAAGAATGTTCCTGAACACAATATATTTGTTAGTTGAATGAGAACGAGTTCTGTGCCATTTACAATATTCAATCTTTTTCAATTAATCAACCAAATGTATTGTATGGTTAATAGTAACCTTGATAAACTTCTCAACAAAGAGAATTTTGAATATCTTATCGGGCTGAGTAATATCAAAATATATACTTTTTGGGCCTTTTATTTAGCTGACACAGTCAATTTTGCCTTGACCAACGCCGAGCAAATGAGTGACTTTTTTGCCATTACTTTGGTAACCACGACCTCGTAATTAAGGTCATGATAATATGTCTCAATTGACGAATTCTTTTACCTAACTCTTTCCTGAAGAAGTTCTTCATATATGGAGACCTTCGTAGTTAGGTCATATAGATCCATGAACTCTATTCTGATAACTTTCTTATAGAGTTTATATTCCAAGTCGTCGTGCAAGTTGCAAAAATTTGGCGCGGTCATGACGACCTTACACCTGCTCTTCACTCTCTTGAAATAGGCAATATAGCTCTCGCAAGATTTTCCTGGTAATTGTCGAAAACGTGCAAGAATGGCCATGGTCATTTTCCTATCCTTAAAAAAGAACTGAGCATGGAATTTTTATTCCATCTCTTATGGATTGAATTTGGCAATAAATTGGAATACCCTGTAAAGGCCACCTCCATCAGTGAATGACTGAATAATTAAAGTTTATGATAGTCCTTATTAGCGAATTCACCACATTGCATAGTGAATCAACCAACATGCTCAATGGTGTATTGACCAGGATTACCCGAAAATAGGACAAAATCCGATCAATAATTCCTTAGCGACAGGTGTTGTCGGTCCATCCATTCAAGATATGGATTATGATAAATTGGGATGATATTGCAACCGAGGACTTTCCTTATTACCTCTTGAACCATCTGCATGATTTGGTCGTGATCTACTCGTCGAGGTTCAACCATCGAAGGTGTGTCAGGACCTACTCGGTTCTGTCCCTCATGGAACAACGGGTTCTTAGGGAATTGTTGAAAAGTTTGTCTTCCCAATAAACCATAGTTTTAAATCTCGGGAACAAAATTCCTAGCCTCCCACTCTGATCGCTTGAACTCGACGAGTAGCGGAACATTTCGTACATCCTAGATTAGAATTGATAGTGGATTCTACTGCAAGAGAGGCATAGGCGGCGACTGCACCACGTTATTGATAGAACTTTCTCCGGCGTTATACTGCATTGTCGTATGTACTCTTTCACTGATCGTGATCATCAACCGATGCATGGCCTCGATCTGGATAGCCATGTACCAGTTAACGTTCTTAGTTTGAATACGAAATTTCTCGACCTCGGTATGCACCAACTTCGCTTGAGCTCTTTCATGTTCTTAAATGTGTTGGATACTCAATTACACGTCTAAGAGTGCGACTATTATCTCTTCAGGAGAGATGGTCCAATAGGTCAATGCCCCCCTGATTTCTGGTACTAAGTATCGAACTACCATTCAAATTTAACATTTCGGGGCCTCTTGAACCGACATGTCCTTAGTCGGAGGTATAGTGGTCGGTGTAGAGAGCTCAATTCCAGTAATTCGATTACTCATTCTATTCATATTTCCAATTGGAAATGTTGTGCGGATAAATTAAAGACAGGATCCCACCGAGGTGTGCCAAAAATCTGTTGTAGTTCGATTTACAGATTTGTCCATGTGATAAATGCGGCCATGCCAGAATTGAATGTGCGGCTCAATCCAAACCGAACAACTATGATCCTAAGCACCAAGATAAGCAGATACATAGTATGTGACCGAGATCAAATAAAATTGGTCGCCTATTCAGCCACTCGCATAGTTTGTTAAATGATTAGGCGATAGTCATAAGGTAGGATTCGTCCTTTGATAATGGGTTACACATTTACCTTTTATATGAAAGGACTTTTCGATACAGATAAAAGAGCAACAATAAAGGGACTCTTATAGTCGATCATGGATAACAAATGCAAAACATCTTCCTGGATAGAGAATTCTGATTGATGCTTGAATCAAATATAGCATTTGAGTGTAAACTCAAATTATAACTAAAGTTAAGTGTTACTTAATTAATACTATAGATTACAGTAAAGAATTTTAATAGCATGTAAAAGTAAAGGATTACACTATGAAATATAATTGACTGGCAAAAATAGAAGAATTGTACTAAAAAATGTAAATGACATCTAATTGAAAGGATATCTGAAAGATAGATTTGGTTCGATTGGATTGTTATAAGATATTTTGCTTTGCTGAATTTCTTTGCTATTTATAGCATCAACCAAGTCATTTAACTCTTTATTGGCCATCCGACATATATAATTATTTTATCATGACACTTTTCATTGACCGCTTAGTAAATGATTTGGTATTATTGGATGCACTTAGATTTTATCACAATAGAATCCTCTTTATATATCCTAAAAATATCTAAATATACTAGATAAATCTATGCAAATTGCGTGCAACTCATTCTGATTGGCTTTAAGAGGAATCTTCTTCAAGAGGAATTGGCCGAATAGGGATGAACAATGATCCACACAGAGTGGCAGACATGTAATGTGTGGTTAAAACAGAAGATACTCAACCGTCCAAAATCAACATAGAAATGTCCATCAAACTGTGGTCAGGATACTCTAATCCATTCTATCCAGTAGATGTTCCCACTCCACATTGGGACCCACTCCTTCCACAGTTTATAAACAAGCACACGCATATGCTAGTTTTTAGGTGCATGCGTATGGGGCATCACGCTCTGTCAGGGTATCAAATAACGAGATCCATTTCTTCAACAAGTAGAGCTCAGTCGCTTGTACGCTATTGCCTGTGTGGGATCTACGCCGTTGTTTTTACGCCATCACACCTGTGAATTAAGTGAGCCCTTCATGATTATGGATTGAGACAAAATTAACTCACATCAAGTCATTAGGTGGGCCACACAAGAAAAAACAATGCAAAAAAAACCCAAAAATCATCATGTTTAAATTGTTTAATACATGACCGTTGGATCGTGCTAATATTTGATACATAGAAATTTTATAGTGGGCCTAACATTCTGAACGGTTGGATTCTATTAAAAGAACATGGTGGGACCCACGTCTAACCTTTGCGGAATAGGCATATTATACAATATCTAAGTATAAGAACCGGCTCCGCAAACAACTCGTCAAACCAACTAACTAAGCATTGTTGGGAGTCCTAATGCACCATGGATCAAATAGTATCCGGATGGCCCATCGTGTCATTGCGTAGAATTGGAGCTCAGATATAGTCGATCTAGACCGTTGATATTCTTGAATTCACTTCAAATGGGGGCGAATCAAGATTATTCCAGACTGAAGAATCTGATCCATCTGATCTTTGAATTTGACCATTGATGTACGTAGAATATTGATCGAAATTAAAAATAGAAATCTTATATTTGAAATTTTTTGATGAATCCCCAATATGATCAAGGGCCCATCAGATCAACGGCATGGATCAGTAAACCGTTGGGCCTATGTTGAGAACATGGGAAATAAGGAGGACAGTGTTGAGTTGGTGATGCATCAGGACTGGATAATAGTTCCCAAACAAAATCGAGTAGTCCTCCTGTAAACAGCAGCTTTCAGATGTTTGTTCTCTCTCTCTATATCTCATGCTCTAATCATCATCATAATCATAATCTTCTATCGAGTAAAAAAAGAAAATCAAAATCAAAGAAGAGAGAGAGAGAGAGAATTCGATCGAAAG
This sequence comes from Magnolia kwangsiensis, assembly GCA_037074715.1. Classification (NCBI taxonomy): domain Eukaryota; kingdom Viridiplantae; phylum Streptophyta; class Magnoliopsida; order Magnoliales; family Magnoliaceae; genus Magnolia; species Magnolia kwangsiensis. The sequence continues at coordinate 108,626,192 of CM073577.1, read as the reverse complement.
AAGGAAAGCTGACACACTCCCACGCATCGCTTCATCTCCACGCTCTTCCTCGGTTATCCCTCTCCTTGTTTATGAAGGATCCTTCAACCGCCTTTGTTCAGGTTCTTCTTCTTTCTCTGTCTCTATCTCTCTTTTGATGATTTCTTTTGTGGATCTTGATGTTTGATCATTTGGGTCTTCTCAGTTTTGCATTTGAGCATTTGGGTCTTGTGTATTTTTCTTTTTCTCTTTCCAAGAAAGAGAATTACTGCATGTCTTTTTCGTTTTCAATATGGAATTGATGTCTACACCCACCCTGATTGATTCAATATGGTATGAAGACATGGGTGCCGCTATCAATCAGTGCTGCAGCTCGTGTCCTTCTATGTTTAGTTATTATAGTAATTCACATAGAATTGGAGTTTGATTGTGGAGATTCCTTTTGAATTGTTAGATGTCCATGTGATGATTCTGTTCAGGAACTGCAGAATTTCGCAGGATTCTTGTCGTTGGAGCTTGAATGTTTTTGTTGGCAATTCCATTTGGGTTTTCCTTTTTTCCTTTTTTTTTTTTTTTTTTTTTTTTTTTTTTTTTTTTTTTTTTTTTGCCCCCAAGATTTTAGAATCAGTGTATGTAAATCAGGCAATTTTCTTTCATTCTCTTTCTGATACAAGAGCCAGTGGAGTTGCACCCGAAGGGATTTAGAGGTGTCACAGTACTAGAACTTGAATCACAACGCAAGAAACAAGGTTAAGCTACTGTAAAGAATCTCAATCAATCAAATATTCAATGTACCATCATATGTCCAGCTCCATGCTTCTTCATAAAGGATACAAAACCATCGAGAATATTCTAGCCAGAAATTTTCAGATTTGTTCTTGTTTCATAATTCTTATTCATTTGCATCGCTATAAAGAGTGTAATCTAAATAAGGAAACTAGAGACAGAAAATAAAAGAATTGAAGTCACCATGCGTCAGCCTAAGAGGAATACAACTGCTTGGCTTTTATTTTGCTGTATTCATATATAGGGTATGCTATCAGCTGATTTGAACCAATCGGTTCTTGCTTTTGGGCTGTACGATTGGATTAGTGATTCCCACAGTCCAATTGGATGATTTCTTCTAATTTGATCTTCAATCAGCCTGCTTTTTGGGTCCATCTGGGACCCAATCTGATGGCCAGGTCTGTCCTGCATCAGTTAGCTTGCTGGACATACTTGGCCTCTTTTGTTCTGTTTTGGGCGTCTGCATGCATTTAAGGCTGTTTCTCATTTTACCTTGTCACAAACACTAGAGAGTTCTGTGTTTAAACTCTTGGATTTCATCATGCTAAATACCTCTGATCGATGTCGTTAGAATTCAAATAGTTTTTAGGTACTGTCATACACTTTTTAACATTTTGATTATATTTTAGTTAATGCCCTGTTTGGTAGATGCCTAAAAATGAGTTGATCTCATTTTAGTTAGAGAATGGATTACCTGCCTTTGGAGGCAAACCATTTTCGTGCCTCTAGATTGTGCACTGCACACATGGAACATGTGTATGATGATCTGAATCAGAAATCCTGTGGAATAAGCTCTAGACTGACCGTGACCGTTTACCAAATTTTTATTTGAGTTGATTATCTTAAGCATCTAATAAATGGACCTTTTCACTTAATAGGATCCATTGCTAGTTTTTGTCTTTTAGTGTTCATTTGTATGCCACCAGGTAATGGGCTAGAACTGTCTAAACACTCTGATTTTTTTACCATGGTCTAATCAATATTGGAAACAGTAGATGGACGGTTTTGATCAGATCCATGTGCGTGATATATTCAGAATGACATGGTGGCATGAAAAATGCGGTGCCTCTAGAGCCATGGAATCTACTCTCTTTTAGCTAACAGTAATCTTGTCTTGGAGATCTTGATCTCTAATGCATAATCACTTTTAAAGTGAACTTATCATGTATTAAAGACCAATATATCCGATACATAATTACTATTGACTAAAATGAGATCAACTTATTTTTTAGCCGCCTACCAAACAGGTCCTAAGTTTTATTTTATTTTATTTTTGGATGATATGTACATGCGTCTTTCAGAACCTAAATGTCTTTAACCATGTTTTAAGCCCTTTTCTTTGGGCTGTTCTTCACCAACTAGGAATGGGATTGCATTTTCCCTCACTTAAGGTCTGCTGCCTCTTTAGTTCAGATTTCTTTGTAATGTGATGTCCCAGTTCAATCTAGCCCACCTCAATAACCAGGGAACTTCACAAGTATACTTCATTTGATGGTGCATATGGACTTTCAGCTTGAAATTTTTTAGGTTAGACAAGTAGCATAGAGAATACCACCATCCCCTTTTTTCACAAAACTCGTATTCTTCGTGCATCTCAAGCACCTTGTTTTTCTGACATTTATTGTGATGTATGTAGATATCAGGTCATCCGCTGGCACCTTCTTTAGATCTTCGTCATCAACAGGCAAACCAATTAGCTGAATATCCTCATCACCTTGTGAGACAAGATCATCAACAATACCCAGAACAGTCTTTTGAAGCCCCTCTGCATCATGGATTGAGGCAGAACCACGGTGTTCCTGACAGTTCACATGCAAATTCCAGTTTATCTGCGGAACCTGAAAAGATGTCTAGTGGAGAGGGCAGAAGGGTTTCGCGGCAAGATATACAGATGGTAAGGAACTTCCTGAACTTTTGTTGTTGTTTGTTAGTGAAATACATGTTGTGGTTATCTTGCTGATGTGCTCTTGACCTACTGATGTCTTGAAATGTGCCATGAAAACATTGGAGGTGGGCCTGGAATTCCTCTTATGTTGTAGAAACATAGAATCTATCTCTAGTTGTTAGCAGCATAATATATTTTTATTTGGAGCTTTGCTAAGACAGATGTGAGAGCATGCGACAATAGGTCCGAGATCCAGTACATCCATCTGAAAGACACCATGATATTGATTCCCTAGCCCAAGAATCAGGTTGATCCACTGGTCAGGTGGGCCTCAGTTTGCAAGACATGTATGGTTCTGAAAAACTTGGATGAAGTTTTCTAAACCATCCACCTGTTTCCAATATTGGGCCCACATTTGTAGTGGACCGGATTTATTTTTGGGAAAACATGTAGAAGGTGAGACAAGCCTGATAGTTGGATTGGATATCGCACATATGTGCCATGTACATGAGCTTTATTACACACGGTTGCGTTTTCCACCATTTCTTCAATGGTGGTGATTCACCCACATGTGGCATATGGTAGTGTATAAAACTTAATTGATAAGTATAATTGCTTGATTAGTTTATAGCATTAGGACATTATCATATTAATCATCAATTATGTATCATTAATTTTTTTATTTGATTTCAAATAATATGAATATAATTATTGAGGTTTTCTCAAACATCATCTGCTGTCTGCAGCTGATGTTGTTGAGCTTTGCTAAGCTCACATGCGTGAAATCAAGCTCGAGTACTCAATGCACATGTGCCTGCATGGCAGGATAGGTCTGAGATCCTATCCATCCATCAGAACAAGACCACTATATTGATGCCCTATCTCAAGAATCAGGGTGATCCACTGGTCAGGTGGGCCACAGTTTGCAAAACAGATGTTCGGCTCTGAAAATCTTGGCTGAAGTTTTATTAACCCATCCATCTGTTTCCAATGTCAGGGCCCACGTGCCGATTGGACCAGATTTATTTATGGGAAAACATGTACAAGGATGGACAACCTGATGGATGGATTAGATCTCACACATATGTGCCATGTTGGCACATGTGCAGCATGTCCACGAGCTTTATTGCCCCTGCAAAGCTCTCTGGTTTTATATTCACTATCTTTTTATCTTTTTAGTACATAATTTTAGTTGGTTTACTTTGGGAAATTTTTTTGTGAGCATGTAGTTGCTTCCTATTCAAAAATTGAGTTTCTACCATCCCAATTAATGTACATGTCCCATTTCCTGGTTGCAGGTTCAAAATTTTATAGAAGGATGTCTTCAACAATACATGAACCAGAAAGAAGTTGTCGAAGCGCTTTCGATTCATTTAAAAATAGAGCCTGGTTTTACCGAACTTGGTAACGTCATTCATTATAATTTTCTACCATTTTTATATTATTGATGCCTGTCATGCTTTAGTTTAAGAGACGTAAAGATCCTTCTTCCCTTACTGTCATCCCCCCGGATTTTGGACCTTTTTTTAAAGGAATCAATATCTCATTGATTTTTATTTTTATTTTGGCTCCCCTCCTATTATTTCAAGTTTTAGCTTTGTAGGCAAGATGACCATGATAGTATGAATCATTACTTTGGATAAATAAAACTGAGCATCATTTCTCGCTTAATGGAGAAAGATAAGTTGGCTTGTTGGGATTAGGTTGATGATGTATATGGGGTAGATTGAAATAAACTCATAGGCACAAACAATTAAATAGACAGAGTAAAAATCCAACCACATAAAGAAGATAGCAAAAGGGAACTTAGATCGAAATTGGAAACAAGGAAAATGGTTGAGATCCAATGCCAAGAGTGAAGCTCTCAAACTTCTCTCTCAAGTCCCAACAAACCTTGCCTAATGACTCACATTGTCATCTATATCTCATTCAAACCCTAATTTAAAGGAGAGCTCACAATACATAAATACCACTCCTCTAATTCCTACATAACATGATAAATTGCTAGAAACTCTTTTCTTGGCAGATTCGATTTTGCTAAGGCGTATCAAGTGTTTTTTTTTTTTTTTTTGTATTGGATTGTCCTATCTGTTGCCTTAATGGATATCATGTCATTCTTTTTTCCCCCTCTTAAATCTTGTTTGATAATTTAAATTTAAAAAAAAAAAAAAAAAAAACCGTTGCATATGTAAGAAGACTAAGGAATAAACACATTCCATGTGCAAGATAAAGAAAAGATGCACGACTCCTTGAATGACTTGTGGCTTCATTCTGGCATAATTCAACTTGCCCTGCATCATCCCCCCATATTGGAAGGAACTCGACCCAACAAGTCATTTTATGACTTCTGTCAAGCTGCTTCCATGTGATTTATAGTTCCACAAACCTCAAGAGCACATATTTGGAAACACAACCCGACCTAAATTCAAACCCGAACCCAACGTAATTTCATCTATACTCAACCCTAAAGCAACCCAACCCAAACTCGAATAAACTTGACCCAAATACATACAGTTATTCTTAGCCTGACCTAACCTAACCCAAATTTGCTCAAAATGAACCCAACCTGATTTCAAATCTGGTTGTAGTTTCCCACCCCTAACTAAACCCAAGGACCCTAACAACCAAACCCCTAACTGAATTCAGGTCGGGTCAACGCGAACCTGAGTTGTAACTCTAGACCTACTTCATCAACGTTTACTTTTGTTCCCTTGACTTGAATACTCTGTACCCATGACCAATGTTTTTAGTATAAACATTGACAGATACATTCATACCCTTGGTATACAAAAACATATTGGGTATTGCATGGGAAATGTCTTTTGGAAAACATTGGGAAATTGGTCGATTTTTTCGATGGAACTTCAAGGGATGTTAAAAGAAGGCATCATTACACACTTAGGCATCAAAAGATCACAAAAAGTAAGTGCACATAATAAGTTTCCTTTGTATGAGGTCCTAAACCATGTATTAGTTATCTGACAGAAGCGATGGAACTATATTAAAAAAATAATAATAATAATAATAATAATAAATCAGTTCATATCATTTATAAATCTATCATATATGAACACACAAGCAATACATTCAAAAGCCAAGGTAGAAGTATACCTGTGATATTTTTTAATTTAAAAATATTTCTTTTTGCAAAAAATCCAAAAACTTCTACTAGTTTATAGATCAGCCTCCAACATGTCTAATATAACTTTTCCATACTCTAATTGCAATTTAAATGGGTGAGGGGAGGAAATTTTGGATTTCCCCCCTTTTTTTTCAAATTTTCCTAATATGAAAATTAAAGTGTTACTGATATTAAGATTAGCCAACACTCATAAGCACTTTCAAATTAAGGCTACATAACCGTTGATCAATATGGACTTTTTGAAAATATATATTATTTTATTATTTTTTGATATTTTTAATTAAAAATATTTTATAAAATCCAAAAATCTCTTTCAATTTGTAGATCGGCCTCCAACATGTCCAATATGATTTTTTCATACTCTAATTGCAGTTGAAAAGGATGAAATGGGAAAAAATTTGGATTTTGAGAAAAATTTCCAATTTTCCACAAATCCCAAATTAGAGTTTAAATTTCATATTTGAGTATTCAAAACATGCAAAATCATGGATTTCCATATTAGTTCTAGTGATTTACAAATTACATAAAAAAAAATGGATTAAAATTGAAAAATTTCTCACCATTTGAAATTGAACCTAGTTGCTGTCCAATCTCAATTTCTGCATGAAATTCTGGTTGTTTCTCCAAAAAAGTGGAAGAGGGTTAGTTGGAATACCTCAAGAATGTATTACAAGCAAAAGATTTGAGGAAAAGTGGGATTATGTAGGGTTCTTGGTTTTTTTAAAAAATAAAATAAAATAAAAAAGAAAAAACAAAAACAAAAAGGATCAATCGATTGGAAAAGTATCAATGATATTATTGAATGTGTCATCGGTACCAACTACCGAGTGGTATATAATAGGCAATATTTTGAAAATATCGCATTGTATCAACATATAACCGATACAATGTGGTATTTGACAATATTTCATGCGATACTGGAAGTCCATCAACTTTTGGGCTGTTTCATATCAGCCAACATTGATACTCGGCTGATACTATCCATATTGGAAACATTGCCCATGAAACTTGTAGTGATCTAATATATAAAAGATGAGAGAATTTGTCAGGTCTTCAAGAAGATCCTTATGATAGGATTCTTTCCCCAACATCTTCAATATCCAGCTCAACATGATCTTCTTCAGCTTTAATCTACATCATGTTCCAAGCAGGAAATAGTTTGGTCATTGGTAGACCATCACCATGTCACCTTCCTCTACTGCCCTCCATTTTCTACTTTCATCTGGACTTTTCATGCATCCACTACTTTTTTGGAGTCTCCAGAATATGATCAGCTTATGCATTAACATCATCGCTAACTCATCCTAGACTTGCCAAAAGAGTGTTGGACTTCACCTTGTGAACTGGTTCAGCATACTATATTATACACAAACTTGGTTGGGAAAGAAATAACTACTACCGAGAATCTCATGCAAACTCATTAAAATATTCTAAGAACCATCAAATCGTTCATTAAAGAAAATGTTAGCTGGACATCAAAAGTTTTTCATACATGGGGTATAATAAACCATTTTAGAGAAATGACCAACCAACACAAAAAGTTGGCATGGCTTGGCCACCTATCATATTGGGCTCCAACTCTTGTCCAATAATTTGATGCTGTATCTTGCCAGTAATACTTCTCTTCAACTAGAGCATTTGTCTTTGCTCAACCAAAATGGCCTGAAAATCTGTCCACCATGGAACCCTTTAACAATATATTCATGGAAAGAAACTCTGGGAATTCATAGACAATAAAAGAAAGCAACCACTGATGAGAAACTTAGGGCCTGTTTGGATTGCAAATTACATTAGTAATATACTGTAATTCATGTAATGAGTACAAATTGCAATACCTGTCTTCTGAAAACAGGTAAGTTGACTAGTGATTCCTGTGTTTGGTTTGTCATGGTAAAATTGTAATGATGGTGCCTTTACTTCAATATCAAATCTTAGAGAAAAATACACTGATGTGTGTGTTTGGATATGAGATTTCCATTGCAATGCAATGTAATATTGTAATGATTACGAATTACAATACCTGCCTCCTAATACATCAGTAATTTTACTGCCAAATCGCGTGCTTAAACAATCGTTGTAAAATCACAATGGTGGCGCTTTTAGAGTACATTATTGATGTGATTCGCAATCCAAACATTCCTTGAAAGAGTGCTCAATGAGGGGCTGGAAAATATGGGTTTTCACCATATGTTGCTTTGAATTCTTGAGTTCTGCTCAGATAGGCTCCACTTTTTCAGAGTTAGAGGAACATCTGCCTTGTTCTTTACCAAAGCAAATGTAAAGGTCTTTTGGCTTTCCTTCATAAGCATAATCATCATGATGGGCTTACTAGTATTATGGCATTATCAACATCACTACTCATGTGTTGTTCATCCAACCAAACCAAACCTAACCTAATGCCATCCTCTTTCATTCCATAATGAGCAAAGGCATCATGAGAAGGCTAGCACAGTGTTATTTAACAGAACTATTGGATGTTGATCTTCTTTAAAAGACACTAATCTTAACATTATCCTTCCAAAAAAAATGTGGGTATTTTTCAAGGTATTGCATGTTTGTACGATGATATCTTTGCGCATCCAAGCAAAGTATGGCATGCATCCTTTGGAACCACCTCCAACATATGAAATCCAAATAAACTTTTCCAATGGAAAATGGAACCAAGTAACAACAAACTACTTACCTTTCTTTAACCATGTGATTTTCTTTGGCTGAGGGTGCATGATGCAACTCCAAAGTCAGTCCCATTCGTGATCTAAGAATAGGACAAAAAGGGAAAGCTTAAGTGAAAGTGGGGTTATGGCAACTTGACTTTAGTTAGGTCCTAGTGTTAGAAACTCATCATGGTTGGGTTTGTTGTTAGGTCAGTAAAAGTTAGTCAAAGTTGGTTATGGAAATTGTTTCCAAAGTTAAATCTAGGGTCTCTAAAGAGGATTAAGTTTCTTTTATGAAATTATTGATGCACTTTTTCTGTAGACAAGTTTTATGCAAATCTGAAGTCTAGTTGAATAATTTTAGAATTCAAAGAGAGTTTCTTTGGAGGGGAGTGGAGGAGAAATTCCATTGGTTAATTGGGGTGACGTATGTAAACCGAAGGAGATGGGGGCCATGCTATTAAATCACTGAAATTATTCAAGTTGGCCCTTCTTGCCAAGTAGTTGTGGAGATTTGGGGAGGAAAAGGCAGTCTTTGGACTGGTGGTTTCTTGAAACTATGGTGAGGATAGTGGGTGGTGTTTCACTGCTCCCACATTGCAATACAGGGCTTTGGGATTGTGGAAGGTATTCCTTAAAGTGGCGAACTCTTGCAGAGACGAAATTTCCTAGATTCAGGAGATGAGTGGCGCATCCAATTTTGGGAGGACGGATTGTGTTGGTATAGGCCTTTCAGCCTCACCTGTTCTCATTTATAGGCTAGGGAAATCTCTCATTTCTCAGTGTGTTGCGAGGGCAAGGGAGCAATTGGTGTTGAATCCCATATTCATAACGGATCTTCTTGGTGATAGTTCAATGAGTTTGTTAGCCTCATGGAGATGCTTCATAACCAAGGAAATATTTCTTCAGAAGGGGAAAGGTGGGTTTGGAACCAAGCAAGTCCGAGGCTTTTACAGTGAAGACATATTTGGTGCTCTAAGGTCTCCCTGTCCCTCATACCAAGGACACCATTCATCATATTTGGAGGTATCTAGGTCATAAGGTGGTGGCTTTTATCTGGCTGCATGTTAGATATCATGAAAAATAAAAAAAAGCAGATGATCTTACCCAATGGTGCATTTTATACCTACATGACAAGGCATCTGTGGACCAATTTTTATTTTTATTTTTTTGCATCGCTCATTCATGCGCAAAATTTGGGACTTCTTTGCACTTTTGAAAGTTAATTAGGTCATGTCTCAATAGATATGGGGTCTATTCATCATGTGGCATTTTGCTTGATGAGGAAGGAAGAAAAGGATTATCTGGCACTTGGTCGTGGACTCGTGGTTATTATGTAAGTGATTTGCTAGAGTGCAACAGTCGTGCTTTCAATGACTTGGCATCAAATTCTTCTCATGCTTTCCCCAAGGCTAAGTGGTTAGCTGTGGAGTGGTAAGGGCCACTAATGCTTTTTTCAGGATCCCGGTGGAGGGTTTTCAAGGTAGTTTGGGGGAATTTTCCTTATTGTATTCATTGTAGTATCTTTTCTTCCCTTTTGCTTTGATAAAACTTTCACTCACCCTTCAAAGAGAGAGAGAGAGAGAGAGAGAGAGAGAGAGAGAGAGAGAGAGAGAAGGATGGAAGGATGGAAAAGGATTTAGAAAATCCTAGTATGATTGTAAGTTGATTTGGGAGTTTTCTAGGCTTACGAAGTATGGCTTTTGAGTTGTTTATGTGGTGTTATAAATATGGCCCCAAGGAGACTCGTGAAGATTAAGATGATATTTGACTATTATTGAATTTTTTTGAGTTCTTTTTCCTGTAATCTATCAATATCTCCTTCTGGTTTAGTGTGATGATTGTTCTAGGGTTGTGGAATCCATTGCAAGGATTCTTCTCCTCTTTCCTTAGTTCTTCACCATCTTCAATTCAACTTGTCAACCATCTCTTCTGGGATGATGTGCTAGCAACTCATCACTAATAATAATTTTGAAACTTGTGCTCCAAAATAAAATAACATTGTTGAAACTTTCTCCTATATATGTGTAATGAGCTAGTATGATGTTATTCCCCAGTCAATGGTTTTTCTCCTTGACTTATTGCATCATTATCACTCTCAAGAATAGATATCACTAGCATCAATTATCACTTTCGGCTCTTGTGCAATGTTCTTTTGTGTGCTTCCAATTGCCTTCAATATTTCCAACGTTCCATCCCAGTAGCCTCCAATGCCCCCAATCCTACTCCCCATCCTCAGGCTTGTTCAATAATGTTTATTTATTGTTAAAGAAGTTGTTGTAACCAATTAAAGGATTGGTTGCCAGTTCTCCACACTAAAGCATTTAAAACATCCTCCTTGCGGACTATTCACCATTCCATATTCCTTTCCACTGCTTCCTTGGTTAAGGTTTTGTTGATCAGTGGTTCACCTTGGGTTTGGTCTTCCTACTCTTTGAAGTAGTGAAATCAAGAACCAGATGCAACACTACCACTTGCTGCTGAAAGGAGCTTCTCTCTATTGCTGCTCTTTGATCAGTTAGACTTGTTTCAACTTTCAACCAAAGTAGGACGTCCTTGGGTTTCGTAGAAACTTATTTTACTTTTCTTGTCTTCTAGTATTTCTTTCAACCCAAGAATATCTTGGATTTCCAAAAAAATAACTAAACTCGTAAGTCATAACATCTATCAATGCCCCCAAAAAATCAGCCTCTTCCAAGATACTACCATGATTGTTTTGGTGACTCTAGGATGTCAAGAACCCTCTAACTAAGCTATTTATTTCGAAATGTCAATCTCTCCTTTCTCCTCTCTAAATACCTATCACATTTAGTCAATGGCAATCACTCCCCCCTTCCCTCTAAAGACTTGTTGTGTCATGTAATTACTAGTCTCTCTCTTCCCTTTCCTTGCAAAATACCTATCATGTTTATTACTTCAAATTTATGGAAGGTCAAATGACTCTGTTTCAGTAAAGACTAGCACTATAACCTCCCTTGTTCATGCGTTCCTCTTTATATTTCATAAAGAATGCTCAAATACAAAAGTCATGATGACAGGTGGTTCGGTTTTACGTACTCCACATCATAACCATACTACACCTCTGTTGCATTGAAGTTTCAGAGCCAAGTACTTAAAAGACAAATAGTTCATATGCAGAATCTAGATGTTTTTTTTTTCCCATTTATGCACACTGTAGATGTATTATACTAAATATTAGAGATCTTAAACTGTGAGAACCTCTCAAATAATTTATTTTGAATTTTGTTAGTCCAAACATTAAGTATTAGAATTCTTCTAGGAATTTAGATATGCTAGAAAGAAAGACTACCTTTAATATTCCCATTCGGGAAAAGTCCAAATTTACTAGATTCCTTAAGTTGATCAACCTTATACATGGGAAACTGAAAAGGCATGACATTCAAAGCATCACCTAACAAAAAATGTTAGAAAACATATTCGAATTGATTTTTGATTTATGAATTAGAACTTTTCTAACTAAACGTAAAGGGCCTATTAATTGATTTCAATATTCTTGGGCCTCTATATTGAGTATGTAAAATTTACAATAATGCCCAATACCTAAAAATAGGTACAACTTATGGATTTAAGTTGTTAGGATTTAATGTTCATTTGAGACCTTGTGCTTTACCTGCTTAATTAAATTGATTCCCGATTCATATGGCTGTATAATAGACTGCAAACTTGAGTGGCACATGAAGGTAGTTTCCTGTTGAATCCCTACAGAAGGAAGTATTGAAAGGGAGCTGCCTTGGAAGAGTAAAATCAGCTCCCTTTCAGATTTTCTATGGATTTTATTTATCCAAGAGCAGAATATATACCCTAGCACATACTCATTGTCAAACAGCTGTATTTGAACCAAAACACTCACATTCTAGGGCAATGTTATGAACTGACTGGCTCTTTATATTGGGAATTCATTCCTTCTCGTTTCTATTAATAAATACGTTTTCTCTTCAAAAAAGGAACACTCATAACTCGTGTTATAGGACAATGAGTTGAAAAAATTGTCCTATAATTTTAGAATAAACAATAAGTTGGGGTAAATTGCCCAGCAAAGTTCCTACAGATTATTTGAAAAAATTGAAAAGAAGAAAGAAAGAAGAAGAAAGTTCGTACTGGATTATGCATTTGGAAGATAATTTTGGAATTTTTTTTTTAAAAAATGTTGAAGAATTCATATAGTATTTACTTATTTCTTCATTTGTTGTGTTTCTTACTTAACAGTCTGGCAAAAGCTTGAAGAAGAGAATCGAGAGTTTTTCAAGGCATACCATGTTCGACTAATGGTTAAGCGCCAGATAATGATGTTCAATAAGTTGCTAGAGAAACAGGCTGAGCTCATGCATAAGAGATGCCCAACTGGAGTTGCTTCTTTACCCATTTCCAATGGATCCCATAGCTTGCCATGTATAAACTCCCTTTTCTATGCAGTACTTTTCATTATATTGGATTTTTCATTTCTTTCATTTTGAAGTATTAGCTTTTAGCCCTCCTCTTGAACTTTGGATCTTCTAGTTTCTTTGTTATGCAGTTATTATATTGGTTGTCTATTCGAGAAATATTGTTCATATTTTATTAATGAAGCTTCAAAAAGGATAAAAACATAATGTTTCTTGCATTCCTTTAAAGCACATGTTAATTGACGACAATTTGGTATTTGACCTGTTAAATAAGAAATCACAAAAAAGGCTCCATGATTTAAAGTTGGAGAGAATATTTATCACTTAATCTATTATGAAAAACAAATAGAATAATTAACCTTTTCGGAACAATTCTTAAAGCCCTCACCAATTTAAAAAAATAAAATGAAAGCCAAGAGAAGCTTAAAATAGAAGAGAACAAGTATAATTTGAATTGTAAATCAGGATTTGAATCTAAATTGTAGGATTCAAATCATAGAATCGTAGGATTCATATAAGAAAGGGATTCAAGTTGAGATTCAAATCATTTTGCTTAAGATTCAAATTGTATATCGTAAATCGTAGGATTTTGACAACACTGATCCTGACTAGTAATTATCTTGTTAAATTTTGAGGGGATCCTAGTAAATGCTTCAAGCCTTGGAGGCCAAATTTGAGTCGACGTCAATCACACAGTTGATCATTTTGCTGCAAAAATACCTTCACTGGAAGATACTAAGATATGGCTGCTAAGATCTGTTTGGGTTCATCATCACCGTCCACCATACCTCCAAGCCAATGAAATTGGGCCTCTCCCTTAGGGTGTCATGTGACCAATGTTGTCAAAAAACATGCAATATGCAATATGAACCACATGGTTCATATCATTTCGCACGCAACAAGATATGAATTTGCAACCAATCTGTATCAAATTGTTTGTGTGAATCTTGAGATAAATGTGGATTGCGTAGATGGTGCCCAAATTTACATATATATATATATATATATATATATATATATAAAATCATTTTTATGATTTTTTTCTTCTTTTTTTTTAGTCTTCTGCTTTTAAAACATGTAAAAGGCCCTCCCCAATTAGAAAAATCCTGAGGGATGGAAGGAGGGATTTGGACAACATGAGCTGCCCGCTTTTCCAACCATTTATATCCATGTAATTCACAGTCATTCATCATAAAAGTAGTTACATTTCATGCTTTGTCACATGAGGCATAGTGTCTGATTTTTTACCTTTAAAGAGTCAAATTAATCTCATGTTTCTTGTTAATGCCTTTCATTATGACAGTGCACCAAAATCCGTCATATTATGCTGCGGGTCATACAACAATTCCTTCAAGACTAGACCATGTGAACCAACCAACAGATCTATCAAATGTCCTCATAAATGGTGGGCCATCAATGCACCTAAACATGCATACTGCTGATTATGCCTCTACCCATGCTGGGAGGATGAACATCGGACCAAACATGCTCTTGACTCAGAATTCACAGATGGGAATGCTACAAGGAATGAATGGGATGGAAATCAAATCAGAACCTGATGGCTATTCAAACACTTCAGCTTTTGCATTCAGTGTTGATACCAATGTCCTGGATCCACACTCGACAATCAGAAAAGACACACCCGTTGCGTCTTTTAGCAGTGCAGAATCTAACGTGCAGCCCTTGAACGAACCATTCTTGGATTCTGATATAGAAGTTTTCAGCCTTTCTGATTTTTCAATGGATTTTATGCACTCTGGTGAGCACTCTGTGTTGTGTGTGTGTGTGTGCGCACGCGAGCGCACATGCATGCGTGCTTTATAATTCTTAGTACTAATAATTCACTTTCAATGTTGTTGGAAGATGTAATAGGGAGTCCCTTCCTAGCAACACATACAGATAAGTTCCAAGATTCACCTGGAAGAGAATGCCAAGGTGAGGTTTCTTCAGTTTTGTGGATGTCGCCCTAACTGTTCCAAGTCTAACATCTCTTGGCACAACAACAGAAAACAAACGACTCGACACCTTATCAGAAGGCACGAGCTACGAAGAATACTGTGGTGATTGATCGGATGTTCTAACTGGTAAGTTCCATTCTATGGTTTAACTACCGATGCAAAGGTGAGGCTTTTCTTTTCTTTTTCTTTTTCTTTTTCTTTTTTTTTTTTTCTTTTTTTGTTGTTTTTTTTTAATGACATGAGTCAATCCTTAGGGATGGTTTGGACTCACCCTCAAAGGGGTTGTTTGACGCCAAAACTCCATTTTGGAGTTTGATTCCCCACTCATCAAAATAGGCAGTAGAATTGGAAAATCGACAGAAAGTTAATAGAGACTTTCTTTTGCTGGAAAACCCCTTTTACAGAAGTTGCATCCAAATTGGCCCTTCGTATTTATGCATGTGAAGAAACTGCCATAGAACCCCATGCAAAACTGTTGGTTGCCTGCAGTAATGCAACCGGGACTAACGTGAGTAACAAGGTGAGGCCTTGCCAAACATGCTAACATGGCCCACATGTAGATAGTTGGACCACCATTAGTTAGGCTACAAGTTTATGTTGAATCTGGACCATTGATCATTCTTTCCTTTCATTATTCTCATAAAAACTAAGGCCAGTGAGCTGTCCTGATTTTGGACAAGGGCTTGTTCATAGTGTTCCCTACCTATTGGATGATCTGGATCTATACATGTGCATGGAAATGCTCCTTCACCATCTCACTTGCAGGATTCCTCTAGGCACACGATGGTGATATCTTGTTGAGTTTCTGTCGAAAGACTGGGTTCTTGAGTTTGCCATGACACAGCCTGTTTCAGTCCTGTTGTGCAAATGTCAGAATGATTTCCATGATTTTAGTGTTTTAGCTAGTTATCGAACTATGGGAATCCACTAGCAGATCCCTTAAGAGTTTCCAGCTGGGCCTGTTGTGTAACATTTATATAAAGCTACCTTCAAAGTTGAACTCATTGCTTGGGAACTATGCGTCATATTGCTTTTCGAGATGTCTTCGCTCAGATCCATGCAAAAAGGAAACTATTTTCTATAAAAATAAAAATAAAAATATCGTGACCGAAGCATTTCAAGCACCCTTCAACATAAATATCTTTCAGTTCATCTTTCTTTTTTTCAAGTTTTTAGCAGGATTTATATAAATATTACATGGTTGTAGTCAATATTGAGTTCATGGGTCACTTTCTATATCTCATGCATTTATGACCTGTTGTAGAGAAATGAGTCTCATCAAAGCAACACCCAGATCCATAGCTGAACTGGCAGACTGAGCGGAGATACCTCCATTCAACACTTGAGGTCTTGGTATCGATCCCTAGTGGGGATGGCTGACATGGAGTGTGTGTACTGACATGGGTGTGTACTAACAAGCTAACCCAAAAGAAAAAAAAAAAAAAAAAAAGTATCATCAAGGCAAAAATCGAGTGGGCCCACGGTGGGGGAGGCAGTTGTGCATTGTAATGTGTTAATGAAATCCACTTCAACCATCGGATGCGTCACCTCATATTAGTCCCAGGGCCCAAAAATCAGTCTGATCCAACACTTGGGTGGACAGATGACTGGGAACACTGAACAAGGGAACACCCACTGTTGATTTTATACAGGGCCCCCTTGCTATGCAGAATGGCCTGATTTTTTTGCATGCCCCTTCATCCAGGGTAGATGAAGGGGCTGAATGGTTTGGATTCCACATACATAACATGAAGGGGCCTGTATAAAATCAAGGTTGGGCGTCCCCCTCCCAATTTTGCTTGGTGTGGCCCACCATCTTCACTATTTTTTGAGGCCCTAGGCCTAACATGAGGTGATGCATCTGATGGTCAGAGTGGCTATCATCACACATTATGGTGGGGCCCACCCAATTTTGCTTGCATGACACTCCCCTATGCTATAGTTCACAAGGTAGCATTTCTCAAATGTTTGTAATCGTAAAAAGTAACGCATTCTTTGACATGGTTATATATTTGTGCATGTGCAGATACTGATACATGCACAGAGGCCTGAATCATAAATATGACTCCCCCACTTCCAAAACTCATGACACTGAAATAGATGTAGGAATCTTGGTCATAACATATTCCTTTTATTCATAGTGAAGTTTGTGTACCTTGAAGCAGTTAAACATTTGATTATTTTTAATTTTATTTAAACATATTTGTTTTTCGTCTTTATAACATCATCTAATGAAACAACTAAGAGCCTGTTTGGTAGACATTCCCCCCTTTTGTCTATACAAGAAAAAACACCCTTATTTTTCCATATTTGGAAATAGCACCTTATATACATGATGCCCAAACCATCACATCCGTTAGATGACAGCCCCCCCAAATTGAAAAAGTAAATTACTTTGGTAGATTATGAAGTTTGATATACATGATGCCAGAGAAATGCACACAAAGCATGGTTTAACATGAATTAAATAGTCAATGCACAGAAAGCATGGTTTAACTTGAATTAAATAGTCAATGCACAGAAAGCATGGTTTGACTTGAATTTAATTGTCCATGTGCTTAGTCTCTATTTGGATGACACTTAACCTAATAGTTACAATAAGTTGGTCAAGTAATTGACTGATTCATTTATTGGATGATCAATGAAACATAGTGAATGGTTCAACTACAACAAAAAAAAAAAAAAAAAAAAATGGCCATTATTCATAGTGTTTCAATCTTCAATTAATGGTGAGTTTTAGGTGATGGCTTGTCAATGGTATGTCTTAATGGTCATGGAAAGGATAACACTAACATAGTTCAACTTGGCAACGGGAGAGAAGGCCCTATTATAATTAATGCCAGGTGTCTAAGTATATCTTTTAGTAACCAAGTGAATGTTCAAATGTTCAACCATACCGTCAGGATGAAAATTAATGGTGTACACCTATCTGAAACTAACAACATGTTTACTGGAAAACTTATTGGATTAATACACACATACTTACCTTTTCTCAAGGTAATAGGAACATCAAACTTATCTGGAAAACTTTTTGTATCATTAAGCTTGGAATATGTGGTGGATGGCACATTACAATTGGTTGCACTTTCCCATTTTTTGTTGTGAGAAAACTTTCAACTAAAGCACAGTTGAAATCCCACTAAGGTGTGAGTGTGTGGTGGTGTGTTTAAACTTTCAACTAAGGCACAGTGGGAATAGAGGAGTTAACAATGGGAGGAGCTTGGATGATACCTTCTTGAATGAAAACAAGTACATGCACAACTTCCACATTAAGAGATTTACTGTCTTTTGATAAAAAAGAGAGTGGACTAAAAAAATATAACATTGTTTTTAAAGTGAAGGACTAACAAAGATAACCCAAGAAAAATATATTTAACGGTTCTAAGATCTAAGTTATCATAGTTAGGGTTGTACACGAACTAAGTTAGCTCGGTTAACTTGCTCGACTCGACTCGAAAAAGCTTGATTCGACTCCATTCAAAACTGAGTTCGACCCGAGTTGAGCTGATTTTTTGAGCTCAAAAAATTTTTGAGCCGAGTTCGAGCTAGCTCGAGCTCAACTCAACTTGGATCAGTACATAACTCAAACTTGGTTCGAATTGGTTTGACTCGGCACGGCTCGGTACATTTGATATAAATACCCACTTAAAATATATATATATAAATAAAAAAAAAACCCTACCCCTCTCTCACTCAGCCCAGCAGCTCGAATGAACCCTCTCCCCTTCGGCCCTCTCTCTCTCTCTCTCTCTCTCTCTCTCTCTCTCTCTCTCTCTCTCTCTCTTTGCCCATGCAGTTGAGCCACTCGTACGGCCCTCCTGTGTCCATCAGTCTCTGCTCGCCCCTTCCATTCTC
The DNA here is from genome assembly GCA_037074715.1 of Magnolia kwangsiensis. Classification (NCBI taxonomy): domain Eukaryota; kingdom Viridiplantae; phylum Streptophyta; class Magnoliopsida; order Magnoliales; family Magnoliaceae; genus Magnolia; species Magnolia kwangsiensis. The sequence continues at coordinate 108,607,530 of CM073577.1, read as the reverse complement.
GTCCGTTGTTGCCATCTCTGCTTGCCCATCACCCCTGCTCAGCCCGTCCATTGTTGTCATGCTCTGCTCGCCCCTGCCCTACCCGTCCATCACTGACCTCCCTATCCCTCCCTTTTGTTGCCATGAGTCATGATTTTTGGGGATTCAACCGGACCGGACACTGTCCATGGGTAGCTGCTCGATTAATATGTGTGTGTGTGTGTGTGTGTGTGTGTGTGTATATCATATTATTATTATTATTATTACATCTATTGAAAAATCAAACTCGGCCGCCCGCTGTCCATGGTTGGAAACCCAATCGCCAATTGCCGGTCATCGGTCAGTGCATTGTTAATATATATTATATTTATATATTTATATTGTTATATTGTATATATTATATATTATAATATATAAAAATACTTATTAAATAAAAACCCTAAACCCTATATTATTATTATATAAATAATATATATATATATATATATATATATATATATATATATATATATATATATGTATGTATGTATGTATTAAAAATCCTAAAACCCCTATAGAGATGGATGGATGGGAGAGATGGTTAGATGCATGGATGGATGAATGGATGATGCATATTGTATAATAAATATATTAATATTATTATATATACTAATGTTAGATTAGTAACTGATTCACATATGTTAATGTTAAAAATTAGATTGTGAATGACTTAATGTTATTGTTATCATTTATCAATTATGTGATTTTAAATGTTACATTGTTAAATCAATGTTATTTTTTTTGTTATTGTTAATTGTTATTGTTAATGTCAATGTTAATGTTAAATTAATGTTATTGTTATTTTTAATTTCTTAATTTTCAATCAGTTACATTTTTTTAACGTTTTATTGTTGTAATATAGGATAATCAGTTGCCCATTTGAGGATTTCTATGTTGCCAGACATAAATTCAGTGAGTTTTTGGAGGCATGAAAATTATCAAATTGTCCTTTTTTGGACAATTCAATGTTGGATAGATAAGAATGTTTTCATTTATTTTAATTTAAATGCATATGCATGTTTCGTTTCGTCTCTCCTCTTCTCTGTAGATATATTTCTTGCATTTGTTTCTGTCATCAAATATCCACACTTCGTGTAGATAGTTGACATGGGAATCAAATAAAAGATAAACATATCTGAAGAGATAAGGAGAGATGCTGCCGAAATTTTGGCTTGCCATTTAATTTGAAAAATGAAAGCATTACAATCTATTCAACATTTAATAGGTGACTGATTTAGACACTTAGGAATTTCTAAAAAATTTAGAGGACATTTAAATAGACACCACTCGTATCGATGGGCATCTAAAAGTTAGTTTTTTATATTTATATTTATAAATGACTAGTGATGAAGTCCCAACAATCTCTGGTGTCAGCACGTCGACCACATCTCCTCTTATTATTGAGGGAGAGGAGTCTTTAACTACAACTATAACCAAAGGAAAGGAAAGATCAGTTGTATGAGATGACTTTGAAGAAGTTCTAGTTAATGATGTACTGAAAATTAGATGTATGCACTACAAATCATTATACAACAAAAATCCTAGGGGGCCAACTATTCATTTAAACAGACATAAGCAAAGTTGTTCAAACAAACCAAAAATTTCAATTTCAGGCCAACAGTTGTTTTTATTTAGCAAGTCTGAAGGGGACGAGTCTCAAGGTAAACTTTTCACTCATAAGTTTGAAAAAAAAAAAAAAAAAGAAAAAGAAGCTGAAAGAATGGTATGTAAAACTTGTGATCGTTGATGAAAAAATTTTAAAAACAATAGAGAACAAAGTTTTCATGGGATACAGTAAATTTCTTATTCCTCAGGTTGAGAAAGCCTCTCACGCTACTGTGAAGAGGGAGTGCATGAAGATGTACACAAGTGAGAAAATAAAATTAAAAGCAGTTTTGGCATCAGTCTCAAGAATAAGTTTGACTTCTGATTTATGGACGACGTCTAATCAAACAAATAAATACATTTCCTTGACCGCACACTATGTTGATGAAGATTGATAACTTTGCAAGAGAATTATGAACTTCTGCCACCTTCCTCATCATATTATTTTGGTTTTTTAGATTGCATTTATAACTACTGTCTACGAGATTAGGGCATTGAAAATAAAACCTCTTCAATTACTTTAAATAATGCTCCAATAAATAACAGTGTAATATCATTATTACATAACCAGTTCAAGGTAACCAGTAATTTATTTTTTGAGGGAAAAATATTTCAGGATTGGTGTTGTACCTATATACTAAACTTAATTGTATAAGAATGACTGAAAATAATTGACCCCACTATAGATAACATAAGGGAGTGTAAAATACATAAGAGAGTCGCCTTCAAGATTGAGCATATGGAGTGATAGAGTCCAATGTTTGAATATGAAGACTCAAAAAATGTTGAAGTTAGATGTATACACACGTTAGAATTTGACTTTTGAAATGTTGGATTCGACCGTGAAATTGAAACTTGCATTTCTTGAACATGTGGCACGTAATAGAATGTGTTCTTGGTTGCATACTGAAGATGATTGGAGTAAAGGAAAAGAAGTTCACAAGTTTCTCAAGGTTTTTTATGACTACACGAAGATATTTTCTGAAAATAAATATCCCACAACAAATATGTTTCTTCCATCTGTTTGGAAGATCAAGGAAGTCCTAAGAAAAAGTGTCAGTGACGGTCCAGATTTTCTACAACATATGACACTTGGTATGCAAATGAAGTTCAATAATTACTGGGATGAATGTCATTTGTTAATGGCCTTAGCGGTTGTTCTTGATACTCGGTGCAAGAAGAGTTATGTTAAGTTTATTTTTATGAAGATTTATTATGATCAAAGGGAGATAACCGAAACCTTTAAGGTTCATAACGCAATTGAAGAATTGTACACCACATACACAAATACATCAAGTGATAACGAAGTTAGAGCTCATACTGTTTTTACAAGCGATGACAATATGCTCGACGATGAATACACATCTTTCTTAGCACGAGAAGATACAAATAATGATACAAAAGAATCAGAATTAGACTTATATTTCAAAAAGCCAATTGTAAGGCCGGGATTCGGACTTCGATGTTTTGGATTGGTGGAAGTTGAGAGCTAATGAAGCAAAATACATTACACTATCGGCGATGGCACGGGACATATTGTCAATTCCAATTTCAATGGTGGCATTAGAATATGTTTTTAGCACAGTGAGTAGAGTCGTGAGCAAGCATCGAAGCACTCTTTTGTAAAAAACAGTTGGAGCATATTAATTTGTACACAAGATTGATTACATTCGATTTGGGAAGGTAATAGTTTTGATATTGAAGATGAGGATGAGGAGGAGAACGAGTCTCAACGCGAGACTGCACATGCAACAACAACAACGTGAATGAGGTTAGGTTAAAAATTATTGTTAATTTGTTGAAACTTGAAACTAATATAATGTGTACTTTTATATTATGTTGATGTAGGTTATAAGTCCAATGCATTACAGACTTTTATTTCATTTTCATATCATGCTTTTATGTATGTTATAATTCACATTTCATTATTACTTTTATTTATCATATTTCATTTTTTTTCTTTTGTTTTTTCTATTTCATTATTGGCAAAATACTAATTTCTTTAACACAAAGTGTAAATATGTCTTCAACTGAACCATTGACCGACATTTGAGACTATGGTTCCTTAGTCCACACTTCAATGTCTGAAAAATAGAAGATTTTGTGTCATTTGTATGAGGCCAGGTTTATTAACAAAACTAATCGGCTTAAGTTACACTTATTATATCTGGGTGGATATACAAAACCGTGTCCTAAAGCCCTAAAGGAAGTCCAACTTCTTTTTCAAGCCCTTATTGATTCGAATAAAAAACATTCCACTCCTCCATCTAAACTTTTTAAGGCGGATGAACAAGCTAGATTATTAGCATGGGAAAAAGAACAATTCCAACTCGCCTTGAAATGTAGTATGTAAGAGGCTTCTAGACATCAACGATGTCCTCCAAGACAACATGATGCCGAAGCAAGATCAAGCTACACAAATAAAAAGAAAAAGAGTAATAAACCATCCAAGTTTCTCTCTAGTCTTAGTGCATTTTTATATGATGTTGGGAACTACATATAAATCTGTTCACAAAGAAAGTTTTAATAATCTAATTCAAACTATACAAGAACACGATGAAAAGCTTTCTCCACCTTCTAATTCAAGAGAGGTGAACGAGTAGGTATATGAAGAGTTGGATAGCAGCTCGATCTCAGCAAATTAGCGAATCTCCTCTGTAGTAATAATTAGTAAATAACGACAGTAAAAAATGCATATAATGTTGTTAAAAATTTTCAAGTTTGTAATTAGAATATTTTTACCTTTCAGTTTGTAAGTTGTTTTTTATTTTTAGTTTTACTGTGTTATTGATTAAATGTTATGTACAAGTACAACCTTAACTAAAAAGCTCAACCTCGAACTCATCTCGAAAACTCAACTCGAACTCAGCTCGATCTGGCCTAAGCTGCTAACCAAGCCGAGTTGAGTTGGCCAAATGGGCTCAGTCACCAAGCTGAGCCAAACACGAGCTGGGGGTGGCAACTAATTGAGCCAAGCCGACCTGAGCCTAGCTTGACTCGATGTCCAGCTCTAATAGTAGTCTGACTTTAATTGGTGAAAAAGTGTACAAATTTAAACACTTTGGGAGGCAAAGAAAGAACGTAGTATCTGGAAGTAAATTTTCATGAGGCGATTGACCTATTATAACAGTTGAGGGCATTCGATTTATCAGAAAACACGACGTGAAGTACAACATCACTCCAAAAACTTTTCGAAACATTCATATGAATTAATAGGGCACGAGTCACCTCAAGTAGGTGACGATTTTTCTGTTCTGCAACACCTTTTTTGTTATGAGGTGTGGGCTCATGGTGTTTGATTTAAGAACATGTTTCGAAAAAATACTAATTAAATTGATTTTGTACTTATATGTGAAAAGGCTTAATAATAGACAATAATTCATAAATAAATCTAAGACATTCGTAAAAAATCATCAACAAATGTAACAAAATACTTACACCCTTACTTATTGAAAATTTTAACCGATCCCCAAACATTTAAATAAACTAAAGAGAAAGGAACTTAACTATACTTTTCCACACACGGTGGAAAACTAACAGGATGATGTTTACTTAATTCATGCACTTCACACTCTAGAATTGACATGGACAACATAGAAGGAATAACACCCTTTGAGAATCTTCAAGGATTGATTATCAAGATGATAGTGCCACTGATACGAAGAAATGTTCTGTTGTGTTGTTATGCCAATAACGTCACAGTTAAAATAGTACAACCCATCATGTACATGTCCTCCACAATTACTTTTTTTATCTTTAGATCATAGAAAACACAATGTGAATGATAAAAAGTCATGAAGCAGTTAAGAGATTTGGTGAGCTTGTTAATAGATAGAAGAATTTCAAGGGATTTAGGGACATAAAGAACATATGATAATGAAATGGAAGAACTTGAAACAATGCCCCTTCTACATACTTTGAACCAGGTATCATCTGTTAAAGTGACATATGAACCCATTAACAGAGAAAAACACAATGGACTAACCCATCATATGGTCAGATACTCTAGAGTCAATTACTGATGAGGACATCTGAGCACCAGTTAGAATATACTAGAGGAGGAGGAGAACTCCCATTTCTTTATGGCTAGGTGATGCATACATGGGGCCCCGAGGGCCCAATTCGAGTGCCTAGCCCGTTGAAGACGCCACATGTATGATTATAAATCTTTGAAGGCCCCACGCTAGGAATATGAACGTGGGTTACTTAGTTGGACCATTCAGACAATTGGATCCATTCTGACCGTTGGATCATCGTCATTGGACATCTTGATTGTGTACCCATGGGCCACAAAATAGTTTAGTTTATTTAGTTGTTTATATGTTTTTTTAGCTTATATTTTTGCTGAGTTTAGGAAGGTGAAAACAATTTTTATATATAGTCTTTATGTGAAACTTTTTACGGAAGACTTTTTGTAAAAAGTCTTTTGTAAGACTATATATAAGGATTAGACGTCCACACCCTAGCTGATTATTACATATGAAATTTTTTTAAAAAAAAATTATCTTTCTCTTTGCTTTGTGATGAAGCAAAACCTCCTGTGATTGGAGTGGTGTGAAGCCATGGAGTGATTCCGTCTTAACTCTCTCTCTTAGCTTCTTCTTTCAAGGTAATATCTAAATTATTCTTTTCAATTCTCTCCTTCTACTTTCCTCAATCTCTCTCAATCCTTCTCTACTCCTTTATTTTCTTTGTTTTCCATAAAATTCATCCCCAATTTCCTCCAAAACCCATTTAAACCTAAGCTTACTTACACTGTATTACTGTGTGAACCTCCACAAGTGACCATATGACGGTAAAGACAAGTTTGTACGGCCGTCTGTATGACCAACCCATCTCCTCCCCATTTCCCTCTTTAATCCTTGCTCATTTCTCTTTAAAATCATTAACCCTGAACCTAAAACCCTCAAGTCCAATCTTATAACCTAGATTTCCCAAAGCCCTAATCTTAAACCCTAAAACTAAATCGTCCTAAATCTCAAAATCTTAAAATCTCAAATCCCAAACCTAGTTTCCTAAAATCCTAACCCAAAATATCTAAAATCTCAAAACCCTAAAATCCAAAATCCCCAAATTTCAAAACCCTGGTTCATCAAATCTTCAACAAACCAAGAGATTCCCTTTAGAATTAGATCAATTTTTATGCTAGATGGAAGTCCTACCATCCATAGGTCCTATCTAATCATGTTTTATAAGATCTAACTAACGGGTTGTAATTTAGTCTTGAATATGAGCATAGTTAAATACTTGAATTCATTAAGCTTGTGATTGATTAGCATTTTTTGTGCTTTAAATTATTCTAGTTAATCCGTTGATGATTTCATTGCATCATTTTAGGCTAAGCCACCCGTCCTGCATCAATGACCCATAGAGCAGGGAACTTAGATTCTAAATATGGCATACCTAAGGTCACAAATGTAGCTGTAGGAGTAGAAGTAGATGCAAAAGTAGCAAAATAGATTAATCCTATAGATTTTCAACAACTTGCAATATTCTTCTTGAGTAAGCATAACCATCTCTTTAGACATTCGTGACTGTTGAGGTATAGACGTAGAACTAGCTGAATAAGACCCATTGCTCTCTCCAATGTGAGATGCCTTATTTTCTCATGTTGGCTTTTCATGAAAATACCAACATTTTTAACATAGAGATTTGTAAACCCATGATGAGTGCACTTCTTAGGTCTATGACTTCTCCCTACTTCACCATGACCACATTAATCGCATGTATAACCTTGACCTGGACTAGTAAAGGATGTTAAAGCAGAGTTGGCATTGGCTCCACTTGTAGAGACAAGAGATACATACCGGAGGCAAACATGCACTTCATTCAAAGATAACACATCCTTGATACCCAAAATCTTGCATGAATTAATTCATATTCACATTTTAAGCCCAACACAAACTTTGCCACACGAAATTCCTCTTGTTGCTAATGTCGCTTCTCCAAATCAGTAGTAAGAGGTTGATACACATTCAACTCCTCCCATATTCCTTTAAGTTTTGAATAATATTCACCCAATGATTTATCTCCTTGTTGAAGCTCAAATATTTCCTTAAATAACTGATGCTTCTGAGAATTGTTTTTATCGAATGAATACATCTTTCAAAAATCTCTTCTAATGCATTCCGTGCTTCATCACATTCTCTTGTATCCATTGATTATATGTACCGGCACTCTCATCAGGCTTTTCAATGGTCAAGTATTTTAATTTTCCCTTGGTAATTAAAATAACACTTGGATAGATTTGGACCTCTAAAAGCATTTCATTCTATTTAATTTAATAGAGATTTTTGGACTCCTAAAAAATTAAATGGATTTATGAATCTAATTATTGAATTATTTTTCTCTTCCATCTGTGAGAAGGAACGAGAATATGTACCACATGCAATGTTCGAAGTATCAGTATCGCTACAAGTTTCGCTGGCCAAGGATATGGAAACAATATCGATATCGCCGATAATATGGTTGATGACCGAAAATGCGGGGAAACATAAGGAAAAGCGGTGTAATTTTTAATGAAACTTCAGGATATGTTAAAATGTACATATTTGTATATTTAGAAATAAAAAATTTGCAAAAAGAGTATATACATAACAAGTTTCCATTTAATGGGGCCGTAAAAGCATGTGATGTTATAAAAAATCATTTGAATCATCCCCTCCGGCCTATTTAACCATCCAAACATCCATCAATATTGCAAATATCAACAACACATGATATTTCACCAAGAAATCATCAACAATTGAAAAGGAAATGAAAGATTGTGGTCTCAATATATCGCATATTGTGATATCGATAATATTGAGATATTATCAATATTATCAATGACAAATTGTACACTACATACAACCATGTGCCCATGAAATAAAAATTTTGATGATATCAATACATTGCCTATATTATTGAAATATCATCGATACACTTATGATACAAGCATTACTTGGAATTTACATAGTCAAAAATATTGGCGATACATTGGCGATATTGATGCATTGGCAATACAAGCGACACCTAGAATTTACGTAGTTGAAAATATTGATATGTTGGCGATACATTGCTAATACTTGAAATTTCTGATACTACTAGCGTTATCGGTATCACTATCAGTGTTATCAGTATCACTGAGCTGGAGATAAAGATAATATCAGAGATCATTCGAACAATGACCGCATGCTTATATGAACATGGGCTAACCTTTTGCAACCAACGAATACCCAACATGTACGCTTCACACAATATGCACATTACACCTGAAGAGAATAACTAGCTTATACATCCACACGTTCTAACCAATTACAAGCATGATGATCACGAACACTTCATCCCCTTCTCGAGCACAAACCATTACACAACTAAAAGAAGAAAAAAAAAAAAAAAAACCTAGGTTTCTTAAAAGAATTTCCGCATAAGAAAGATGATAAAGATCAAAAAATAATTATAGGATGGAAGGGAGAAAGGTCGATTAGTTTAGTAACAAAGATGGTTTGATACCATATAGAATCATAGAATAGAGAGAGATGTGAAGAAAAGAAAGAAGAGGAAGCAGGGAGAAGAGAGGAAAAAGAATTACAGCTCGAAGTCCTCTCACTCTTCCCCTTTATATTAATAACAAAAAAATCAGAAAGTATAAAAATATTCTCACTAATAATGTTCATATTCCAAATGTTCTAATCTAATATAAACACTAAATATAAAGGAGAAAGAAGTTAGGTGGACCATCTGGTGGGACAACCCATTTCCATATCTATTATGTGGGCTGTGCAGTTGTATACCTCACATCCTCGCATTAACGCATCATTTTAGGAAGATTATTCTATTAATGCATATCATGCAAATATCCTATGAACATCTAGAACCGTTATTGGTACAAGAGCTTTGCTAACGAAGCTCGTGTACGTGCTACTAATGTGCCAGGATGGCTCATTCATGTGAGATCTAATCCATCCATGAAGTTGGTCCCACCATGTATATGCTTTCCAAAAAATAAATCCTAGTCCATCAGCATGTGGACCCCAATATTGGAAACAGCTGGATGTGTTAGAAAACTTGAACCAAGTTTTTCAGAGTTGTACATTTGTTTTGCAAATTGTGGCCTATCTGATCAGTGGATCAACCTGATTCTGGAGCTAGGGTATCAATATATCATTTCTGTTCTGATGGATGTATTGGATCTCAGACCTTTTGTGCCACGATGGAACGTGTGTGGAATATACATAAGCTTTATTGCCCACGCGCGGGGCCTTAACAAAGTTCTTGCTACCATATCATGTAACTTGTGAGGCATGTTGATGATAAGAAGTAGAAAGGGAAGAATAGGTATACTAATAAGCGCTTGTGGCATATGGTTGTGTTTGCATGTGCATGTGTGCATATGGGTGTGTGCTTGGACTTCTGTCCGTCATGTGATTCATAATACAAGCAATCATGATCCATAGTATAGATTGTAACATTTACTATGCATGTTTAAATTCAATAGATTATCATCTATGTATGACAGATGTATGTTCCCAGACAGATAACCAATCCATTTATTTATTTATTTATTTTTCTTTTTTCTTTTTTCTCTCCTGATGATTAATATGGAACCCTACATGCAAGTGTGTTTGGTTATGACACTACTTATTTTATCTCATGCTTTCGGTGTCTGCAAGGTGTGACTAGATACTGGCAGGACAAGCATTTGTACATAGCACATTTTGAATGGGCAGGACCCGGAGTCCTTGAAAAGAATCTATGCTGTCCTTTCTTAAGACTTTTGCTAACATGAGAAACCATTTGGGCGGCCGTCATGATGTACTCACAAAGTTTGCTTGAGAAAAAGCTAAAGTCTATGCAGCAGCTGTTTCTGTGGCCAAGGGAGTCATCAAGGGTTCTTATTTGTGGAATGTGTGATAGAATACAGGTCAATCTTAATTCGAAGTTGATTATGAAAATGGACAATTCACATCTTGTTGCGGTTTCGTGCAGGGAGTTAGGTTGATTTGTGTCAAAAATATGGATGTTTTACATTGATGTTTCTCCTTTAGGCAGCAAGTGGTAATTAGCATTTTTGCTTTTTAATTCCCAAGCATTTCATTACTTAGAAAGTTCATCACAGTTGCTTTTGTCACCATAGCCATCTCTACCCATGATAATTCCAGCAAGCGATGTGTGGCCTACTTGGACAAGAAGGCTTCTATATACTACTTGCTTGCAAACATACATGCTTGTGTAGTGAGCATCTTCCACATGGGTTGTGCACACTACGTGGCCCAAAAGTCTGCTCCGTCATTGTATCATTAGGGAATGTCTCATTAATTGGATTTGTAATACTCCTGCAGAGGGTGATGTTGGTATGCATGCACTTTGAGATTGTAGTTGTACTAGTGGCATGCATTAACCCAAAGAGAAACGGCCGCTACGTGCATCAACATATGTCAACAAGCATTGTTTTAAAAAAAAAAAAAAAAAAAAAAAAAAAAAAAAAAAAAATTAAAATAAAAAATAAAAGCTGATGTGTCAATTGTGTATAGCATACAGCTGAAAACCAGAATGGTCGTCTCATCTACCACAGCTGAAATCTAGAACGGTCGTCTCATCTACCAGACAGGATACACTGTCGGAATAAAATAGAGAGCTAATGCTCTAGCTCAACCTGACAAGTGGGTTGTTCCAATTTTCGCTCCAGATGATTTTCATGGTATGGCAGACTTGTGAGAGGTTGGGGATGTTCCCACTGAAGTGTCACATCAGCAAAACTGTTGTACATTTGTATGTGAACATATTTCCAAATCAAAAGTAAGTTGTCTAACACGCAGAGGTGGAGGTGGTCTGGGAAGACTGATTGAACCATTATAACCTCTGGTAAATGAGCATTTGTTCTAATGGATTAGGACAATGCTTCTTTACTTGGCTGTTAACTAGATATCCGCCAATTGCCCAGTTAGGAAAATGCAATGTGTAATTTTTGGTAACCACATGATTGCAAACCCTAATGCGTACAAATTTAGTATTCATCCTCTCTCTCTCTCTCTCTCTCTCTCTCTCTCTCTCATATGGAACCAAGGCACATGCACTGCCTCAAGAAAGCGAATACCCTTACTATCTTCCAATCCTAGAATGGAAATGCACGTTTATTAGCAGAGTTGTATGGTTTGGCCTTGCATACATTTGGACACACAAAAGGGTTTATTTGTCGCTGAAACATCAATTTGAGCCAAACCCCAGCTTGGCTGCTATGTTGGGATGCACATTCACAAATGTTTCCTAATACACCATGCAACAAAATCAGCACTAAAACAGGTCACTCGCTAAATATCTATCTGATTGGTTTTCGGCCCTTTAACAGTTGTAGTCAATGAAAAAGGTTTTGCAAAAGTTGCCTTCAAATTGGATCTTAATACTGAAATATTGGACACCTGCCTTCATCTTTTACTGAAATATTGGTACTTTTATTTGGGACGGTCCTTGGGACTTACCTGAGGATGGGGTTTGATATCGAATCAGTTATTGTGTGCATTTTAGCTGTCAAAGTGAATACTATGGGTGCAAAGGCTTCAAATGACGGACAAAAAGCAACAGAGGTCACTGCTATTACTAGGTGCCTCAATCATGTCCATCCTCATTGCCCCATCTACGGACAGTTCCACACGGATGCTTGATTACAACCCTCCTGCCAGACCCTACTTCTGTGGTTAACCATATTTCTGAGGGAGACAGATCCATGCGTTTCATGGATGGCAGATGGTCAAGGAAACATATTTGAATGCGGGTTTTTCCTGCAAGGCACATTCTTTTCACTCAATTAAATGCAGCTGCGATCCAATGGCATGCATTAAATTAAGAAAATAATAATTTTTTATTTTTATTTTAAAAAAAAAAAAAAAAACAAAGAAAGAAAAGTTGGGATAGGGGAGCACTGACTAGGATGGGCAGTTCGTTTTTTTTTTTTTTTGAAAAAATAATAATAATAATAATAAATAAATAACCAAACAGTTTATTTTCCTTATTCCTGAGGTCCAAACATCCTTACCTTGAGACCCATCTGCATCACATATTCCGTTCCCATGAAGAATTAGGCACTGACTTGAGCATTTCTAAGTAGGTGTTTAGACCTATGAAACACATTATTAGCAATGGAAATCCACTAATCCTTGAAACGTTAGATTTTAGAGCCATCCTCTGCAAGACAAGGGTTTTCATTCTTGTTCATTTTCGATATATTTAATGAGGTACACAAGTGTGCAGATTACCTGTCTTTGTATCCCCTTTAAGTAGTAGTTAGGGCAAAGGAGATTCCACACTGCTACCTGTTTCATTAACGCTATAGTGTATATGCACCAATTTGCCAAAGAAATAAAACAACACAGATTAGCATCGGCCACCAAGCAATGAAAATGAGTGAAAAAAAACATTCCGTTGCAAGTAAATACAATCTCCAATGAATCTGTATTTCATATGAAATTGAAATGCGTTTCTCGGATACGCAATGAATGGATCAGTTTTTCAATGGCCTTCCAAAAATGGACTCCTGCTTCCCTTTCAGTGATACTCAGTTTCAAGCCGAGCCAACCACACAAATCGATGGAAAACAATGTAGTGGTACAAAATGGCAGAGAGACCAAGTAATATTATTTACAAGGACAATCAGATTCCTGCAAGAAAATACATGCCAGATGTGAACTTATTAATTGATGAAAAAGCATAAAGCTAGAGAAAAAATTAAATATTATACCCCCTACAAGAAGGGAAACAGTATGGTGTTAGAACCATATATCCAAGTTAGATATCAAGCAATATCTCAGATAAGGAAATTTTACCCTCCAAGAAGAGAGAGGATCTGAACACCTACACGACATACACATGGCACACCTGTACAACATCTGAACCATTCATCTGCTAGGTCCTACCATGGGTATGTCATAACTGGATTATTATTTGGACAACTGTCTATTCATAATTCTTGAAAGTCCCTTCAATCTGCAGCTAGGATAGTCCAACATTTCTGGGTACAGATGAGAGTCTGAATCTTGTATCCAAGCCATATGCACTAGGATAAGAGTGTATTCAGAAATGTGGGACTAACATCAGATTTTCCCTCACAGGTACACCAATGAGATTGTTAACCAAATGACCTGTAAATGAATTATCTGTGACAGTATAAACAACCATATGAATATCAGTCTGAAGTGCCATTTTCCTTTGTTTGAGTGCATGTTCATGATACACAGGACGGGGTTGCTTTGTAGATAGCAGAAACTCTGCAAAAGCTTTTGGAAACATGGAATTTTGGTTTCAGATCTTAAAGAGGGAGTGATTCTAACCAGACGGAGTTTAGGGCCCCATAGCAGGGCATGCGTGAGCTTATTGATTTGCATGTTCCTTCAATTATAAAAGGAGATTCAATTAATGGTGATCCGATGAGCTTCTTCCTTGATTGCATAGTGCATACCCATGGCACTTCTCTTGTTGGATGCGAAAGACATACATACTGAAAAATGCTCACATGCTACTTGTACGTCCAACTAGTTGCCTAAGATAGGAATTAATTAATGCTAACAAGTGTTCACAGAGTCATTACTTGTCACTTTGGAAAAGGGGTAGTGGCTCGGGTTGTCCCCCCGTGGTGTTCATGTGAAATCCACCCCGACCATCAGGTCCCACATAAGACAGCTTGAAAATCAGCACCATTCGTGGTTCAGGTGGACCAAAAGATTGGAAACCGTGTACAAGGAAAAGCTCACCCACTAAATTGTTTCCCTTGGTGTGGTCCCATATGAATCACAAATGGGCCAAATGTTTGGGCCAAATGTTTGGGCCCTAGGTCTAGCTTTTGGTGTGGCATCTAATGGTTGGAGTGGATTTCATGTACTCATCACAACGGAGCCTGTAATATTCAAGCGTGGACGTCTCTCCCAACTATTTCCCTTCGTGTGGCCCACCTAAATCACTGGTCATCCTGATTTTTTGGCTTCGGGCCTAGCATAGGATTACACATCTAATGGTTAGAGTGGATTCTCCCATTCACATCATGTTGGGTCCCATAAAAAATCAAGGGTATGCTAATTGGAGAGAGAGAGAGAGAGAGAGAGAGAGAGAGAGAGATTGTTTGAAAAGGGGCTAATGAGAGTTGTACATGTATGATGTATTCAGGCGATGCACCACACGGATAAGAAATTCAGTCCGTTAATCAAGTAGGAACCTTGTAAGCTAGTGAAAGACACAGAACATTAATCAAGTACGAACCTTGTAAGCAGGTGAAAGACCTTTCAGAGCATCTCTCGTGTGCACACGTCTGTGGGCATGCATGTCTCCATGGGGATGTTAGCAACATCCCTAAAGCTTAGTGACACGTGATATCCTGTTGTTGATTTGAACTGTTCATTCATTCATACAACTAGGAGCAAACCAATCGAGACCTTTCATTCGATAGTACCAGTGGGACCAAGCCATGGTGCAAAAATTACGCCAATTAGATGATCCTAAGGGTTAGGATCGGCATGATTCTTGCACATTGGCTTGCCCCCAATGGTACTATAGAATGAAAGGTCCCGAATGATAATTGTGTGTCCCACATATCCATTCAAAAGGTTTGGGGACATTGCTAATGCCCCCATAAATATGTAAGGTCCCCACCTTTATGAGGATGTTAGCAAGGCCCCCTAACCTTTATATATTACACATGGGATGCTCAATCGTCAATAGGAACGGTTCATTCAATAGTACCAATGGGAGCAAGCCATGATGCAAAATCAGGCCTACCACTGGATTATCCCAACCCTTTGAATGGGGCCAATTTGTTATAACCATCTATTGTTTATGAGCCATAGATTGCATGGTTAGATTCACCAAATCAAAGTGTTATTTTTGAATCATAAGCCATGCAAAGTGAGACCAATGGTGTCAAACAACCATTTACTCCAAAAGCTTAAGCTGTCAGAGTGTGGTGTATCAATGTATATCAGGAAACTTTATCACTTTCACACCCCCCCGCACGTGCAGGGTGGGAACTCCGCACGGGAACATACTGAGAAGGGTGGAGGGACACTCACACCATAAATAGGCCGGGCTTAAGTTCCCGGTCCCTGGGCCGGACCTGATTTTTCCTAACCCCCCATGGGAGAATAAAATATTAGCGAGACATATTTGCTGCTCTTGAGATTCGAACATAGGACCTTCCGCTCTAATACCATGTCAAACTACCATTTACTCCAAAAGCTTAAGCTTTTGGTACTATAGATGTTTCCAAATGATAATTGGACCTATTTTGTTTATCTGCTCAATCTCAACTATCCATTTCCATGCTATTGATGGATGTTTAGGATCATCCGATTGGCGTGATTTTTGCACCATGACTTGCTCCTAGTTGCATGGGTGAATGAAAAGTTCAATTCCACAAATTGGGTGTCCCAAGTGTGATTTAGAAAGTTTGGATACGTTGTGTGTAGGGTTTTGCCAACGTTCCCATCTTTGTCCCCAAACCTTTTTAATGACACAAGGACACCCAATCGTCAATTGAGATAGTTCATTCAATGGTATCATTGGGAGCAAGCCACAGTGCAAGAATCATGCTGATCAAATTATCATAGCCCTATAAATTGGACCAATTTTTTTTTCTCTTTTTTAAAGGATAATTAGGCCAATTTATTACAATTGTCTATTTTAATGATTAGGCCAATTTATTAGCCATGATGCACGGTTAGAATCATCAAACCAAAGTGCCACTTTGGAATCATAAGTAACACAAAATGGGATGCATGAAACAGATGCTTCAAGATGATGATTGGACCTATTTCATTTATCCACTCAATCCTGCCTGTCCATTTTCCATGCCATTGATCAGATGCTTAGGATCGTTCAATTAGTGTGATTTTTGCACCATGGCTTGTCCATGGTTGTATGAAAAAAATGGATGGTTCAAATTCACGATTGGGCATCACACGTGTCATCAAAAAGGTTTGGGGACATTACTAGCATCGAGGTGGGGGCATTAGCAAAACCCATACATGGGCTTAATTGCATGCGTGTGCACTTAGCAAAACTCATAGTCCCCCCACAGAGATAAGATGATGAAGGGTAAAGTCGGATCCTTTCGATCATGTGCAACAAAGACCAGAGATGGCTCGGAACATTGATTGGGGTTGGACTTGAAATGAGGATGAGAGTAAGGCATAAAAGGACCTATATCGAGGATTTGATAAGGGATATAAAGGCTTGTTCACTTACCAAGGATAGGGCCTATGATAGGAATGATTGGTGAAACAAGATATGTAAAACCAACCTCAAATAAGTCAAACAAGGCTATGAGGATGATGATAACAACAACTAAGATGATGATATGCATATATCATGTATAGGCTAGAAGAGAGGGATCAAATTTGGGAACAATCAACATTGACAACAAATTTCCATGGCCCTACGAGTATCAAAATATCAAAAACAGTTTACCAGGTTTTCCACACAATACTTCACAAACTAAGGTGGTCAACCTAGGTCTCACCTAAGTACCGATCCAAGTTGCCAATTGGGCGACTGGGTTCAGAAAATTAGGCACGTCTTTGTGACGAGTCTATGAAAGAGATGAGGCACAAGTTATATATATATATATACACACACGGAAACGCTCACCTGTGAACCAGTTCGTACGTACTACGTACGAACTTTTTTGAGAATCCATCATACGTGATGGGGATCCAAAATCTGAACCGTTCATGTTAAGCAGCACCTTGTGAAACCCCCTTGCCCAAGTTTTACTTTGATCTAAAACTTTGATGGGCCATGAAAAATGAAAACAGTTTCCTCCCTTAATTTGCATTTCTCTTTGCTATGGCCTACCAGAATTTTAGATAGGGGTGAAAATTTGTCATGTCGGGTTTCATGGGATTCTGCATCACATGGACCGTTCAGATTAGACACCCATGGCACGTGTGCAAAGGTGCGCACGTGCGTAGGTGTGCAGGGGAGCATGACTCTACACACACACACACACACACACAACAACAACAACAACAACAACAACAACAACACTTTATTAGAAAGCTGCAAAACATGGTCAAAGAATACAACCAACAAAAACGAAACGGAAAAGTATGAGAGGAAGGCCGCCCGAGTTGTGCTTCACATAGACCACCCGACCTGACATTAAAAATTTGACTTTATTAATAACATCTTCGACACCCGAACACTCGTTCCTACAGATTTCGGCATCACCCAATTAACTTGCATCGAGCTAAGGGGATGATCCCAAACTTGCGAAACAAAAGGGCAATGGATGAAAAGATGGTCAATCGATTCCTCGTTTGCTATACACATCAAACAAATATTAAGCAAGACTAAGGATCTCCTCTAAAGATTATCACTAGGGAGTTGGGCAAATGTCGAAAAGCGAGGGGCATGGGTGTCGGAATAGTTAGGTAGTGAAATTGAGCTCTCTATAGCAAATGGGGGTGGTGGTTTGGAGTGGAATTGGAAACTCACTGCAGAGGCCGTTTATAGAAAGTATGGGGAGTCGGGTGATTCACAGAAACATGCAGCGCAATTAACAGTTCGATGGTGGAAAGTGATGAGAACCAGATCACAAACAAACAAAAATACTGAAAACAGAGAATAAATACCAAAAATACGCAAAGTTTCTGTTTTTTTTTTAAAAAATAATAATAATAATAATAATAATAATCTAACATTAATCATATCAGATAAATAAAAGGAATTTCAAATTGGTGGGTGTTGTTGGGAAAGAAAGGAGTTTCAAGAGGGCATGATTAATGATATGTATGAGGGAGCACTAACAACTTCGAGGACTACTAGTGGAGACACAAGTGAATTCCCAATTATTGTAGTCTTGCACCAGGGGTCGGCATTGATCTTGTACCTTTTCATATTTGTTATGGCCAAGCTAACATGGCATTTGTAGGAAGGGATCTCATGGTGTATGCTGTTTGCAAATGACAAAGTTTTAATTGACAAGACGGGGAGGGTGTAAATACATATGTAGATTTATGATGGGTGCTTCAGAATCTGAAGGATTTAAAGTTAGTGGGACTAAAACAAAGTATATGGAGTGAAATTGTTGTATCAATAGGAATGAAAAAGAGGAATTAGTTAAGGGTCTGTTTGGCATAGTTCTCGCAACTGCACAATTGATTCTCAAGACAGAGTCTTCTGACAATTGCTTATGTGAACAAAAGTGCACGTTTTGGCTATGCTTGCCATCTGGTGGGCGATTTGGGGGGAAAGAAATGGGAGATGATTTCACAATGGTTCTTGTAAGGAGGTGGTGTTCTCGAAGGCTAGGTCTTTCGTATTGGAATAAAACTTGGCATAAAGTCCTTCAGAAGATTGTAATTTAGTTAATTTGCTTAGCCTGTAACTTGTTGCTCCATCTAGGTGCCGCTTCAATATAGTTTCTTCAAGAAGGAGGAAAAAACATGAAAAGGAAAAAAAGGGCATGTTTGATAAACATGTATAAGAAAAACAATATCCCCACGAAGGTTTCAATGGTGAGGTTGAATCCCCATTGTTTCTTATGGCATGGTCCACTTAAGTCTTGGATCTACCTCATTTTTGGAGTCAAACCGTAATATGATATGGTGAAACGGATGGACGGAGTGGATGTCGCACAATTATCACAATGAACCCCATAACGTTGCAAAACGGGGTCATAGGAAAGTTGCATCTTTCTGGCTTCTTCAGAGCTAAGATTTGCTATGCCCACATGCATGTGCAATACAATAATATACACACCACAAACTTTCCATCATGTAATATAGGAATGAGATCCAATCCATCCATGGGAAAGGCACCAATATATTGATGCCCTAAACCATTAATTGGGTTGATCCACTAGTCAGGTGGGCCACAATTTACAAAACACATGTAGAACTCTAAAACACTTGGCTGAAGTTTTCTAACCCATCCACCTGTTTCCAATATTGGGCCCACCTAAGTGGACCAAATTAATTCAAGGGAAAATATGGTCATGGATGGATTTGATCTCGGACCTATGTGCCATGATGGCAAATGTGTGGATGTGTACGACTCTACACTTGAGAGAGAGAGAGAGAGAGAGGATCTTCGCAAGTTTGTAGAAGCAGAAACAACTTTAGGAAACGGGGGCTAGGCATTGCGGAAAAAAGCACAAATTTGGAAAATTGTTTTTTTCTCAAAATTGATTAATTTGAGTATCTAACCAAACACACTTAAATCCTAAAAAAGTAATTTCCTTAATCAAAATCACCAAAATAAATAAATAAAATAGCAAAGCCAAACAGCCCCTAAGATTGTTGAAGAAGATGTTTCTCAAAATGGCTACTTCAATATCTTGGGTCGTTAATTCATGAGAGTAGAGAGATTAATAAGGATGTTGCCCATAGATTTCAAGTTGGGTGGAAAAATGGAAATGTGCCTCTGAAGTTTTATGCGATCGTCGTATACTACTTAAATTAAAAGCGAAATTCTATAGGATAGCTATAAGACCAAAAATGCTTTATGGGATAGAAGGCTTAGCAATTAAGGAACAACATGTTCATAGAATGTGTAGCTAAAATGAGGATGTTGAGATGGATAAGTGGTAAAATGAGGACGGATAGAATTAGAAATGAATGCATTCGAGGGAACTTAGGAGTAGTGCTAATAGGTAATAAGATAAGGAAAAGTAGACTTTAGATGGTTTGCTCATGTGCAATGAAGGCTAAGAACCACGTCGGTCAGGAGTGAGTTGGTACAAGTTGAAGCCTCTAACAAGGCAAGGGGAAGGCCTATAAAAGGATGCGGATGTAGTAAGAAAAGAATTGATGACCTACGGTCTAACTGAATGTATGGCCCTTGATAGGGTGGAATGGCATAACAAGATTTATGTAGCTGACCCCAACTAATTAGGATAACGCTTAGATGACAACGACAACGACAACGATGATATTATTCATGTTTTTTCTTTTTTCTTTTGTTAACTGTAAAGAGAATTTTACACTAGCACCTGTCTATTAATATTGGTTTTTGGGCTGGCCTATGAAGGCATACTGACATTTAAAACCATGGTTTGGTGGTGTGGAAAATAAAAATAAAAATCACTTGTTAATTCAAAAAGCATAAATTACGACAGTGAAAGAAATCAAAATTAAACATTTTGTAGCAAGTGTTAGCGTGATTTTCACAAGCAAAATTCAATGTAAGTTTCAAAGAAAAAATCAAGCTCAAATTAATTATATCATTTTCTTTTCTGATTAGTTATTAATCATGTTTACTTATTTAGTTTTTAATATTAAAATAAATAAATAAGGGACAAATCTGAGTATCCAAATGGAAAACCATTACCTTCATACATTAACCTTTTGTCCGTACAAAGCTAAGCCGAGCCAAGTAATTGCTTTCAGCAAAATCATGCAACGTACGGTGAGTACGTGCCCCTTCACGATCAGACTTACAAACACCTTGTTTTAAGGTTCTTCTATATTCATCAGCATCCTGTTCAAAACAATGAAACAATAGTCAGAAAATCTTTTGCCAAATAAAGAAAATGGAAAGGTTAATGCTTGATAATTATGCTAAAGTTCAGTGTTGGGCATGATTGGGTTGGCATGTTAGTGGCATTCAGTAAACATGTATCAGTGGGTTCCTTCCTATTTGTTGCAGCCAACTACTTAAGTGTGTTGATTCCACTTTTGCCTTGATGTTGGCACTTTTTTGTGCCCCTGCAACAAGATAGGTGCCTGTGTTTATTACCAAGTGTGAGGGAACTTATTCGTGTGAAAATCAGTACCCGACCATTTTGTGCAAACATCCAAACATGAACCTACATGCATTGGAGCCCATGCTTAGCAGTTTGCCTAGCAATTGCCTTCCATGACCCTACTTTGATTGTTGAGGCAGAACCATGCTGGCACGTAGGTGGTGTCAATGTGAACCTCATCCATGGTTAGTTCCAGTGTTCGAAATATCGGTATCACGCAATGTATTGCACCCTTGGGATACAGATACATATCGGTTATCACACGGGATATATCGTTTGTATCGCATAATTTATCGCACTCTTTGAGAAACATTGGGAAACATCGAGAAAATGGTTGAATTTTTCAATGAAACTTCAGAGATTATTAAAAAAGACCTTAATGCACACTTTTAAATCATAAAGTCTCAAAAAAGAAGTGCACATAATAGGTTTCCTTTGTATAGGGTCCTAAGCAATGCGTTGTCAAATTGAACTAAGACAACTATAGTCAATATCCACATCGTCCATCCGTTTTTCCATATCATTTCAGGACATTATCCAAAAAATAAAGTAAATCCAATAAGGCAAATTCAATAGGTTGGATGGTTAATAACCATTACGGTGGACCCTAGGAGGTTTCTAATGGTGGGAGATCATTGACCACTATTTCTTGTGGTGTAATCCACTTGAAACTTGTATCTACTTAATTTTTGGGGACCATGCCATGAAATAAGCAGCCCAAACAACTGTACAACGTGGATATGCAATACATACATCGAGGTAAGCCGAAAAGAGTTTAGTTAGCTTCCCCGAATCCACGTCCACTACACAAATCGCTTCCTCAAATGGTGGCTAACTATGGCACTAAGTGAGACCCTGACCATAGGGCCACATTGATGTAATAAGGTGTATCTACACCGTCGATTCATTTTGGCAAATGATTTTAGGGCGTGGGCTAAAAAATGAGATAAATTCAAAATTGAGGCAGACCACACCACACAGAACAAGGGTTATTCAATGGTCACCAGTAAAAAAATTTAGGGGTCACAAGTTTCGAACAAGCTGATATTTGGTTTTTTTTTCGTCCAGATCTCATGTGATAAATTAGTGACCCAAAAAAGTGGTTAGATAGCAAATAAATGTTACCATTGGCCAAAGAAGTTTTTAACTTTAACTGTTAAATCACCGCTTTTTTTAGCGTGCTCCACTTGAAATGTGCATCTAAATCATTTTTCAACTCATGCCCTAAACTAATCATCCAAAATAGATGGACGGTATGGATAAAACATATGACATCAAGGTGGAACCCACAAAGCCCCCAACACTAGTTATCTGTTGACGTCACCAAGTTCTATGGGTCCCATCATGAGGTACGAGTTATATCCAAACGGTCCATCCACTTGGTGAGCTCGTACTAAGTCTTGAGCTGAAAAATAAGACTCATCAAAAAATAAAGTGGACCACACTGTAAAAATCAGCGGGGGATTAAGCGTCAGCCATTGAAACCTTTTGAGGGTCATAGAAAATTTGGATGAATATGATATTTGTTTTTTCTCTTCATCCAGGTCCGTGTGACCTTATAAACAAATTGGATGGAAAGTAAACATCACGGTGGGCCGTACGAATGTTTTAACGGTGAGAATCATTGTCCCCACTACTATTTGTGGCGTGGTCCACTTAAGCCTTAGAAATTAGTCATTTTTGGGGTCAAGACCTAAAATGATCTCCCCAAATGGATGAATAGTGTAGATATGATCAATACATCATTGTGGGGCCCATGTAATTTTGATGTTGTTTGAACCTTTCGTACAACTCAAAGCACAAGTAGCATCAACGCTCGTTTTCGCACGACACGTACCCACACAAGCTAGGATGGTGCTGGCTTCCCTGTAAAAGGGGTTCCGAAGCCATTTTTCAAATAAGTGGGTTCCGAAACCCCAAAATCTCTCGCCGAAACTCCCAAACTCCAGGATTTTTGCTGATTTGTTGCCGAAATCACCGTTACAATTTCAATATATCATCCGTTCGAAGAAAAAAAGGGGGAATTTGAGATTTTTTCACACGGCGCACCGCTGTCGATCATGACCCACTAAATTATACTTTCGATCAAGCGATCCGGTACTAAAATCCCCTCCCGATAGTATCGATATTTCGAACACTGGTTAGTTCCATGAGCATGGATAGAGAGGAAAGGTTGATGTTCACTAAGCAGCTCTTTCTAGAACTTCTCTCAATCACCATTTCAAGGTGAACTGCAAATTGTTGGAAGAAGGTATAAGATAATGAAATTAAAATGAGAAAGCAGAGTATAAAACTGTAACTTTTATCAAATAGAAACAACACAAGTATCTCTTTTGAGAAGCACGGGAACCAAAGAACGAAGGTACATAAACAACACAAGTATCTCTTCTAAGAAGCATGGGGAGCAAAGGTTGACTTCCAAGGTTCATCTACAAAAGAGGTCCAGCGATGGGAGGTATGAGGTTGGTGAGAAGAGAGAGAGAAAGAGAGAGAGAGAGCCGGGGGGCGAGGGTTCTCAGATGTGACCAATCCACAACATAAATACCAAGAAAATGGTTTGAGATTCAGTTGAGGATCCAAACTGGTTATGTTTGAAATGGCTGTACTGCGACAACAACGGTTTGAGATTTAGTTGAGGATCGTCACTAATTATGTTTGAAATGGTTGTACCACAACATTCGTGGATAGTACAATTGGCTAGGTATGTAAAACATGCCATAAGCCAAGATATAACAATCCTATGTGACATAGCAAATGACATATGCAATGCCACATGGGATCTCTTGACGATTGAATGCACTGGGTGTGTCACCTAAAAATGTCTTAAAAACCTACAATTAAAATAGACAAATTGAAGAAGTAGAAGGAGAAGAGACCACACCACCTACGGTAGTCAGGTGCGCCTTGACCAATGCTCAGAAGAATGATGATTGGCATCGGACTACGATATTTTACACATGCTAAATGTGGAGAGAAGAATTGCAAGGTGATCGTCGATAGTGGCAGTTGTACCAATGTAGTCTCCAATAACACTTTGTCCAGTTTGGGGTTGAAACCTGAACCGCACCCTCAGCCCAATAGAGTGTCATGGGTGGATGCATCTTCCATACCTATTACCTAGCGATATCTCGTGCACGTTAATTTTGGATCTTATTCAGATTCGAAGTGGTGCGACGTCTTACCTATGGATGTTAGACACATAATTTTGGGACGGCCTTGGCTATTTGACCACAATGTGACAATATAGGCCCGCTCAAATGTATGTTCATTCATCCATCAAGGCAAAAGATTATCTTTAGTTCCTCTCCCACCAAAGAGCAATGCAGAGAAGAAAACTGAGGGAAAGTCGGGTAACCCAAGGGATACAAGGAAATCCCAACCTAAGTCTCTCCATGTAATCAACGCCAAGGAGTTTGAGAGAGAGACTACGCTGGATTCGATGGTGTACGCCTTAGTGGAAAGAGAAATTACACCCGAGGTGAAGCCAATTATGGATGAGTTTCACGATGTATTTCCAAAAGACGTACTAGATGAGCTTCCACCCATGAGGGACATCCAGCATGCCATTGATCTTGTCCCTGGGTCAACTCTACCAAACCTTCCTCATTATCGAATGAATCCTATGAAGCATACAGAGTTGAAGAGGCAAGTAGATGAGCTCCTCAGAAAGGGTTTTATTCAAGAGAGCATGAGTCCGTGTGTCATGCCAGCGCTTCTCACGCCCAAGAAAGATAGCATGTGGCGCATGTGTGTGGACAGTCGAGCCATCAATAAAATCACGGTCAAGTATCGGTTTCCCATACCGCGTTAGACATGATGGCGGGTGCCATGATCTTTTCAAAGATTGACCTCAAGAGCGGATATCAACAAATACGTATATGCCCAGGAGATAAGTGGAAGACAGCCTTCAAGATGAAAAATGGGCTATACGACTGGCTAGTCATGCCCTTTGGCTTGACTAATGCCCCAAGCATATTTATGAGAGTGATAACCCACGTGTTGAGATCCTTCATGGGTAAGTTCCTTATGGTGTATTTTAATGACATTCTTATCTATAGTATACATCAAAGGAACAATAACTCCACCATCTGAGGCAAGTTTGTGGGGTCATCAGAACTGAAAAGCTATATGCTAACCTTAAGAAGTGTACATTTATGTCAAAGAGAATTATCTTCTTAGGGTTCATCGTATCATCTGAGAGCATGAGAGCGGACCCCGAGAAAGTTCGTGCGATAGTTGAATGGCTTGAACCACGCAATATTCATGAGGTGTGAAGCTTTCATGCCGTGACAACTTTTTATAGGCAGTTCATTAGAGGATTTAGCTCCGTTATGGCTCTCGTCACAGATTGCATCAAGAAAGTGGAGTTTGTATGGACTAAAACTGTCTCTAAAGCTTTTAAGGAGATTAAGGGCAAGATGAGCGAAGCCCATGTCATGCGCCTTCCAAACTTTTCTAAGTCTTTGAGGTCGCATGTGACGCATTTGGAGTGGGTATAGCTGGTGGGCTCAGTCAAGATCAGGAAGGGTACCCCGTTGCTTACTTTAGTGAGAAGTTGAATGAGGCAAAACACGATATTCCACCTATAACAACGAGTTCTATGCAGTCATCCAATCCTTGCGCCATTGACGGCATTATTTATTACCGCAAGAATTTGTCTTGTTCTCTTGACGACGAGGCCTTACATTACCTTAATTCCCAGAAGAAACTAAACCCTAGGCATGCTAAATGGGTCCAATTTCTTCAAGAATACTATTTCGTTCTTAAACATAAGGCTAGGGTCAAGAACAAATCTCTTAATGCCTTTAGTCGTCGCGTGGCACTTCTTCAAAGTATGAGAGTGGAAGTGACTGGGTTTGATCGGTTGAAAGAAGAGTATCCTACATGCCCAGATTTTGGTGAGTTGTATGCG
Source organism: Magnolia kwangsiensis (assembly GCA_037074715.1). NCBI lineage: Eukaryota > Viridiplantae > Streptophyta > Magnoliopsida > Magnoliales > Magnoliaceae > Magnolia > Magnolia kwangsiensis. The sequence continues at coordinate 108,581,287 of CM073577.1, read as the reverse complement.
CCACTGCGAGACGGTCAGTCGACCGACAATCACCGGTTTGTCATCATCGATGAGTTCCTATTTAAAGGTGACAGACTCTGCATTCTTCATACCTCTCTCCATAATGTCCTACTATGGGAACTTCATGCAAGAGGGGTAGCTGGTCATTTGGGGAGGGACAAGACCATTGTGATTGTGGAGGATAGATTTCATTGGCCAAATCTCAAGCAAGATGTAGCCAAGACTGTTGGGCAGTGCAGGACTTGTCAACTGACAAAGTAGATGAAGCAAAATACAGGATTATATATGCCTTTGCCAGTACCCCATGCTCCTTGGCAGGATATTAGTATGGATTTCGTGTTAGGCTTACCAAAAACTATTAAGAAACATAATTCCGTATTTGTGGTTGTGAACCATTTTTCAAAAATGACCCATTTCATTCCGCACTAAAAAATGTCTGATGCCTCCAATGTGGTTAAGCTTTTCTTTGTGGAGGTAGTGCATTTACATGGTCTATCTAAGACCATAGTATCGGATCGTGATGTATGCTTTATAAGCTTATTTTGGAAGACACTATGGCACATGATGGGAACAAGGCTTCAATTTTCATCTGCCTATCACCCTCAAACAGACAGTTAAACTGAAGTTGTCAATAGGAGTCTTGAAAATCTTCTTAGATGTCTTGTGGGTGATCACGTCCGAACTTGGGATACCGTTTTGCCTATAGCCGAGTTAGCATACAATAGTTCCATCAATAGGTCCATATGCATGAGTCCATTTGAAGTTGTGCATGGCTACAAACTTGGGAAACCTATAGATCTCATACCTATGTTTGTGTCTCATAGGCCATCAGAGTCCACACATGAGTTTGCACGTCACATACATGTGTTGCATAGTGAGGTCAAAGAGCGAATTAATGTTAGTAATGAAAAATACAAAACGTTTGTTGATTCTCTTCGCAGCTTTCATGAATTCCAAGTAGGAGATTATGCCATAGTTCGCATGAGGCCTGAACGGTTCCCACATGGGGCCATTAAAAAGTTATAAGCACGTAGCGCAGGACCATATAAAATAATGCGGAAACTGGGTCCTAATGCGTATGTAGTAGACCTTCCACCTACCATGGGAATTAGTTCTACCTTTAATGTAGAAGATCTAGTACAATATAAGGGTCCTGCTACTTCACCTTTTGATCCATCCACAGACCCTCCCACGGACCATGACCTAGTCCCAAATCCATGGCCCTTATCTGACCAATCGTCTGAGCCATTACCATTTACCTTCATTGCCTGCTCGAAACGAACTGATAGAAGACATACTGGATACACAAGCAATTTCCACTCGACATGGAGGATTTCAGAAATTCCTTGTCAAGTGGAAGCACGGGCCAATCTCCGACAGTATGTGGATTACAGAAGACAAGCTACAACATTTAAATCCAAACATTTTGGAGCATTACAGGAGTTTTAGTTCACTAGAAGTGAACTCTTCTCAGCCGAGGAGAGTTGATGAGGACATTACATCATGTACACCCTTACGTACGTATCATAGGAGGTGGGCCGCGCCGATTTCTGTGGCTAAGTGAGTATCCGTGATTGTGTTGAAGACCCCATGTGCATGTGCGAGCATCTGAAAAACCCCGCACTGGGAAGATGCACATGGGCTGCTTTATGGAGTGACCCAGACCATTGGATCGCATGGATCACATGATCGAGCCATTAATCGTTGATCGTCCACATCAGTTTTACACTTTATCATATTTTAGGATTTAATTTTTTATTATTTCATATTTTGACACTATGAGTGTTTTAGTTGACTTTATATAGACTATGGCTATTTTCGTTAAAATTCACAAGACAGGGATTTTTGTAATTTTTGAAACTTCTTGGATCTATAAAAAGAGGGGGGCGTCTGACCTCTCTCCCATTGAATTTCGTGATTATTTAAAAGAAAGAGAGAGAGAAGCTCTTACTTTCTTCTCCCATTTTCACGTGATTTGAAGATACTTCCATCGATTTAGAAGGAAGATTGGTGCGAGGCTAATCTTCATCAACAGATGTGCGAGGTCTCCATCTATCCCTACACCATCTTCTCTTTTCTTCCCCATCCAGGTATTTTTCGGATTCTTAATTCTCTCATCCCAAATCTTCGTCCTCTCAAACCCAACCTTCTCATACCTATCCACAATCGAAACCTTAACCATAAACCTAAAATTTCCAATTTTCCTACTTTCCCAAATTACCCAAACCCTAATTTTCACTCTATGTTGTATTAGGTTTACTATTTTGAAATAGATTATATCCTATGCTAATTGGATGGTCCCTACATCCATTAGATCCTGGTTTCTTACTTATTTATTGATCTTGTGTTACGATGTTGGTAGCTAAGTCAGGATTATGCATGATTTTCTTTTGATTTTCATGATATTTGTGATGAATATAGCAACGTTTGTGTTTTTTTTTTGTTAAATATCTTAATTTGGTAATTTGATTTCACATGTTACTTAGTTCATGCATCGGTCCTGCATCAGAAATGCTACGATGATTCCCAAGAGGGATTGAAGAGGCGAACCCCATTGGTGCAACTCGGTTATTGAATGAAAAAGAATTTGATGTCTGAAATGCTATAATTGACAGAAGCAAACACCGTATGAACGTCTCAAAGTAAAGAGGGATAATAGTGACTACTGAAAAATTAAAATCCCTACATTATATATAATATTGAAAAATAAAGAACACTTATTAACTCCAAAAAGCCAAAATACAACATCTACATTCCTGCCAGCACAGCCAATCACTCTGGTGGGAGGCATTAATGCAATTGACCCAAGATATGATGTCTAGCTTTGCCTTCTCAAATACATCTGCTTCTGACCTACATGTCTCGAAAGGATTTTCCTTTCCCACCACAGAGCAGATTACTACCAATAAAACTAACCTCCACACCACCCACCCTTTGCTCCCGACTCCTTCGTTTTGATACACAAGGAAAATTTAATTGATAGACCCTGGCATCACCCAAAACATCTTAAAGATAGCAAGGAACCTCTCCCACACCCTTCAAGCAAATGCACGGTGGATGAATGCATGATTCACTGACTCTACATCCATCATACACATGATGCAAGGATAGCCAACGACCTCTTTTGCAAGTTATCTATTATATTACTTCCCACTAGCGAAGTGAACACCGCCACCTTGGGAGTGGCCTCATAGGACAATACATGGTATGTATGATCACACATTGCACTAAAAGAGTTATTGGTCAACAATCTGTTAAAAGGTCAAACCGAGAACCGGCTAGACTTGCCCTTCGACCACACCATCGAATCCCTCTTGCCCACGGACTGTTTAGCTCAATAAAGCCACTCCAATAGCCAAAAAAAATCCTCCGCTTCCTCATCCATCATCTTCCGCCTCTAAGGAGGATTCCAAACAATAGTGTTGCTAAAGGCAACAAAGTAAAGTGCAACAGAAACATCCAAAACCAGGTCAAGATTAGCAATCATCAGGAACTCCTAGAGGGGTTTCTCACCAATCCACAGATCTTGCCAAAAGTAAATACTTTGTCTATCACCACAAGCAAACCTGACACCCTCCAATTCCTTTGTCCATCACCACAAGCAAACCTGACACCCTCCGATTTAATCGTCACCCTGCCAACCACCTTCCACATCTTGAAAGCCATGTAATAAGACGTTTCCTTCACCCACGAACCCCCTTCCGGTATTATTGTATTCACCATTAATTTCCCTCTCCACATCCTCCCTCCTTCCACCCCAAACCTCCACAGCCATTTTCCAAGCAATGTAGGATTCATCTGCACCAGATTCCTTATCACCACCTCCCTTTCCGGTATAGCTTATACACCTCGTCCCCCCTTAGAAGATGAAAAATTGTCTTTGCATTAGCATCTTGCCAGACAAAATCGCATCTCAACCTATCCAACCTTTCCAACACCACAGCTGGGCACTTGAAGAGAGACAATAGATTGACACATTCATCACTGCTGCTTTGATTAGCATAAGCCTTTCCCCCAAGGAGAGATGACGACTTTCACACCTAGATAATTTTCTCTCATCCTCTCAATTACCCTATCCAACAAATGTTTAGTAGGCTTGTCAATGCATAAGAGGAGCCCAAAATATGACAATAGGGGGGACCTAGCCTGATACCCCAACACTCAAACACCTCCGCCAACCTCTCTTTTTTAGAGGTGTGGATCCACAACAACTCACTCTTGAGAGTATTCACCTTTTAAGCCGGACACCACTTCGAAGCACCTTACTATTTTCCTTAGATTGTCCACCATCCCAACATCTGCATCACAAAAGAGGATCATGTTGTCGATGAAATGAAGATGCGAGATCTGAAAGTCGTCATTCTCCACCCTAAAGCCACTAATCAACCCGACGGATTAACTTCTTTTAAACATCTTGCTCAATGCTCAGGTCACCACCACTAATCAACCCTTATGAGAACTATTGACAAGTATAGATTACCTAGTCAAGTGCAAGCACTCAAGGATCCAACATCTTCACTTCTAACCACACCCCATCCTCCCTAGCATGTAGTCCAAAAAGCCCACATTCACATGGTCGTAAGCTTTCTCAAAATATGCAGCTTACAAATGACACCCTTTTTCCCTTTCCTTATGTCGTCTTTTCACACACTCATGGACGATTAGAGTGTTGTCCAAAATCTGCCTTCCAACCACAAACACACCTTACAGCTCAGATATTACACTCTACCTAGCACCACCCAAAATCTAAAAGCTAAGATTTTGGTTACAATCTTATAGGGCCCCTATGAGGTTGGCCTAATATCCCACAAACATTCAATTCCTTTGACTTTGGAGATGATAGCAATGAATGATGCACCCAGCTTTGACAAAATTCGACCTCTCCCATAAGACTTGGAAGAATGCAAAAGGAAACCCATCTGGACTTAAAGCCTTGTCCCCTCCCAGCGAGTCCTCCACAAAAAATGACTTCTCTAAGCCATCAACTTCCACCAATGACTGCTAGTTAAAGGGGAGATCGTCCATCCTAGGCCATGCCCAATCCTCCGATTAAAGGCAGCTCATTGTAAAACTTCATAATGGAATCACAAACCTAACAGCTTTCTTCAAACCTTCTACCTTCCACCATCACACTACGGATCTTGTCATTCCTAACCCAAGCACTTGCAATTCTGTGAAAAAACTTTGTATTTTTATCTCCTTCTTTTAGCCACGTTGCACAAGATCATTGCCTCCATTTTATCTCTTCCTCCTTAAGATGCATGTTGCCTTCACATCCTTTGTAGCCTCCCTGCACTCCTTCAAATAAATGCCTTGAATTTCCCAAAGAATAGTCTCCACTTGAGTTTCCCTTCCCCTTAGCAACTCTCTTCTCTGTACATTAATCTTTCCATTCAATAGCTTAAGCTTATGAAACAATTTGAACCCAGGAAAAACTTTAACCTCAAAAGAGTTTGACCACTCCTTTACTAACTCTGAAAAACCATCCACTTGGAGCCACATCAATTCAAATCGGAACAAGTTAGGGCCCTAATTCTTCTCTGTCACCTCAAACATAATTGGGCGGTGGTTAAAGACCAACCTCAGGAGACCTCTTTACCACACCAAGGGGATATTCTCTATCCATTCGCAAGAAACTAGGAATTAATCCAACTTAGACATGATTACCCTTTCTTGCCTATTCGACCAAGTGAATACACCGACCATAGGGGTGTCCACCATCTCATTCCTGACCACCCACTCCAAGAAGTCCCACATGCTTCGCATGATTCAACCACCACCCGGCTTCTCATATATAAATCTGATCACAATGGCCCCCACATACCATGGGTGTTGCCACCTTCACCAAATAGCATCCAACTCTCCCAAAAATACATGCAACAAAGCCAAAATTGGCTCACAGACAGCAATGAAGACCCATTTGAAGTCCACCGGCACCTCCTTACGCTACATAGAAACAAAGGACCCACACCATCATTCCTTTCATTGAAAAGAGTTTCAAATGACCAAAATCCACTCAACAGAACCAGTGGCATTACGGACCACCTAAATCTTCTACTTTCCACCCCAAATAAAGGCATCCATCTTATCTACACCAATGTTGTAAATATTGGCCGATATATCCCACAATATATCTTGTATCCCACCTGTGCAATACGAAATGCATAGGTAGTAATGATATATCCCACCTATTCGATCCAATGAGAATTTTTTATTTTCGATCTTTTTTTTTTTGCTGCAAATAAGGTATTTTGTAACATTAATGGTGGTCGTAATGGCCACCGCCATTACCTTTACGACACGGGGTGTAACGGCTGTTACGACCTCTTTTTTTATTGAAAAAAAAAAAAATCCGAAAAAACTGTATCGGCCTAGTAATGGACTATTACGGCTGTTACAACCCTTACGGGTGGCGTAAAAGGTCGTTACGTGGGCTGTGATGGCCTTTACGGGTCATTTTTTCCATAATGGCCGTTACGGCCTTTACGACCCCGTAACGTGTAATGGTTGCCACCATTACCTTTACGTAACGGCCTTTACGAGACACAATGGTTGTAAATCACATTAAAGCAATGTCAAATGGTTGCAAATATATGATTCTTCATGTTTTTTAATGAAAAATCATGGATTTGAAACTTCAATTTCGAGATTTGGGGTAGATGGGCCAAGTTGCGAAAAATTAGGAAAAATTGAAATTTCTCTCAGATCAGTTGCAATATTTGTATCCAAATACAAAATCAAACATGTATGTAACCTGATCTAGTGATACTTATTTTACTTTTAAATGTATTTGATGAGAACATCCAAGCACCATACCAGAGGAGGAGGGTTGAGCCAGTCTCCTTATAGCTAGACGACCATTACATAGGGCCCACTTGGCCCAATTCACATTCCTAACCACATTGAAGACCCCACATGCATGTTCATGCATCTTTGAAGATCTTACACTGGAAAGATGCACGTGGGCTGCATATAGGAGCTTAATGGACACATCGGACCGTTGGATTGGGTGGACACGATGATCGGATCGTTGGATCATCATCATCGGACATCTTGGTCCTGGACCCCCATGAGCTACGAAATAGTTTAGTTATTTAGATTATTTACATGCTTCATTATTTTTGATATAACTTATATTTGTGTTGACAGTAGGGAGTTAGGAATAACTTTTAATTTATTAAGTGTCTTCATGTTGAGAATTTTATCTGAGATCATCTTTTTGTAAAAGGTCTTTTCTGAGACTATAAAAGAGAAAGATGGGTGTGTGAAGCCCTAATGCCATTATTTTGAAAAAAAAAACCTTTTGTGTTTTCTCTTCTTCATGTGATTTGAAAAATACTCCATGTAATTTGGAGCCTAGGAGTTGTGTGATTCCATTCCTCATTCAATAGAAGTGTGAGGCTTCCATCAATCATCTTCCTCCTCTCTTCCTTCTATCCAAAAGAAGTATTTTTCACAAAAAAAAAAAAAAAAAAAAAGTCGTCTCTCTTCTTCCCTTCCTATCCAAGACCATCCAAATCATCTTTTTTTTTTTCAACTTTTCATCATCCAACTTCAACCTCAACCGAAATCAACCATTAAGGACCCAAAAACCTTAGCCAACGACCCACACGTGTGAGCCCCTAGGCTGACCCTATGGGCAAGCACTCAATCCTTTGATTTCCCCCTTCTTTCCCCATCAAAACCCCTTGATTCCACATCCATAACCCTTCATAAACCCTAGATCCCCATTTTCCTATTTTTTCCAATTTCTAAAAATCCTAATTCCAAAATCTTCAATTTCCATGAACCCTAATTTTTCAAATTTCAGATTTTCCCTTTCCTAACCCTAATCATAAAACCTACAAATTTGTCCCTTGAGTGTGGAATGTGCCTATGTTAAATTGGAAGTTTTATTCTTCCATCGAGCTAGTTTTAATTGATTTATGTGATTTCTTGGAATCCGGGCAAGTGATTTAAGTTAAATCAAAATTTATTTCCTATTGTTTACTTTTATTACTTGGTGGATTAGTATCTTTTGTTAATTGAATTACTTAATGGACTCTTTCATAATCTCCACGTTGCATGCTAGCATTAAATCATGTGTCCTACATCAGTATTGCTTGTGTTTCCATATGTCTTCTTACATTTATAAATTATATGAAAAGATTTTGAATATACTTGCATCAGTTCAGTTGAACAATGCGTATATTAGGACCCCATACAAAGGAAACCCCTATTATGTGCACATATTTTGTAACATTTTGTTTTCTAAGTGTGTATTGATGTCTTTTTCAACAATCCCTAAAGTTTCATTGAAAAACTCGACCAAATTCTCAATGTTTCTATGTTCCCAACAACAATGATATATTACACGATACAACCGATATATCCCATGCGATAACCAATACGTATCTGTATCCCATGGGTGTGATACATTACACGATAACAATATTTAAAACATTGATCTACACCTTACAACTTCTCTTGTAGCGTGACTAACTAGGCCTTGAACACATGTCCCTTATTTGGAGCCTTTTCTCCCTACACCCCGAACCCCTCATGTTGCAGTTGAGAACCTTCATTGGTGCATTGTACAAACCCTTTTGCTCTTCCTCATACCTCTATCACTGGACCCAGCATAGTAATTGATTAAGGAACGAAGGCAGTCCAGCTCAGCAGCTCCTTACTCTCTTTAGAAGATATCCGAATCTTCCTCATATTGCTAGACCCTTTTTGGGCTCCTCTTTCCTCCACGAACTGGAATAACAGGATAAAGTCTTCATCGTTGTCCGTAAACGATACCCCTACCAATATTCTAACACGAACATGGCCAATCACTTCCTTAATCCACCTCATGCCCTGAACCATGGATAAAGGGTCCCCACCTTCCTTAGAAAGCATAAGATCATCATACATTAGAGCTCTTAACAAGAGATCATCCTCCCGTCTAGAGCCTCTAGCCCTCCTCACAACTCCACCCCTCCCCGATAAAAGTCTTCATCGTTGTCCATACACGACACCCCCACCAACATTCTAACACGAACATGGCTAATCACTTCCTTAATCCACCTCATGCCCCAAACCATGGATAAAGGGTCCCCACCCAATGTATTGATATCGCCAATATTTTCAACCGTGTAAATTTGAGTATCACTTATATTGCCAGCATATTGACAATATTTCGATAATATCACCAATGCATGAATATCGCAAAAATAAAATAAAATAAAAATTGTTTACTAAAAAATGTTTGATGGATGGATGGATGGTTGGATGAATGGACGGATCGATTGTTGGATGATTGGATCATCATGCATGTGTATTTTGATGATATGCTTATTTATGCATGGATGTGTAATGCATAAATGCATAATACATATTTATTTACTTGTTATTTGGTTTAATGAGATTTAAGTGATTGTTGTGTTACTATTAGTTTGATTTCTTACAACAACACATACTTTTTTAAGGTGAAAAACACTCTTATCTTCAATGAACCTACTTTCAGGCCCCATTAAATAGTAAACTATTATATATGCATTCCTTTTGCAATTTTCTTTTATTCCTAAATATGCAAATATGTGTATTTTAGCATCTCCTTGAGCTTCACTGAAAAATTCCTTTGTTTTTTCCCCCATGTTTCCCTACATTTTCAAAAATTGGTGATATTATTGACAATAACGATATTGTTTCTGTATCCTCAACCAATGAGATTTTGTAGCGATACCGATACTTCGAACACTGGTCCTGACCTGGCTGGCATCCAGCTTTGAACCTGTTACACCCTATGACACATGGCATCACCTTTGCAAACCAATCGTCCCTTAGGTAGTCTATCAGACTGCGAGAAGAGGCAATCGCCTCCCTCTTGCCACTTGTACCACCACCCTGAGCTGTTTCACCGTGTCACCATCTCAAAGGCCACATCGCCACATTCCACCCCTACACTATCCACTCTCGACCATGTGGATGTACTTACTTCCAATGGTCTGCTGGAGCATGTTCACATGCATCATCATCCATCTTCGTTGCTTGTTTACAGTCGGTCTCTAGTCTCTACTCCAACCTCGTCATTGCAACTCCAGCGGGCCTCTTACCACCCCCGCTCACTTCCATAAGCGTTCCTCACCACCCTCACAGAGACTCACCTCCCCAAAAATAATAGAATCCAAGAAAGGATTGTTACCATCTTCTCCCTTACACAGATCTTGGCAGCCCTTAGCTCTAACCAAGTCTCCATCGCCTAATCAATAGAAACAACCTCCCTAAAGCAAGATTTCAGTTCTAGGAAAACTTCCAGGGACCAAAGCTCAAGTGGAAACTCCCACAATTGGATCCAAACCTCCCCCATCCCATACACTGACCAATCGGGCCACCTTCTAATGGACGCCATCAGCCCATCCTAGACCAGGCCCTTGTAATGATAATCATATCCAGATTCTTGATCGGCTTCAAAGATAACCAGACCTTGCTCAACCATAGAGGTCTAAGAATCCAATCTTCTTCCTATAAACTACAGTAGGAGGAGAGCCAGACATTGAGGTCAACCATCGAGCAACGTTCTTTAAGGACACCACTAGACTCCAATAAAGAGCCTTCCATGCATGATCCACCACTCCTGGGTGAACTCCCACCACCAATTCCTCCCTTTCCATCTCCTTCCAAACCCACCTATCCACTTTCAAAGGTGGTTTTTCCACAAATCTATGGCATCATTGCCACCTTCTCCTTTGGTTGTTTCTCGGTCATTAAATCCTAATAAGAGCATGTACCATCAGCTTTAGAAGCGTTGTTAGTGCTAATCGTCTTGACATCCTCTCGAGCCTCCTCCTCTCTCTTCCCTGATCCCCCATCTTCACTTATATATGCCTTCCTACGATTCGCACTATTCACCACTCCAAGGCCATACTGAGCTTTTCAAATTGAGTCGCCTTCCACTAAAGTTCCTCTCATTCAGAGCTGCTGCAACATTACTCATTGCTCTTAGACACAAGCCATCCTCAAGAATGCAAACCCTTGGAGTTTCAAAGACCCCCAAAATTGTGGCAGCACCACCCCCTTCACCTCCCTATTTCCCCAAATACCGCCAAGAATTGCAACTCCATCCAATGCTCTAGGAAGTTTATCACAAATAACGTCAACAACTTCAGCAAAGAGGCACCTGCATTACCTCCCTTGTCTCTTGAACCAACTCTTCTCCTCTTACTGAAAATTGTCCAACCCCACCCCCGGGTCCCACCTTCACTTAGCTCCCTCCCTACAAGACCCCTCCTTCCTTGCCCCTTTACATTACCCCAGCCAATACCCCCCACCTAACCCCCCGTGATTCTTTCCTCCACTACCCTATGCATGCCTCTACCGCCGCCCACAACTCCCACTCTTTGACTCACAAGAACTCTCCTCACCGCACTCCCCTTACCTCTACCTCTTCTCTTCGAGATGCTTCAACCTCTCCACTCCTAGCCATCGCTTTCATTGTGAATTCTACCTCTCCCTCTTGCCTTTGAAACTCTGCTCATCCCGCCTTCTAAATCTCAAAACTCGATGGAGATCCATGCCATAGCTCCTCCCTCTTGCTTCGAGGCTTCACTCTCCTCTCCCTCTGCAACTCTGCTCTTCCCTCACACCAAAGCTCATCTCTGTGAGCACTCATCTCTATTCACCCCATCTATACGGAATCCCGCACCTCATAAAAGAAAAAAATCCAGAAAAATCAGCGAAATTAGTGTCTTTAGCATGCAAGAACAATCTCTTTTATAAACCCCTTGTTTTTTCCTAATGGGGTCTCAAGTTTTTTTAAGAGAGATGGTGGTGATTATACAAATTATTATTTCTTAAGACGTTCTCTCAATCAGTTATTTGTTAATTCAAGCTACAAGTAATCCATTTTTCTTGGAACTCTGCATAAATGTTCTTTTCAAATTTCCTTTGTTTTTTAGTTTGCATTATTTTCTTTACTTTTAAATTTTATTCATCAATTTATTTAGTGAAAAAATAATGTATAAAAGCCTTCTCATGCCTAAATTTTGGAGCTTGCCGTGTTGGACACTTTAAGGCACTTTGATGGTTGCCGCCTGTGCCACATCCAATTAACACTAGTGGACCTAGTGGGGCCCATAGATTAATCTGTTCCCAAATCAGGGCCAACCTTATAAAGCTAATTGTTCCACAAGTTAATCCTATGTTGGAATAATCAGTCCAACTAGTCTTATTACAAGGCCCATTATCCTAAGAGTATGAAATATTGGTCTGACCCGTACCTTTATGATTATGTGGATGATGTTAAAGGGATCTGAACTTGCTTTGATGCCAATGCTGATGCAACAAAATACCATAAGAACAAATTCACAGCAATATGTGCCCAAAAATCACCTAACAGCAGGTCAATTGCTTGAAGATAAACTTGAAAGCACTGCTGGAATAAACCAAACAGTTAAACAACCAGTGCCCAACAAGATTCAGCATTCACTTTCTCTTACTGGTGGCTTCTTTGGAAAACAACGACATAGGTCAAAGGTTCAAGGATTGGTTTCTTCTCCGTCTCTTCCAAAACACAAGCAAGAAATCAAGCACGTGCTTGGAACATTAGCAAAATGCTGACATCAAACCATCCGATTTTGAGCAAGACACATGACGGGAGTCACCAACTACATGAGTTGGATCTTACATTAACTTCCTTAATTCCTTAAGCACGCACGAGTTTTACTAGTTACCAGTTTGATCATGATCGCCTCTACACCGCCAACTGGGTATCTAGGGCTTCAGACTAACAAAGTTAATAGTTATATTATTTTGGTAATAGGAAATCTAAGTGGAAGTTTGAAATATTGGTGATGGTATGATCACGTGTACATGGTAATTATAGTGTGGTTGTCTAATTAATTATGCCTATGAACATGTCTCATCTGATGTAGTGGGTATGTTGGAGCTTCCATATCTGTTGTTAAACACTTGATATAGAGAGATAATTTTGACAAAAACAACTTTGATATGGAGACAGAACTAAACGCCATATTGCAATTGCATTTGTTTATTGCAGGGAATGTAATCTAGAAGAAGATTCTCACTATCTGTTTCTGAAGGAGGCTAGGTACCAAATAAATGAACAGGCAATGTCTCTTTTAAATTGAAAAGGAGTTCAGATCAAGATGTGTCATTAGACCTGATACTTATACAAATAATGAAACTAAGATTTATGTCATCACTGCAAAGGATTGTCACTGGCATTGTCACACTTTTGGATCTAGATAATTTTCTGCACAGAAGTATTTTTATCAATGTAATAGAAGATCTAAATTATCATTGACTGGTAAATGGCTAAATCATATTCAAGAAATGTAAAGTAATGATGATCCAAACCTGTAAAAATTCCAACATTTGCTCTTCAATTGTACCCCGCATTGCCAAAGTTTCCACATGAACAGGACGAGTAGCACCCATACGATGAGCACGACTGATTACTTGTTCCTCCATGCTGATTATATAAACAAATGCAAAAAGTTGGTTCAAATATACATGACTTTGTGGTGTATAGTGGCACTAAAAAAGAGATAACATCATAGACAATACCTTTTTTCCATTCTACAAGTCACAACTTTATTCATAAAGAGGGTAGAACATAAATGGGGATGAATCTCCAATAGAAAGGTTGTCCATTACCACATCCAAGGTACCAGGTTAATGACACCCAGATCCATAGCTCAAGTGGTAGACTAAGTGAAAGATACCTCGTTTCAACACAGAGATCTTGGTATCGATTCCCTAGTGGGGGTGGCTAACAGTGAAGTGTGAACTAACAGTGGGTGTACTAACAAGCTAACAAAAAAAAAAAAAAGGTACCAGGTTAATGTAGGCCTAAGGCTCACCCAACGGCCACCATGTGCTAAATTATTTCTGTTTGCTGCTGATATTGACAGCTGAATTTCTGAGACAGCAGTAACTATTTTTGAAAGATTGTAGTTGCCAATTATGTTAATTGTCTGATGATTTTAGGGGGATGGTTTTCTGGATCTATACATTCTATTCTTACAATCTCTCTGAATCTTTGTAGAAATGGTTGTTGCTAACTTGCTACTTGGCATCTTATTTGGATATATTAGATTGGTTTGAAATCTACTAAGAGTTGGAGAAGTCCAGTTGCGTACTTGGGGTCAGAAGGCATTATTCTAAGAGATAAAGAGCACTACATTTCTCGAGTTGTATGAGGTTATTACTCAAGTGCTTGCAACTATTAAAGAGATTGAAATTTCAATAAGTTGTTTATCCTCATTCAAATGGTCTTGTGTGGTGTGTTTACTTCATCTATTCTAGAAATTCAGATTGAAATGCTCACTGACTCATAACTGGATTGTATCACCAGACTAATCATTCACCTCTCTTCCCAAATGGACAGGCAAAATGTCTAGACTAGATTCATGATGCAACCAAATTGCAGATCTGGGATCTTGATCTGTGTAGACGACATATTTCCTCAAGGAAAGCGGGGTTTCGTGGCACTGCCACTCCCTTAGAGATGAGAAGTGTAGCTCTGTCACAAGACAAAGTGGAAATTGCACCCCCAGATTCGTGACTCAATATTGATCTCCCCAAAACCAAGCATGTAGATATTCACTAAAGGCTAAGAAGAAAAGGGGCTGTCCAACTTGAACGAGATTCAATAGTTTCTAGGGAATCAACACTAAGTATAGGATTGGAAACACCCCCAACACACGCAGGTACACCAATGCTACCCACCCATCCCCACACACACAGGCACACGGACACTCCCTACCAACACACCACCCACCCACCCCCATGCACGCAGGCACACACATGCACACAAGTTTATGAAAAGCATCACACTCCACTATTCTTACCCATCACAGGATTTTAGAAAATGAGTTTTCAATCATTAAAAGACTACGTCTCAAACCGTGAGTATGGCTATGAATTTATAGCTTTTTTTATGGGCAAGTTATAGCCATTTTGTTGACAAATTTCCATACCTAAACTAAAACTCCAACTCTTTGCTTTCTAACAAAGTTTTATGCTAAAAAAGGAAGCTTACTACCAAAATGTAGAAAATTAGTATATGAATAGTACAAACATGTGAACAGTGCACACATGCAATCAGACGCAAGTGGCTCACCAATCTAATCGAGTCACCTGTGGATCCCACTTATTTGATCAGACAGTGTATGCATCAGACAGCCTCTTTTGTCATCCATAAAAATTATGGGTCATATCTGTTGATTTGAGATTTGACAGCAGGAACTGTTTGCATAAATTTCCCCAGCTTTAAGAACTAGCCCTAGTGTTCTGATTTTTTGGCAGTACATTGCCATGATTCCCTGTTGTATCGCATCTTCTTCCTCTTTGGAAGTAGTAAATGATATATCCTGTGTAGGACAGCATGAATTTTGTTGGAGTTCACTATAGAGCACGTTGCTTCTGCTGCACTTTTCCTTATGCCAAATCTTTTGTTGAATCTGTAATTTTCTCCTTGAATGTTGAGACTTGAGACATTCACCCTGATTTTCGTGTCGAGTTCAATACGTCAACAGGAGAGTTTCAATTTGTACCTTGTCAGGATCCACTGGTCCGTTTATCAGTTCAAGGGTTGAGAAATATCCATATAGACATTGCAGCACTTTAACTGAGGAAGGGAATCCTTGGGTGTTATTACTTGGGATTCTTTTGAGCATTCCATGTATTGGAAGTTTAGGCTTCTTCTTAGCACTCCAAGCATTGGGAAGAAATCTTTTATTTCCATGATAACACCCAAACGTGACACACACACGTTTTCCATTCCAAAACCCACAATCTGGATCATATGGTCTGGATTGTGTTTTTCATCCCAGTTGGTATTTTGACCGATTCACAAATTACGGTTCCATACTTGTAGGGTGGATTAACTTGAAATGATAACCTCTATTCAAAACAAAAGAGCTTTCTATTTGTATTATGTTTTTTTATTTTTTAGGAAAGGTGATGAAGATCTTATTGATAGCGAGCACAAAAGGCTCAAAATTACAACAAGCAACCACACCTTGGAAAGGAAAGTCCACTCAGATTGGTCAAAACTCTTGAGATGAGATACCCATCCTCAAACATCCAATTTAGCTCTCTTCTATACATCCACCTCTGTTCCGCTCTTGTTTTGAAAGCACCGCAGTTTCTACCACTCCAAGTAGCCCAAATAACTGCCATTAACACAAGCTTCCACATGACCTTCTCTTTTTCCCCTACTCCCCCATTCCGAGCTAGAAAGAGGCTCGTGACAAACCCCAGCTTCACCCAAGGCCTTCGAAAAAATGCAAGGATTGTTCCCACACCTTCCAAATGAACAGGCAATATGCATGAATAAGTGATCCACACTCTTCGTCCCCCTCAAGTACAACAAACAACAATTGGGGATATCTAGTGAGCAGTTCTAAAGGTTATCGATAGTGAGGATTCTATTTCTACCCACTAGCCAAGCAACTGCAGCCACTTTGGAAGGAGCACCCAAAGCCCACACCATCCAATCCATCTTGCCCTTAGATGGTTTGAGGCGGTGAAAGTCCTTCGCTTTTGTCCCGTAGATTTCTTCAGCAAGGAGGAGCCCAAACTACTATGTCACTAACGAGCAAAAATCATTGGTCAATGGTCACCTCCAAGTTCATGGCAACCTTGGCTAACCTCGGGAATTTAGATAGAACAGTGCTCTCCCTGATCCACAAAATCCCTTGACACAGGACAACCCTAATTATGATGCATGCTCATGAACATAATTAAACAGCGGAAATAAAAGGAATAAATGATCTAAAATTCTAGCAGTAATCATCATAACTGAGAAAATCATAAAGGAAACATGCAATGGAGCGGGCCATCATCACAACCATGGAATACGGAATTCAATTATTACTTAGGTTGGATCCGGCGAGGGATGAGACCTCCCGATCTTGCATGGTCACACCCAATCGATCAATGAAGATCACTAGTTCGAAGAACCAGGAAGTTTCTCGGATTAGGAATTTGAGAATTTGGGAGTTTAGAGTTTAGATTGGTTCTCAAGATTTTGATCGAAGAAGGATTAGCCAAAGCTGAAAAATAAAAAGAAGAAAATAATTACCTTGAAGAAGTTGGAGGGGCATAAGAAGAAATTAGAAGAAGAAGATCAAGGGAAGAGAAGAAGCACCGTTAGAGAGAAGACAGGAAGGAGGCAACCAAAGGATTTTCTTTTCATTAATCAATAGTTAAAATTCGAGTTTAGGGCTTTAGCCTTCCTAAATAAGCAAATAAAGACATAAAATTTCTAAAATACCCCTAGAATAAGCAAATAAAGACATAAAATTACTAAAATACCCTAAACTAAGCAAAAACGCGCAAATAACGTAAGTACGGAAAAGTTCAGGCGCTCGGTCTTCGCTCGGTCTTCTTTCTTCAATCTTCCTTCACATGTGTCTTCCCTGAGCGGGGTCTTTTGTATGTCCAATCACATGTGAAAGGTCTTCAGCTCCTCAATAATCGCCTATCCACAAGGACGACACTTGTGGTTGGCGCTTTCTTCGTTGGTACACCTTGAATGCTCTTGTGTCCGCATCAATTCCCCTCGGGAGAGAAAAACTCGACTCCAACGAGTTGAAACTTTTGTAGCGCTCCAGTAGATCTAAATCAATACCCTGCAATGCGTCGCCCGACAGCCACGTAGATTCAGACGATGGTTTGTTCTTCCACTTGACAAGATACCTTTGGAAACCTCCATCTCTCGTGGATACTATCTCGTCATCCAAGATTTCTTCAATTTCTTCTGTATGGGTAATGGGTGGAGGAGGGAGTGGAAGGGGTTGGGTAGCAAACTCAGAAAAAGGCCATGAAAGGGACGATGTATCAACAATGGGAGTATGGGCACGGACTAGATCTTCCACATTAAAAGTTGGATTAATGCTCATTACAAGTGGAAGGTCAATTCAATACGCATTGGACCCAACCTTTTGTAATATCCTGAATGATCCAGCACTACGCGCTTGTAATTTTTTAGCAGATCCTTGAGAGAATCGCTCTGGCCTTATTCGCACCATTACATAGTCTCCTTCTTGAAATTCTTGCACTCTACGATGAGAATCAGCTGAAACTTTATAATCATCATTGCTCTTATTTAATCGTTGTCTAATATGTGTATACAAATCATGAATTTGGCGTGCAAATGCATCGGCTGACTCAGAAGACCTTTGGGTAACAGCCATGGGTAAAAGATCTATGGGCATTCTAGGCTTATAACCACTTACAATTTCAAAAAGACTCAACCCTGTAGATCTATTAACTGACCCATTATAAGCAAGTTCAGCAATTGGTAAAATTAGGTCCCAAGTCTTAATATGTTCACCCACTAGACAACGTAGAAGATTTCCAAGGCTATGGTTTACCACTTCAGTTTGACCATCTGTTTGTGGGTGGTAAGCAGTAGAAAATTGCAAACGAGTTCCCATAATGTGTCATAGTGTCTTCCAAAAATAGCTAGTAAATCGAACATCACGATCAAACACTATGGTTTTAGGTAACCCATGGAGACGCACCATACCATCAAAAAAGAGACAAGCAACATGAGACGCATCCGACGTCTTCGAACATGGGAGGAAATGCGCCATTTTAGAAAAACGGTCCACAACGACAAAAATGGAATCGTGTTTTTTTAGTCTTGGGAAGCCCAAGCACGAAGTCCATACTAATGTTCTACCACGGAGCATGTGGCACTGGTAATGGCGTGTACAGCCCGGTATTTTGCTTTCTTTACTTTGTCAGCTGACATGTTCGACACTGCCCTAAAACTTTGGTTACGTCTCGCTTGAGACTTGGCCAATAGAAACGATCTTCCACGAGGGCAATGGTCTTATCATGACCAAAATGGTCAGCTATCCCTCCTGAATGAAGCTCCCAGATGAGGAATTCACGAAGGGACATACGGGCAATACAAAGTCTGTCTCCCTTGAAAAGGAAGCCGTCTTTAAGAACATATTCACCCATAATATGCTGGTCACTAGAGAGCGACGCGTAAGTACCCCCAAAATCAGGACATATGGGGTATTCATCTTTCAATTGCTCAAATCCGACTACCTCTACACTCAAGGAGTTGAGCAACGCCACTCTCCTACTAAGGGCATCCGCTGGTTTGTTTTCAACCCCGGCCTTGTGTTTCAAAACGAACGAATATTCTTAAAGAAACGCTACGCACTTGGCATGCCTTGGGTTGAGTTTCTTCTGAGAATGCAAATATCTCAAAGCCTCATGGTCAGAAAACAAAACGAATTCTTGCGGTAGGAGATAGTGTCGCCAATGTCTCAGGGATTGCACTAACGCATAAAATTCTTTGTCGTAAGTGCAGTATTTTTGTTTTACCTCATTCAGTTTCTCACTGAAATATGCCACTAGGTGTCCTTGACTCAACACTCCACCTATCCCGACACGAAACGCATCACACGCTATTTCAAAGACTTTAGAAAAGTCAAGTAGATGCATGACAGGAGCTTCCACCATCTTGCCCTTAATTTCTTTAGAAGCCTTGACTGCGGCTTTAGACCATACGAACTCTCCCTTTTTCATGCACTCGGTAATGGGAGCCATGATCGTGCTAAAACCCCTAATGAACCGACAATAAAAAGTAGTTATGCCGTGAAAGCTTCGCACCTCATGAATGTTCCTTGGTTTTGGCCACTCAACTATGGCCCTGACCTTTTCAGGGTCTACACGCATCCCGTCAGATGACACTATAAATCCTAAGAACACAACTTAGCTAGACATGAATGCACATTTCTTAAGATTAACGTACAACTTTTCCTCCCTAAGGACACTACAGACCTTCTTTAAATGTTCAAGGTGTGATTCCTTAGTGGTACTATAAATAAGAATATCGTCAAAGTACACCACTAGGAATTTTTCCATGAATGGCCTCAAAGCTTGTGTTATCACCCGCATGAAAGTACTGGGTGCGTTAGTCAAGCCGAAGGGCATGACCAACCACTCATACAGCCCATCTTTCGTCTTAAACGCCATCTTCCACTCATCTCCTAAGCGTATACGGATTTGGTGATATCCACTCTTGAGGTCTATCTTAGAGAATATAGTGGATCTGGCCAAGCATATCATCAAGTCTAGGTATAGGGAACCTATACTTGACAGTAATTTTGTTTATGGCACAGCTGTCCACACACATGCGCCACGTGCCATCTTTCTTTGGCGTCAACAATGCAAGCACGACACACGGGCTCATACTCTCTTGGATGAAACCCTTTTACAGAAGCTCATCAACTTGTTTCTTCAACTCTGCATGCTCCGCAGGGTTCATCCTGTAGTGAGGAAGGTTCGGTAGACCCTGGGACAAGATCAATGGCATGTTGTATGTCCCTCATAAGTGGCAACTCATTCGGTAATTCTTCAGGAAATACATCACTGTATTCCTTCAGGACCGAGGTCACCTCACGGGGCAACTCTGATGGAACCTCAGGTGTAATCTCTCTAGCCACAGGCGCATACACCATAGAATCCTCCTTAGCCTCTTTTTCAAACTCTCTTGCGCTGATTATATGTAGAGACTTAGGTTTGGATTTCCCCATTTCTCTAGGCTCACTTGTCTTCTCATCCTTCTTCTTCCCTAGTGTATTCTCAGGTCGCATGGGATTAAGTTTGATCTTTTCACCGTTATACATAAAAGTACACGCATTCGAACGGCCAAAGATCGTGACATCATTATCGAATAGCCACGGTCTACCTAGGATAACATGTCCCGCATCCATAGGTAAAACATCACACCACAGGGACTCTTTGTATGACCCAAACTCTATGGGGACTAGACATTGTTGGGTGACAGGCAGGAATGTCTTATCAACCCAAGAAACTTTATACGGGCCTGGATGAGGTGTGAATTTCAGTTTTAAGCGATCTAAGGTGTTAGTGGAAATCACATTCTGACAACTTCCACTGTCCACTATCACCTTACAATTCTTTTCACCACACTTGGCAATAGTGTAGAAGATAGTGCTTCGATGCCAGTCAGCACTACTTCTAAACTGAGCTAGCACACGTCTGACTACTGCAAGCGTTGCTTCTCCATCCACTTCTTCTTCATCAATAAGTCTTCCTTCAGGATGATACTCTTCAACTTCATAATCACCCTGGTCATCTCCACCCTCGTGGGACTCACCTATAACTAAGGCTCTCCCACGACTTTTCGCAAGACATTGATTAGACATGTGGCCAAGATTGCCACACTCATAGCATCTCACTTGGCTCATGTTACTAGGACCGGCACCAAAAACCCATTTGCCCTTGTCCTCCCTAGGCCTAGGCGGAATAGTCGCCTGTGCCCTAGGTTGACTACCGATATTAGGTCTGGTTCCCTGAAAACTAGATCTAGCACTGGAGTCTCGGGACTCAAAATGACGAACGACAGGAGCCTTCAGATATTGCTCTAACTCCTGCACGACTTGATATGCTTCATCCAAGTCCGTTAAGGGCCGAGTCATAAGCTCGCGCTAAAGATCCACAAGAAGGCCCGTCTTGAAACGCGAGAGCATTACTAGAGGGTCTTCTTAGATATCACATCGCATCACATATTCTTCAAATTTAGCGATGTAGTCAGTGCAGACATTGACCCTTGACGTAAGGATTGCCATTGGTCAAGGAGCTTCTGACGGTATGAGAAAGGAAGGTACTTCTCCTTCAACTTCTCTTTCATCTCATACCAATGTGTGATAGTGGCGCTACCAACTCTCTCTATCCTACGCTCGGTGTTGGTCCAGAAGAGCTTGGCTTGACCCACAAGTTTCATCTTAGCAAACCGCATTAGACGGTTTTCCGACATGCCATACCACTCAAAGTAGTGGTCCATGTCAGCAACCCAGTCACGGAATGCCTTGGGATCCAAGCGCCCATCAAAACTCGGGGCCTCAACTCTCACACTCTTCATCGCACGCCCATCTGGATCATAGTGGTCTTGATGATCACATGTGGCTCGTGCCTCTCGCACCACACCACGACTGTTACCACGATCTCTATCCTCACTACCACCACGTGTGGCAGCGCGTTCTTCAATGATTCCTCCCACTTGGGAGTACGCATCATCCCCTACAGCGGGGTTTTCTTTTTGGGACGCCTCTAGTTGCTCGACCTTAGTCATGGTAGTGGTAATTTGGTTCTCAAAGCGGGCAAATTCACGCTTTTGACCCGCTTCTAGGGCGGTTATCTTTTGTATCAATTGAGCAAGTTGCTCAGATAATTGCTCATTATTCATGGTAGGCTGAAGTCCGAAACTTCTACCTCTTCTCGTGGGCATACAATGAAGACTTGAACCAAATTCTACCCAACTAGACTACTAGGTGTTATGACTTTCAAGATGAATGCGATGAATGCAAAACTACTATGAACTGTCACAATTAAGTTGAAACAGGAAACAACTCAAATCTGAAAATTTTCCAGATTAGGAACTTTCTAAAATTGGAAAGTTTCTAAAATTGAAAACTTTCTAAATCTGGAACTTTCCTAAATTAAACCTAAAAATCAAAAGCCTAATTTGATAACTCGATATAGACCAAAAAAAAACCATGCAAGCCTAGTCTCTGATACCAAATTTGACGCAGGACAGCCCTAATTATGATGCATGCTCATGAACATGATTAAACAGCGGAAATAAAAGGAATAAATAATCTAAAATTCTAGCAATAATCATTATAACTGAGAAAATCATAAAGGAAACATGCAATGGAGCGGGCTATCATCACAACCATGGAATATGGAATTCAATTATTACTTAGGTTGGATCCGGCGAGCGATAAGACCTCCCGATCTTGCATGGTCACACCCAATCGATCAATGAAGATCACTAGTCCGAAGAACCAGGAAGTTTCTCGGATTAGGGATTTGAGAATTTGGGGGTTTAGGGTTTAGATCGATTCTCAAGATTTTGATCGAAGAAGGATTAGCCAAAGCTGAAAAATAGAAAGAAGAAAATAATTACCTTAAAGAAGTTGGAGGGGCATAAGAAGAAATTAGAAGAAGATCAAGGGAAGAGAAGAAACACCGTTACAGAGAAGAGAGGAAGGAGGCAACCAAAGGGTTTGCTTTTCATTAATCAATAGTTAAAATTTGAGTTTAGGGCTTTAGCCCACTTAAATAAGCAAATAAAGACATAAAATTACTAAAATACCCCTAGAATAAGTAAATAAAGACAAATTTACTAAAATACCCTAAACTAAGCAAAAACGCACAAATAACATAAGTACGGAAAAATTCGGGCACTCGGTCTTCGCTCGGTCTTCTTTCTCCAATCTTCCTTCACATGTGTCTTCCCTGAGTGGGGTCTTCTGTATGTCCAATCACATGTGAAAGGTCTTCATCTCCTCAATAATCGCTTATCCACAAGAATGACACTTGTGGTTGGCGCTTTCTTCGTTGGTACACCTTGAATGCGCTTGTGTCCGCATCACCCTCTAAAATTGAATCATTTTCCCATCACTCCACGAGAAACAGATCCCCCTCTTTAAACTTATCCACAAGCTTCAAAACCCCTCCACAACCCCAAGGCCTTGTATAAAGGTACCCGCCATCTCCCTTCCCGAACTACATATTTGCATGTAATAAGCTCTCTCCACAACCTTCCTCACTCCGACCCAAACCTCCACAACCATTCGCCTAGTGATGCTTGATTCGCCTGCTTCAAGTTTCTTAATCTAGCTCCTCCCATCCTATATGGCTTGCATACCTCCTCCCATTTCAAAAGGTGGAACTTATGCTTCTCCTCAGCACCTTGACACAAGAAGTTTCTTCCAAGTTTGTCCAACCTATACAACACGAAAGCAGGCATTTGAATAGTGACATGGAGTATATTGGGAGGTTCAACATGGCAGCTTTGATTAGTATCAATCTAGCCCCAAATGACAAATGCATACTCTTCTAGCTAGGCTTACCAATACAAAAGAGGAGCCTGAGATACGTCGACGGAAGCAATCTAGCCTTGCACGCAAAAACCTTTACGAAAGCAGACACCTCTTTGCCAGAAGAACAAAAACTTAACATTTTGCTCTTCGAGATGTTGATTTTTAGACCTAATACCACTTCAACGCATATCACCAACTTCTTAGGTTATCCACCATCTCAACTTTTGCATTGCAGAAGAGAATGGTGTCGTCAGCAAACTGAAGATGAGATAGCAGAGCGAGGCATCCCCCATCCTAAAGCCTCTAATCAACTTGACTAATTGTCCTTTGTCCAACATTTTTCTTAGCACTTCGGCCACCACTACAAAGAGGGGTGGATAATGTGGGTCTCCTTGCCTATGACCTCTCAATGCTTGTGATGCAGGACATGAAATTAAAATATAAGATGCAAGAATTCAAGCATAGATCAAACTAATGCAGAACGATCACATAATAATTTCACATCCCACATAAGAGATCAAACATTCAAGTAAGAGGAATCTATGCGGGTCCAGGCTTACACATGTTAGGGCTGGATCATTAAAATTATGAATCAAACGATACTCAAAGATAAGTAATATTCATCCACAAATGCATAGCAATCAGTCCCTAATCCAAGGGATTCACCAATTTCAACTTAAGGAACCCTAGGGTAAGAAAAGGGGCAAATAAATTAAGGATAATGTAATCTAAGGTTATGGTTTATGAAAACCGGTATGAAAAGAGGGAAATAAGGGGAAAAAAAAAAAAACCTGAACCGAAGAAAGTCCACACGTGCGGACAACGGCAGGGCCTGACGCACGTGCGCACGAGCCTGGCCACAAGTGCAAGCGGGGCCCGATTTCCGAAACGGACTCCTTGGCTCTGGTCAACCAGGGGGGTCTTCAAAACCTCCAAGTTTCGTGGCGATCCGATGTACGGTCTGTGCGCCGTGCTCCATCGAAGTTTTGGCCCTCCTGCAGGGGCAGATTCTAAAAACTAGCTTTAGAAAGAAGAACGGGAACAAAAACTGGTGGATTCGAAGCAAGGATGATTGTAGAAAGTTAAAGATATAGATGGAAGAGGGTTAAGGGCGGATGGAGATAGATGTGGCTTCGCACCACAGTAGTTAGCCCTTCGAAAATGAAGAGCTTCGCACCCACTTGAATTTTTCCATAACTTAGAAACTCAGATAATAGAAAAAACTTGTAGAAATTTTTTATTAAACTTCAATGAATCCAAAGAACTATTAGAGGTGCCTATTTATAAGAAAACCCTATACCCCAAAACTCGCACCATGTATGCAACCTATTACTTGGTGATGAAGTAAACTAAAATAAAAACCAATCAAAGAAATCTAAAACGTTCATGATGTTCTAAATAATATAAATAATCAAAACCTAAAATATGAAATCAATCTGACTGGTGGGCCCCAATCATGAGATCCCATGATGGACTTTACTTGATTATCGGGCTCACTCTAATGAACCAAAATACCATCTTCTAACTAAGAGGCCTTCCCGGGACGTCGTCATCGAGCCAGATCGATGGTGGGGCCATCCCTCTCCTTGCGTACGTGCGTAGGGAGCAGCGTGCGTGCACGTGCGCGCGTGATGTCCCCATCAATTCTCCCCAGCTGCGAAGATTTCGCCACTGGCGAAATATAACTCCTGAACCGCTCCAGGATGTCACGATCAAGTCTCTAAAGCTCCTCAGTGAGCCACGTGTTGTCTAAAGTTGGGCGTGACTTCCATTTAACCAGGTACGTCTGAAACCCGCCGTCCGACGTTGAAACTATCTGATGGTCCAGAATATCCTCTATTTCCTCTTTGAGTATGTGAAGGCTAGGTATGTGAGGTAGATGCTGGGAAAATGGGCCAGGAAGGGTAGGCATGGGAGGTAGAAGCTGGGAAGAAAGGCTAGAAAGAGTAGGTATGGGAGATAGAGGCTGAAAAAATAGGTTAGAACGGATAGGTATGGGACGTAGAGGCTGAGAAAATGAGTCGGGAGGGGGCCATGGATCAAGGAAAAGGTGTAGGGAATCATGATGATTAGGCGAAAGGTTGGACGATGCTTGAAATGCAACTAGATGCTCCACATTGAATGTGGAACTAATTCCCATAGAGGGTAGAAGATTTGCCGCATACACATTGAAACCGTTTCGTTTTATAATTTTGAATGGTCCAACGCTATGTGCGTTTAATTTTCGAACGGTTCCCTGAGAGTACTACTCTGGCCTGATGCGGGTCATCATAGAGTCCCTTACACTGAATTCCTTGAAACATTTATGTTGGTCTTCAAAAAAATTGTAATGCTCATTACTAGTAGTGATCTTCTACCTGATTTCTTAATGTTATGAATGAATGTGATGCACAAAAGACTCCAGGTTCTGACGGCCTATGGGACAGTGACATAGGAACAAGATCAATAGGTTTCTCAAGTTTATGGGACAGTGACATAGGAACAAGATCAATAGGTTTCTCAAGTTTATAATCAGTAACGACTTCATAAGGACTGAGACCTGTAGACCTATCGACAGAACTATTAAACGCAAACTCGGTTATAGGAATTACGGTGTCCCATGTTCTGGTGTGCTCTATATCCCTCTTAGGGAGAGACTCATCCGGTAGATCAACAGGACAGACATCACGAAACTCATCCACTACCGGAATGGTCTCAGTGGATAACTCTACACTAGCCTCTGGTGCACTCTTCAGCCACAAGGTCACACATGTTGTACCCGTCAAAATAGTGGTCTTAATGTCCCTCATGGGGTGGGTGCACAGGTGCACGCCCATAACTGATCCCTTGGCCAACTTCATTCATTGGTCTATCCTCCTGGCCAATGGCCACCTGCCTAAGATTGGACATCCACTCCAATGGTGGAGTTTGTCCCGGCGAAGGCCTTTAGTTGGGTAATGCGCACATCAAATTGATCAAAGCGTTGGTCTATATGTTGTTCCCAGCGCTTACCCAAAGACTCGATCCGTTGGGACAATTTGTTTAATGATTCTAACAGGTGTTCCATGTTTAGTGTAGGGTGGAAGCCAAAACCATGACCCGTACATGTGGGCATACACTTGCTAACTCCACCTAAGGACTTTCTATGACAAGTATATGCAACTAAATAGGACTAAATGATCCTATGAGACTCTATATGAGGGAAACTACGCAGTGCTACTAAAATCCAGCAACATACTTGTCGAAATAAGGAAATAACAGAAGCTTACAGCAATGTGAATTGCTAACTTCCTGCTAACAAAAATTTCAGCAACTAATATTAGGGACTATGGACTTCTAACAGCTATATGTGATGAACTGGATGCATGAAAGACTCAAACAAACTAACCCTAACATGTAATGTATTCCCCTATAAGAACCCTAAGCTCTTATATCAAATTTGATGCAGGACATGAAATTGAAATATGATATGCAAGAATTCGAGCATAGATCAAACTAATGCAAAACGATCACATAATAATTCCACATCCCACATAAGAGATCAAACATTCAAGTAAGGGGAATCAATGCGAGTCCAGGCCTACACATGTTAGGGCTAGATTAATAAAAATTATGAACCAAACGATACACAAAGATAAGTAATATTCATCCATACATGCATAGCAATCAATCCCTAATCCAAGGGATTCACCAATTTCAACTCAAGGAACCCTAAGGTGAGAAAAGGGGCAAATAAATTAAGAAAAATGCAATCTTGGGTTAGGGTTTATGAAAATAGATATGAAAAGAGGAAAAATAAGGAAAAAAACCTGAACCGAAGAAAGTCCACGCGTGTGAACAACGGCAGGGCCACGTGCATACGAGCCTAGCCGCACGTGCGAGCGGGGCCTGATTTTCGAAACGGACTCCTTGGCTCTGGTCGGCTAGGGGGGTCTTCAAAACCTCCAAGTTTTGTAGTGATCCGACGTACGGTGTATGCGTTGTGCTCCGTTGAAGTTTCGGCCCTCCCACAGAGCCAAATTCTGGAAACTGGCTGTAGGAAGAAGAACGGCTGCAAAAATTGGTGGATTCGAAACAAGGATGATTGTAGAAAGTGAGAGATATGGATGAAAGAGGGTAAGGGCGGATGGGGATAGATGTGGCTTCGCACCACGGTAGTTAGTCCTTAGAAAAGGGAGGGCTTCGCACCCACTTGAATTTTTCCACAACTCAAAAACTCAGAGAGTAGAAAAAACTTGCAGAAATTTTTTATTAAACTTCAATGAATCCAAGGAATGACAAGGGGTGCCTATTTATAAAAAAAAACTCTATACCCCAAAACTAGCACCATGTGCACAACCTATTATTTGGCGATGAAGTAAACTAAAATAAAAAATCAATCAAAGAAATTTAAAGCGTTCATAATGTTCTAAATAATATAAATAATTAAAACCTAAAATAAGAAATCAATCCGACTAGTGCGCCCCGATCATGAGATCTCATGATGGGCTTTACTTGATTATCGGGCCCACTCTAATGAACCAAAACTCCATCTTCTAACTAGGAGGCCCTCCCGGGACGTCATCATCGAGCCAGATCAACGGTGCGGCCCTCTCTCTCCTTGCGTACATGCGTAGGGGGCGGCGTGCGTGCACATGTGCGCGTGATGTCCCCATCAGCTTGGAACGAAACTTTAGAAGAGCCATCTACCAACACTAGAAACCTTGCCAGATTTATGCACTCCTTCATGCACCTCTAGCTTTGATAGAAACCCAATCTTCCTAGCAAATAGTCGAGATTCGAGGAAGACCCAATCCACATGGTCATACGCCTTCAAAACATAGAGATTTGTACTTTGATTTATGCAACAGCATGCACATTATTGATATTATGCATGTTGGACCTACAATTGTTTTTTTTTTTTTTTAATACACGCGCACACACCCACACACTCACGCTAGGGAATTTCACCACCTATGGGTACTCGAAACCTTGACCGGGAGTATAAACTCCTAAGAGTCTACCACCCGAGCAAGAGTAAGGACCTACAATTGTTGTGAAAACGTATGAAGAGAAACTAATAAAAAAATGCAAGAAAAAGAGAAAGGAAGAGAAAGGAAGAAGAGACAGAGAAAAGGAGAGTGTGATAGTTACACATACAACGCCTCCACATGCCCCTCCTCTCTTTAGTTATATTAGGGCTTTCACTACAATATCATAAAATTAGAAAAATATCCTGACTTTGTACATAGGTCTGGAAATCCCCAGAAATAAATTTCAATGCACTATCATATCTAAAAACATACACAAATTTACATCAAACTGAATTTTTCTTTCATTATGAAAATCCTTAAATACATGAACAACTTCTATGTCTCATTTGATATAACCACATCATTCCAGAAAAAATCATCAATAAAGAGAATAAAGTACTTAAAACCTAATAAACTCTATATGGAAATGAGTTGTATGATATTTACTCAGCCAGAACGTTTCACACTCTAAATTTGACATTTTTAGGAGGGATGAAACGAGAGCTTGTAATTTCTAGAGAGATGGATGACTCCAATGATGATGCCACTGAATTGTTGAACCCTCAGGAAGCACAACAACACCTACTGATTCCCTCTAAAAAAAATAAAAAAATACAAACAATACCTCTCATAACCTTCGTAAATCGTCTTGCCCATCTTGAGGCCCTAAAAAACATAGCAAGTACGAAAGAAAGGGATAGAAATTTAGAGATTTTGCTAATTTATGTACAAATAAAAGACTAAAATAACATTTTGGGCATACAAGACAAAAAAATAAGGGCACGAACGAGTTAGGTTGAGCAGTACCAAGTCCAACAATAGTGGACAAAGTGTCATCAACTAAAGTAACGGACATATTTGATGAGATAGATCAAAAGAAGAAAAAAAGTTGCAATTACCAAAGATATGATCTAACACCCTAGAATCGATGATCCAAGAAATTGAATGAGATGACAAGAGGCACACTTTATCTGACTAATTAGAATGGCTATAGAAGTGAAAGAAAAGAGTGGTTGCAGAAGTGGAAGAAACATTGTTGGACGTAGAGCCACTAGAAGAAATGAACAGTGCATATTCTTTCCGTGATAGTGTGACACTAATCTGATCACCACTAACATTCAACGAGGTAAAAGTAGGTCTACCATTAGTAGAAACATCGTTCATCACAAGAGCTTGATTAGCCTTCAGAGCTTTTCTATGGAGATCCCAACAACAATCCACAATGTGATTCGTTTGACCACAGTGGATGCATATGTGATCCCCTCTACCCCCATAGCCACCTCTACCTCCTCTTAGCTACCTACCACCTCTGCCACCACGGTACATGCTACAACCTAGGTGACCATCATGACCTCCACGAAATCCAGTGTAACCAAATGAAGTGGCCAATGCAGCTTCGTCAGAAGCATTAACACATTTGTAAGAAAGACACTCTAAAGAATAGCATAACTTCCATAATCAAAGGGATTGGTACACCACTTAAAATTTTATCTTTAGTTGATTGATATTCTTTTGGCAAACCAAACAAAAGTTTCACTACTTTCATATCCTCCAATTGTTTCTTCATAAGAGTAATATTCAGAAGTAATAGGATAATATATTGAGAGCTCTTCCCACAGGCCAATTTGTTTATTAAAATACTCATCAAGATACTTACCCCCTTTTGGAACGAGAAAATCCCCTTGTAGAACTAATCGATTTGAGAGATGTTCTGCTCTGAGCATGGTGTCGTAAAGGTCATTATGGGGTCGTAAAAGTCGTTACGTAAAGGTAACGGTGGCAACCGTTACACGTTACGGGGTCGTAAACGCTGTAATGACTGTTATGGAAAAAATGACTCGTAAAGGCCATTACAGTCCCTGTAATGGCCATAACAACCCCAAAACAGTCCATTATAGGGCTGGTACAAGTTTTTTAGGGATTTTTATTTTTTTTTTTTAGAGAGAGAGAGAGAGACTGTAATTGGTGTTACAGCTCGTATCGTAAAGGTAACGGTGATGCCCATTACGGCCACCGTTACTGTTACGAAATACCTTGGCTCTGAGTATAACTTTTTCACGATATCCCAAACATTTTTCACAATGTTCAAGACACTCAATAAGAACTCACTTCGGGTTCCATGTTATTCCAAAACCAAGATCTAACCCGGGCATCATCACCAAGGTGTTCTATTGCGGTCAATGTTGTCAAATAGCATATGCGATCCTGTGCGATTGCATATGCGTGTGCGCATATGCGATCGCACAATCGCATATGCGGTCGCATATTTTTTATTTTTTTGCATTTTTCCAAAAAATTCAAAAAAATTTCAAAAAAAATCAGAAAAATCAAAATAAATTATTATATGTCATTAAGACATGAAATACATTTAATTTAAGTAAAAAAATAAAAATAAAACCATACATGATACATAACATCATACATTTACAATTAGTAATTTACAAATTACAATATAGTTAACTTCTTTAATGATCTTAAGTCTTAACATTAACAATTAACATTTTAGTTAGTAGTTACCTAACTTATATTTAATAATAACAAATATGAAATATGAAATATGATTTATGAAATATCAAATATGAAATATCCATCTTCAACATTCAACACTACATGTACTGATGTACTGATGTACATTAATGATAGATGATACAATCATACAATAGAGAAGGAGAGAGAGAGAGAGAGAGAGAGAGAGAGAGAGAGAGTTACACACTTACACTTACACACACACTTACACTTGTAGTCTTGTAGAAACTAGAAAGGGAGAAGAAAAGGGAGAGAGAGAGAGTTGAGTTAGAGTTACACACTTACACTTGTAGAAAGGGAGAAGAAGAGGGAAAAGAAAATGAGAAAAAGAGAGAGTTGTTACTTGTTACACTTGTAGAAAGAGAGAGAGAGAGAGAGAGAGAGAGAGGGAGGGAGAGATTTACACAAATAAAATTAAAATTCCAAATCTAAAAGAGGTTCGGGTTCCTAACTTCCAACTTTCAACTTTCAAAATTCCAAATTCTTGTCTAAGTTGTCTACTTGTCTTCTCTTCACCTTTGCCTCTTCACTTGAGTATTGTATTTGTTCTTGAATTCTTGTTGTAACTTGTACTTGTAACTTGTACTTGTAACTTGTAAGTTGTAACTTGTAAGTTGTAACTTCAAAGTTCAAACTTTTAAGTTGCTAACAAGTACAACTAACAAAGTAACAACTAACGAATGAATCAATTAACAAACAAAATAATAATAAAAAAAATGATAGAAAGAAGTTGTTAGAAATTAGAATTTAGAATTAGAAACTTAGAAATTAGAATAGAAGTTAGAAGCTAGAACTTAGAAAACTTAGTGGATGGAGATTAGAGAGTGAGGAGTCTCTTGAATCTTGACTCTTGTCTTGAATCTTGATTCTTGAACAATGAATATGGATTGGATCAATGATGTATCATGTATCTTGGTGGATTCTTGATTCTTGATTCTTGTATGGTTGTACTCTTCCTTGATTCTTGATTCTTGAATGTTGAAAGAAAAGAAAAGAAATATGAAAAATTGGAAATGGAATTGGATGGAGAGGAGTGGATCCTGTAACTTGTAAGACTCTTAGAATGTATGTAGGAGTAGGAATGAAAAAAATAGAGAATAGAGAGAGAGTTTTGAGGTTTTCTTGCATTTAGGAATGCTTAGAATGTATCTTTATAGAGAAAAAATCTGGATTTAAAAAAAAAAAAAAAATAGGTCAAAAAACGGTCAGAAATCTGACCATTGGCCAGTATGCGATCGCATACATCGCATATGCTGGCACAAGTGGCATATGCGATCGCATATTGGACAGATCGCAAATGCCACTGCCGCATATGCGATCGGCCCACCAATATGCGAATATGCGATCGCATATTCGCATATGTGATCACATTTGACAACATTGGTTGTGGTAACGGTGGGCATAACTGTCCCCACTGTTACCGATACAGATACACCCCGTACCGGCCTATACATGGCCGTAACGGCCGATATGGGGTGTGTAACGGTCGAAAATTTTTTTGTCAAAAAAATATAAAAAAATATTCATTAAATCCGAAATATTCTAAATATTCCAAATATGCATTTGTTTATAACTTTGAACATGTTTATGGTGGTGTAACGATCCAATCTTTGGTGAGAATGCTATATCAGGTTGTCTTATAGATTTATGAACCTGACAACCTAGAATTACCTGCAAACTTTTTATATTTAGTTTTCTAACTATATAATATCGATATAAATTTACTATGATGACCGTAATACTAAAACATCTTATATTTTCAAGTTTTCCTTTTATTTATAGTGCTAATGCATTACATACTTCGTGACTCACATACATTTTATTTTGATATATAGAGTTTAGGGACTTTTGTATCCTATTATGTAATTCATATACCTAACAATTTGATATCATTTTCCCCCATAGATCTTTAAAAAAATTAAAATTAAATTGGGGTAAATAGTGTTGTCGATTCGGGGCTGATTCGGGGACCATTTGATGCCCCAAACTAGCCTCAAATTAACGCAATCTATTGGCACTTATCCCACTAATGGATTGGTGGACATTTATTGGATAGTGGAAAATGAAAAATATCAAATGGTACTATTTCAAAAAACAAGTGTCTCCATACTAATAGTGAAATTTGTTCAAACAATTTAATTTTGGGATTATGACTTAGCAACAATGGTCCCACTATTTAATTGGTTAATTTCATGGTGTCCCGTAAAGGTTGTTTCAGGGCCGTAAAGGCCGTTACCTAAAGGTGACGGTGGCGATCGTTACACGTTACGGGGTCGTAATGGCCGTAACAACTGTTATGGAAAAAAATTACCAATAATTGCTTTCAACAGCATGTTACATCCCCTATAAAAGTCATAATAGCCCCGTAATGGTCTATTACGAGACATATATAGGTTTTTCATACTTTTTAATCAACATTACAGGGCAAATATAGGTTTTTGGGGGGTTTTTTCGATTTTATATATATATATATATATATATATATATATATATATATATAAAGAGAGAGAGAGAGAGAGAGAGAGAGAGAGACCGTAACAGCCATTACGGGACCATAACAGCCGTTATGCCCCGTATCGTAAAGGTAACAGTGGTGGTCGTAACAGCCACCGTTACCGTTACAGAACACCTTAATTTTGAGTTGATATATACCTCATGTATAAATTTTTTAGGGTCATGTACTAGGGTCCACTCGATCATGTATTATATATACATGCCATCCGTCCGTTTTGGCAACTCATTTACGGGCATTGAAAGAAATAAGGTTAATCCAGATCTCAAGTGGACCACTAGTGGGCCAGGCGGACCACCTCGATGTATTTGTATATCCATGCCCTCAATCCGTTTTGCCAACTCATTTTAAGGCATGTTCTAAAAAATCAGGTAGATCTAAATCTTCAGTGGACCACTAATGAGTATCCCCTTAAAAATGGGGCACACCTCAATGCATTTGTTGTATATCCATGTGGTCCATCCTTTTTTGCCAACTTATTTTAGGGCATGGTCCAAAAAATCAGGTCGATCCAAATCTTAGGTGGACCACAAAATAAGGATTTAATTCTCACCATTAAAAAATTCTTAAGACTTTTTTTAGGGGATCAAGTTGTTATTTGTGTTCTCCCTTCATCAAGGTCAAGGTCTATGTGACCTTATCAACAAGTTCGATGGAAAATAAACATTATAGTGTGCCCTAGGAAGATTTTAACAATGGGCATTCAATCCCAACTGTGTGGTCCAATTGAGGATTGGATCCCTTCATTTCAAGGATCATGCCCTAAAATGAACCTAAAAAAATGATGGACGGCATGGATATACTACATGTAAATCAAGGTGGGCCCCACGCAATGCGCGCACCGCAGAGTATTAAAAAAAAAAAATTAGTGTATGGCTATGAAACAGTTCACAGCCACGTAATCCATTCGTTTTTTCCAAGACTAAAAATGAAAAGAAGAGAGAGAGAAACCAAAAAGAAAAGAGGGAAAGAAGAGAGGGAACTAAAAAGAGGGCGAGAGAGAGAGAGAGAGAGAGAGAGGAACAAGAAGAAAGAAGAAGGACAGTAGCAACTGTTGCCGGCACAGCCGCAGTAGTGCCGCAACTGCAGCAACCCAAAAAGAAGAAGAAGAAGACAAGAAAGAAAAAAATGTATGCTTTTTTTTTTTTTTTTTCATTTTTTCCCATTTTCTTTAGGGTTATGACCCGTAACAGTTGTTACGGTACCGTAACGGCCATTACAAACCCAAAAAATAGACGTGCCGCATTTTGGGGCCATATCGTGTAACGGTATCAACTGTTACCATTACGTATGGGTCGTTACGCCCGATACGTAACCGATTTTGAATACCTTGATCATCACGCATCCACTATCTATATCTAGGATCGAATTTCTCCATTTTACATTCCAGGAATTTATCTTTTTCCCAAGCTAAGAGAAATACTTAAACAGATTTAGCCCAGAGAAAATAATTCTTCCCATTCAATTTCAAGGATGTTATGGATGCATCAAACGAAAGTTCAAACACTTCTCCTAGCAATGAGAGACCACTAACCACACTTTTCAGCTCCTTAGCAACTTTCGAACTGATTTACTTCAACTTAAATGGAAAAAATGCTGATCTATAATCAGATTCATGCATGAATAAACCTCTCAACAATATCACACAAAATTTCAGCCCTTCATCAACAAGAACCCACTTCAACATCATTCATATATCTCACACAATGCGACGGATAGACGAAACTACCAAAAAAAAAAAAAAAAACCGCTGCTAATACAAAGTAAAGAAAGAAAACAACTTAATTAACACTTTAACAGAAAAAATCAGCAAGCCTTCATCTTCAAGTTGAAGCTCCTAGGCTCCCTTTTGCAAGCAATTTCATTTACTTGATGAAAAACACAGAAAACATGTTGTTTTCTGCACAAAAAAGAAGAGGAACACTCATTCCTTGAGGTCGGATCAGCGCACTAGGGTTTAGAGATCGTCCAATCTTGATCTAGAAACTAGGGATTGAAAAGAGGAGATTTGGGGCCCAATTTACATTCAACTACGCTCTAATACCATATGAAAGTGTGTGAAGAGAGAGAAACTATTACAAATAGGGAAGGAAGAAGAGAAAATGAGAGAAAAGAAGCACACAATGTGATGCAAGATAATTAGTCATTTGCTCTAAAAGCTCGAACTGATAGAGCATGACGAATTAATTCCTTTATCTCATAGCCCAAGCCCCACATCCCATGAGTTAGCACCTCGGTCAAACCACCCTCGTGGGCCCCACATCACATGGGTACTACCTCACACAGGCCGCCCACCCCGAGTATGCTCCTGCATCCCACAGGCAAACCCACTCGAGCCCAGTGTAAAAATGCCCTTGCATTAATCACCCCCGGTGAGGAGTTTCGAACACAAGACCTCCCGCTCTTATACCACTTTGATGCAGGACAATTAGCCACTTGCTCTAAAAGCTCGAAATGATAGAGCATGGCGAATTAATCCCTTTATATCATAGCTCGAGCCCCATATCACATGGGTACCGCCTCACACAAGCCACCCGCCTCACATGGGCCGCCCACCCCAAGTGTGCCCCTACATCCCATAGGCAACCTCACTCGAACCCAGTGTGAAAATGCCCCTGCATTACAATGCCTCCACAATAGTAATATTCATCGATTCATTTATAAAATTAGAAATCAATTCGAATATAAAACTATATTGTATATACCCAATGTATGTATTGGAGTGACCCACATGATCCTATCCCCGGCATACCCACATGTTGGAGGAAGAAGCGCATGCATACACATTCCATACCAGGTATCGAAGCGACGCATGACCCAAGTAACCATGGTTTTAGCTAAATATGGTGTTTTCCAATCAGGGAATGCTCCCTTTATCTTGATGTTCTTCCTTCTTTCTTAACAAAATCCTCTTCGTTTTCCAAAAAACAAAAAGGAAAAAAAAAAAAAAAAAAGGAAAGAAAAAGTTCAAATGCACACATTCCTGCGGCTAGGAGCAGGTATTAAGAAGAAAAAACCAAGATAGCATCTTCACTACAGAAACACTAGACACATGGTGATACTAGTGCACTATATATGCATATGAAGCGCTTTGGTTAATTTATCCAAGATGGAATAAGGGTTACCTTCTATCCCAGATAGGTTCCATCAAAAATACATGAGTAACAAAGCTCAAATCAAGACCTAAAGCTGCACTCCCATCCATTAGAAGGGCCATGCAATTCACATCGTGTTGGAAGATCATCAAAGATTTCATCTGAGAAAGCAAGTGGTTATTAGTCCCAAAGAAATTAAATAGAGAGAAAATAAGTAAATGGATACACGCCTTGTTACTAGAAGGCATTGGACTGTACATTCCAGCATATTTGATTCCAGCACCAGTTAACTGTGGAAAAGTAAATTGGAATCTTAGACTTCCATTTGTTAAAGGTGATAGAAATTGCAATAAAGCCATTACTAGAGGAACTTGTAGCTACCTGCTGTTCAATGACATGTATATGCTCAAGAAACTGAGAAAATATAATCACTTTCTCAGGCAGTGCCTTATGGGACTTATCATGTGACCCAGTGCTGGCAATATGATGTATTAACTTATTCCATTGACGTTTATGCATAGACAAAAACGCATCACTGAAAAGATTGATGTCATCATTTTTATCCATACAGTAACCCATATTTCTATTCACATCTTGCAAGGCCTTCAGCCTTTCCACCAGGTAAGCAACTTTGCTGCTTGATGTTGACTGCCAATCAGGATCCCAGTCATCCTGCATAAAATCAGAACAACTAAAAGTTAACTGAAGGAGACATACACATACATACATGCTTGCATGCAGACATGCACAAAAAGAGAACTGTAACATCTAAGAAAAAACAATGCACACCTGCTTATATGAAGGTTGCAACTCAATCAGATCTTTGGGAACAGGCCATTTTGGATTAGGATTTTCTGGACGCGTTAATATCTCAGGACTTTGCATCTCGTAAGGGTTTCCACAGCCAGGAAATGTACATCTCTCACTGTCTAGAGCAACACAATCAAGGCATAGAAGATGCCTACATGGTGTGATAACAGGTAAACGGCACCATTCTTTGCACCTGAAAACAGCATAAACAACTTGAATAAATCTGGCAGACTAAAGAACACACACAACATAAAATCTCAACAAAGATCTCTTACCTGAAACAGTCCCCTCCATTCAGGAGAGAATATTTTATAAAAGCATACTCTTCTGAAAGAGAATCCAGACCTTGCTCCACAAGTATATCCATTGTTTCCTGAATATCCTGACCAGCATCTGTTACTTTAATGTGTCCAGCCACACAGCATGATAGCCTAACATTCCTAATTGTGTTACTTCGAAGCTTCCATTGTTTTGGGTTCAGAAGAGATTCAACATGAGAAGGATCGTTCCAATCAGCCATTAGAATATTGCGGCGAACAGTCACAACCAGTTCATTATAACTCCTAGCATGTTCCTCAGTGAAATCAACAGCCGTCACTTTCTTGATGCAAGGCGGAATGGTTTGCAGATCTACTTTTCTTGCACTGATCATGCACCTCTTTAGTAGCTGTAGGAGACGTGATCGTCCCTCTTCCGTCTCTGCTTCAAATGGTCTAAGGATGCCAGCTTCCCATGATTTCTGATCCTGTCCGTAGACTTCCTCATGAAGAAACTTCAGCATGGGTTGAAGATGAGCCACTTGGCTGGTTGGTGTGTTTGGGGTTGGCGTTCCAGTTAGTACCCAACGATTTGAAGCCACCAATGACACAGCTATCTGCAATTTGTTTGTCAAATTGAGACTCGAACCAAGTGTGTGCCCCTCATCTAACATTACCCTTAGCCAGTGCACTTGCATCAACACACTCCTCTTGCGAGGGCCCCATTCAGCACTTAAACGGTTGAAGGTGGTAATGACAATGTCATAGTCCCATGCAAGATTGTGGGCACGTAGTTTTTTCTGATCAGTCCAGACATAAACACGCAGCTGCCCAGGACAGACATGCTTCCTTATCTGAGTTTTCCAGTGATCAACTAAATTTGCAGGGACCACAATAAGGGTTGCTCTTGACAAATATAACCTATGTGAGTCTAATGGCTTAGTTAGGGCAACTCTCAGTGCAGCTAAATCAAATGCCAGATTGTCAAGGTTGCGCGGATAATACCACCAACTAGTGCCCCTTTCAACCCTTCCTACGAGGCCAAATGCTTGAAATATTTTATGGTATTCATCTTCGTCTTTTCCTGAAACAATTTGTGTATCTACGACTGGACGCCTTAGACCAATTGTTTCCATATCGACAAGTCTATCATCTGAAAGGTTAGCCAACCAAGTCAATGCCTTCTTTGTTTCATAATCTATTAGTGTACAATGCTCCTTAAGCACATTTGTGAAGAATGATACATTTTGTTCCCTTGCTGGGGTGGTTCCTTTGGTGTAAAATCCTGGTAAGTATGTTATTGACCGCCTGTGGTCCCAAGACTCCTCTGGAATGGCACAGCTTTGGTGGAAGCTATCAGTGTTCATACTGCAGAACCATGCTCCTGTAATATCAGGTATACCTCTCTCAGAAAGCTTCCGCCATTTGCTACAAGCATCACACTGAACCCAAGTTTCATTGATTTCAGAGCATCCAGTATTTGCCTTCTTAGGCTTCCTGTAACTATTGGTCAAGCTTGGTGGAATCTTGAATTCCATTGCCAAAGACTCACGTGCCGAACCATATGAAATGCGTCTCCTGCCAATAGAATTTTTCCTGACCTTGTTGACACAGGCAGAATTTCCATCGAACGAATCAAAAAGGTTTCTTTTCACACGACTCAAACTCCTGGTGCATCGAAGTAGACGTGTTGCGGGCTTTATGCCTAATTTACTGCAGGAGGAATCTGCAGATCGCGCCAATGCTTCAGAACCTGCTAATCTTGCCCGCTTTGATGATGAGGATGATTTTGGGTTCCCCACGGAACTAAATTCTGGTGAGAACTTATCAGGACAAATCCTTCCCCTTCGTGCATTCTGACCCATGAATCTTTTCCACGGTGACATGAATTTATCAGGGGTAAAGTTCTCAGAATTAAGTTCATAGTATCCACATTTTTGGTCGGGATTATGCATACACCATATGACTTCTGCTCCTTGTGGTGGATCCGCCAGTGTTCCTTGTGTTTTCAGAATAAGCGATAGTGCAGTTATGGTCTTTCCTAGGCCTGGCTCATCACAAAACATTCCTCCATGGAAATCCATAACAGTGGGAGCCATTCCAGTTAATATTTCCCCAGACAAGGCATTTATATAAAAATGGAAACCATCCTCAGTTGAGAAATCCATATACAGAGGATGTGGCAGAAGCTCCACATTGCGTTCTCTTTGTAACATCCACTCAACAGCTGCCTGCTGATGAGGGAAAAGTTTCAGTTTCATGCATGGCATGATTGATACAGCCAACGACCTCAGATGACGGCAAGTGGATGCAACCCTAACAAGGTCCTTAGGGCCAAGAGAGGTCAGGACACTAACCAAAACATCATCAGATACATCCCATATGCCAGAACTAAGAGAAGCATTTGCAGGTTTTACTTTTGTGGAATATAATTGTTCCTCCTTCCAAACAGCAGGTAAACTCTTAAAAATTTCGTGAAGCTCAAATAACCTTCTTTTAGAAGAACCAGATACACTTGAATGCATTTTACAGCCAAGAACATGACAGTCCGAGTGATTCCACATTGACTCATCTCCAGGACCATATTTGCAATGATTGTGATCACAAGCAAGCAATGAATTCCTCTTGTCCCAGTTACAACTGC
The DNA here is from genome assembly GCA_037074715.1 of Magnolia kwangsiensis. Lineage (NCBI taxonomy): Eukaryota > Viridiplantae > Streptophyta > Magnoliopsida > Magnoliales > Magnoliaceae > Magnolia > Magnolia kwangsiensis. The sequence continues at coordinate 108,540,582 of CM073577.1, read as the reverse complement.
ACACAGATGTTCACAAATTTCGTTAGCAAGAAAGAAAAATGATTGCGTACCAAATTGATGCAGGACAATTAACCACTTGCTCTAAAAGCTCGAACTATTAGAGTATGGCGAATTAATCCCTTTATCTCATAGCCCAGGCCCCACATCGCATGGGTTAGGACCTCGACTGAACCCCCTTCGTGGGCCCCAAATCACATGGGCCACTCACCCCAACTATATCCCCGCATCCCACGAGCTACCCCACTCGAGCCTGGCGTGAGATGTGCATTAATCACCCCCGGTGAGGAGTCTCGAACACGAGATCTCCCCCGTGGGCACCAAATCACATGGGTCACCCACCCCGAGTGTGTCTCCACATCCCATGGGCTACCCCACTCGAGCCCGGTGTGAAAATGCCCCTGCATGACAAATCTATATCAAATTTACAGCTTCTTCCGTGGGGGCAGCTCCAATAGATTCAGATAGGCTAGCCCCTCTCCATTTCATTTTGAGCAGGAGACAAAGGGAAAGGATCGGAAAAGGGTGCCTTTTTAGGTACTTTTCCGCTTCCTACCTGGAAGATTTGGGAGAAACCAAACACTATTTTATTTTTTCTGGATTTAAATCCTTTTAATTGAAATTTCTGAAAAAGGATTCACCCCACCATGCAACCAGGCCCTCAAGTATAGATTTCACATGCAACAAAAAAATCAACTTTAATTAAAGCAATCACCAGTTCTCCATCAACTACATTACTTGTGATATCATGTTAATCTTTTTCTTTTCTTTTCTTTTCTTTTTAATCTTGTTAGTGGCATAAAAAAAGAACAAGTCATAATGCATGTGATGCAGGAAGCAAAACATGTAAAATGAATAGTAGAGGAGACATTATTGGACAGATGGGATCATGTTATAACTATAATTTTTTGGTAATGCTCATCCATCATTTTATAATAGCACATAGCTTAGGACCTTATAAAAAGGAAACCTATTATGTCCACTTCTTTTTTGAGATTTTATGATTTAAAAGTGTGTATTAGGCTCTTTTTAAATAATCCCTAAAGTTTCATTGAAAATTTCAACAATTTTCCTGATGTTTCCCAAAAAGTGCGATAAATTACGCGATACAAACAATATATCTCGTGCGATAACCGATATGTATCTGTATCCCAAGGGTGCGATACATTGCGCAATACCGATATTTTGAATACTGCCTACAGGATCTTCCTCCTCATTGATCTCCACCAGAGGCAAGGTGTTCTGTTGTGGTATCAATGGGCAGTGCCCACCGTTCCCGATACGGATACGCCCCATATCGGCCGATACGAGGTGTGTAACGGTGCAAAAAAAAAATGGTTAAAAAAATTTTAAGTCAAAAAATTATGAAAAAATATCCATTAAATCCGGAATATTCTAAATATTCCAAATATGCATTCATTTATAATTTGGAACATATTTATGGTGGTGTAACGGTCCACTCTTTGGTGAGAATGTTATATCAGGTTGTCTGATGGCTTTATGAACTTGACAACCTGGAATTAACTGCAAACCTTTTATATTTAGTTTTCAAACTATATAATATCTATATAAATTTAATATAATGAATGTAATACCAAAACATCTAATATTTTCACATTTTCCTTTTATTTATAGTGCTAGTGCATTGCATACTTTGTGACTCACATACATTTCATTTCAAAATATAGAGTTTAGGGACTTTTGTATCCTATTATGTAATTCATACACCTAACAATTTGATATCATTTTCCTCAATAGATCTTTAAAGAAAATTAAAATTAAATTGGGGTAAATAGTGTTGTCAATTCGGGGCTGATTAGGGGACCATTTGATGCCCTAAACTAGCCTCAATTTAATGCAATCTATTGGCACTTATCCCACTAATGGATTGATGGACATTTATTGGACGGTGAAAAATGAAAAATATCAAATGGTCCTATTTCAAAAAACAAGTGTCTGCAAACTAATAGTGAAAATTGTTCAAACAAATTAATTTTGGGATTGTGACTAAGCAACAATGGTCCCAAAATTTAATTAGTTAATTTTGAGTTGATATATACCTCATTTATAAATTTTTAGGGCCATGTACGTGGGATCCACTCGATTATGTATTATATATACCTGTCATACATCCGTTTTGTCAACTCATTTAAGGGTATTGGAAAAAAACGAGGTCAATCCAGATCTCAAGTGGACCACTAGTGTGCTAGGCGGACCACCTCAATGTATTTGTATATCCATGTCGTCAATCCATTTTGCCAACTCATTTTAAGGCATGGTCCAAAAATTCAGGTAGATCTAAATCTTCGGTGGACCACTAGTGAGCAAGCCTTTAAAAGTGAGGACCACGTCAATGCATTTGTTGTATATCCATGTGGTCCATCCTTTTAGCCAACTTATTTCAGGGCATGGACCAAAAAATGAGGCTGGTCCAAATCTTAGGTCCATCCTTTTAGAAAGTTTCATTCTATTCACCCTCGTAGAAGTATTTGTGGCAAACAGCACTGGCTCCTTTATCAGGGAAAAGGAGGTATTGCAACAAAGTGTAGAATTAGTTACTCAGGATGCACCTACTTCATGGTCCCCAACAGAACAAAGGCAGTGCTCATTTCTCCACCACCGAGACTTGAAGAATGCAGATTATCTACTTTGGCACTCTGTCAGAGTACCAAAGAGCACCTATTTACAAGATCTCCATCTCCTGGCATCAAATATCTACCAAATAACCTGAAGAAGATTAATCTGTGACAGAGCATAGAAAAGATTTGCCTAATATCTCAACAACTTAACTAAAACAGTTCCATACAACGTTTGGTGAACCAGATGTGTACATGTTTGGGCCAGCATTCGATAAATGTGGGGCCCACTGAACAGTGATCCAGACCATAAATCTGGCAGACCCATTGTGGACAATCAATGGATTCTAAACAATGCCAGCCATCAAAACGATTGGACTTCTTATCCTATTGCATCTGGACCATTGCCTATACTTTAAACATCCATTTGGATGCTGACAATAGGATGACTAGGATCAACGGATGTGCAAATTCTTCACACCAAAGCCCATCGATGGTGAGGCCCGCCAAACGGACAGTCTAGATCACCAAATACGCCCTCTAAATGTAGCAATACTTGCCAAACCAAAACGCAGATGCATGCATGCAAATGCAATTTACCATATTATCAAGACTTTCTCTAAATTCCTCATCCATAAAAAATTAAAAAATTAAAAATCTTTAAAATTAAAAACATTTTAGAAAAGAGAGATGAAATAGCACGATACCTCAAATGCGTAAACAAAGAAGCAGCTGCTATCCTTGATTTCGGAAACTGCCAACCTGACCACGCCGCAATCGGTAAATACACATCAACCATCACCACTGCCCTCGCAGACCCACCTCCATCATCACCATCCGCCCTCAACGAAACCCTAACCACACATGCAACAATCTCCAAGCACTTGTGGCCCACCAATGCATGCACCTGATCTACCACACTCAAACTCCCCTGCCCAGGCACCGCCCCCCGCTTTCTCTTCCGTGACGACGAACCGCTGCGGCATTCCCCGGGAAGGCCCTTCGTCTGTCCAGCAACCGCCTCTTCCGGATCAATCTCCGCAGTTCGATTATTGCAGGCCGCAATTGGAAAAAGGAGGACGCCGGATTCGGTGCGGAAGCCGACGACATCCGAGCCGGAGGAGAAGAGAGAGCATTGGTTTCCGGGAGAGAGAGTCATGGAGGGGTCGGGGGTCTTTACGGAAAGAACGGTGCAGAAGAAGCCGCAGAGCTTGTGGTCCTCCGACGGTGGGCCCGGCATTGCAGGGGATTGGGGATTAGGGTTTTGGTTTTGAATTATCCAACCATGGGGAGAATGAGAGAGAGAGGGGAACTTTGCAGAGAGAGAGAGAGAGAGAGAGAGAGAGAGTACGAGGAGAAATCCTAAGACTCTGCCCATCTGGTCCAGCACGTGATGATATAAGCCGGCCTCACCCAAGACGGTGCGGCCCTTACCGTGGGGCCCACATTGATTTATTTATTCTAAATCCACGCTGTCCATTCGTTTTTACTGATAATTTCAGTGAAATATCCCAAAAATCAAGCATATCCAAATCTTATTGTGACCACACCATAGAAAAAAATAATGATTGACCAATAAAAAACTTCTCGTAGGCCAAAATAGTTTTCGATAAGCTTATACTTTTTTTACCATTCATCCAGTTTTGTGTCAGCTTACAGTAGGTTGGATGGATTATAAACATTAAGTAAACAGTATGATGGGCCCTAGAAATTTTTTAATGGTAGATCATTCAATCACCATTGTTTTTTTATATCACGGTCCATCTGAGATTTTTATCTGCTTCATTTTAGTACACAGCCTGAAATGATCTTGAAAAACGGATGGACGGCGTGGATGCTGAATACATACATCAAGGTAAGCCCCACGATTAGGGCCGCACCGTCTGGAATGAGACCTGGGCCGCACCGAATCCACTCCCTTGACCTCGAATCTAACTATTGGAAATTCTTACCATCATTGTTAAAAGTGAAGTGAATGTACGGAAAAGGTTGATTCCTATGGCCTCAGGGGATACGGATTGGCATGCCACCAGCCAATGGCTGATGGTTGGTGCAATGTGGGCCTCACCATGACGTATTTGTTTCATCCATGCTGTCAATTTATTTTTTTTAAGATCATTTTATAATGTAATACTAAAAATTATATATATCCCAATTTCAATTGGACCACATTTCAAGAAAAAGCGTTGAATGAACGTTGACCATTAAAACTTTTTAGGAGCCATAAAAGTTTTGAATAATCTTATCTTTGTTTTTTGCCTTATCTGGGTCTGTATGACTTAATCAACACATTAGATGTCAAATAAACAGTAGGAGGATTTTAATGGTGGATATTCAATCACTATTGTTTTCTTATGGTATGGCCTACCTGAGATTAATATACCCATAATTGTTTTTACTTCAAGCCTAAAAGGATCTATAAAATTTATAAACGGAATGGATGAAACACATACATCATGTGGGGGCCACAGAGCACCAGCCACCGGGCAGTAGCCAATCCGTTTCCGGTCTCAAGGAAGCGGACTGCGTAACGAGCAACTCAGGGAGCTATGGGGTACTTAGTAAACTCTGTAATGCCTACCGTAATGTATGTGTGTTATCCACGCCGTCTATCTTTTTTTCCATATCCTTTTAGGGCATGGAACCAAGTTTTAAGCATATCTAGACTTTGAGTGGACCACACCACTGGAAACAACAGGAATTGAACAGCTACTGTTGAAAATTTCTTGGGCCCACAAAAGTTTTGGATCAATGATATTTATATCTTCCCTTCGTCCATTTCTTTTTTACCTCATGAACTGGCAGGATGACAGAAAAAAAACATCACTGTGGACATTTGGAAGATTTCAAGGGTGGACATCATTATTCCTAGGTTCATGTGTTGTGGCACAGTTGAGATTTTTATTTGTTTCAATTTTGGTGTCATGTCCTAAAATGAGATGTTAAGACGGATGGAAGGCGTGGATAAGACATATACATCACGGTGGACCACCAAAGAGTTTACTAGGCAATCCACGTAGGTTCTCACAAGGGAGTTATTTGATACTCCGGCAGCCGATTATGCTTGATACGCTGGCACTTCAAAATGGTGCACGTGCAATACATTTTGAAGTTAAACCAGATAAATTGTGAACCCCGCTGTGACCAATTTATATTCCAAAAGTCAGATTGTTTTCGAAATCATAACCTCTGATTAATGGATATTTGATTGCTGAGATAAGACCATAGGATATTTTATTCTGAACCGTCCAACAAATGTCCACTAATCTGATAATGAAGTGATCAAATAACCTTACTTTCCTTTAGGCAATACATCTGATCTGGTATACATAATTTGAACGGTTTAATTTAAATTACTTTGAATGAAACTTATACAATTTCTAAGAAACTGCTGCATGGTCTCGGTCCACCGAGTTTCAAAGATTTTCTCAGGTTTCATATGGACGCGACCAGCTTGCAGCGACTGCGGGTCCCCTGAGTCTGACCGGAAGTGGATTAGGTGCAACATGGCCTCACCCAAGACCGTACGTGTGCCCTTACCCTGTGGCCCACCTTGATGAACGTATTGTATATCCATGCTGTCCATCGATTTTGCAATATCATTTTAGATCATGAGCCTAAAATTAAAGTACATCCAATTCTTTGTTGGATCTTAACATATGAAATAGTGGTGATTGACCATTAATAGACCACAAAAGTTTGGCATCAAGCTTATATTTGTTTTTTTTTTTATAAATTTCTTTCATCCAGGTTTAGCGGTAGGAAGTTTTAATGGTATGGCGCTCAATCACTGCTGTTTGATATAACATGGTCGACCTGAGATTCGAATCTTCTTCAATTTGAGCTCAGGCTCTAAAATCATCTTGCAAAATGGATGAACGGCATAGATATAGATTACATATATCAAGGCGGCCCTCATGGTAAGGGCCACACCATCTTAGCTGAGGTCCTGCCGCACCTAACCTGCCCTCTAAGGGCCCATTTGGTTGGTTGGGTGGATTGGAAGGGATTGAATGGTATTAGGGTGGATGGCATGAATTTCAAGGTAACGATGGTGTTGTTAGTGGATTGTCTCAAGATGCATGGGATTGTTATATCCCTGAATTGCTATATCCAGTTTGTTTGGCACTCCCGGCCAATCTCGGAATTAAACCTTCTCATCCCTTCCAATTCCTCGAACCAAACATATCTCAAGAAAATTTGAACAGGTTAAGGTGGATTGGATGGGATTTAAGGGTAATGATGGTGTTGCCAGTGGATTGTCTTAAGATCCATGGGATTGCTAGACATGGGATCAGATCATCCAACCTATTTGGCATGCTCAACCAATCCCGAGATTTAACTTCCAATCCACCCGTCCAAATGGGCCCTAAAAGTCCAACCTTTCAAGCACAGCGGAATGACTTATATCCAAATCAGTCCTTGGCTTTCACCCGATGTAAAACTTAAGTCGGGGCACACCACAGGAAACAGAGAGAATTGAACACCTACCATTGAAATATTCTTAAATGTCCAAAGAAATGCAGGTACCAAGTTGAAATGTCTTTGCCCTTTATCCAGTTGAGAATCACCTTGTGAAGGTGTTTGATGGCATATAAATATCAAGAAGGTTTTAAGGGTAGGGGTTGTTGCTTCTTATGGCTTTTTAACCTCCATCATGGTTGGGGCCATGTCCTAAAATGAGCCAGTGAGTACGGGCAAGCTACATTTATTTTCATAGGTGGTGTTAGAGAGAGGTAGCAGAGTAGGTCTTGCCCCAGCCTCACCCAATAGGGTGCAGCGCCTGCTCTTGAATATGCGGTATATTCACGTCGTACATCTATTTTGGCATGTCATTTTAAGATATGAGACCAAAAATGAAGCATTTACAAAAATTGGTGGACCACGGTATAGGAAACAATGATAACCATTAAAAACTTGTGTCACAAAAGTTTTTGAATTAAGATGATATTTATTTTATTACTTCACTTCGGTCTGGTGAGCCTTGGAAAGTTCTTAATGGTAGGCATTCAATCATCATGAGATGATGTATCCCAGATCGGGGTGCAGTGTGGTGCACGTGGTGCAGTGTGGATGACCTGAGGTTTGTATCCACTTTATTTTTGGGCTCATGCCATAAAATGATGGACAAAATCCATAAATGGCATGGAGATATTACACGTAATCAAGGTAGGCTTCACAGTTAACACTGCACCACGCTGGCTGATATGGGTACATGTGTTGCGTCAGGCCAATATTTTTGAATGTTGATTATTCTGCCCTACCAACCTCCATGGTGGCAAGACTTAACGGGGACCACTATGATGTACGTATTTTATCCATGCAGTTCATCACTTAATTGACCAGCTCATTTTAGGTGGTAAGCCCAAATTTGAAGCATATCCAAAGCTAAAGTGAATCGCACCACGGAAACATAGCTAGGATTGAATGCCTATGGATGAAAATTTCTTGGGGCCACAAATTTTGGATCAAGCTTATATTTATATTTTCCTTTCATCCAGGCACATGTGACCCTATAAATATGTTGGATAGCAAATAAACATCACGATAGGCCTTAAAAGTTTCCAACAGAATGTGTTTAGTCTCCACTATTTTCATGTGGTGTGGTCCACTTGAGTGTTGGATATGCTTCAATTTTGGGCTCATGGCCTAAAATGAGCTGGAAAAATAGATGGACAATATGGATAAAACACATACATCACAATACGCTCCACAGAGTCCATTAAAGTGGATGAGAGCAGGGTAACCATGCAATTTGTGTCCAATATATTTATTTTTATTAGATTATGCATGAAAGCATATTGCTTGCAACACATACCACCACCAATATCCCTTGTGGCATGACTTTGTGAGGCCCATCATGATGTATGTGTTCTATCCACACCGTCCATCCATTTTAACTCATTTTAGGGCATGAGCTAAAAAATATGCACATTTAAAGCTCAAGTGGATGACACCACGAGAAACGGTGGGGATTGAATGCCTACCCTTGAGTACTTCTAAGGGACACAAAAGTTTTAGACACAGCTTATATTTGTGTTTCGCCTTCATCTAGGTATGTGTGACCTGATCAATAAGTTAGATGACAAATAAACATCAAGGTAGAACTTAGGAAGATTTCAACTAATTACATTAGGACAAGAAATACTTATACCTTGGCCCACTAGAACTTCATGTGGTGGGATGCTATGTGAGGCCCAGAGAGACTCCCCTGGAAAATCCATTGTCTATTAGTTTATGAAGCTCACAATAAGATGGGACTCCAAAATTAGGCTTATGCAAGACTTAGGTGGGCTACACCATAGGAAATGATTGTAGTAGAAATGCCCGCATTTGAAACTTTCCTTATGTTTATAAGCCATCCAAATTGTTTGTAAAGTTATTACAATTGGGATAAACTATAAACACAAATATCGTCTTAATCCAAAACATCTGTGGCCACCATAAAGTTTTCATTAATGGTGGGCATCCAATCCCCGCTATTTCTTGTGGTGCGGTCTGATTTTTTAACTCATGGCGTATTGTGAGCTTGAGAAATTGATGCACAAAGTGGATTTTTCATGGAAGTTTATGTGGCCCCCACTTTACTTATGACCACATGAACTTCTTGTAACACCTTGGGATATTACTATATTCCAACTTTATTAATTTTATGTAATTGGTATATTGAATTTCAATGTTTAACTTAAATATTCGTAATTTGAAATTTTAGTATTTTAGGATATCGTTTTTTCTAGATATCCTAAATAACTATGTTCACGAATTATATCATGTAGACTTACCTTTCACCAATTTAACCATAAAAATTACTTAATAACCTTGGATCTTGAAATATTTTTGGTCATATCATTTAGTGGGCTACTGCCTTCATGATAATCTAACCTTCGAAGCATCAAATCCATTCATACATCTGACCACTCGATAAAGAAAATCAATCACATTGCCCTTAAATCTTACCAAAGTTCTTCCTACTATTAAAATCCTAATTTAATCACACATCTTAAAATATTTCTATTTTAGTGATCATAATGTATTTTAAGGCATATATGTTTTGATCTTAATCATGTGCACTCCTCTTAGTGCCAATCAATTCATGATTTTAAACCATTCACCCCACTCCTTGTTTATTAATAAACATTTTTCACCATTAAATTCTCATTTAAATGGCTATAGATAATATCTACTATTCATCGAAGTATTTCCATGTTGTACACTATTGCTTTTAAACTACTCTAAAAATCACATTTTTACATGTCCAAACATAATAATTTTTTTTATCAATAGACACTCAACTTATTTGAACCGTACATCCTAAATCTTCCCACTTATATCACAAAATCTAACCATCTATTAAAACTTTTTATCACATCCACCCAATGGTCCACCCAAAAATCAAACAAAAACCACCATCACGATCCTTACATTTTTCCTAACGAACCAATCGGATTACTTTCGCAACAGGCCACATTTGAGTATATTTCCAAAGCTCGCGGGCTCTGTAAGAAAAAATCTTCAGGTCCATAACTTTTAAAGGAGAAGAATACTCTATGCATTCATCTGAACACAAACCTGCATCTGTCATCTTGCATATTACAATGTGGCAATCAATTTGCAAAACTAACCGTATACTAACGTCCCTCCACATCAATAAATCTTATTGACCACTCATTCTTCATTATAAAATATCATGACCATCCGTTTTAAGAACAAATTCATCTAACCATTCATTTAAAAATACATACTTAGGATTGCCTAATCAGATGATCCAAACCGTTGATTGTCAAGACCACCTGAACATGAACCAGGTGAGTAATGCGTAATCTTGCATCACACCAAAATCCACACATGTACAAAAGCATAAGGCAACATGTCACCATTCTTTTAAAAAGCTTAGAAGAAGTATCATGTTAGGAGACTGTGAGTTGTTGTTTTAATTTCTTATTACTTTATTTAGAGAGGAATGATGCAATATTAGATCGCATTTACTATGTTTAAAGTCGTGGGGAAAGAAAAAGTATGACGCTTCAGCTTTTAAGCTTTTATAAAAAGGGGCATCCATCCATCCATGTGACCCATCTTCCCAATCGTCCATACATGAACATCCAACCCGTCCATCAATCCAATCGTTAAAAAAAAAAAAAAAAAAAAAAAAAACACTCTTATTTATTCATTTGGTCCATCAGTCCAATCACACATTTACTCACCCACTAAATCCAAACCATCTATGATTGTATCATTATAACCGTCCATCATTCATTCGTTATCATGCATAATCATCCATACATAAATCCAAGCTATACAACCTCTTCTCCATATAGCCATCCACCCATCCATTCATCACATGCCACATGTACAATATGGGAGCAACGGGCAGTGCATGAGGCATTGGACATTGAGTCCTAGTGGGAATGAGAAGAGAGGGAGAGATGCGTAAAGGGTCGGAGTGTTAAATGGGGAGAGAGGCTGATGTATGGGAGATGGATGTGAGATATCTGGTATCTTATATATATATATATATATATATATATATATATATATATATATATATATATATATATATATATATATATATATATATCGTAACGCTCACCTGCGACGACTACCTACCAACGATTTGGAGAACTCATCATACGTGATGATTCTTGAAAATCCGAACGGTCCACATGAAGCAAAGCCTCGTGAAACCTCCTGGTACCAATTTTTACTTTGAACCAAAATTTCAGTGGGTCATGCAAAATGCAAACAGTTTCTTCCCTTGATTTGCATTTCTATTTGCTATGGCCCACCAAAATCTTAGATCAGGTGAAAATTCACGTCTTGAGGGTTTCATGGGATTCCGCATCTTATGGACCGTTCGGATTCGACTCCCATGACTCGTGTGCAAAGGTGCGCACATGCATAGGTGAACATGCCTATATATATGACACACACATATACATACATACACATGTATGTATGTATATGTGTGTCCGTGTATGTATATGCATATTTGTGTGTATGGGAAATGGTACTATGATGTTCACCTCATGAAATCTTTTCATAAGGTTGAGTTGCGTGGGCCCTGCCGTGATATGTGTCGAACATCTACCCCATCAGTTAAATGCACCATTTCATGGTGGGCCACGGGCTTAAAAATCAAGTTAATCCATGACTTGAGTGGGCCACACCACATATAACAGTTGAGAGAGGTTACTCTCTTATTAAAACCTTCATAATCATTTATTGGACTATCGAGATGTAGTTCATTAATTCAGCCCATCCATTGTGTGTGTCCTACTTGGATGAGGGGTTAGACTAAATTTCAACTACATCCAAAACTCATGTGGTCCCCGCCAAGTGCTTATATAGGTTTTGGGCATGTTTTCATATTATTCTAGATGGTATGACCCACCTAAGTTTTGTATATGGCTTATTTTTGGGATATCCTATAACCTAATGGGGACCCAACAAATGCACGGCCGACGTTAATGTTTGACACACATCATGGTGGGGCCCACACACACACATATAGAGTCATGCTCACTTGCACACCTATGCACGTGCGCACCTTTGCACGCGTGTCATGAGTATGTAATCTGAACGGTCCATGTGATGCGGAATCCCATGAAACCCCAAGGAACAAATTTTCACCTTGATCTAAAATTCTGGTGGGTCATAGCAAAGAGAAATGCAAATCAAGGAAGGAAACTGTTTTTATTTTTCATGGCCCACCAAAATTTTGAATCAAAGTAAAACTTGGGCTCGGGGGGTTTCATGAGGTGTTGCTTCACATGGACTACGATTCAGATTTTGGATCCACATCACGTATGATGGCTCTCAAAAAAGTTCGCACTCGTCATGCTCACTTGTGCACCTTTTTACATGCGCACTTGTGCACACCTTTGTACACATGTCCTAGGCACAAAATCTAAATGGTCCATGTGATGCGGCACCCCATGAAACCTACGAGACCCAACTTTCACCCTGATCCAAAACTCTGGTAGGCCATATCAAAGAAAGAGGAGAAATCAAGGGCGAAAACTATTTCCTTTTGCCATAGCCCACCAATGTTTTGGAACAAGGTGAAAGTTGGACCCTAGGGGTTTTTTGGAGTGCTGCATTATATGGATGGTTCACATTTTGTTCTCATATAATGTGAGATGAGTTATAAAAAGTTCTCATGAGTTATCGTGAGAACCGGTGCATCGGTGAGCATTTCACTGGATATAATAATAGAATGTAAGCAAGAGAAGATATAGACATGAGTGATGTTTCCCTCTTTAATGACATCACTTAGGTTTAGGTTGGGTGTTGTGCATGAGCTCGTCACACAAGGGTATGCAAATGTGAGGACTAGCCCTATATGACGCTCTCACTCATGTGAGGCATTGGGCAATGGAACCTCTTTTACTTATAAGGATATGAGTTGTTGTGAAATCATAGGTGGGATGTGGGGTGTGTTAGGGTGAGACATGAGAGAGAGAAAAAAATATTTGGTGATGTCATCTAGATACAGCGTGCATCAAATACTCTTATATATAAAAGCGTGAGTCTTAGTAAACGAGATAACGTAGGGTAATTGAGAATCCACATGAGTTTACTGGGAGAATTGGAACGTATCAGAGAGAGAGAGAGAGAGAGAGAGAGAGAGAGAGAGAGAGAGAGAGAGAGAGAGAGAGAGAGAGAGAGAGAGAGAAGAAGAAGAAGAAGAAGAAGAAGAAGAAGAAGAAGCTCTTCCCTTTGAAAATTCTCATGTGGATGAGAGAGAGAGAGAGAGAGAGAGAGAGAGAGAGAGGAGAAGAAGAAGAAGAAGAAGCTCTTCCCTTTGAAAATTCTCACGTGGGTGATCTTAACCCAATTTGAAATATTTTGGTTGTTGTTTTATTTTGTTTTTTAACTTTGAATAATTGATTAGATTAATTTTTAAGAATTTAAAAATATTGTAATATAGTTTAAGTAGATTTTAATTGTTAAATTAATTTTGTAATTTAAATGATTTCTGAATTATTAAAGCATTTTTGTATATTATTCAATTAAAATTCTTCTGTTAAATTCCTTAATTTGAATTTAGGCCAAATTAAAATTTAAAATTTATAAAATTTAGAAGTTACTTACCTTCGAAATTATTGTGTGGGAAATCCTTACTCGATTTGAAATTTTTTATTTAATTTAATTTTATTTTATTTTTGTCCTTTGAATTTATTTCTTAACATTAAAAAAATTAATTATTTGAATTAAACTTGTTTATTGTAAATTTAGATATTGATCTAACTCATTAGATTTAAAATCTAACCTAAATTCTTAAATACTTTAGGTGTCCCTAAACGTGATCAAATTCAATACTAAATCTCTGAATTTTTATCATAATTTAAAATTTAGTTTAATTGTAATTTTAATATAGTAATTTAATTTGAATTATCTGCGGAACTATTAGTTAGAAATAAATAAATATTAATTTTGAATCACTATTAACTTTCAAACTAAAATATAAAATTAGTCTTATTGTTAAATCTCAATTTAATTATATATTTTTTTTAATGAGGAGCAATTATAGTATTATTATATAATACCACTGAAAATAGAGTTTTATGTTAATTATTTATTTAATTATATGTATTATTGATTTAAGGTTATTTATCAATTATTAATAATTTTAAAAGTAATAAAAGTGTACTAATAATGCCCCGTGTAGTTTATAATTTAACATATTGTATGTTTTATATTTCTAATTAGAGTTGATAATTATGAAATAATAATTCATTGCATGGATGCATCTTAAGTTATTTACATCATTGTGATACTCATGCAGGTGCTTTACCTTAAATTATTCGTAAAAGCTCATAAGTGTATCGCCTTGGAGTATTCTTAAAAGCTCATGGGCACGCTATCCTAGATTGTTGCTAAAAGCTCGTTGGTGCGCTGCCTTGTATTGTTCCTAAAAGCTCATGGGCACACTGCTTAGGAAATGTCTTTAAAATGCTTATATGGGCATGCTGCTCTGGGAAATTTTCTAAAATATTTATATAAGTACGTTGTCCTAGGAATGTCCTAAAAATACTTACACGTGAACATTGCCCTATTTATGTCCTTAAAATATTAAAGCAAATAGGACAATTATGTCATTTAAGTGAAATATCCTAGAACCCATTGGATCCTTTGGCATCTCCTTCGTATACGACGTATGAGTGCAAGCATGCATGTGGACACGCATTGGAGTTACAAGTAGAGTAATAGTCTGGCTAGTTAATGTATGAATGGTTCCCTTTGTAACGCCCTGAAAATCGGGGGTCGTACATACGCTCAACTTCTGATTTTTCGAGTGTCACTTATAACTAATTTCATTAATATGCATTTAAATCCGATTTAGTTGTGCAGTCTGAAATTCCCTAGAACAAACACTACCAAAAAATCGAGCAAAGTCTATGGAGGTTGGAAGCTTTTAGCTACGTACGAATTTAATCCGTAGTAATATAGTTACGGATTTAATCCATAGCTATAGCCTAAGTGCTCTGTCGCTAAAGCTACCTTCCCACTTAAAACATATTAAATATAAATGGATCTTAAGGGGATCCATGAGGTCCACTGGAATATATGCGTTTAATCTAAGCCATCCAAAAATTCTGATATATAATTTTAGTGCATGAGCCCAAAAATTTTACAGTTTAAATGTCTAAGTGGACTACACCATTAGAAATAATATAAATTAAATTTATACTGTTAATATATTGTGTGGTCTCCTTATGGATTCGATCTAACTCATTTTTTTATCAACATTTATAATAATAATTTAAAATTAATGACGGAGTGGATATATGAAATACATCACAATGGGCCCCACATTCTTAAAAACATCAAACATCCAGGGAGCCGACCGTCACGGGCCCCTCCAAAACCCAAAACGTCCACTCGTCCGCCATTTTCTCCCGCTTGCCTGACGAACGCATCTCTCCATCTCTCTCTCTCGCAGTCAATCTCTCTCTTTCCCTTACCCTCTCTCGATCTCCCAATCTCCCTCACCCTCTCTCCCTGTCTCAAGGTCGCATTCCCCTCTCTGTTTTCAAAAACCCATTTCGCTGCAAGAAGGAGAAGAAGAAGGAGAAGGAGAAGAAGACGGAGCACGATTAGTTTCTTTCTTTCTCCCTCTTTATCTCTTTCGCAAATCTTTCAATCCTTCAATCCGCATTCCCCTCTCCCTGTTTCTGAAATCTAAGGGCTCGTTTGGCCGGTCGGATTGGAAGGGTTGGAAGTTAAATCCTGGGATTGGCCGAGCGTGCTAAACAGAGTCAACCACCCATATTGGTCATTTTGGGCATTTCAGATACAGGCCAACCTTGCATGGAACGCCCATCATTAGGGCCTGTGGTGATTGAACGCCCACCATTAGGGCCTGTTTGGCCGGGCAGATTGGATGGAATTGGATGGTATTAGAGTGGATTGCACAAATTTCTAGGTAATGATAGTTGTGTCAGTGGATTGGTGCAAGATCTATGGGATTGCTATTTCCGGTCTGTTTGGGACGCCCGACCAATATTGGGATTAAACCTTCAAATCCCTTTTAATCCCTTGAACCAAACACGTCCCAAGCAATTTTGAAGGGATTAGGGTGGATTGGATGGGATTTAAAGGTAATGATGGTGATGTTAGTGGATTTTCTTAAGATCCTGAAAGGAATTCCGGAATTATTTTTTTTTGGGTTTGTCAGATTGTGACATCAATTTGAATTTTTATGTTTTTTTTTTTTCAATGTCTTTTATGTTACTGGCACAAACATTCATATACATTGAAAAATATGATCGAAGTGCCGATTTTATAAGTGAAACAATTTATGTTATAGGTCCTATTTTATAAGTGAAATTGTGAGCATTTTACATTGAATGCATGATCCTTACCATCACTATGTGTAGATGAATTTAATAGATTGAAATTTCCTGTAGCTCATGCTCGACTCCAGAAATCAAAGGTCAAGTGCATCATTGAAATGTGATTATGGGACCATAGCTTATTCATGGTACTTCAAAGAATATGGACAATTAAAATTGTCAGAATACCTCAACATGTGGACTGTGAAGGGTTTGTTTTGGGTATGTTATAACTCTGGATGGAGTTCTTTCTTTTTTATATTAGTTTTCTTTTTCTTTATTTATTTTTAGAATTGGAACATTATTTATTTATTCTTGAGTGGTATACGTTTGTTTATTTTCATGAGGCGTGTTATCTGATTTTCTCAGTGCTACATCTTCCACCTTTAATGCATTTTGTTCTGGCATTATTCAAGGTTCTGTAAATCTTGTACGGGATGCCACTTGCTAGCAGTGTGAACATGAGTGGCAGCAGGATATTGCTGTCATTACAAAGTGGTTGTCAGGGATGTCTCCGGTATACTTTCATGGATTTTCTGCTTTGGCATTAGAACTTATTAAATTCTAATTTGCATACATCATTGATGTTTATATGACAATACTGGGATGCACTGTAATTATTCTTTAGTTGTATGATTATACATTTAAACAATTGACCTAGTGCACATATGAATTCATAAAGGATTCTTAATTGTTTAAGTCTTTTGATAGAAAAGTACTTCTCCCTTAAGAAAAAAAGAAAGTACCTTTTGCCTCTTTAAAAAAGAGGAAGTGCCTTTCTGATTTTAATATTTTCAATGATTTGTTATATTTAGAATTTGTTAAAACACATTAGTCTGATCTTCTCGTGCCATCCTGGGATTGTATGAAGCCTCACATCTCGCATCTTAGTTATCTATTTTCAATTTGCTTCTTGAGCAACTTAAGCAGTCCTAGCTGTCCTACTTATCTATTTTTAGTCTATGTTTTGACTTCTACAAGTTAGATCTTGTATAAGTTGGCTAGGCTGGTGTCCAGCTCTACACTTAGCAGATTCTTTGAGAGGCCCCTCTCATCTACGACGTTTCATGTAATCGGGATTACTTTTTTTTTTTCTGACATTTTTGGCAAATATGAGGGCGATTATGATTCCTTACTGTGACTACTAGGGGCTAGACTCCTGTTTTATAGTTCACTACCATCTCAAAATGATGATCTCTTCTACCATACACATGTATGGAAATTCAGACCAGCCAAACTATTGAGCCGATCTTGGATGGAGTAAGACTGAGCAGATGCTAATAACTATCTGATGTATGTCGTTGAATTGGTAATACTCGTTGTGTTTCTTTTAACCACCCACCAATCAAATGGCTAGGATTGCCAAATAGTGTAATTTTCAAGAAATCCTCCACCACAGTGTGCCCCACAATTTGGATGGTTGGAATAGCAGTATGTGTGCCATGTTAAGGAGGATTAGGTGGTATGGGACATGGGATTAGGTGGTATGGAATTGCACTTGTTCCGTGCAAATTCCATTCAACGCTTGTAAATGACCAAAGGATTGGATGAATACAAGTATCGTATCATCCAGTCCCAACAGTAGAAACTGCGGGATTTCTGGTGGAGATACACTGCAGCTTTCACAATTGGAATCCATTATTCCAATAGGCCTTGAGAACTCAACAATCAAACTACCATTCCACAATTTGGGTTTTTGATTTGTTGGGATTGTGTATTTGTTATTAGTGGTTAGTTTTTTCTTCTTTTTTTTTTTTTCTTTATTATTATTTTTTTTAATAAATAATTTGCAAATGCGAATTCTTTATGATTTTTGAATTTCCATATTGCAGGGTGTTTGGTTGCTCTACCAGTAGTGGTGGCTACTCTACTGGCAGCAGTGCCGTTCTACTTTGTGATTTTGATTATTATTGTTGTTATTTTCTTAAAGCAAGATTCTCACTTGAAATTCATTCCACCAACAAATCCATTGTAAAATAGGGAATTATAGTAGAGAAATCCCCATTCCAAGAACTCTTTAATTTTCTTGAATGGTGTTGATTTCCTGATGTAATTGGACCTAATAACTCTTTGGAATGATGCCATAAAGCATTTGATATATGTGACAAAGTTGATTTTTATTTTATTTTATTTTATGAAGCTTCTAGATGTTTGATCTTGAAACAAAAACATAAAAACTGGATATGACTCTGTTGGATTTAGAACTTCGTGCATCAAAACAGCCTTTATCTTGTTAACAAGCTTAGAATAAAGAAAATGGGAAAAAAGAAAGAAAACGACAATTCCTAAGTGACTATATGTGTGATGTTCGTTTGATAGGCTTCTTCTCTAAACCTTAACTCAGATCTGTTGTGAAATAATCTGAACTGATCAGGTAATCATACAAACAAGGCAACTAGTGATTAGTTTGCAATAAATTATCAATTTGTTTTAGTCAGGAGGTTATGGTTCTAGTTTTGATTATCTTTTTCCAATAACAAATGCTCAACCACCCATTTGAAATGGTAAAGACTTAGAACTTATCTTTTCCTCTTCTTTTTCTTTCATTAAAGGTAAGAGCAACATATTTGTTTAGCATGGATGCTTGTTATCCAAACCCAAAGGCTTCTGAATGCCACATTACTGTGAAGGTACCTGACACCTCTGTAGGGTAGAATTGGAAGTTTTCTTTGTAGGTAGCTATCTTTTGACAGCTGGTATTTACCATTGCCACCAATTTTCCTTGCATACTAAAGGATGGGCCTATATTTTCCCCAAATGGAAAGTTATGATATAGTAGTTCTTGATTCAAGATTGTCTATAGAGGACTTCAGAACACAGAACGATAAGGTAAATCAAGTAATAATGGACTACATTTGAAGTAAACTAAGAAAAAAAGGAAAGTTAACCAAACTCTATTGGCATAGTTCATCTACAATTCCTCATTGGACTACATCTTTAATGAGTTCACTGTGAAACTACCTATCACTTCGTGACTCAGATTCTTGATAGCTTTACTGCAAATAGTTATGATGCTGAAAATTCGGAAGGGGTAGAGTATTTGGAGGCCAATGACATCTCATTTGTTGCAGATCAGATAGGTTTGATGCCAAGGATTACTTCTTTGTTTCTATTTGATAGTGGTCCGACATTGATGGTCTATCCAATCATTTCAACTAAAGGTGGATTCCTTAACAGAAACAGGTTGTACACCATTTCCATTGGCCACCTGTTCTCAGCCCCTTCTTCTTGCTGGAGACAACAGCTGTACATTGACTTTATCAATAGAGCAGAACACATTAACCAAGGAACAGGAAAATGTTAGATCATTAACTATACTATCAGATTATTATTATTTTTTCTTTCAAGTTAGTCATTGCTTTCAAATCTGCATTTTATGTATTGTGTAACATTCTGTAGCATCTGAAGTAAGAAACTGATTGATTATATAAGAAACTGATCTCACAGTTGTTCTTTGACTGTTTCATCAATCAAAGATATGTTATCTCAAAAAAGATTTCCACTACAAAATTTAGCACTTACTGTAATTTTTGTTTGGGTTCCTCATAAAATAGAGCTTTTCCAGTATCATGGAGATTTTCTTAATTTCTATCTGATATGTCTGGGTTTCCTCATAAAATGCATGCCGGCATTGAAACCATGGTATCATAAACTAGTCATAACAGGCCATGTGCATAGTGGACGGTTATGAATAAGCATAATGAAGGGGCAATTGTTATTACCCACAGATATATATTCTCAGATCTTCTGGGCCGGTTCAGGTCATCTAGCTCATCAGCCCAACCCATTGATGAGCAATATGGGTGGCTCAAGTCAGGTAGAGTTTAACCCAAGGCCAACCCATTTACTTAAATGAGCCATTTCTAACCCGAGCCTGACCCACTATCTGTTTGGATGCTTATAACTTTTTGGAGTTGTAAACGCATTACCTGAAAGTGAATTTCATGTGTAAGTTATTTACAGGTAAGTGAAATTGTTGAAAAGTTGTGACTTACAGCTGTAAAGTATAGGGACCTTTTTTTAATTACATTATGCTCTATTCTCTTCATGTGCCTTTAAAATTTTTATGATGAATTGAGGAATGGAAATGGTGATCAAGAGTTGGAATTTAGGCATAGGACAAAAAAGTATTTACTAGATGTATGAATGCGCTGGCATGAGTTTTGGCCCATGTGACACTGAATGAGGTGCAACATTCTTTATATGTGTAATTCTGGTCAATCATCCAAGCCATCAGTATGGTGCATGCTTAAAGTTTGACTGAGGATGCTTCAAAGATCCCCAAGATTGTAAGATTTAATCACCCAAACAATGGTTAATGAGAAGAGGAAAGAAAAACCAAATCATATTTACTAGATGTATCTCTGGTTTTTATGGTTTTACTTGTACATTCCTGTATTGATTACTCAAGCATGACAGTTATGCCCATTCTTTCAAGTGGATGTTGCATGTGGGAGGATTGGAGCTGCATATTTCAGATTTAAGCATCTGATACGTCTCTTATCAAGAATGCACATGTGTAGTTATCATTGTGGATATAGTTATTCATTATGTGACAGGTTTTCAAGTGAGATGAACGAGTTTCAAAAGAAAACAGTCTGCGATTTTGAGAAGCGATTCCCAATGCCATTTTATGTGTAAATGTATATTTCAGATTCAAGCATCTGGTACGTCTCTTGACTCAAGAATGCACATGATTGGAGTGGGCTGGCTATTTGGACAGGCTATATTTATGTATTTGCTAGAAATTGATGGAGCAGACCCGGATGTGCTTTGGAGCTATTCGGAAGAGCAGGGGTCCTTGAAAGGTGGAAACCGCTGTTATGACCATGATGAAGCTGTCCATTTTCTATGGCCGATATTGGAGGGGCCTGACCATTTGAACAGGTCGTGTTTATGTATTTGCTCGAAATTAATAGAGCAAACCCGGATGTGCGTCGGAGCTATCCGGAAGAGCGGGGGTCCCTGGAAGGTGGAAACCGTTGTTATGACCATGATGAAGCTGTCTATTTCCAATGGACGACATTGGAAGGGCCTGACCATTTGGATAAGCCATATTTATATTTGTATTTGCAGGGACCACACCCTTAACCTAAACCCGAACCAATTCTCAAATCCAAAAACCTATAACCTAAACCAAAACCAAAACCTATAACCTAAACCCGAACCCATTCTCAAATCTCGAAACATATAACCTAAACCTAAACCTTAACCTAAACCTATAACCTATAACCTAAACGAAAACCTATAACCTAAACCAAAACCAAAACCAAAACCTATAATCTAAACCCGAACCCATTCTCAAATCCAAAAACCTATAACCTAAACCTTAACCTAAATCGTTAACCTATAGCCAAAACCAAAACCAAAACCTATAACCTAAACCAAAACCCATTCTTAAATCCCAAAACCTATAGCCTAAACCAAAACCAAAACATATTGCCTAAACCTGAACCTATTCTCAAATCCAAAAACCTATAACCTAAACCTAAACCTTAACCTAAACCGTTAACCTATAACCAAAACAAAACCTATAACCTAAACCAAAATCAAAACCTATAACCTAAACCCGAACCCATTCTCAAATACAAAAACCTATAACCTAAACTAAAACCAAAACCTATAACCTAAACCCGAACACATTCTCAAAACCCAAAACCTATAACCTAAACCAAAACCAAAACCTATAACCTAAACCCAAACCCATTCTCAAATCCTAAAACCTATAACCTAAACCAAAACCAAAACCTATAACCTAAACTCGAACCCATTCTCAAATCCCAAAACCTATAACCTAAACCAAAACCAGAAACCTATAACCTAAACCCGAACACATTCTCAAATCCTAAAACCTATAACCAAAACCAAAACCTATAACCTAAACCCAAACCCATTCTCAAATCCCAAAACCTATAACCTAAACCAAAACCAAAACCTATAAGCTAAACCTGAACCCATTCTCAAATCCCAAAACTTATAACCTATCCCTAAACCTTAACCTATAACCTAACCTAAACCTATACTTATAACCTAAAACTATTCCCAAATCCCAAAACCTATAACCTAAACCTAACCTTTACCTAAACTTATAACCTAAACTCAATTTCCTAAAGCTAAACCTACACCTAATCCTAATCTCAACTCCCTAACCAAAACCTAAACCTAAACTTGAAAACCCAAACTTAAAACTAATCCCGAACCTGAACCCGATTTCCTAAGCCTAAACCATAACCCATTCTCAAATCCAAAAACCTATAACCTAAACCAAAACCTATAACCTAAACCCGAATCCATTCTCAAATCCCAAAACCTATAACCAAAACCTATAACCTAAACGCGAACCCATTCTCAAATCCCAAAACCTATAACCTAAACCTAAACCTTAACCAAAACTAAAACCTATAACCTAAATCAAAACCAAAACCTATAATCTAAACCCGAACCCATTCTCAAATCTCAAAACCTATAACCTAAACCTAAACCTAAACCTAAACCTATAACCTAAACCAACCAAAACTAAAACCTATAACTTAAACCTGAACTCATTCACAAATCCCAAAACCTATAGCCTATCCCTAAACCTTAACCTATAACCTAACCTAAACCTATACTTATAACCTAAAACTATTCCCAAATCCAAAACCTATAACCTAAACCTAACCTTTACCTAAACCTATAACCTAAACTCAATTCCATAAAGCTAAACCTACACCTAATCCTAATCTCAACTCCCTAACCTAAACCTAAACCTAAACTTGAAAACTCAAACATAAACCTAATCCTTAATCTGAACCTGATTTCCTAAACCTAAACCATAACCCATTCTCAAATCCAAAAACGTATAACCTAAACCAAAACCAAAACCAAAACCTATAACATAAACCCGAACACATTCTCAAATCCCAAAACCTACAACCTAAACCAAAACCAAAACTTATAACCAAAACCCGAACCCATTCTTAAATCTTAAAACCTATAACCTAAACCAAAACCTAAACCTAAACCAATAACCTATAACCTAAACCAAAAACTATAACCTAAACCAAAACCAAAACCTATAACCTAAACCCGAACCCATTCTTAAATCCCAAAACCTATAACCTAAACAAAAACCAAAACCAAAGTCTATAGCCTAAACCCGAACCCATTCTCAAATCCAAAAACCTATAACCTAAACCTAAACCAAAAACTATAACCTAAACCAAAACCAAAACCTATAACCTAAACCCGAACCCATTCTCAAATCCCAAAACCTATAACCAATCCCAAAACGTATAACCTAAACCAAAACCAAAACCTATAGCCTAAACCCAAACCCATTCTCAAATCAAAAAACCTAAACCTAAACCTAAACCTTAACCTAAACCGTTAACCTATAACCAAAACCAAAACCAAAACCTATAACCTAAACCCAAACCCATTCTGTAACATCCCGAAAATCGGAGGTCGGGTAGAAACCCAACTCCCGAGTTTCAAAATGTTATTTATGCAATATAAATAATGTTAGATGCATGTTGTCTGTAAAAAGGCATTAAACAAGATTGGGATTAATCCAAAATATCATATCATACTCTAGAGACCGTTAAATTAGCAAGCGAAAGACTGTGATAATATGTATAACCTATATAAACTGTTGTATGTCTCCAGAGTGTGAACATGTTGCCAGGTTAAATATATACATGTATACTCCAAAAATGATTAAAAGAATATACATGAGTGCTCCAATACTATAAAATGACAAGTATCAAGGCATCTAATCAACCTTCTTGAAATCCCGTCGATCAGAACACGCATAAAGGAGGGATCCTCCTCATCATCATCAAGTCCGGCTCCGCTTCACAAGTAGCGCCATCATCTGCAATTAAAATAGGGACTGGTGGGTGTCCGGAAACACCATCCCGTAACGTGGGAGTGAGTGATCAACTCGGTGAAATAATAGAGCAGAGATTAGCATGTTATCAAATCAATCATGCGATAATAGTAAAGCAATAAATCAAACATTCCTAAATACTGTTGTTAATGCAATATGACATGACATGATGGATGCCCTCACTGATGATCTCCCTCATACGATACCATCTTACGCCCGCGGCATACTTTCTTCCAACAGTGCTCCACATCTTCCAGGCACATGCAATGTAATGTGGATATAATTACCAAGTTATTATTAGTCATTTTCATACAGCAATATTAAAAAACTAAGGTACCTTGCTTATATCAATCCCAACACAGATCCTGTCTAGGGTCATCACTCCTAGTAATCTCATACGATGTTATATTTATATGTCGCTGCAAGGGCTATTGCTCGCACTCGTTGCACCTCTCCCCCATCACCTTATCAATGCAGGCCTAATTATCCTTAAGACTGCATCAGGACTCGTCGCCCCCATGCGGTGTCAGGATAAACTCAAGGTCACTACAAAGGGCTCGTCACCTAATCAGTGTAGGCCGACAGCAAGAATATAATGTCTCATACCACCATAATCTGCTTAGAGTAGGGTGTTCACTGGTCACTACGGGGAGGTTTGTGGCCCCAGCGTAGGCTAACAGCTCGACCACGGTGTCCCATACCACCATGCCCAGCTCATGAGTCTTTATGGATCAAGGTACCATGGTTAACAGAGTTTTCAATGGTAAGTTCAGTACCCTAGGTTCAAACAGTTATAACTCATACATGGTGAACATACAATGACCAGTCGGGTTACTTGACGGGCTCGACTAGTACGAGCGCATCTCAAGCTGAGCGACATGAAGTGCATGAAACACTTCGTGTGGTCTAACCACTACCGCCAACCCAAAACACGACTCGCGTTCATCGACGCGTCCTTCGTGGCAAATAGAAGCCAACCATGAATTCAATCCATTACCAACTGCCTGGACTAACGTATAGCCCCAAGCATTTGTGCACAACATCAGTAATCATATGTGAGTAACAGAAATGAAATACAACAATACAAGCATGTTGACAACGTGTTATAACATACCATGTAAGTAAATCAACCAACACATGTATTCCATACATATAATGAAATCAATTCATATAGGCAACATGGTGGAAATCATATATATCAGCATATTGATTGAGAATTCGATCTCAAAACTAATTCACAACACCATTTACCCAATACATACTAATACAATCATTTATACAAACACTTAGTCTACACACTTTAGTCTACATAGCGTATATTGACCCAAAGTGAGCATTAGGGCGAATCTCTTCGCCAAACAGATTATACACGCATATATAATATCATAACACGATAAATTTATATGTCAAACATTTCAGCAAAATACGGACGTATACAGTATTTTCTATAAATGTCTAAAATACCCTAAATCTCATAATTACCGTACGTTTACGAAACGAAAAACGGACAGCATGTTCTACATGTCAAACAGCATGCTCGTCGATAATCTACTATTAAACGACATTGAAAGCTTTGAAATCAGTCAATCAAAGCGTCTAAAATCAACACCTTTTGCCCTAGACGTGTATCGTTTCGAACGGAACGTCAATGCTTCGTCAACGGCGATCTGGCGTCCTAATGCACAAGATACATAAGCTACATCGCTAATGAATCGAAGGAAACCCCAAAACAGCAAGTAGTTAGGATTTTTCTTACCTAGGAGTGCGTTGG
The DNA here is from genome assembly GCA_037074715.1 of Magnolia kwangsiensis. Lineage (NCBI taxonomy): Eukaryota > Viridiplantae > Streptophyta > Magnoliopsida > Magnoliales > Magnoliaceae > Magnolia > Magnolia kwangsiensis. Next base: position 108,514,530 of record CM073577.1, on the reverse strand, counting down.
AATCACCAGAAGAGCGATACAGGCAGGTGGATGTAGCACGAGGAGCAGCAGGGAAGACTCCCAGAAGAAAGCTCCAACTTCTCCCTCACTTTCTCTCTCTTTTCTCTCTTCTCTCCCCAAATTCATATGGAATGAAAGAGCAAGGGTTTAAACCCTTTTTTTATAAGCCCAAACATGACCAAAATAGACTTGGGGCCAAGGTATACCTATTTTGTAACCAAAGAGGGCTTGTTCTGATCCAACGGAGCATTTCTGGAGGTCCTGTGACTGAATGTGGTCAGACTTAAGCTCCCTGACATTGGATCTAGGTCAGGCAGAGTTTTCAGTCCGATCGGATTTTCAGATCGACCGTGGCGAACCAGTTTCAGTTCAACGATTATGGGAACTCGATCGGAATTACAAGTACTATGACATGTAAGGGAATTTTTTCCTGATCCGAAGGTGAAATTTGATTGAATTCTGACGATCAAAACGCTTAGAAAAAGCGCACAAGCGAATGTGCCAGATTTCATAAATTATATTTATTTCTCACACTCTTCACTTTGGACCCAAGGAAATCTTCGTGAGACATCATCTGAACTTGATTTTCGAGGTGATTGTCAAGTCCAACTAGGCGGTCATATTCGTTTAAGTTTGGGGTAATTGGACTTCCGACGTGCGGTCCAGAGCCGATACAAAGTTTCAAGGTGCTCCAGAGAGCAATCGGGAATAGAGTTTGATCCCATGCTTTACGGTATTGTAGCGTCACCTATTTTCTACGTTTTGGCTCTAGCGGATCGTATTGAAAGTGATTGGTGCGAATTTCACAGGTCGTCTAGTGCAGCACTGGTGATTCTCTTTAGATTTCCAAAGGAAGTAGCCTATAATGATCTCTGTTTGAGATGAAATTTGGAGGGTGGAGCGAGGGTGTTTGGAAACGAAAGAAGGAAGAGTTTGGAGAGGTGGTTTTTACCAAAAATTGGACGTTTGGAGCAAAAGGAGAGCTTGGAGGATCACTTTGTGAAGGAAGTACTTGATTGGGGTGTTTTTAACGAACGGCCCACATACCAGGGGGCTATACAACACCCCAAACACCTCCAGCCCAAAGCTCCAGCCCAGACGATGAATTTGACCGGGGATGCATCACGGAATGGCGATGCCATCGCCGACGAAGTTGCAAGATGACAACTCTGGCCATGTGGGCTGGGTTCCCCCTGCCCCCAGGGTCCCAAAAAAGTATGAGGCGCACCTTGGTTCATTGTGGTTTGGCCTATAGAGGCCCAAAACTCCATTGGGGTGTTCCGGGGTCAGTCTGTAAACCAGAATGAACTTATGCATCATGTAACATATGATTTTGGGGTAGGAGAAGCTAATCTATCCAACTAACCCATCTGTTACAAAAGATTTCAAATTTGGAATGGCCAAAAGGCTAATTTTTAAGTATTTTTACTATTCATTGTAAAATTTTGTCTAAGTATGATTTTATATCATTTTCACATTAGGATTAATGCCTAAGATGAAAATACTGAGAAAGAATTGAAGAATGGGGTGGTGAGAGAAAATATTTTGAAGGAATTGAGTGAAACGAGGTTTTTAAGCCCTAGCGATTGAGTGTAAGGGTTGTGGTTGTCCCACGACCCAAGGACATGTATTTTTGGGTTTGAAATTCTCCTAGGATCATCACAAACCCACCTCCTAACAACCTGCTGGCTACTTAGGTCGCCTCACACGACCTGAGATGCATTATGGACTCGATCGAAACGAACGAGTTTTGTAGACTTCGCCTATTGGCGAAACTGCGATCCTATTAATGTTTCTAGGTTCTTCATCATGAAGACCTTAGGATTAGTGGTCTTTACTATTTACACTTGAGGATTTGTGTCTAATATGGAAGCACTTGGAGAAATTCGAAGAATGAGGTGGTGAAGGGTGAGATTTTGAAGGAAACAGGGAAAAATTAATTTTTAAATCTTGGGATTGATCATTGAGAGTGAAATGGTTGACTCATTGCCTAAGGATGTCTAATTCCAGGTTGGCAAAAAATCCGGGGTGTTACACATTCTCAAATCCCAAAGCCTATAACTTAAACCAAAATCAAAACCTATGACTTAAACCCAAACCCATTCTCAAATCCCAAAACCTATAACCTATCCCTAAACATTAACCTATAACCTAACCTAAACCTATACTTATAATCTAAAACTATTCCCAAATCCCAAAACATATAACCTAAATCTAACCTTTACCTAAACCTATAACCTAAACTCAATTCCCTAAAGCTAAACCTACACCTAATCCTAATCTCAACTCCCTAACCTAAACCTAAACCTAAACTTGAAAACCCAAACTCAAACATAATCCCGAACCTGAACCCGATTTCCTAAACCTAAACCATAACCCATTCTCAAATCTAAAAACCTATAACCTAAACCAAAACCAAAACAAAAACCTATAACCTAAACCCGAACCCATTCTCAAATCCCAAAACCTATAACCTAAACCAAAACCAAAACCCATAACCTAAACCCGAACTCATTCTCAAATCCCAAAACTTACAACTTAAACCTAAACCTTAACCAAAGCCAAAACCTATAATCTAAACCCGAACCCATTCTCAAATCCCAAAACCTATAACCTAAACCTAAACTAATAACCTAAACCAACCAAAATCGAAACCTATAACCTAAACTTGAACCTATTCTCAAATCCCAAAACCTATAGCCTATCCCTAAACCTTAACCTATAACCTAACATAAATCTATACTTATAACCTAAAACTAATCCCAATTCTTACTGCCAAAAAACAGGGCAACGCCGACGGCTAAAAACCGTCGGCATTGACCTTCTCCGATGGCTTATAACCGTCGGACAGTCCGTCGGGAAAGGGGGCGTAGGGGTTGATCGCCGACGGATTTTAGCCGTCAGCGCCTACAACGCTGAGGACGACGGTTATAGCCGTCGGCATCTATGATGGCTAATACCGTCTGTTTCCGACAGCTGCTGACGGAAAAACCCGTCGGCATTTCGCCGTCGGTGTTTCTCATAAATAAAAAAAACAATACAAGTAATAATTAATTGCCTAATCAACGCACATATCCAAAACTAAATGATCCTAACCATTCCAAACACATTCATAAAAACATAGTACTAATAGCAACAAAATATAAACTTAAGTACAATAGATAGATGATCCTAAGCATTTTAAATGCATTTCATTGGACAAATACATGTGTTACTAATTGCAGACAACATAAACATATCACCTTTTTTTAATCTTTGTTCAGGGACTAATCTTTGAATATCTTTCAACGACTACTCAAATCACCGAAAGAAAACAAGCCTAAAAGAATAAAGCATTCCATTAGAATAGATCTTACTCATTTTAAACAATCCAGACTTTTAGAGGGGTTGGCTGTAACCAAACAAGAATGTTGCAACAATGCAACATGGACACATGTATTCCTGTTTTGGAGATGGGCAGCAATATTTTCTCTAACAAATACGGTATTAGACACAAAGGTCGTGGAAAAGCCAACATGCCCAATCTTTGTGTAGGTTAGATTGACATTGTGGTAAAATGGCAAAATCAGATGGATAGCACTTGCAACGAATTTTTGTTATCCTTTCCAAGGAAAAAAAAAGAAGCATGAGCTCACCACGCTCCCCAAAAATGTCACTCTTGTACTCTTACTCCAATGTAGTGGCAAATGTAAACGGAGAACCAAGAGCAACCGACCATCCAAGGGCCACGTCTGTAGCTCTACCATCAACATCCTGCACAGCAAGATACAAGATGTCAGACACCATGCTGCTAAAATAATACCCAGGCTAACACCGTGGTACAGTTGATTGGCTGTGACAAAACATCAGGCATGCACATGGAGAAACTGACCTGATGGACGGTTTGGAGGCTGGAGCTAGAGCATGTGGCATCTGATTTGCGTGTGGTGATATGTGCAGATTGGCTATGATCCACGTGTGGAAATGACATACCTAGCATATCAGATAAACACGATTTTGCAACTACTTCTGATATAAAGATAATCTCAAAAGGTTTTGTAAAATGTTACAGTTTTAACAATTTTGCAACTACGTACTGATATAGCAGTTGCCCATGTTCTCCTTCAATTTCCTGCTAGAAAGGGAGCCATCCCCGCCATTTATGGTGGGAGCGTGAAAATCTCCTCCAAACTAAAAAAACCACATAGGTATTTGTCAACCTTAAGGCTGTGTTTGGAAGCACTATTGAATTGAATTGCGATAGCAAGTTCCAATGCTGGATTGTAAGTCTTGATGAGGCAATTCATGCACATGCCGCATGCGTGTGCAGTCATGGAAAATAGAGGTTTGAGATCCAGTCCAGCCATCAGACGGGCATCACTGGATATGATGGCCCAAGAATCAGGTCTGGTCTAATAGCTGAGAAAAGAATTGGTTAAGACCCACCTGATGGATAGCTTGGATATTGCACCTGTTTGCCACACTGGAATATGTGGTGGCATGTAGATGGTATGCTTAGAAATCACAGAAACTAAAACAAATTATCTGTTTTTTTAGGATTCTTTTCCACAATTTCTTCATCCACATTTTCCTCAGATGTTGCTTTTCCTTTCCAAATCTACTTGGATTTATGCAGTAATTGAACTAATTATTGCAATTCAATTGGATAGTGCATCAACCAGCTGAATTTTGTCAAAAGCTGCTCGAATGAAAAAATCCCAAGACCAGGACATGAAACAGAGTTCCCCATCTGCACCCATTTCTTATAGTTATACAGAGATTGGTAACTGCTGGAAAATGATCAAATCTACAAACATTTGGTCCCCAAGATATCAAACAAGCTCTCTTTGTTGGCCCTCATTCAGGCTTTTTACAGGTCATCCCAGCAACTACATCACTTAATGATCAAATTAAAGAACACAACACATACAACCACGGTACAATAAAGAGCACAAATTCTGATTATAAAAGTGATATTTGGAGTTAAGCTTACAGTCATTGTCATGTTGAAACCATTCTTTGAAAACAGGGACGTCCCTTGTTGACCTAAAACAGTCAAGGATAATTACAATTAAAAGAACGAAAGGAAAAAAAAGAAGGCAAGCAGGTAATTAGACACTCAAATGCTACCAAGAAGAAAAATAAAAACTTATCTGGTTAACTCCGCCTGAAGTTTCATTAGTACACCAATCTGCAAATAAGAGTAATCTTGCCATTTACATGATTTTAAGACAGCCAGACTAAAACCATTTACCCTTGAAGGAACTTATAGCAGAATGTACTCTGTTTCAACCCCATGTGATCAGGGGTATCTCTCAAGTTAGCAGAGTTTTACTAAGCCTGCTCACACCTCTACCTGCAGCAATACATGCCAGGTTGGCAACTTCTGAGCTGTGCATCAGTGGGCTGCACTTTGCAGATGATGTGGCTCTAAAACTAAAGCTGATCAGCTCATATAGGTGGGTCACACATGTACAAGCTAATGGATGGTTCAAAAATTTCCTATGACATCAACATAGAAGTATGCCCTGACCAGCCTGATTTTAGGGCCATGTCATCCACAACGGGGCCCAGCTGATACATTATCTGACATCTGCCACATGTTATAGTGTATGGAGGTGTGTGGACTTTACCAGACTTCTGTGAGTTAACCATACGCTGATAAAGGAATCATGAACTGTCTTCAACAAAGCCATTCAACTCATCCTCATAGATGAAGTCCTGCGCATGATGGTGTACCAGATCAATTTCTGCAATGAATAAGATGTCTTTGGGGAACAAAATTACTAGCTCGTAAGGAAAATGCCGAGACCGATCGTGGGATTCCATTGGTGGCTCACTCAGTGAATGTACCATCCAGATATTTGGTACATGGCATACCTACAGTGTGCATTACCTGATGAATGGGTTGAATTTCTTACACATGCTGTTTGCTCGGATCTCTAAGCAGTTGTTCTATCCCATTCAGAACTAGGCCTTGGAAATTGAAATCAAAGAAGATGTAAGACCGTTAATAAGGCGATAGACGTTAAAAATTGCAAAACTATAAAAGAGATTTCAAAATGAGAAATTGTCAGTTTCTCTTTTGAAAAATAAAATAAACGACGTCTTGTAAGACGGAGAAATTGGAATTTGATTGTTATTGGAGTACCTTATTCCAGCATAATTCATTTGACGCACCATAATACCATTTGAATTGGTAGACATTGACTTAGAAGATGATCCGAGCCTAAGAATACTAGCTGGAAACCGCATGATGAGATGTAGAAAGTTCGTGTGGATCCAGGCCCTTTCAATATGTGGACCCGTTCTAAACTTGCATTACCTCAAAAGTAGGGAATGCCGGTGATCACGTGTGCACCGACCTCACATATGTATTGCATTAATTGTGTGTTGGATCACCACTTCAGTTGATTATATGCAAGTCAGATAAATGAGTTAATGGTTAGAATATTATTTGACAATACCTATAAAGTAGACTTTGGAATTTGTTAAATCCAGATGCATTGTAGATTCATGAATTTAACATTCTTCAGTAAAGTCTGACTTCAATAAATGAGTCAGTGGTTAGAATATTATTTAACAACCCACATTCACTATATGCTTGTGGATCATCTGATGGCTGAATCAAGTAATCAACAACAACCTACATGGTATATGCATCATGGCCCAAAAATCACAATGATGGGGTCATCACATGGGCCGCACGTGTATGACAAGTGGGCAGTTGAAAAGAATTCAACCAACAGCCAACATTCACCATACGGTAGTGAATTCCCTGATGACTGGATCAGCCTGGTCATTGGGCCATAGCATATACAGGGGGTCCACCAGATTGATCTACCGTGATATCAAACTCATGCTAGCATTAGTGGGAAAGTAACTAAAAATCGCACTCCCATGGGTAGCCTCAGCAGAGGTCATCAAAAACCCAGTCCCCCAATCCCACAAACAAATTATTTGAGAGATTCATTACCATTTTGTGGTTCCTACAGCCAAAGAAGAGGCTGGAGGGGCCCAGTTCTGCTCCAACTTCTTTCAGAGCAAGTCTTTCCTGAAAATGGCAAGCATTCAACTTCTTCAGTAAAGTCACCTCACTAGCACAGGGATTCACACACAAATCTGTCAGAGCTATAAACCTGCAAGAACCCTCCAAAGGGTGCCAATCCCATACCAGGACCAATCATGATGATTGGCACAGAAGAATCTGCAGGAAGTTTGAAGTTCGACTGCCTCACAAAGACTGGTGCCCAGCTGCTGTCATGACTTTCCTCCAAAGGCACCGAATTCTGCAAAAGGCGAATTCCAGTCAGCCGAAATGGTTGGGGTGGAGCCAATTTTTTGTAGTAAAGTACTTCGGGATGCAGGAATCGAGATAGGCAAGAGGAATGATATAAAACACAATCAATCCAATTCACAGAATATAAAGAATATACATGAGAGATTAATGGAATAATCACAGAAAGGATTAAAACGCTGAGTAGGGCCAAGTAGAAAACTTTGCAGCCCGTTAAGAGCTAACATAATATACAATACAAGCAAAAGCATCTGACAGGTATCGAACTTGAAGTCTGAAGTTCTTGCACCCTAATATTTCCTACAACCCTCATTTATTCACAACGAATGCTGGTATTGTTCCAGAATTCCCACGAGGGACATTTTTAGGCGTGCAAGATCCGGACAGCTTGTCTAGCAGACGACATCACAACTGGGCCATGTCAAAAAATTAGCAGATTGGGCAACCCTATGTGTTTCGCCTGAGGCAAGAAAGAGAATTTTTTGTCCCATCCAGATTGATGGACTAGCTGGTGAGCATTTTTAAAATGGCCTCATTTTCGGCCCTATCCCACATAAGCCAGAACCCAGCTGAAGAGTGGTCTGGATGTTGAACAACATCTGCAATGCGCAACCCACATTCACTACGTGCTTATGGTTCAAAAGCAGACAATAAAGAGCACAATTTCTGTAAAGGTGATACGTAGAGTTAAGCTTACCGTCATTGTCATATTGAAACCGGTCCTTGAACATGGGGAAGTCCCTTGCTGATCTAAAACATTCAGAGAATTACAATTAAAAGGAAAAAAAAAAAAAAAAAACAAAAAACAAAAAACAAAAAACAAAAAACAAAAACAAAAAAAAGGCAAGCAAGTAATTAGACACTCAAATGCTACCATATGTATATATATAAAAGCTTTGGTTCTTAAGTGACAACTAGAAACAGTTGAAATATCAGCATATCAAGCATTTAAAAATAAAAATAAAAATTCTTTAATAAGAAAAGGAAAAACACATACGCAAAATAAATTCCATTTTGTGCAGGCACAACAATAGTACTTGTATGACCGAGACATAATGATCACATAGATGAATAATCATTTACAAGAACTGAGCTACACATGCTACGACATCAATTACCTACAAGCAACACTCAATTCCAATCCAGTAACTTGTGTACTTATTACTTTATATTATTTGGCAAAGTTGTGACGAGGTGACGTTATTTTAGTTTGTGTTCTCAAGATCATGACACAGATTTGCTGAAGTCAGAAGCATGTTAAGAAGGTGATTAAATTGAGGTTGGGCCATGAAGACGAGTTAAAGAAAGAGTGACAATATACATTATGATCCCTGGTATAATAGGTTTATTTAAGTAAGACATCAGATTGAATGTATAGTCCAATTTTATTATCAACTGTTTTTTAGAGAAAATTTAGATATTTAATATTTTCAATGGGTTTTGATAGATCAAGTTTGTATAGATAAAATCTATTTGATTTCAAAACTAAATAAGAATGTATCACAATTGGAGTATTGAAATTTATGAAATGCACATGAGGAATTAAAAATACCTAATTAAATGTAATCAAATTAATAGTTTTAAGACAAGCACTCAGAAATTATGATGAATTGTTTTTAGTCCACTCCTAAGAAGTATAATAGTCAATGGTTCCACACTAGATGTACTTATGGAAGGGAATAGATTGGGTTTTCTTCTTAAAAGGGAGCTAGTAATTTGGTACACCTTAATATCACTATAATATAAGAGATATATTTAGGGCTTTAATTTGCGATAGTTCTCTTCTCTCAATCCATGGCCGTAGAAAATTGCTTTCATAATTTGGTACACCTTAATATCACTATAATATAAGAGATATATTTAGGGCTTTAATTTGAGATATTTCTCTTTTCTCTCAAGCCATGGCCCTAGAAAATTGCTTCCATCCTAGAAATCCCATTTCACCAAATTTAAAGATCTCATATTATATATATCTTTTGTCATGGTGGAGAATCAATATCTCTGGTAGGTTTTCCTTCGCTTACTTGTGTATTTTTGTGCAGAAGTTTTTTTGTGCAGCAATGAAGCTGTTCATAGTTGTGAAAGTATCTTTATGCAGCAAAGAAGCTGCTCATAGTTGTGAAAGTAATTTTCTTGTTGTAAAATTTAAATGTATTTTATGGTGCTTCCACTCACAATAGTTTGGTGATCTTGAAGGGCCTCACATTGTATGGACAATGGGCCTAAAAATCTCCTTGATGTACAAACCTAATCATTCCATTTGTGGCTTATGGAGCACAAATTGATGAACCATGGGCCCAAAAGTGGAAATGCTCAGGTCAAGGATCCAATTCCTCCAGATATCATTCAGGAATGTTTTGTTGAATCCAATTCTAAACTGTTGATCTGATGGGCCCCATACAGTATCAGCCATGTCCCAAAAATCCATCCAATCCATTCCAATCACGGCCTGAAAATTGATGGTCAAGAAATCAACTTGAACACTGGTCCATCTTCAACTAAGGATGCCAAAGATAGGCTCAATATGACATTTACAAGGCATGGTCCATCCACAGTGGGGCCCATCAAATAATTCTGGATCATGGAACATTGCGCCCATCTTGTATGACCGAGAACAAATCCAAGCAAAAGAACATGTAAGGTCTCAAGGTCTGTCTTGCACACGAGTGTGTGATCCAGTCCATCGATCTTGAGAATCCCACCATGTAGATGCCTTGGCCCTAAAATCAGGATCGCCCTCACAAATGTCTACGGTTCAGGCATCTCAACCATTTTTTAAGTTGTGGAAAACTAACAAGTCTATCCGTTTCCTTACAATGCCTTTTGGAAGATGTCAGCCAAGGGCAGGATGGGTGTCGCAGCAGAGGAAGAAGCCAGGGCCAGGGTGTCGTAGGATGGCATTCGCAGTGGCAGATCGGAGATGCGGTTGGGTTGTTTGAGCAGCGGTGAGTCTGATGTCATGCTAAATGGAGAATTTCTCTATATATTTCATGGAAATGGAGAAGCACTTTACAGAGATAGCTGAGGTAGGAGGGACATATGTTGTTTTTATGGAGATACTTACAGAGGGCCATCATGATGTATGTGTTTCATTAGAGCATCGTCTTTCAAATCCAGATTGAAGATTGAGGGTGGGGGAAAGAGAAGCTCACCTATTTGAAGATGATGCTCGGCAATGACGCTCGATGGAAGATGATGCTCGGCAACGACGCTCGACGGAAATGGCGCTCGAAAATGATTTTGGATGGAAGATGGAATGGCGCTCACGGAAATCCTCTTTTGGATATGATCATGATTTAAAATCCGAATTCTGTGAGTTTTCCATTATTTATAACACAAGCTATATTAACAGTCGTACATGCGTGGGACCATTTTCTGGATGGTTAAGATTATATTAGATAATAAAATGTAAAATATTTACCATTTACAACTAGACCGATTATTTGGATGGTCTGGATAACTCTAAATCTTTGCCACTATCGTTATGAATAAGTCACCATTATTTTAAATCAAATACAAACTTCACATTCTTTCACTGTAAAATGAAAATGGTAACTTGAGCTTTGGATTTGGTATGGCTCTATGGGCCCCACCATGATCGATTTGTTTCATCCATGCCGTCCATCCATTTCTTAACATAATTTTAATACTTATTTCAAAAAATGAGGCTGAACTAAAGCTTTCGTGGACCACAAAATGCGAAAACAATAGTAATTGGACGTCCACCGTTAAAAAGATAGTTTTAGCGACGGCTTCTTCGTTTTCAGCTACGGCTAAAATCCGTAGCCATAACCGACGGCTTAAATCCGTTGAAAAAACCTTCTAAGATCCGTCGGATTTACCCTGTTTTTTGGTAGTGTCCCAAAACCTATAACCTAAACCTAACCTTTACCTAAACCTATAACCTAAACTTAATTCCCTAAAGCTAAACCTACTCCTAATCCTAATCTCAACTCCCTGACCTAAACCTTAACTTAAACTTAAAAACTCAAACTTAAATCTAATCCCGAATCTGAACCCAATTTCTTAAACCTAAACCATAACCCATTCTCAAATCCAAAAACCTATAACCTAAACTAAAACCAAAACCAAAACCTAAAACCTAAACCCGAACACATTCTCAAATCCCAAAACCTATAACCTAAACCCGAACCCATTCTTAAATCTTAAAACCTATAACCTAAACCTAAACCTAAACCAAAACCTATAACCTAAACCAAAACCAAAACCTATAACCTAAACCCAAATCCATTCTCAAATCCCAAAACCTAAAACCAAAACCAAAATCTATAGCCTAAACCCGAACCTATTCTCAAATAAAAAAACCTATAACCTAAACCTAAACCAAAACCTATAACCAAAACCAAAACCAAAACCTATAACCTAAACCAAAACCCATTCTCAAATTCCAAAACCTATAACCAATCCCAAAACCTATAACCTAAACCAAAACCAAAACCTATAGCCTAAACCCAAACCCGTTCTCAAATCCAAAAACCTAAACCTAAACCTAAACCTTAACCTAAACCTAAACCGTTAACCTATAACCTAAACCAAAACCTATAACCTAAACCCGAACCCATTCTCAAATCCCAAAGCCTATAACCTAAACCAAAACCAAAACCTATGACCTAAACCCGAACCCATTCTCAAATCCCAAAACCTATAACCTAAACCTACACTTATAACCTAAAACTATTCCTAAATGACAAAAACCTATAACCTATCCCTAAACCTTAACCTATAACCTAACCTAAACCTATACTTATATCCTAAAACTATTCCCAAATCCCAAAACTTATAAACTAAACCTAACCTTTCCCTAAACCTATAACCTAAACTCAATTCCCTAAAGCTAAACCTACAGCTAATCCTAATCTCAACTCCCTAACCTAAACCTAAACCTAAACTTGAAATCGCAAACTCAAACCCAATCTCGAACCTGAACCCGATTTCCTAAACCTAAACCCATTCTCAAATCCAAAAACCTATAACCCAAATTAAAATCTATAACCTAAACCCGAACCCATTCTCAAATCCCAAAACCTATAACCTAAAGCAAAGCCAAAACCTATGACCTAAACCCAAACCCATTCTCAAATCCCAAAACCTATAACCTATCCCTAAACCTTAACCTATAACCTAACCTAAACCTATATTTATAACCTAAACCTATTCCCAAATCCTAAAACCTATAACCTAAACCCGAACCCATTCTCAAATCCCAAAATCTATAACCAAAACCAAAACCAAAACCAAAACCTATAACCTAAACCCAAACCCATTCTCAAATCCCAAAACCTATAACCTATCCCTAAACCTTAACCTCTAACCTAAACTTATACTTATAACCTAAAACTATTCCCAAATCCCAAATCCCAAAACCTATAACCTAAACCTAACCTAAACTCGATTCCCTAAAGTTAAACCTACACCTAATCCTAATCTCAACTCCCTAACCTAAGCCTAAACCTAAACTTGAAAACCCAAACTCAAATCCAATCTCGAACCTGAACCCGATTTCCTAAAGCTAAACCATAACTCATTCTCAAATCCAAAAACCTATAACCTAAACCAAAACCAAAGTCAAAACCGATAACCTAAACCCAAACCCATTCTTAAATCCCAAACCTATAACCAAAACCAAAACCAAAACCTATAACCTAAACCCGAACCCATTCTCAAAGCCCGAAACCTATAACCTATCCCTAAACCTATACTTATAACCTAAAACTATTCTTAAATCCCAAAACCTATAACCTAAACCTAACTTTTTCCTAAACTTATAACCTAAACTCAATTCCCTAAAGCCAAACCTACACCTAATCCTAATCTCAACTCCCTAACCTAAACCTAAACCTAAACTTGAAAACCCAAACTCAAACCCAATCCTGAACCTGAACCCGAACCCAATTTTCTAAACCTAAACCATAACCCATTCTCAAATCTAAAAACCTATAAGCAAAACCAAAACCAAAACCTATAACCTAAACCTAAACCCATTCTCAAATCTCAAAACCTATAACCTAAACCAAAACCAAAACCTATAACCTAAACCCGAACCCATTCTCAAATCCCAAAACCTATAACCTATCCCTAAACCTTAACCTATAACCTAACCTAAACCTATACTTATAACCTAAAACTATTCTCAAATCCTAAAATCTATAACCTAAACCTAACCTTTCCCTAAACCTATAACCTAAACACAATTCCCTAAAGCGAAACCTACACCTAATCCTAATCTCAAATCCCTAACCTAAACCTAAACCTAAACTTAAAAACCCAAACTCAAACCCAATCCCGAACCTGAACCCGATTTCTTAAACCTAAATCATAACCCCTTCTCAATTCCCTAGACCTAAACCTATAACCTTTCCCTAAACCTTTAACCTAAACCTAAATTTAAAACCTAAATGTATTCTCAAATCCTTAAACCCAAACCTACACCTAATCCTAATCTCAACTCCTTAACCTAAACCTAAACTTGAAAACCCAAACCTAAACCTGATCCCAAACCCGAACCCGATTTCCTAAACCTAAACCTTAACCTATAATCAAGTTCCCAAAAGCTATAACCTATAACCTAAACCTAAACCTATAACCTAAACCTAAACCTATAATCTTAACCTAAACTAAAACTTATAACCTATAACCTAAACTTAATTATAACCAATATCCTAACCTTAACCTAAACCTTAACATAAACTTATAATCTAAACCAAAATCAAAACCTATAATCATATGTTGAGACCATTTCTTTTGTGTCAATTTCATTCCTCTTTGAGTTTTTTTTTTATTTTTTTTATTTTTTAAATTCATTAAGGAAAAAAAGTTGTTATACATAATGCACTTCTCTCACTTTGTCTTTCTTTTCCCCCATGGGCATTCTAATTTATATATGACATGACTATTTGTAGGATGATGGAATATACGAAGCTGTTGAAATTTCAGGGTGAAGTCGAGTACATTTCTCTAATGAAGCCAAAGATTTGTATTATCAGCATTATTGTAATTGTAATTGTAATTGATTAAATGAATTGGATTGTAATTGATTGAATGAAGGATTGCAATTTGATTGTAATTGAATGAATGAGTGAGTGATTGTAATTGAATGGATGAATGATTGTACAAGTGGTAATTGAATGAACAAATGATTATATATAATTTTGTAATATACAAAATAGCTACGAATATTGACCGTAGCCATTAATCCAACAAGTGTAGCCTTTTCCATTTAAGCATATTGCTACAGATTTTTAGCTACAAATAATATTCGTAGCCATTAATCTGACAGGTATAGCCTTTTCAATTTAGGCATTTTGCTACAGACTTTTAGCTACAAATAATATCCGTAGCCATTAATCTGACAGGTGTAGCCTTTTCAATTTAAGCATATTGCAACAGACTTTTAGCGACAAATAATATCCGTAGCTGTTTGAAGTCTTCGCTACAAATATAATTGTACGGATTATATCTATAGCTATTGTACCCCAGAGGCGTAGAGGCCAACGGATGATTTTGGGGTTGTGGCGGAGAATTTCTCCTTGGAGGAGAGGTAGAGGGTTGATGCCCTTGGCCCCACCTCGATTCTAGGGTCCACCTTGGATTTTCTTCACACACTCTTCTCCTCACTCTACTCTCTTGCTCTCTCTTTACTCCCCTAGCAATGGTTGTTATGGTGGGAGCTATGAGACAAGAGAGGTGGGTTGTGGGTGGATGGTGGAGGTTTATGACGGAGAGGCTGTAATGGTTGGAGGGTGTAGGAAATTTTGAGGGAGAGATTGTTGTTGGAGAATGGAGAAGGATATGAGGGAGAGGGAGGTATTGTTGTTGGAGAATGGGGAGAGGTATGAGATAAGAGTTGGGGTTTATTTTCCTAGAGTTGGGCCCTTTGGCCTTAAGTTTCCATGAATTTTCAAAATAGTCTCTTAGAACTCACTATTGGTGTTGGGGTGGCCCCAACACTCCTATGGCCACCAAATTGGGTGTGTAGGTGCCTCATGGCCCAACAAGGGTTCATGCAAAGTTTGAGATTTAACGGTAAATCATATAATTAAACCATGCATTAAAAATTCAGACGATTGACTCAACCTAATCAGCCAATCCTCATCATTACATGCCTACACTCAAGGATATTCAACCACAAATTCAAAA
Organism: Magnolia kwangsiensis; assembly: GCA_037074715.1. Taxonomy (NCBI): domain Eukaryota; kingdom Viridiplantae; phylum Streptophyta; class Magnoliopsida; order Magnoliales; family Magnoliaceae; genus Magnolia; species Magnolia kwangsiensis. Next base: position 108,499,097 of record CM073577.1, on the reverse strand, counting down.
AATCAGGGAATCAAACATCAAACAGTAATTCATGTCTTCTTTCAAAGCAAATTAACTCTAAATTAGGGAATCAACAGTAAATCAGCAAAAAATTAGAGAAAATTAAATATTTGCATCGTACATGATAAGAAAATCATTAAATCATATGATTGGGATATTAGGGTCTCATCTCTTTTCATAATTTTAGTAATTTCTAATCCCTTATCCTAGTTATTCAATCAGAACATAGATTCCACCACATGCACTAACAATTCACCAATCACAGTCATTAAACATACTCTAAGCACGATAATCGGTAACCTAAAGGTAATGGACTGCACCTATTCTTGGCCGAAGGTTGTTGAGATTGTCCTAGCGCCGCCGGGTCCGCAAGCTCGAGGTGTCGGGGCCCTGCATTGCATAGAACGGAGGATAAGACATATACATGTTGCAAAAATTAGGAAAGATATAATTTGGAACCCCATCTTACCTTAGATGGGTTGGAATTCCACTCCAACAATGATTGGAGTCGGCGTGGAAAGGTGAAAGCGTCGGGATTTCTATATCCCAAGCTCCAAGCTCACACACACCACTAGAGGAGGCCCTTCTCTCTCCTCCCTTGCTCTCTCTCTCTCTCTCTCTCTCTCTCTCTCTCTCTCTTTCAGCTGCTGAAGTTTATGGGAGTGAGAGAGATGGCTGGATATAAATATCCAGAAATTTATTTCAATTGGCCTTGCACTTTGATAATTGCCTCCAATGGCCCTATGGGGCCCATTCTGGTTATTGGGGCTACATGGTCACCTAGTCCATTTTATTTATGGGATAGGTGCCCCATGGCCCAATAAAGGGTTGGGTGAAGTTTTACGGTAAACGGATGCAGGGTTTTGGTGGAATGGAATGATCACCGATTCTCAATCAATGGTCAGATTTTGCGGACAAATGTAGAGAAATATCTTCAACCTATGGTGCAAATTTAGGTAGAATCCGACGGCTGAAATGTCCTAATTTATTGTTCTAAGTGGCAGGGCCATTTGCCTTAAAACTCAGATCTTAGGCCTGTGCTAGGGCGAGTTGCACTTTACAAGTGCTGACTTAACAGCGTGAATCATCTATTTTCGTGTGTCTTCTGAGTCTGTCGTGCGCCATGGATCACAAGCCTGGTGTGATGGACATTACTCTACAATTTTGGAACTAGTGGCCCACTAACGAGTGGTGTAGAGCTTATTCGGATAATCGGGGCATTTTTGAAATAAATGAAAATTTCTTGGGCACAGTTGTTGAGGTATGGATTAACTAAGTTCACTGTATGGCCTATTTAAAATTAGTGAAAGTGGAGATTTGGTCATGATTATTCTAAATCGTCAGTTTTAGGCTAAAAGAGTAACTGGGTTGATTTGGTCCATTAGTAAGATTCGGGCCTTATTTGACTCGACTTCGAGTAGATCTTATAATTTAGTTATAATTGTTTTGATTAATCAGTGGTAGGTTGGTTAGATTTGGGCCCTATGTGAACAAATCATGGGGATAAACTTGAGGTTTAAGTGATCGATTGGGTTCATTAGTTTTCTATGGTTGATCAATCTTATTTGTACGGTTCTTTATTGGTACCAGTTGTGTATAAGCTCACCTCGAGTATCAATGGTCCGCAAGTGATGACGTGACTAGTTATTACAAAAAAAATTAAAGGATTTTTGACAAATTCAAAGTAGCGAAAATCCAGGGTGTTACATTTAAGTCCTACGATCAATGTCATACATTGTGATTTTTTTGTGCGTGAAGTTTATTGAGCCTCTAGTTTCTAAATGTAAGGTTCACTAATGGTTTATAAGTTTCAAGTTTCACACGTATGTGCATGTCCGGCCACATGATCATTTGAAAATTTTCTAGAAAACACCCGATGACATCCGATACCTGAGTATCGAAAAGTCAAGGTGTTACAAAGTCATTGTATTATAATTTGGTTAGCCACTTTATTTGGCCATGGACCTTTAATATTTAAATAGGCATGAAACCCATAAAGTTTGTCCATTACTTATGGCTACAATGCGTACTTAGGCCTAGGTGACCTATACATGGCCTCCATGATACACATGATTTAAAGGTATGCCGAATACAACTTTCGAGGATCATAAAGAAGCCCACTGAATATGGACTCAGTTTGGTCCACTATCATTATAAGTATTATGATTCTTATATGCCTAAACTAGAGAAGTGCGTGATGCATACTTGATAACCAATAATATACACATTTATAGAAAACACTCATACAACCAACAAAACAATGTGCATTTATAGTCATTATTCAGTAGCATCAAGGAATATAAAGCATATAGAGAAGTATCGCATAGGTAACCCATGTACATGATGAGTCCTTAGAGAAAGACATGTGAATGCTGTTAGTTGGGCTTGACATAAAAATCTAAGGCCCTATTCTTATTTGTAACATTCGTAGGGCAATTATTATTGTTGTGAAAGGTTTGCAATGCATGGGTCACTGGTAAGTGTTCTATCCACAACAATAAATTATTCGAGTCCAATTCAAAGTTTTCAGGCTTAAGGAGGATCATGTAGGCCTAATTCCCAACCCATGAGTAAGTGTTTTTTTTTTAAAAAATAAAAAATAAAAAATCCCAAGAGACTTGAATGAATTAACCTTTCTAATGCCCTTCTCCCATCAAAATGTCACAACTCTTTAAACAAATGGCCACTTATCAAGTCATTGTTGATTGATATTGTAGTATTGTTGTAATGTCAAATGTATAGGACACATGTTAAGATGACAAAGACACATAACAAAAGACATCATTGTTATTGATGGGGTATCACATACGCACGCACGCGCACGCCACCCCCCTACGACGTACGCACAAAGGAGAGCCCCACCGTCGATCTAAATCAATGACGACGTCCAGAGAGGGTCCCCTAGCTAGAAGATGAAGTTTTGGTTCTTTGGAGTGGGGCCGATAATCAAGTAAAGCCCATCATGGGATCTCATGATTGGGGCCCACTAGTAGGATTAAGTTCATATTTTAGATTTTGATTATTTATGTTATGTAGAATATTATGAACGCTTTAAATTTCTTTGGTTAGTTTTTGTTTTAGTTTACTTCATCGCCAAGTAATAGGTTGTGCACATGGCGCAAGTTTTGGTATATAGGGTTTTTCCTATAAATAGGTATCCCTTTTAGTTCTTTTGATTCATTGAAGTTTAATAAAAATTCTTGTAAGTTTTTTTTTTACTCTATAAGTTTCTTAGATGTGGAAAAATTCAAGTGGGAGCGAAGCCCTCCCTTTTCGAAGGGCTAACTACCGTGGTGCAAAGTCACATCTATCATCATCTGCCCCCTACCCTCTTTTATCTATATATCTCACATTTTACAGCCATCCTCATCTTAAATCCATCAGTTTTGTAGCAGATCTTCTCCCTACAACAAGTTTCTAGAATCTGGCTCTACAGGAGGGTTGAAACTTCAGCGAAGCACTGCACACAGCCCGTAACTCGGATCGCCCTAAAACTTTGGAAGTTTGGAGTCCACCCCTAGCCAACAAGGGCCAAGGAATTAGTTTCTGGGTGTGGGACCCGGTCGCACGTACGGTTAGGGTAGTGCGCATGTGTGTCAGGCCCTGACCCGCTATCCGCTCGCGGAAATTGTCTCTCGGTTAAGGTTTTCTCTTATTTTCTCATTTTCATACCTATTTTCATAAACCCTAACCCTATATTGCATTATCCTTAATTTATTTACCATTTTTTTCACCTTAGGGTTCCTTGAGTTGAAATTAGTGAATCCCTTGGATTAGGGACTGATTACTGTGCATGTGTGGATGATTATTTCTTATCTTTGAGTATTGTTTGGTTCATAATTTTTATTGATCCAGCCCTAACATGCATAAGCCTGAACCTGCATAAATTCCCCTTAATTGAATGTTTGGACTTTCATGTGGGATATGGAATTTGTGTAAATGTTTTTGAACTAACGTGATCTTAAGCCTGAAATCTCGCACATCATATTTAAATTTCATATCCTGTATCAAATTTGGTATCAGAGCTTAAGGTTCTTATAGGGAAATTCGTCTTATTCTCAATATCTAAACTCTCAGAAGAAATTAAACCCTAAGCATGCCAAGTGGGTTTAATTCCTTAAAGAGTATACTTTTATACTTAAGCACGAGGCCGATGTAGAGAATAAGCCTGCCGACACGTTGAGTCGTCGAGTCACATTACTCAACTCCATGGGCATTGAAGTTATGGGCTATGAGCGCATCAAAGAAGAGTATTCTGAGCGTTCAGATTTCAGAGTTGTATACGAGTCGTTGTTAGAGAGTCTGTCAAAAGCTAACAGTGAGTATTTGATTTTAAACAGATATTTATTTATGAATGACTGCTTGTGTTTACCACGCACCTCTCTTCACGATTTTCTTATCTATAAGTTACATTTAGGAGGTATTGCGGGTCATTTCGGTCGAGACAAGACCATTTCCCTAGTGGAGGATAGTTTTATTGGCCAAGCCTCAAGTGAGACGTGACCAAAATTATAGGGTAGTGTCGTACTTGTCAACTGGCAAAACAAAAGAAATAGAATACAAGATTATACACACCTTTGTCAGTCCCATTCATCCCTTGGCAAGACATCAGTATGGACTTCATGCTTGGATTTTCCAAGACGATTTGGAAACATTATTCCATATTTGTTGTTGTGGACTGTTTCTCCAAAATGGCCCACTTCATTCCTTATTCTAAGACTTTCGATGCATCTAATGTTGCCAAGCTATTCTTCAGTGAGGTCGTCAAACTGTATGGGTTACCAAAAATCATAGTGTCTGACTGTGACATGCAATTCATGAGTTACTTTTGGAAGACACTATTTGATGAATACTAAGCTCCAATTTTTTTCTGCTTACCACTCCTAGACCGATGGTCAGACTGAGGTGGTTAATAGGAGCATAAGGAGTTTGCTTAGATGTTTAGTGGGGGAGCACACTAGGACGTGGGATGTCGTACTACCTATAGCCGAGTTCGCATTCAATAGTACTGTTAATAGGTCCATAGGTCTAAGTCCTTTTGAAGTCGTTACTATTTATAAACCTAGGAAGCCTACTGACCTTATCCTCATGTCATTGTCCCATAGGCCATCAGAGTCTGTAGAGTCTTTTGCACATCACAGTCATTCATTGCATCAAGAAATTAGGCGAAAGACCACTACTAGTTATGAACATTATAAATTTTCTATAAACTACCATAAATGTTTCAAAGAATTAAATATTGGGGACTCTATAATGGTTTGCATTAGGCTCAAGCAGTATACTCCAGGGGTCGTTTGCAAGTTGCATATGCGTAACGCTGGAACCCTTCAAAATTATAAAATTAAACGGTCTCAATGCATATGAGGTAGATTTTCCATCTTCCATAGGAATTTGTTCCACATTCAATGTGGATGATCTAGTTGCTTTTCAAGGACCCACTGATACTTTATCCGACCCTTCGCCCGCCCATCCTGATTCTCCAGATTTGTCCCTTAATCCATGGCTTCTTTCCGACCTTTCTTCCAAACCTCTACCTCAGATACCTAACCTTCACTCACCCAGAGAGAAAATAGAGGATATCCTGGACCATCGGATAGTATCTACGTCTGATGATGGTTTTCAGAAGTTCCTGGTTAAATGGAAGTCAAGCCAGCCTTAGACAGCATGTGGCTCACGGAGGAGGAGCTTCAGAGACTCGATCCAACATCCTAAAGAGATTCAGGAGTTTTATTTCCCAGTGGCGAAATCTTCGCAGCCGGGAAGAGCTAATGTGGGCATTATGCACACACGCACATGCACGCCACCCCCTACGCACGGACGCACGAAGGAGGGTACCACCGTTGATATGGATTGATGATGACGTCTAGGGAGGGCCTCCTATCTAGAATACAGAGTTTTAGTTCCTTGGAGTGGGCCCAATAATCAAGTAAAGCCCAACATGAGATCTCATGATCGGGGCCCACTAGTTGGATTAAGTTCATATTTTAGGTTTTGATTATTTATTTTGTTTAGAATATCATGAATGCTTAGTTTTTATTATGGTTTACTTCATCGCCAAGTAATAGGTTGCGCACGTGACGTGAGTTTTAAGGTATAGAGTTTTCCCGATAAATAGGCACTCCTTATAGTTATTTTGATTCGTTGAAGTTTAATAAAAACTCCTACAAGTTTTTATCTATTCTTTAAGTTTTTGAGTTGTGAAAAATTTCAAGTAGGTGCGAAGCCCTCCCTTTTTGAAGGACAACTACTATGATGTAAAGCCATATCTATCCTCAATCGTTCCTACCATCTTCCATCCATATATCTCACCTTCTAAAGCCATCCACGCCTCGAATCCATCAGTTTTGCAGCGGATCTTCTCCCTACAACTAGTTTCCAGAATTTGGCCCTACAGGAGGGCTGAAACTTCGACGAAGCACCGCGTACAACTCGTAGCTCAGATCACCCTGAAACTTTGGGGGTTTGGAGGCCACCCTTGGTGACCAGGGCCAAGGAATCCGTTTCTGGGCGTGGGACCAGCTCGCACGTGCGGCCAGGGTAGTGCGCACGTGTGCCAGGCCCTGGACCGATGTCCGCTCGCAGGAATTGTCTCCCGGTTCAGGTTTTCTCTTATTTTTTCCTTCTCATACTTATTTTCATAAACCCTAACCCTAGATTACATTACCTTTAATTTATTTACTTTATTTTTCACCCTAGGGTTCCTTAAGTTAAAATTAGGAAATTCCTTAGATTGGGGACTGATTACTGTGCATATGTGGATGATTATTTCTTATCTTTGAGTATCGTTTGGTTCATATTTTTTATTAATCCAGTCATAATATGCATATGCCTAGACCCAAATAGATTTCCCTTAATTGAATGTTTGGACTTCATGTGGGATATGAAATTTGTGTAATTGTTTATGAACTAACGTGATCTTATGCTTGAAAACTCGCACATCATATTTGAATTTCATGTCCTGCATCAAATTTGGTATCAGAGCGTAGGGTTCTTATAGGGGAATACATTACATGTTTAGGGTTAGTTTGTTTGAGTCCAGCATGCATCCAATTTATCATATATAGGTATTTAGAAACCCGTGGTTCCTGATATTAGTTAGTAAAATTCTGATTACCGGGAAGTTAGCAATTCACATTATTGCAAATTTATGTTATTCCCTTATTTCAACAGCTACATTGCTGGATTTTGGTAGCGTTGCATAGTTTCCCTCATATATAGTCTCATAGGATCATTTAGTTTCTTTAGACGCATATAATCGCAGTAGAAGGTTCTTAGGTTGAGTGAGTAAGTGTATGCCCACATGTACAGGTCGTAGTTTTGTTTTGCATCTTACACTAAACATGAAGTAACTACAATAAGTAGTGAACAGGTTGATTCCTTGTGTAAGCGCTTGGAACAATGCATAGATCAATGCCTTGACCAAATAGAGGCCTCCCTCGGGGCAAACCCTACCAATAGGGAAGATGCCCAATCTCAGGCAGTTTGTCAGGAGTTTAGACCAAGGAATGGAGGCGGCTAAGGAGTTGGTCATGGGTGTGTACCTGTGCACCCACCCCGTGAGGGACATCATGTAACACCCAACATTTCTAGTACGCGGGGGTTACAAGTTAAACCCGTAATAATGGGATTTTAAACTCAAATAACAGACAACTTAAACTCAACAAATGCAGGACGGGGCTCCTAGTCAGCGTTAAAAGCCATCCATCAGAGGCCCTAGAAGCTGAATTCCACTCCACATTAGTTGAGAAGGTAACCTTGATTAATGACCTCAAGTTAAAACTGATTTTAAGTCAACTAATAGTAGAGAAGCGAAACAACGCACCAGTAATTGACCTTCGATGGTTAGCGAATAGCCAACTAAAGCAACACCTGTATCCTAGACTCCCTTTAAACCATCGAAACCAATTATCATACCAATCCAGTAATTGGATCAGTGTACACTAGCTAGATATGGCTTAAGACGTGTGATACGAACCACCTGGGCCTCACGTTTGCCCCAAATTGAGCCAAGACTCCTATATAGGGCTCTCAAGGTGAATGAATGGAGTGGATTTATAACAAACATCACATTGGACCCCACACTGGGTGCAAGTCCACCCAATGTACTCATGCATGACGTGCACTGGACGCATCAAGCTGGTCAAACCAGCTTTGAGCGAGCTTTGCAAAAAGTGTGAAATTCTCCCACCAACGTCGTATTTGAGACTGATGGATTTCAACCTCCAAAGTGGCCACCCTAGCCACTATCTAGATGATCTGAACTTTCCATCTTGTTCGTGGGGCCTGGCTGATCAAAACTATATATGCTTTCGGGCCCATGCAAAGGAATGAGAAATCTGGGATGGAACCGATCAGAAACTCACGTATGGGTTGGATCTGGGATAGTGGGCCAATATGTGGCCGCATGGGTGACCCACAATCGGCCTGATTATGCCATCCTAGCCATCCATTCACCTATTTGAGACCGTTCTCTCCCATCGCCAAAAATGGTCGAACAAGAGCTTGCACTAAGAAAAGTAAAATGGAACTTTTCCATTTCGGGAAATGGTTGCAGGCACATCTCTGGCCGTCCCCTAGGCCACTAGGAGCCATCCTAGCCCCTCACCTCAGGGTAGATGGAGATGAGAAATATCTCATTGCATGAAAAAGTGATGAGAAATGGAATATCTCGCGAGATATTCTAAAACTCATGTAAAAGCCTGAAAAGTGGGGCCCACGCTGATCAGAGGCCCCATTTGATCCGCTCAAATGGACTAGATCATACCAAAATACCCTGGAGGATGATTTGCCATTAAAGGCCACTCCATCTTCTCCGTTAAATCACTCGACCCATGATCACGAGATGGGCCCTACCAAGGCTAAAAAGATACTTTTCTGGTGGGCCAGGGGAGTAACAACCCATCCTCGCAATCGGATGGACCCCAGGCATAGCAGATTTCTGAAAATGGGCCTTGTAAGAGTAGTTTGAACCTCAACTGTTGGAAGTCTCTCCCTCAGGCCTATAAAAGAGCCATTGTTGCTCTTGGGATTTACACCAGAAAGAGAGAAAAGAAAGGAGAGAAAGAAAGGAAAGAGAGAGAAGAAAGGGGAGAGAGAAAGGGGAGAGAGAACGAGTGAAGGAGAGTAAGGTATGAGGGGAGGATCTGGTGAGTGGGTGGGTGCGTGTGTTGCTACACTCCGGATCGAGCTCGATTGAGTTCGCAGAACTCAGGCCACGCTCGAGTCGTGCCTGGGTAAATCCTACCCCATCTTCATCCAGCCATAGTTACTGCGGTTGGGACCATTACTGAAACAATCCCACAATTTGGACTAGAGGTGTGTTGTTAATCTAATCAGGATCAAAGCTTTTAGTGAGCCAAGAATGGGGCTAAAATCAGGCCTCAGCCAGGCCTTGAATCAATCCCCAATCAGGCCTCAGCTAGGTCTCTAATATGGGTTGAGATTGCTTCGTAGTTGGGCCAAAAGCAGGCCTTTAGCAGGCCATTGCACTTAGTTGAAAATATCCTTCAGCTGGCCCTGCAAGGGGCTGAAAACAGTCCTCCTAGCTTGGCCATTAACTGGACTAAAACCAGTTCTTCATCAGGCCATGCAATGGGATGCAAACAGGCCTCAATTGGGCCTTCTGTTTGATCTAAAATTGCTCGTTCAGCCGGACTGATGTGAGGCGTGGATTGGGCCAAGATCTGGGCTGAAACCAACCCAGAACTAGGCCGAAACTAGCCCCAATGTTGGGCCAGGATCGGCCACATGATCTGGGCTGAAACCAGCCCAGAAGAGGGCCAAATATAGCCCTAGGTTTGGGCTGCAAATCTAAGCCAACCACTCCTAGAAACGAGCCGAGATTAGACCGAGTCCAAGCCTGGGTCAGGCCAAATCGCAATGGGCCTGGGTCCAACTGCACTACACACAAACTGGTGGGCCACACCCTGTAAAAAATAGGTGGGCCGCACGCTGCAACAAGTAGGCCACACCCTATAAAAATAGTTAGGCCGCACGCTACAACAAATGGGACGCACCTCGCAATGTAGGTGGGCCACACCCTGCATAAGTGGGCCGCACCCTATATGGTGCGCGTGGGCCACCCTCAGAAATTGGGACGGGCCAGCTGGGGCACCTGTTTTGGGCCTAACAAACTAGGCCAGTTAGGCCCAGTTTAAATTGTTTATATATGGGAGCCAGGCCCAATTTTTGAGCCACCTTTGGAGCCACCAAGTTGGGCCACTTTGTTGGAATAAATAATTGGTGGGCCTGGTCACCTTGATGTAGGCCCAACCCCTGTCACAATAAGCCTTACAAAGCCCCACACACTTTTAATGGTTTAGGCACTTTGAAACACTTATCTAATGTGGGCTGTTGAACCGGAAATGACAACCAGGAAATCACTTGCATGATATTGGGTCGCAAGACGCTCATGGGAACTTGGATTGAGGGACGCACTATGACTTTTCTGGTGATGACTTCTCCCCTTGATCTTTCCATCTCTAAACTGGATTAGGAATAGCCTTTTATAGTAGTTGCAAATGATATCCTAGGAGTAGATGATCATTTGACTTGTTTACTTGAATACATGCCTTATAACTTTATTTAACCATTGATTAGCTATTGTATATGTATCTTAGAAGTGATCGAATCTTTAATCTACTTGATCATATGTCATAGGACTAATTACTTGATTAGATTACTTTATCACATGTTTTAGAAATTCGTTAAATCACTTGATTAATTCTATCTAAAAGTATGTCTTAGAAACACTTGATCAGTTTGTTATAGCTACATGTTTAAAACTGATAAGCTATGGGCACATGACTCTTGAATTATATACATACTTGAGTTTTACTTTAAGTATTGAATCATGCTTATATCTTCATGTCTCACCCTCATATAATTATATTGATTGCAAGTCACATATTGTTTGAAATCTCTCTATGAAAACTCCTATTTGATGAGAGTTCGAGCTTAGGGTGTAATGGAACGGATTGCGATGAAAATAGACCCTCAACATAGAGGTTATGATTAGTGGCAATTGATTTATGGATTTACCATTTATGAAGTGATGCCACTTACCTAATTATGGAATGAACCGGGAAACATTTACTACCATCATTGTTTACTCGTATTTGAACCATACATACTATCTCATTTTAGTTGCTGCAGTTAATGATTTCCATACTTCATCCCCAGTCAGCATATAGTGGCAATTCCATTGTATCAAGAATTGATTGGACACGTGTTGATGAGTTCTATTCACACCCTAAGGCGGTAGGCTCATGGGCCGAGGATGGTGGTCATGGGACACTATGCTTGAGCTGTCGGCCTACGCTGGTGACGACCCCCGTAGTGAGCTTGAGTTTTACTAAACCGGCTGATTGTAACTGGACTAATAATGGTTTGACTAATCATGCATATATGACATAGACCAATGTCTATTGCTAACGTACGTGATGTATAATTACCACTCGTTATGCGGGACGTGATGTGCTTCGCTAACGGCCAGCCTCTATCCGACTAGATGATCATTCCCAGGTCAATGATTACATGGTTGATGAGCCCAATGTCCACACGAATGAGCATTCTGGGGGCGATGATGCATTCACGCATTCATACATATAATAAGCCTGGATATACTATGTTATGGTTGCCTAGATGTTTTGTGTTATTTCTTGTTTAAGACGGCAATGTGTAATCTTAAGGGAAAAACACATTGAGCTTGCCACTCATTCATCAATGTTCAACCATACAGAGGATGCAGGTATAGGGGCAGATGGATATGCAACAGACCCGGAGGTGGCTGCAGTTGAGGAAGAGTTTTACAATGAGGAGGCGCACCAAGAAGCGGCAATATATTATGGCTTGAACTAGTAGACCCAGTTGTGATAGTTTGTTTCGAACATTTTGCATTGGAGGTTTTTGTATTTGGCCCCCGGCTGAGTCGGCCAGGATAATATTCCCATCTTGTTTATATTTATGCTATGATTGATTCTCGCTATTTGCACTTTGATCTTATTTGATTGCCATTAATATTCTATTAACTCTTGGGTTTTTAGGATGCGAGTCATATACTCGGGTTCTGAAAACTAGGGTTGAAAGTTGGGCAGGTTCAACCCAACCGACCCGACATTGGGTTGGGCTTGGGCAGGATATATCGAGTCTGATCACAGGCTTGGGTTATACAAACACCAACCCGATAAAACTTGGGTCGGGCTCGGGTTGAGGCCTTGGGTTGCCCGACCCAACCCGAACTCGAACAATATATAAGTTATTTATAAATTATAATTGAGTATGGATCATCTGTGTTGAAGGCATAGGAAATTTCAATGTTGTCGGGTCTCATTGGTCCACATCATTTCCGATAACTCAAGCTAACAAGATATACCAGATTTCTCTCTCAAATAGATTGCATGCTACACAACACAACTTTTAAAAGGAGTAGTTATCCTATATGTTGGCTTGTTTATTTAAAAAAATGAAGTTTTTTTTTATGATAAATAACTACATATATAATAAATAAAATTTTAGATACAAAAAATGAGACGTGTATTGAAATATAATAATGAAAATATTAACATGTATCCACCCGACCAACCCGACTAACCCGACCGAGCTCACTTGGGTTGGGCTTGGGTTGAGAATTCCCAACCCGAGGTTGGGTTGGGTTGGGTTAGGGTTGAGGTATAGTAACCTTGGGTTGGGCTAGGGTTGAGCATCAACCCGACCCAACCTGCCCGACTTTCAGCTCTACTGAAAATCGGGGTGTTACACATCATGATCAATATAACCCAGATGCGCAACTCCTTAAGGGAGTTAGAGTAGATGCCCCTACGTTTGATGACTACTTGGACCCTAAAGCCTTTTTAGATTGGATGGCGGATATGGACCACTATTTTGAGTGGTATGACATGTCAGATGCTCGACAAGTCCGCTTTGCCAAGATGAAGCTTGTGGGCCAAGTAAAGAGGTTTTGGGTGACGGTTGAGCGAAAGAAAGAAAGAGTGAGGGAACTCCGAATGTCCATTGGAGAGAAATGAAAGAAACGCTTAAAGAGAAGTACCTCCCTTTCTCTCATTACTTACAGTTGATTGAGGAGTAGCAGTCTCTTCAACAGGGTTCCATGAGTGTTGCGGACTATATTGAGAAGTTCGAAGAGTACTTGACCCGCTGCGAGGTCGATGAGGACCCCATACTTACCCTTGCTGATTTTAAAACGGGCCTCCGTCCTGACATTAGGAGAGAGTTGCTCGCTAAAGACATAAACACTATTGAACAGTTGTATCAAGTAGTGTTGGACGTCAAGCAATATCTCAAAGCGTCTGTGGGAAGGTGGTTTGATTTTCTTGATTCTAGTGCTAAAGTCAATCACTCTAGGGCTAAACTTAACACTGGATACCAAAATAAACCTTCCAATAATTTTCAACCTAGGTCCAAGGATGATAAGGGTAAAGAAATTATCGGGTCTAGTTCATGCGAAAGTGGGTCCACTAGGTGAGTGTCAGGGGTTTGGTCACTTTGCCCACCAGTGCGGCACGAGAGAGAGAGAGAACTAAAGTACTCCTTATTGATGGGCAAGTAGAAGTAGTGCCCCCAAAGAGTGATAGTGAGGAGGAGGAATATGAGCCAGTCGAAACCCCTAGTGATGATGAGGAGGAACCGCAAGAGTCTGCGACACTTGCAGTTGTGCCTTACACCTTTGCTCAAGCCAAGAATACAGATGATTGGCGCCACAACATGATCTTCTATACTTATGTAAATTGTGGGGAAAAGAGCTGTAAGATTATCATGGATAGTTTTAGTTGTGTCAACGTGGCATCAACTTGCATTGTGAGCCGATTGAGCTTAAAGCTAAAAGTCTATACTCAACCCTATAGAGTCTCCTGGGTTGATGAGACTTCCATTCCAATGTCACACCGATGCCTTGTTCCTATTAAGTTTGGATCTTATAAAGACACTTTGGTTTGATATTGGTCATATTATTTTGGGCAGACCATGACTCTATGACAGGGATTTCACCATAGTTGGTCATTCAAATGTGTGTACATTCTGGTTTGAGGGCAAGAAGGTCAAGCCGAATCCTCTACCACCCAAGAATACGAATGAAAAGGAGTCTACCACATAGTGTGAGTGGCTCAAAAGAAGTGAAGGAGTCAAAGTCCAAGTCCAAACCGCTCCATATTCTTAATGCCAAAGACTTTGAGCGAGAAACAGAGGTGGACATGATGGTATATGCCCTTGTGGTTAGGGAGAGTGTACTAGAGACTAGCGTAGAGTTATCCGCCGAGGCCATTCAGGTAGTGCATGAGTTTCATGATGTCTTTCCTAAGGATCTACTGAATGAGCTCCCCCCTATGAGGGATATGTAACATGTTATTGATTTAATCCTTAGGACGGCTCTACCAAATCTTCCGCATTATAGAATGAACCCAAAAGAGCACATTGAGTTGAAGAGGTAGATTGATGAGCTCCTAGAGAAGGGTTTCATTCGAGAGAGCATGAGCCCGTGTGTCGTGCCCACCCTTCTTACACCTAAGAAGGATGACACATGGAGGATGTGTTGATAGTAGGACAATCAACAAAATCACAGTCAACTATTGGTTTCCCATACCACATTTTGATGACATGTTAGATATGATGGCCAATGCTATTATCTTCTCAAAAATTGACCTCAAGAGTGGTTATCACCAAATCCGTGTACGTCCTAGTGATGAGTGGAAGACAACGTTCAAGACAAAGGATGGGCTATACGAATGACTAGTTATGTCCTTTGGGTTAACTAACACCCCAAGCACTTTCATGCGTGTGGTGTTAAGGCCCTTCATAGGGAAGTTCCTGGTTGTATATTTTGAAGATATCTTGATTTATAGCATGACCAAGGAGCAACACCTCAACCATTTGAGGCAAGTGTGTCGGATCCTTAGAGCCGAGAAGTTGTACGCCAACCTAAAGAAGTGTGTGTTTTGTCTAGTAGCGTGATTTTCTTAGGTTTCATTGTGTCATTGGAGGGCATATCGGCAGATTCCGATAAGGTCAAGGTCATCGTCAATTGGCCTAAACCTCGCAATATTCATGAGGTGCGTAGCTTTCACGGCTTAGCCACCTTTTTATAGGCGGCTCATTCGAGGTTTCAGTCCCATTATGGCTCTCATCATAGACTACATAAAAAAAGGAGAGTTTTACTGGACAAATGCCACCTTAAAGGCCTTTAAGGAGATAAAGGTCAAGATGACCGAAGCAATGTCACACGACTTTTAGATTTCTCAAAAGCCTTTGAAATCGCATGTAATGTGTCGGGAGTTGGCATAGGAGGAGTGCTTAGTTAGGAAGGGCACCCTGTCACTTTCTTTAATGAGAAGCTGAATGAGGCGAAACAAAGATACTCCACCTATGACAAGGAATTCTATGCGGTAGTGCAATCACTGCGCCAATGGCGTCATTACCTATAGCCGCAAGAATTCGTCCTATTCTCAGATCATAAATCCTTGAGATATCCAAACTCTTAGAAGAAATTAAACCATGGAAAAGCCAAGTGGGTTCAATTCTTTAAAGAGTATACTTTTGTGCTTAAGAACAAGGCCGGTGTAGAGAATAAGCCTGTTAACACGTTGAGTCATCGAGTCGCATTACTCAACTCCATGAGCGTTGAAGTTATGGGCCTTGAGCAAATTAAAGAAGAGTATTCTGAGTATCCAGATTTCAGAGTTGTATACGCGTCGTTGTTAGAGAGTCTGTTAGGAGCTAACAGTGAGTATTTAATTTTAGACGGATATTTGTTTATGAGTGACTGCTTGTGCATACCACGCACCTCTCTCCATAATTTTCTTGTCTGGGATCCATAATTTTCTTGTCTGGGAGTTACATTCATGAAGAGTCGCTGGTCATTTCGGTCGAGACAAGACCATTGCCCTAGTAGAGGATAGGTTTTATTGGCCAAGCCTCAAGTGAGACGTGGCCAAAATTATAGGACAGTATCGTACTTGTCAACTAGCAAAGCAAAAGAAACAGAATACAAGATTATTCATACCTTTACCAGTCCCATTCATTCCTTAGCAAGACATCAGTATGGACTTCATGCTTGGACTTCCCAAGACGATTTGGAAACATGATTTCATATTTATTATCGTGGACCGTTTCTCCAAAATGGCCTACTTCATTCCTTGTTATAAGACCTCTGATGCATCCCATGTTGTCAAGCTGTTCTTTAGTGAGGTCATCAAATTGAATGGGTTACCAAAAACCATAGTGACTGACCGTGACATGCGATTCATGAGTTACTTTTGGAAGACACTATGACATATGATAAATACTAGGCTCAATTTTCTTCTGCCTACCACCCCCAGACCGATGGTCAGACTGAGGTGGTTAATAGGAGCCTAGGGAGTTTGCTCAGATGTTTAGTGGGGGAGCACACCAGGACATGGGATGTTGTACTACCTATAGCCGAGTTCGCATTCAATAGTACTTTCAATAAGTCTACAAGTCTAAATCCTTTTAAAGTCGTTACTGGTTATAAACCTAGGAAGACCATCCTAAACGTTTCAAAGAATTCAATATTGGGGACTCTATGATGGTCCGCATTAGGCCTGAGTGGTATCCTTAGGAGGCCGTTCGTAAGTTACACGTGCATAGCGCTGGACCCTTCAAATTTATAAAACGAAACGGTCTCAATACATATGAGGTAGATCTTTCATCTTCTATGGGAATTAGTTCCACATTAAATGTGAATGATTTATTTGCTTTTCAGGGAACCATTGATGCTTTTTTCGGCTCTTCGCCCGCCCATCCTGATTGCCCAGATTTTTTCCTTGATTCATGTCTTCTTCCCAACCTCTACCTCCCATACTTAACCTTCACACACCTAGAGAGGAAATAGAGGATATTTTAGACCATCAGATAGTTTTCATGTCGGATGGCGGTTCTCAAAAGTTCCTGGTTAAACGGAAGTCACGCCTTACCTCAGACAGCACGTGGCTCACGGAGGAGGAGCTTCAAAGACTCGATCCTGACATCCTAGGAGGTTCAGGAGTTTTGTTTCACCAGTGGAGAAATCTTCACAACCGAGGAGAGTTAATAGGGGCATCACGCACACACGCACACGCACGCCACCCCCTTACGCATGTACGCAAGAAGAAGGAAGGCCCCACTGTTGATCTGGATCAATGATGACGTCCAAGGAGGGCCCCTTAACTAAAAGATGGAGTTTTGGTTCCTTAGAGTGGGCCCGATAATCAAGTAAACCTCAACATGAGATCTCATGATTGGGGCCCACTAGTTGAATTAAGTTCATATTTTAGGTTTTGATTATTTATGTTATTTAGAATATCATGAACGCTTTAGATTTTTTTGATTAATTTTTATTTTAGTTTACTTCATCGCCAAGTAATAAGTTACGCATATGGCGTGAGTTTTGGGGTATAGGATTTTTCTTATAAATAGCCATCCCTTGTAATTCTTTTAATTCATTGAAGTTTAATAAAAATTCCTACAAGTTTTTTTCTACTCTCCAGTTTCTAAGTTGTGAAAAAATTCAAGTGGGTGCGAAGCCCTCCCTTTTCGAAGGGCTAACTACCGTGGTATAAATCCACATTCATCCCCATCCGCCCTTACCCTCTTCCATCCATATATCTCACATTCTATAGCCATTCTCGTCTCGAATATATCAGTTTTGTTATGGATCTTCTCCCTACAGTCAGTTTTCAGAATTTGGCCCTGCATTAGGGCTGAAACTTCGGTGGAGTACCGCGCACAGCCCGTAGCTCGGATCGCCCTGAAACTTTAGGAGTTTGGAGCCCACCCCTGGTCGACCAGGGTTAAAAAATCAGTTTTTTGGTGTGGGACCCGCTCGCACGTGCAGCCAGGCTAGTGAGCACATGTGTCAGGCCCTATCCTGCTGTCCGCTCACGGGAATTGTCTCCCAGTTTAGGTTTTCTCTTATTTTCTCATTTTCATACTTATCTTCATAAACCCTAACCCTAGATTGTATTACCCTTAATTTATTTACCTTTTTTTTTTTCACCTTAGGTTCCTTGAGTTGAAATTAGTGAATCCCTTAGATTAGGGACTGATTATTGTTCATGTGTGGATGATTATTTCTTATCTTTAACTATCATTTGGTTCATAATTTTTATTGATCCAGCCCTAACATGCATAAGCTTGGACCCGCATAGATTCTCTTTAATTGAATGTTTGGACTTTCATGTGGGATATGAAATTTGTGTAATTGTTTCTAAATTAACGTGAACTTAAGCCTGAAATCTCGCACATCATATTTGAATTTCATATCCCCATCAGTTATGTAGGTTTATAATAATGTCACAACATCATAACTACTTATTAGTGGAGTGGAGCATGTTTCTCGATTGTGGGTATTTGTTGAATTATGTCAATGGGTGATTGTTACTTATAAATGTAATCTTTATTATTCCAACCTATAGACTATCTAGCCATGATTTTAGGCCCCCATCTTCGTTGTCTGCTTGAATTTATAAATTGACCATGATCAAAGGAAAAAATCTAGCTGAAATCATACATGTTGAATGCAGTTATTGGGCTTCACATTCAAAATCTGGGCCAAGTTACAAATTATGACTTTAAATCAATGGTGGCCATCAACTATCATATATTATTGGCTCATTTAACATGTTTGTTGTGATGAACAACTTGTCATAAGAAAAGAGACTAGGCCCATAAATTGGCCATGTATTATAAAGTCCATATATTTAACACAGGCCTTTAGTGGAGCCCAAAAGGGTTAATTAGCACTAATCCCTCTCTCTAAACTCCATCATACACCATCATCATCATGAGACACCTAATTCTTATGGTTCTAGTGACCGGTGGTTGAAGGAGCCCAAAATCATGAGGATTTTTAGAGAACCAAAAGCGCATTGTCCTCCACCATGGTTGTCGGTTGCGGTAATAGTGGATTTCAATGTCGCTACTATGTTTGTAACAATGGCTCTCATAACTGCAACCATTGTGACTATTTGCAAAAAAAGAAAAAGAAAAAAAGAGAGAGACAATGTTAAGGATTTTTAAAGCCCATAATTGTTCCTACAAACCTAGTATTTAGAGCTGGACACTGAGCCGAATCGATTAGAGCTTGATAGAACTTAGCTTGGTTCAGACAGCAGCTCGAGCAGAGTTCAAGTTCGAGATTTTGAGACGAGTTAAAGTTCGAGCTCCCAAATAAAAGATTTGGATTTCAATGTATTTTAACCAAACACAAATAAGGATTCAACGCATTTCAACCAAATACAAATGAGGATTTAAAATCATCTTGATTCCAATGTAGTTGTGATTTGGATTCCATTGTGTTCTAAATCTAAGCTCCAAAATGGGCCTCGAAGAGAATATAATGGAGGACAAGGGCGACTGAGCTCTCATGGTCAGTGGCTGTTGGCTAGGCGAACATTAACAGCGGTCGGGCTACCAGGGACAATGGTTGTTTACCCAAGATGAGAGAGAGAGAGAGAGGCATAGAGAGATGTAGAGGGTTACCCTATGGCCTCTGCATGTGTGTGTGTGTGTGTGAGAGAGAGAGAGAGAGAGAGAGAGAGAGAGAGATGTCGCCCAGATGGGGTGCTCAGCTTGTCTACGTTTGAGAGGGAGAGAGGAAGAGGCTCGGGTCAGTTGGATGAAGGTGCTCGTGTCATGCCTCAAAATTTGGCACCTGAATACGGAGACTCTGGTCCTAAGTTCTTAGGTATGAGCTTAAAATAAATGCATGTGTGTTCTCATTTAGGTTCACATTCATTCCATATACAAATAATTAGAGTATTGCATTTCTGCTTAGTAGATCCAAAGCAATGTAGAGATAACAAAACCTAAAAATATAGGGTTAATATGCAAAGATACAATTATAAGCATGATGTCCACTAATATAAAATTATACAAATCATAATAAAAGTAACATGAACGAAAAATACAACTACCAAGCGAAAAAAAGCTACAAATCTACTAGGGCGCCCCAATTACCAACTGGTCCTATTCCCGAGTCATCTTTATATGTCAAATAAAAGGCATCAAATGCCAACATAGTGAAGAAATATCCCTAATATTATACTTGGAACATTTTAGTGATGAACATGTTCATGATAAATGCATATTCCTATATATAATGCTCTTAAGCATATTACCTTTAGTGCAAGATACTTAGCAAGTTACACATGTTATCAGCAAAATTAAGAGTGAGAAATGGTAGCATAACAAATAATCAATTTTCTAATCTAGTTGTTAAGTAGATTAATGCTATGATAAGATGATGCATGATGCTTATAATCTAATACTCCCTTAACAAGCAACTTCAACGCTTATTTTGCAGAATGTTAACACTCCCTCAATAAGCGACTCCAATACCTTTCGCAACCAGTTATCCTAGGTTATGCATGAATAACTAAGTGATTATTAATCCCATTTCATATAACATGTTGGTGAAGCTAGGATATCGCTATTATATCACAAGTCATTATCTACATCACGTCACTCGTTATGGCACATAAAGGCTTCTCATCAACGTCCCTTGATCTAAATTAAGCCATCACCTATTATATCTCATAAATCAATAATTTCAAATCTACGAAATGATGCTCAATAGTATGTAAATCAACAAGCTAAGGGTTGTCACTAAAGTGCTTAGTATGAATAATTAATTCAGAGGTGTAGGCTTATCACTCAAAACTAAATCAATACAGAGAAAAGAACTTGTCACCCAATTCCATTCAAACCTGAATCGTTTGAATGGTAATCTGACATGAAATCATCAACTGTCTTTAATGGGGACCATTCAAAAAATAATCTATCACCTCCATTCAAGCTCACTGGTCACTAAGGGGAGGCGCATCACCCCAGCATAAGCCCATATCTTGAACACGGTGTTCATACTATCATGCTCAACTCATGAGTCATTGTAGGATCGTAACGCATTAATGGTTATGAGTAGACTTAAATTAATGGTAATAGTGGTATCCCGACTTCTATCGAATGTTATACAATCACCCAGCATAAGAATAATCGAGCCATGTATTAGACTGATGCGATCGACTACGGAGGACCATAATCAAACAAGCATTGGGTGTAAGGCATCCAGTATAGTTTTAACTACTGTCGATCGTTCGTGTTCAACTTCGATCAGTCGTATAAGTCTGGGATAGCCACCCCAAAGCGGGTCATCCACTTATTTAAATAATTTATGAAGCTCGATTCACCACAACAACAATTAAGATTTAACAACCATGTAAGCGTCATTAAAAAAAAATTTAATATCACGCTAGGGTATACTAATTGAACACATAAATGAATTAATACAATCCAACCAACACCAACACAATCTGACCTATATCAACACCTAACAATTGAATACATATACCATTCAATTTACATCAACACAATTCAATTTATATCAACATTTCTTAACATTCAACATCGAAGAGTTCTAATATTATGAATTTTATATTACTCAAGCATTTCATCAAGTATGTTATTAACTAAATAGAAAACAGACACATTTAATCATTTAAAATGCTAAGTAGAAGCTTGATGGTAGATCTTCACCTTAGAGTTGAAAGCTTTAGATTCGGATGTGGCCCCAGTGTCAAAAATTTGAGAAAAATGCTCTAAACCCTAATTCATTGGCAATCTTATTATTAGTAACTTAAATTTTAACATAATTAGACTTTAATCAAGTGTTAAGGATTTTACCTAACTTAATTTGAGCAAACCCCAATTTGATTCGAGGAGTTGGGGCCCAAAATTGGCATATAACGGCATCGACAGGGAGCCACACCCAAATAGAACTTCCACAATAGTGTGAGCCACTCTTAATCGATCGTCAGGACGCCAAGTCCTAGCATGAACAAACTCAAGGGTTAGGGTTTTATAGAAAACTGTAAATTCTTATAGAAACAATAAGATTATTGTGAGATTCATAAAATTGAACCTAAAAATACCTATATTAGGTAGTGAGATCTAACTCTTACCTTTAATTACTGACATAAGGGATCTATCAAAAGATTTTGGAGTGGCTAAGACATCAATCAAATGAGAAAAAAAGCAAAGGGTACACAAACCCTCACAATCCACACCCAACTTCTCTCTCTCTCTCTCTCTCTCTCTCTTTCTCTCTCTCTCTCTTTCTCTCTCATCTCTTATATCTCTTCTTAGGGCATAAATTTTAATGGGGACAAGGGGCTACCCCTATTAGCCCTTTTATAGCACAAAAGTGGCGTAAATGGCCCTAATCGTCAAGTGTTAGGTATACTAATTATATCATTGGTTATTTATAATTGTTTAGGTCTGGAAAATGTATGAGTCAATCTAAGTTGTAAGATAGTTGCTCTAAGTGGTAATTTAAGTAAGTCGTTGATCGCCTCACAAATCGGATATATTGATCAACGGTTATGATCAAATGTCAGTTCGACGGTTACTGATCGTCGATCGAGGCCGCAACTTTACGGATATGTAGAACATTACTCTAGGTTAGCTTCCTAAGTTTGGTTGCGATCTAATGGCCCAAAAAGCCACAAATTTATCATAAATATCGAATGTGAACAATTAACTTAAGTTCCTATTGATTTCAGACCTGCATCACACAACACATGTGTTGCCCTTTGACTCCAAATTGAGAAATTTTGCATGCCGCTTAAGCCAAATGTCTGTGATGGACATCAATCTAGACAAATGTCTTTCTATAGTTTTAGGTTTAGTGGACCACTAACAGGCGATAATTTAGGCATTTTTGGAATTGATTAAGTAACAAGATTTCTCATATTGGGTGATTTAGATTTGAATTAGTTAATTTCATAATACAGCCTATTCGTAATTAGTAAAAATGATGATTTGGCTCTTTAATCATGCTAGTTAAGAACCCTAATTTGACTATAATTGAAACTAACCGAATTAGTCAAATATACTAAAAATAGAAAATTCTAATTTAATCGTATACGATGATTCCTAAAATTATTAGAAGCAATTCTCAAGAAGACACCGAATACAAAAACTTTAAGATGAAAAATATATGCCCGACCCATCAGCGACATGCAATTACAATAATTTTGAGTTTCAATAGATTTTTTCTTGTGAAAGTTGTGGACACTTTTAGTTATTGAATTATTTTTATAATTTTTATAGATATTCATCATCAAGTTTACTTTATCCCCACCAAATTTCATTCTATTTCACATTTTATAAAAATTCTTAAGATTTTAGAAATACCACCTGCATAAAATCAATGATTTTCTATATAGTTTTCAAAATATCCTAAAATAAATCTCATTTTAATTTTATTTTAATTTTTGTTTTTATTTTATTTTGTAAAACTAGGCTCATCAAGATTCGATCTAGCTTTTATATCACCTAAATTAGAGTTGTATTGAAGGAGATTTTTTTTAAATATATTAAATTTAGGGTACTAAAACCGCCAATTGTCAAACATCATTGTTCACTTCTGAAAAGTTGTGACGGTGGCACCATGGATGCAACAATGGCACCATCAACTACTATTCAAATTTTGATGGTGCCACTGTTGGGCTGACAATGGCACCTTCCAGGTCTGTCCAAAAACTTCCTTCTTCTTTTTTTTTGATAAAATGGTGGCATTGTGGAATACACGATGACACCATGAAATGCTATCCACTCTTTGCAAAATTTGAACTTCCACTCATTTGGATAGTTTTAGTGGACCCAATTTATTTTAATAAAATGGTGGCATTGTGGAATATCACTACTTTGGGTTCCAAACACATGTGAATACATGCACAAAATATGCATTCAAATTGAAAAATCAAAAGTAATGTCCAATGACATTAAATTCCCAAGTTGGCAAAAATTTAGAGCGTTGTTACAGCTCAGCTGCTCGGCTACTTGGACAGACAGAGAGAAGGGGGTTCGGGATTGCTCGAGTCGATTAAGGCAAAAAAGGGGGCTCGAGATGGGAGTGCTCGGGTCGATTAGGGAAAAAATAAACTAAAAGGGGGTTGAACATGTTTTATATTATATATAATATAAATAAATATAATTAAGTTATATTTTGAGTTGAGTCGAGCTAAACCGAACTGAGTTGATTTAGGCCGAGCTTCGAGTTGAGTCAAGTTAAGCTCGGGCCAGCTCAGACTCGGCTTGAAAATTTTTCGAGCTCAATAAAATAGCTCGGCTCGACCCAAACCCAATTTCAAGCCAAGTTGAGTGGAGCTTTTCCAAGCCGAATTGAGCGAGTTAACCGAGCTAGCTAGGTTCGTGTCCAGTTCTACCAGTAATTAGGTGCATATAAAGGGTCTTCATCCCCAACCGAATATCACCACCATTGGCCACCATGGATGAGGCTTAAAGCACCATCTATCACACACACACACGCACACAATCACTCTCTCTCTCTCTCTCTCTCTCTCTCTCTCTCTCTTTGATTCTATTCGCAACAGTGACTTTCATTGTCACTATTGTCGATAGCAGCACGTTATCTACCATTGTTGGGTTATCCCAAGTTATTCGGTTTGAGATCATTTATAAATATTAATCACAGAAAACCCAACTCAATCTTCTTTATAATTGGTGCATAATCCCACTCTAATACTACAAGTAAGTTATTTATCAAATTGTCATGCACTAAATCACAAAGGGAAACTAGGAAGCATACCTAAGTATATGCCATTAACGCGTGCAATGGTGCTTATCAGAATGAAGGATTGCATACTTGTTCTTTAACGGGAAAACTATTCATATGAGTTCAATCGGGGATCAAGTGTTCATTTTATATGGTGTTTGGTTGGTAGTGAGTCTTACCCATCGACGGACTTGCCCCTGAGAGCTTCCATACCTTTCTCTCGATTGGGGGAGAGAGAGAGAGAGAGAGAGAGAGAGAGAGAGAGAGAGAGAGAGAGAGAGAGAGCTTAGCTTAAACAACCTAGGATGTAATCCTATGTTGTGTGCACCACCCCTGTGGGATTCACCTAAATCCCAATTTAAATATGCCTACATTAATAATATCATGTGTGGCTCATAATTCTTACATTCCTAAGTTTATTAATTTAAGGTTAGTTTTATTAGATTTGGAGTTTGTTTAGAGAACCTTTGCTTGGATTAATCAACCTTTGTCCATGTTTGTCATGTCCACGAATGCCATAAGTTAAATTCTCATAATCTCAATTCCAATGACATCAAGTGGAGTTAAGTCAAGTGGAATATATTGGATGAGTTTCTCAAAATTTATTTCCGAGTATGTTGACTTTTTACTATTTAGAGTATAAAAATGGGATTTTGATCGTACTGGCATCGTTGTATGGTCAAATTCTCGAAAGAGATTCCACCTTACAAATATTACGAGGGTGGCCTCCTAACAGGTCTTGAGAAGTTTTTTTTTATACCAAATTGCCCTTGTCCTTGGTTCAGTAGTTGTGCATTTTTTTACTGAATAAGAAGTTATGTCGTATTTAATGCTGAGAAAGTGACGTGTACGGAAACCTTTTTTGGGTGTCGGGAAGGTCCAACTCATGGGGCCCACATTGATGTATATGTATAATCCACACTGCCCATCCCTTTTGTCATACCATTTTAGGGCTGAGGCCCAAATATCAGCTAGATCTAGAGCTCGTGTGGGCCACATAATAGAAAATAATGGTGATAGCGACACCCATTGTTGAAACTTTCTAAGCTCACTGTGATGTACGTTAAAAGTGGACATTGCCCAAGGCACAACTTTTTGGGCCCACGACAAGCTGGCCGACAAGGTGGATGGAACAGATCACCCGATTGTGGGCATTGACCTCTATTATTTAAAAATAATCAAATTATTAATTACATGAACCTGACAACCACGACCCTTACTACATTATAACCATGACCCTTACCACATTACAACCACGACCCTTATCAATCCTTACCACATTACAACCATGACCCTTACCACATTACAACTAGTTCATCCTCATGGTAAGGAGTTTATGAGCATTTGGGCCACTTTATGAACAGTTTGGATTGTACATAAACATCATAGTGAAGCCTTGAAAAGTTTAAATGGTAGGCAATTCCTTTTAACTATTTTTAGTTGTGTGGTCCGCTTGAGTTTCAAATCTGTCCACTTTTTTGTCTCATGTTTGAAAATTACCTTCCAAAATGAATGGATGGAATGAATTTTCCACAAATATCACGGTAGGCCCAACATAGCTTATGGTGGTATAAACCACCTGGAAAAAGCTTTTCCCTCGAAATCAGTATCAATGTAATGTGACGCAACGCAGGTAGGGTAACCAGACCTATGTAGAGATGGATGGTTTTATTGAGCCCACTATGATGTATATATTTTATCCTCGCTGTCCATTCATTTTGAAAGATCATTTTTGTAACACCCTGAAAATCGGGGGTCGTGTATAAACTCAACTCCCGAGTTCCAGACCGTCACTTATGCAACAAAAATGATTATGATTCAATGTTGTTTGAGTTAAAGCATTCACATGAGTAAAAGTATACCAAAACTGCAATTCATACTCCAGATCCAGTGATAAAAGCAAGCGGAAGACTAAAGAATATACATATCACTGTATGGAAAACAAAATAGATCTCAACTGTCTCCAAAGTATGAATACATCTCTGAGTCTCGTATACATGTAAATAAACAGAAATCAAATGTTAAAAATAGTCCCACTGAGAAGTCCCGTCAATCCAGGCCACCTAAGTAAAGCCGTCGTGGTACTGCAAATATGAGAACTCGTCCTGGTCCTCATCATAATCCGGCTCTGCCTCCTGAATCACTGTCTCACCTGCATCTAAGACAGGGTCTGGTGGGTGTTACAAACACCATTCCGTAACGTGGGAGTGAGTAGCTAACTCAGTGGAATAATAGAGCAAAGATTAGCATGTTCTCAAATCAATCATGCGATATAGTAAAGTAGTAAATCAAACATTCCTAATACTGTTGTTAATGCAATATGACATGACATGATGGATGCCCTCACCGACATTCTCCCTCATACGGCACCATTTGCGTTCGCGGCATGCTTGCGTACCGCTCAGTGCTCCACATCTTCCAGGCACATGCAATGTGATGGTGATATGATTACCGAGTTATTATTAGTCCATTCAAACAGCAGGATTGGAAAACTAAGGTACTTCCCTTATATCAATCCCAACACAGATCCTGTCTAGGGTCGTCACTCCTAGTAATCTCATACGATGTATATTTTGTAGGTCACTGTAAGGGCTGCCAGGGCTGTTGCTCGCACTCGTTGCACCGCTCCCCCATCACCTTATCAATACAGGCCTACTGTACTTTTATCGCTACGGAAGGGTCGTCGCCTCCCGTAGACTCAGAATACGCTCGCGGTCACTACAAAGGACTCGTCGCCTGATCAGTGTAGGCCGACAGCAAGAATATAGTGTCCCATACCACCATAATCTGCTCACGAGTCATAGGTGCTCACTGGTCACTAAGGGGAGGTTTGTGGCCCCAGCGTAGGCCGACAGCTCAACCACGGTGTCCTATACCACCATGCCCGGCTCATGAGTCTTTATGGATCAAGGTACCATAGTTAATAGGGTTTACAGTGGTAAGTTCAGTACCCTAGGTTCAAGCAGTTATGACTCATACAAGGTGAACATACAATGGCCAGTCGGGTTACTTGATGGGCTCGACTAGCATGAACGCATCTCAAGTCGAACGACATGAAGTGCGTAAAGCACCTCGTGTGGCCTAACCACTGCCGCCAACTCCAAAACACGACTCGCGTTCATCGACATGTCGTTCGTGACAAAAATAAGCCAACCACGAATTTACTCGGTTGCCGACTGCCTGGACTAGGTATAGTCCCAAACATTTATGAATACACATCAGCAATCATGTAAGAGTAATGAAAATGAAATACAACAATGTGAGCATGTTAACACATGTTATAACATACAACTTAAGTAAAACATCTAACACATGCATTTCATACATATAATGAAATCATGCATATAGCTAACATGTAGGAAATCATTTACATCAGCATATTGTTTGAGAATTCAATCTCAAACTAGTTCATAACACCATTTAATTCAATACATACTAATATAAACATTTATACAAACATTTAAACTACACACTTAAGTCTACATATAGTATGTCGACTCAAAGTGCGCATTTGGGTGAATCTCTTCGCCAAACTAATTATACACGCATTTCTAGTATCCTAATGCGACAAGAAGCGATGTCAATCACATCAGCAAAATATGGATGAAAACAGTATTTCCTACAAATGACTAAAATGCCCTAAATCTCATATTTTTCGTCTGCTTACGAAACAGGAAACGGACAGCATGTTGTACATGTCAAACGGCGTTGCGGTCAATAATCTACTATTAAACGACATTGAAAGCGTTGAAAATAGTCAACAAAGCGTCTAAAATCTGCACCTTTTCTCCTATAAGTGTATTGATTCGAACGGAGCGTGTACGCTTCGTCTACGGCGAACCGGGAACCTATTTTACAAGATGTATCAGCTACTATGCTAAGGAACTAAAGGAACCTTAAATCAGCAAGTATTTGGGGTATTTGCTTACCTAGAATCGCGGCGAAATCGTCGGGAAAGTGATTGAGGCGCGTTGCTTAAGCACGTGCAACACGTAGTGCAAGCAGCAGGAAATTCTCTCCCACTCTCTCTCACAATCTCTCACATTTTCTCTCACACCAGCTAGGGTTTCTAGAAAATTCGGATGGGTGAGAGAAGTGAGGGTTTAAGCCCCTTTTATAACTAAAACTTGTCCAAAACAGGCTTGGGAACAATGTTCACTTGATGCCTAACCAAATCGGGGCTGTTTCGGTCCAAAAAGATATTTCTGGAGGTCCCCTGGCCGAACGCGATCGGACTTAAGTTCATGCATGTCGGATGTCACTCACATCCCATTTTCAGACCAGTAGTGTTCGTAGATCGCACGTGACGGTTCAGTTTCAGTTCAGTGGTCACCGCACGTAGATCAGGCCTACAAGTCTCATGATATGAAATAGAAATTTTTCCTGATCCAAGGTTGTAATTTGGCTGAATTCTGACGGTCAGAACGCTTAATAATAACGTGTCACGGCCCAAACTCAGAAACCGGGCTCACAAAATTTTCGATCGCCGAATCTGGCGCTGACAGCCTCCGTAGTACCCCATTCTCGGATCCCAGCACCCATATACCAGGTTCCGATCCTGGGATGCTACAAGGAGGATTTCTACTATCCATTTAATTCGTAATGAGCATAACCATAAGCATAACCCACGAACAATAACCACAAGAACACCATCACAAAATTCACTATGATCAAAAACTTTGAGTACAAGGTGTATAAAGGGAAATACAAGATAGTGCTAATAACAAAACTCCAAAAGCTCGACTGCATGCTTCTGCTGCTATTATGCTACGGCTGCGTCCTGACGTCACCTGCACGCATCAATCGTGCATAAGCTTATAGAAAGCTTAGAGGGCGGTGTAAGTGTATGCGCAATACGAGCGTGCTCAGAATGCAAGGTCAGAATAATGTTGTAATGTGCTGATGAGTACATGAATACAATCAGCCGTACCAAGGCTATGCAGTGCAAGATATGAATGCGATCGGCCACATTCAGGCCATGTGATGCAGAATGTAAGTCAAGCATGTCAATCCTCATCATATACCAGTACAGTTCTCATTCTAGATAATCACCGGGGTCCAGTACACTCTACGCCAGCTTGCCGTCCCTATCCAAACGCACAACTGGGAGAGCAGAAGAGACCTCACTATCCACCTGCCAATATCGGGCCCGGCTCATCGATAGCGGACCGATTCCTCAAGCTGGTCAAACTCAACCTACAAGTTACCCCCTCACTCAGGTGGGTAAGGTCACACCCCTTTCCAACCGACCACGACACAGTGGGAGACGCGACCTACTGGTATACGGCCCTCGCGTGCTCATGTATCCACTCGGTCTCGACGTTGGAGTCATCCTCTTGTACCATCGGGTTTAGGGATTTTCACCCAGGGACATCTATGGCGCCCGTATGCTAGAACCAAACATTTTCGGTATCCAATCCAGCCACCCATGATGCATCTGTGGAGGCTATGGCCCTGATGTCGCTAGGGCATACAATAATCACAATCATACAAATCAAGTGCATGAGTCACACTACCAGTCATGCAGCAATCATACGTATACCATGCACTCATGTAGGGCAACTCCGCCTACCAGGGAGCCCATAAACAGTTCGCTCGAAGGCATATGCTATGATCAGTCACTTCTCATATCAGTCATACATATGATGCGTATGATAATGAATCATGAATCTATACTAAGCATGTATATAGAGATGGGCTCTGCGTATAATTGAGATGGGCCGAGATAGCCTACTTATTACAAGTATGGGCCTATTAGTGGGCCTTAGGGAGAGTGACAATGCGGACATTTAACCGACGTCATCCTTACAATGTGGGCATCTAACCATCATTGTTCCTAAGACATTACTTACTATAAATATCTTTATATACCATGGAGGGATCATGCATTGCAATGGACCTAGTTGCACTCAATTGGGTCTTAAGTACATCAATTAGGCCGTATCATATGGGCCTTACATTCATCAAGCGGATCACCTCAATGAGCCTCACCAATGGGCCTGAGGTCCTTTGCAATGGGTTATAACCCATGGGCCTTAGAATTCATTAAAAATGAGCCCAATCACATGAGCTTTATGTGCATCAAATGGGCCTAATCACATAGGCCTTATATATACTAAAGTGGGCCTCAACAATGGGCCACAAATACATCAATTGGGCCTACACACATGGGCCCATAAATAACAAAGTGGGCCTTAGTGGGCGGGCCACAAATACATTAAGATGGGCCTCAACAATGGCCTTAAAATGGTCTCAAAATGGTTGGATGGTTTAGATGAAACTCATGCATCATGGTAGGCTCCCATGTGGGCCCACTATAACATTTTTTTCCAGCCAATCCTGGGCCCACTGAAATGCTTATTTGCCACCCAACCTGTTGTTAAGGCCGTGTGGCAAGGGGCCCACCAAAATGTTTATTTTACATCCCACCTGTTGATAAGGCCATGTAGCAAGGGGCCCACCAAAATGTTTATTTTCCATTCAAACCTGTTGATAAGGTCATATAGACCCAGGGCCCACCGAAATGTATATTTTCTACCCAACCTGGGTCCACTGTACTATTTATTTGCATCCAAACTGTTCATTGAATCACATGGCCTAGGGCCCACTGTAATGTTTATTGCCATCCAAACCTGTTCATAACGTCACGTGGCCAGGGGCCCACGTGATGGACAGCGTGGACACAATACATACATCTGAGTGGGGGCCACCGTCCACTGCCGTGGACGGACGGCGTGAGTAAAACGCTTGCATCACAATGGGTGTCACCACCCACTGTTGTGTACGGTGTGGTATGACCACAGTGGGTCCCATGTAGGGCCCACCAAAGTGTTTATTTGCAATCCAACCCGTCCATTACGTGTGTCCCACCTGTTTGAGGCTTCACACCAAGTTTTAGCCACATTCAAAATTCAGGTAGGGCCCACGAAGTGTTTTTATATGATTTAGGCATGTCTTCACATGATTTGGATGGTATGGCCCACCTGAGTTCAGTTTGTGGATGATTTTTGGATTCAACGTACCATTCAAGGGGACCTATTAAATGAACGGTATAGATGTAAAATATACATCATGGTGGAGTCTACAAGTGGGCCAATGCGGCCACCCTTTTTAACGTGAATGTCTCTGGACTCATGGCACAAAGTCATGCCAAAAAGAAAATTATTTTTTTATCCTAGGTGGGACCCACATTAACCAGATCTACCCCATCCATTGCATGTGTTCCACAAAATTAGGCATCCAAACCAAGTTTCAGCCACGTCCAAATTTCAGATAGGTCCCACCAAATGCTTTTGTATGTTTCAGGCATGTCTTCACATGATTTAGATGGTATGGTCCACTTGAGTTCCGGATTGGTCCCAAATTTTGGCTCAACGCCTAAATTAATCTGAGGAAGATGGTGGAAGGCTTGGATTAAATACACGCATTAAGTTGGGGCTTACAAGAGTGGCCCACCATTTCCCTTCTTTTCCTTTCTTTCTTTTTTTTTTTTGTTGGACGTCCAGACTCCTCTGGACGTCAAGTAGGCAAATGCATGCATGGATTTTCTTTATTTTTGTTTTCCTAGGTGGGACCCACATTAAATAGATATACTCCGTCCATTGCATGTGTCCCACAAAATTAAAGGTCCAAACCAAGTTTCAGGTGGGTCCAAGCTTCTGGTGGACCCCAACAATCATTTTTCCAAGTTTTAAAGGAAAATACTAGTATTCTTAATACCACGGCTCGTCAGATGATTGGATCAGTCTCATTTTTCGGTTCAACACCTAAAATGATATGAAAAATGGAATGGACGACGTGGATTGCATACATACATCAAAGTGGGGCCTGCATGCAAGGTCCACCCCAAAGCAACCCCTTTTTTTTTTCTTTTTTTTTTTCTTTCTTGTCAGTACACGCCCATGCCGCCTGTACACATACTCCATGATGGCCAACACGCCCGTCCAGCGTCCAGGGATGCTAGACGGCATGGATAAATACATCATCATGGTGGGTCCCACATATACATGGCCCACCATATACATATATATGTGTAATATTAATATAATATAATATATATGTATATATATATACGTATCATATCACCTAAAGTGTGGTGGGCCACACCATTTGATGAATGGAGTAGATTTATCATGAATTGGTGGGGCCCACTTCATTTTAGGAAAAGGATAAGGAGAGAGAGAGAGAGAGAGAGAGAGAGAGAGAGAGAGAGAGAGAGAGAGAGAGAGAGAGAGAGAGAGAGAGAACAATAGACGGTGATGGTGGGGCCCCGCCACTATGGGCCCCACATAATACAAATCATACATAAAAAAATGGGTCCCACCAATAAGTGGTCCCTAAAAAGAATTTAACGGTGGATCACCCACCTCTAAGCCTCCTCCTTGCTCCCTTGGCCTCCAATGCTCCTTACCTTCGCTTTGGACAGTGGATGATGGACCTTTGATGGTGTGGATGAGAGATGAGAGGGTGGGCCACACTTGGCCTTTGGGAAAGCTTGGGAATGCTTGGACGTATGAAATTTTTGCTCGGAGAGATTTTTTTTTGAGAAATGAGGGAGAGAGAGAAGTGATGGGTTGATAAGAAGTGATGGAGTGATGTGTGATGGGTTTGGTGATGGATGAAGTGATGTGAGAGTGGACTTTGGGTTGCTTGTGTAAGAGAAAAGTATGGGCATGACATGGGTTAGTTGTACTTGGGTGTGGAGTGACTTGACTTGTACTTGACATGAGTGATTGATTGATTGATGGGACATCTCGTAGAGATTCCCTCATGATTCGCAACGTGCGGTGTTTTCTTCGAATTGAACCAGACTGACATTTTTTAGCCTGGGTATCGGGTCGGTGCGCGAGTCGCGGCGTTAGAACTGCGATGACGGTGCTGTCGCTAAGGTATAGGTTTCAAATTTAGCTGACTTTGACATACATGTCTCAGCTTAGGATCGTGCGCAAACATCAGAAAGTGGTCGAGGATTGCCGAATTTGACCGGAAGGATCGCGGGAATCGACGGAACAGTACGAACTAGGATACGGGTCTTACATAACGCGTCAAGTCGTGTGCCAGATTTAAATTTCAAATTCCAAATCTAACCCTATTCTCACCCTCTTCACTCCAGGCTCAATGAAATAGCCTCTGAATGTCAGTTGGACTTGATTTTCGAAATGATTGTTAAGTCCAGCTAGGCGGTTATAACGGTCTAAGATTGTAGATATCGGACTTTCGACGCGCGGTATAGATCCAATACAAAGTTTCAAAGAGGTCATGAGAACAAACCGGTTTAGAGTTTGATCCGAGGTTTTAGAGTATTATAGCGACATTGGTTCTACTCGCTTTGGGTCTTGTAGAACGTATTTAAAGTGATCAGGGACTATTTCCCAGCTACTCTAGCGTTGCGCTAGCTAACTTATACTTATTTTCCAAAGAAATTAATCCCACGCGATTTCTAGTCGAGTTGGTACTCGAGTCCAAGTACGGATTTTTTCAGGGCGTTACAATTTTATAGAATGAGCTTAAAAATGAGGCATATCAAAGGCTCGTGTAGACCACACCATATAAAGTAGTGAAATTGAAAACTTACCATTGAAAACCTTTTCGGGGCCATAAAATTTTTGGATGTAACTCATTTTTTAGCCCATGACATTAAATTCAGTTCTAAAACCAATGGACAAATTGGATTCGACACATAAATCACGATAAGACCCACAACCCTTATAACATGACAACCTCGACCCTTACTACGTTACAGCCACGACCTTGACAAATCACATGACAACCTCGACCCATATAACATGACAACCACGACCCATCTAACATGACAACACAATCTATATAACTTGACAACCATGACTCATATAACATGACGACCTCGACCCATGACAAGCACAACCCATATAACATGAAAACCACGACCCGTATAACATGACAACCACAACCCATATAACATGACAACCACGACTCATATAACATGACAACCATGACCTCGACCCTTATAACATGATAACCTCAAACCTTACCACATTACAACCACGACTTTAACCCTTATAACATACCACCACGATCTCGACCCATATAAGATGACAACATCAACGCTTACCACATTACAATCATGGTACCAATGGCTACTGACTAAAACATTCTTTCACTACGGGTTTAATTTGTAACCTTTGATCCATTTTTGGTTGAGTCGGGGTTGTCATGTGTTAAGGGTCGGGATTGTCATATGTTCACTTCCTTTACTACAAAATGAAAGGCTAATCATTGGTACCATTGCCTAAGGCTAACAATGAGATGATCTGTTCCGTCCACCTTGTCGGATAGCTCGCCATGGGACCAAAAAGTCCTGACTTGGGTAGTGTTCACTTCTAACAAACATCACAGTGAGCCTGAAAAGTTTCAACAGTGGGTGTCACTGTCACCATTGTTTTCTATTATGTGGCCCACATGATTTCTGGATTAGGCTGATATTTGGTACATAGCCCTAAAATGGCACAGCAAAAAGGATGGACAACATGGGTTATACACATATATTAATGTGGGCCCCGCGAGTTGGACCTTGCCCATGTCAAAAAAGACTTCCATCCGCATCACTTTCTCAACATTAAATAAGACGTAATTTCTTATTCACTCAAAAACTGTACAACTACTTAACTGAAGATAAGGGTGTTTTGGTCCGAAAGAATTTCCAAAGTTTGTTGAAATGCTATCCTCAAAATATTTGGAATGTGGAAGATCTTTGGAGAATTTGACTATACTACAATGCTAGTACGGTCAAAACCCCTATAAAAATATGTAAACATTGTCATGTCTTGGTAAGTGAGGTAAGTTTTGTTATGTTTCATTGAATATTTTTCAGTTAAAGAGTTTTTTCCAGGTCTAAAACAAGTTGCAATGAAATTAAGTTTTTTCGAAGAGTCATCCACCATCCTATTTTTGGATAATCCCGGTCTGGCAACATGAGATTTACAGTTTTAGGTTTAGACTTTAGGCCCTAGAGTATGTTTTGAAAATCTTTCATGTCTGTCTTTCATCAGTGCTAGTCCACTCCGATAGTTGTATATGGTCCAATTAATAACTGGTGCGGTGCGCGAACTGTCCTAATGGCTAAATCTCTCAACTCATTCCAATCATATCACCTTAACCAAATAAGATAGTAATAAAAAAAACATTTATCTCTTGATATGGTGAGCCACACCCAAGCACTCACTATCCCAATGATATGGCCAGTTAATAATAGGGTGGGGTGCACGTGTAAGATAAGAATGGACGGCTAGAAAAATATCATCACTAGTCCAAATTCAATATACCCCCATGGCCCACCTGACGATTGAACTGATCTAATCACCTTATTGAGTTGAGCTTATACAAGTGGGCTCCACCTAAAATTATATGGAACTGACTTCTTAAACTCGTGCCAACATGGTGCATGA
The DNA here is from genome assembly GCA_037074715.1 of Magnolia kwangsiensis. Classification (NCBI taxonomy): domain Eukaryota; kingdom Viridiplantae; phylum Streptophyta; class Magnoliopsida; order Magnoliales; family Magnoliaceae; genus Magnolia; species Magnolia kwangsiensis. Next base: position 108,463,091 of record CM073577.1, on the reverse strand, counting down.
GCAGTGAAAAAGGGGGGATCATGGTTCAGTGATCCGGGCCGTTGGTCTGTTGGGTCTGTTCGAGGATGGCCGATGCTCCTAAAATCTCCATGATGCCCCCAGGAACCTCTACCCTAGTTGGACTTCTTTCACACTCACGAGACTTAAACGATATGATATGATGAGTGCCCCGGCATTACTCATGTAAGGAGATCACAATTAAATTGGGCCCACCTGTATGCCCCGGTTTAGATTTCCAGCGGCTGTGAGAGAGAGAGATTTCCATATCCAAACACGTTGTACATTCAATATTATCAAACTTACAAAGCATCCAATATCCACACATGTGATACACATGCAAAGGATCTGGGCCTGAGGGACAATATCACACTCTAATCCTAGCCACTGATGGGAGGACTCCCGGCATTTGAAGATAGAGTTGAACTAGCGGTCAAGTTCAATTTGCAAAATCATCTCATAGATGGATAAGATCATCTCCCTAGTGTTATTCTCGGCACTTGATATCAATGCACAACAGGAGAACAAATGAACAGTCATGATCTTGTACACGTGTGTCGATTTACCATAATCCAGAACTAAAAATTTAGATGCTTTATATATATATATATATATATATCTTATCTTAAATGCTCTAGAGCTTAAAGAAACCAACAAAAGGCATGACAACAGATCCAATCCATAAACTCCCATTTATCTCCTCAACTTCACTAACAAACCTCAAAACTTTCCCACCTCTATCTTCCAACACCTCCAAAACCTCACCTTCCTCACTCAACCTCAGTGCCATCGCATCATTCCCACGCCATCTAACCAGATATGAATAGAATTGCTCGATGTTAATGGGAAGTAGTCTAACTAATGCATCACCTACCAACGGAATTGAAAGAATCCATTCCAAGATCTTTCCTCTTTTCGAATGTAATGCCACCCAAAAGTCTCCACTCGGGCTCCTCCTGATGTTGTCTGGGAATCCAGGGAGCTGGGAAAATACCTGAATGGTTCCGGCCTTTGAAGTTCGAAGCCAAAACCTTAGAATTCGGCAAGCAGTGGTCTCTGAGATTAGGAGGAAGGAGCCATCTTTACTAAGCGTAATGCCGTTTGGGAAGGACAAGCCATGTAGAAGAACTGTTGCTTGTTTTGTTTCCAGACTGTATTTCATCAGCCTCCCCGTTTTATCCCCGCTAATTACCGTTGACAAGAAATGCCTGTAAAAATCTTTGTTAATACTAGCATTGATAGAGTGGGAATATGTGAATCTATAGCACAAAAATAAAAAATCAGGGTTATTTATTTATTTTTATCAGAACCGAATATGCAAATTACTGTTAACTGAGTGTTACAAGAATCCTTTATAACCCTAAGCTCTATGGGCCCACCACAATGTCTGTGTGACATCTACTCCATTCATCTGTTCCACTTTAGATCATTTTAGGATGTTATCCCAAAAATAAGCCTTTTCCTCAAAACCCAATTGGACCACATAGGAAATTGTGGGGATGGACATGCGCACTGGTGAAGCCTTCTTGTGGGCCACGGATGTTTATATGCCGTCCAACCTGTAGTTTTTAAGGTGATTCCCATATAGATAAGGGGAAAAACAAATAAACATTACAATGGGCCTTAGGAAGTTTTTAAAGGGGAACGTTCAATCAACACTGATTGATTGTGGTGTCGACCAACTTGGATTGGGTTCTACCTCATTTTTGGGTGCATGCATTAAAACTAGCTTTAAAAATGGATGAACCGTGTGGTTAAAACACATACATTATGGTGGGGCCCACGGAGCTTTGACAGTAGCTAGCTGCAGATGCTCGAATCACTAGCAAAACCGCGTCCAGTTGAACCGGAGGTTAGACAACCGGATATGCAAATTGATACAACTGGCTGTTGCAAGAATCCTTTTTTTAGTATGACCCTACAATGTCTGTATGACACCTACTCCATCCATCATTTTCGTATGTGATTCACAAATAAGGCAGATTCAAGACCCAAGTGGGCCACATTACAGGAAAACATAGGATAGAAACATGCACCGTTGAAGCCTTTATAGGGCCCATCGTGATGTTTATAAGCCACCCAACCAGTTTATAAAGTGTTTCCCACCTAGATGAACGGAAAACACAGATATGAACCTGATCCAACTTAATGCCATCCGAGAAGGTTTCATTTGTAAGCATTCAATCAACATTGTTACTAACGAAGTAGCTCACTGGAGTTATGAACCAACCTAAATTCAATCCCAACCAATGGATGGAACCAATATAGCGAAAGCGGAAGCGGATTGCCTACTGAATAAACTGTGGGGTCCACCATGATTTATATATTTTATCCAATCTGTCCATACATTTTACCAGATCATTTTATGTGCTTGTCTAAAAACCAAAGCATATACCATGCTAAAATGGACCACAACACAGGAAACAGTGTGAATTGAATGTCTGCTGTTGAAAAATTCTTGGAGGCCACGGAAGTTTTGGATCAAGATTGTATTTGTTTTTCTTTCCCTTTATCCATGTTTGTGTGATCTTATGAACAGTTAGGATGACAAATAAACATCACTGTGGGGCCTAGCAAGGTTTCAATGGTGGAAATCATTATTTCCACTGTTTCCTATGGTGTGGTCAAGGCTAAGGTTCAATTTTAGTTTTGACCCCTAAAATGAGCTGAAAAAACGGATGGACGGTATGGATAAACCACATACACTCACAGTGGGCCCAACAAAGTTTACTTAGTGCGGTATGTAACTCAGTAGACAATCCGATTTCAGCCAAAGCTGTCATAGTTGGGTCAACTGAGTTTAGGGTTACAGGGGATTCCTGCCCGATAGAACCAACTGGTTTAGTACAGTCTGGGTTTTAAAACAGTGTTACACGTGGGTTTTCAATTCTACCAAGTGGAGTGCATGGTTGACAATCCTACAAATATATAGTTAATGCCACTAATACCACAATAGTCCTGGGTCAAGCTCCATGGCTAAGTGATAGATTGATGGTTTCAACACTGACATCATGGGATTGAGTGCTCATGTGGTATATAAAAAAGGCCCAAACTCAACAAGCTCATCAATAAAGATTGTGCTTGATATTTTTATTTTTTTGGTTAGCTCGTTAGTACACCTACTGTTAGTTCACACTTCATTGTTAGCCACCCCCACTAGAAAATCAATACCAAGACCTCAGTGTTGAAATGAGGCATCTTTCACTCAGTCTGCCACTTGAGCTATGGATTAGGATGTAAGAATGTGCTTTCTAAAGTGGCCAAACCGAGCTTTGAGTAGCAGCTTACCTCAGTTCAAATTTGGTTGGACTCCTCTAGCCGTATTGGCCGGCTCAGCTCGGTTTGGTCAGTAGCTTGGGCCGAGCTAGAGCTGAGTTTGAGTTCGAGCTTTCAAGTCAATTCTTTTGTAATCTCGCATTGTCGAGTTGAGTTCGTATTTAAACTTATTTAAAGTATAGTGAAGTTGAGAATTGTGGAACCCCAACATGTAATGTATGTAAAATCCAATGAAAAATCAAAGTCGACTTATAAACAAAAAGTGAAAATGTTACAAATTTATAGTATTTACAACATCAACTTAATATCTTCCATAGGAAGAGTGCCTTCTAGACATATAAATATAGTCATGTCCATGATAATTACCTCCTACATCGGAACCAGTTCCATCACTTTTGCCATTTGATCTATCCTTAAATGTGTTTTTCTTTTTTCCTTTCACTATAAGAGATTTGTTTGTGAGCTCGAGCTGCTATCTAAATATTCATATATGTACTCGTTCACCTCTCTTGAATCAGAAGGTAGAACAAACTTTCCATCGTGCTCTTGTATAGATTCAATTAGATTTTTTTAAGCTTTATTTGTGAGTTAATTTATACAGAGTGCCCAACACCCAATAAAACACGCCATGACTACAGAGAAACTTCAATGTTTTGTTACTTTTCTTCTTTTTTCTTGTGCTTAATCTTACTTCAACAATATGTTGTCTTGAAAGACATCGTTGATCTCTAAAAGCACCTTCAATGCTACATTTCAAGGTGAGTTGTAATTACTCTTCTTCCCATGCTAATAATCCAGCTTCGCCCTTTAACTCTTCCCTACTAGTTCACTCTACTCAACATTCACCAATTAAAACTCTTGTGGAACGTTTGGATGTGGTGGAAAGTTTCTTATTTGAATTTAAAATAGCCTGAAAAAGATGTTAGACCTCCTTTGGGACTTTAAGATATTGTTTTGTATCTCCACCTTGACATGCTAAGTGTAACCTAAGCCAATTAGTTTCATTAACAAATTTTATCCCACATAAACGACATAGAATCTTCATTTTTTCAAACATTTGGGAGTGGATTAGGGAACCGAAGTCCCAAACATTAGTCGATGGGTTAAATGACGACATATTTATACTCTATTTTAAAAAATATATATTATTTTGGCATAGTTATGAATTAAACAAAAATTAAAACTGAACAACTTGACACAAAATCTAAACAAAAGTAATATAATAAATAAAAGCAATAACAAAATATGTTCTAACGAAAGTATAATATAAAGAAAATGAAATAAAAGTCATTGCTTTTCTTCATATGTGTAATACATTCAAGTACATAATACACCACTTTCAACAGGTTAATAATAATTTATAACCTCCTTCATGTTGATGATATTGCTGGTGTAGTTTTGTCATGACACTCAATCTCCTCCTCATCTTCATCCTCAGTATCAAAACTACTGTATCCTAAAACCGAATGCAACCAATCTTATGTACAAATCAATGCTTCAATAATTTTTTGTGAAAGTGAGCTTCAATGCTTACTCATGGCCCTATTTTCCATGCTAAAAGAAAATTTTGATGCCACTATTGAAATTAGAATTGACAATATATCCCGTGCCATCACCGTGTAGATACCCCACCCTAGGCTGATAAGCTGATTATGTTTGAACTGATGGATGGACAACCAAACCCCAATCCTAAACCCCTAACCCTAGAAGCTTAAGCCTTAAGAATCTCAATCATAAACCATAAACTCAGCCCATTCAACCCAGTAAACCTAGTCAACTAAGCCAGCCTAATTCTAAATCCTAAAAACCTAAAACCCTAGAACCTTGAGTCATCTTGACGAGTCAACTCACCCAGTCAACTAATTAAGTCAACTCACCCGGTCATCCCTAGTCAACTCACCTAGTTAAGCCCAAAACTAAGCCCAAACCCAAGCTGACTTACAGCAAGCCCAATTGGAGAAAAAGGAAAAATCTTAAAACAACAACTCTCACAGCAAAGCCTTCTCACAACAACAACTCCCAAGCTGGTTACCACCGGCCACATGATACTCTCCCTCTTTGGGGTGATGTCTCTCAAGCATGTGGAGTTCTCCCTTTTCAAACATTATGTGTGCGATAGAAGTGTATTTACTCCGATGCACATCTCCTAATCCCAAAATTACACTTTTACTACATCATCCAACCCACGAGATGATGCATGTGGCAATCTCTAAACATAACCCTTCAACCACCTTTTTCTATTAAGATCATCAGGAATTACAAGAAAACTGGGTTTGAAGACTATAAATAGCCCCCTCCCCTTCTCATTTCGAACATCCATCAGATCTAGGAAGCATCCTTTCTCACCCAGAAGCTCATTAGCCTTAGCCATTTAACCATCCTCCCACCAAAGAGAGTAAGAGCGAGAGAAAGCCCAACCCTAGTCTAATCTAGCCTAGCCATAGTCTGAGCCTCCTGAGCCACCTAAATTCAAATCTGAGCCACTCAATCTATCCTTACGACACCACAGTTCATCCAACCATTCAACTTTCAATCAGTTTCATCAAACTAGAGCATTAGCATCATGCAACATTCATTCCCTTCTCAACTCCCTTGCTCCTCGTATATATCAACATTACAGTGCATTTTATCATTTTCTCGTATTTAACCAGCGGGTGTATGCTCTGAGGCTTATCGATATAATCAGGTCCTGCCCACCAGAAACCTTAACCAGTTAGTTGTCGTTTCGACATATACATTGCATTTCAATGTTTTTTCATATTTGACTGGTGGGCATATGCTTTGAGGCCTGCCAATATAATTGGAGTAGGTCCACTATAAACCCTAGCCAATTGGTCATCGTTTTATCATAAGCATCAATACAACATTAAGCTTCCCATACATACATACCTTGAACCATGCACTTAATCGTTTTGAACGTATTCTCTACGACTTGTCGATATAATCGAATCTTGCACATTTGAAATTTGGATCAATGAATCATCATTGCCATTGCTTCGCATTATATTTTCTACACGTGAAAACTAGCAATATTCCTCAGACATTAGTCAGATCTTGTGAAGTAAAGACCATACATCCATACGGGCAGAGTATGTGCCTAACACCTTGCCCATCTATAGTTGCAGTCCCTAACTCAGAATCTCAAGAGCGTAAACTCACGAGTCATGTTAGGGCTAAGAATCTTTGGGTTCTCAATCCTAAGAATTTCTACAGGGTCTAATAAACTGTATGATCGTAATAATTGGTTAGTGACAACTCTGGTCAAGTATTACACCGTCTTTCGCCCAAACAAAAGCCCTCAACGGAGGAAACCAGTGGAAAGGAGAGTCGATCTCCCGTCCCCTTAGAAAATCTGTCCTCCAATGTCCACAAGATGATGACTTTGCTGAGGATGAACTAGCCACACTAGTCATAACTTGACTTGAAAAATAAGATCTTACAAATACCGGAGGAATACCAATTCTCACACATTCGCGTATGCATTTGCCTCTGCATCCACATTGTTACTCATTCCAAAAAAACTAAAAAGAACAAAAGATTGTGCCTCTATGAATCAAGTATCCTAAAAAACTCCCTTATCATAGCATAATCCAAACCAGATCCTGAACAACCATGACCAACAACGAAGAAGTATCTCTCCTTTTCTCCACTCTTGATATACATGAAGGCATTCCCCCACAACCGCATCCAGTAGGATCAATGCTAGTCTCTTACATCCAAGAGGTGGTTTAGAATACAAAGATCATGCAAGAAATGCTTCACTAGTTCACACCAACGTAAGTTCCAATCCAACACCTAAGTTGGCCAAGCACAACAACCGTAGCAATCAAGGTTTGTGTGGGACTTCCAATACCCTCTCAATGGAGACATCCGACCAACACAACCATATACCTTAGGGCATTTTGTAACACCCCATACTTTTAGTCCTCGAGTGTTATCGTGTAACTTAATTCAGCATGAATACAAACCTATCTTAAGCAAACATTCACGTGCTTTCCAGTTTAGATCTGACCATTGAAAATGGTTCCCATCCGTATATTAAGTTATCCATCCGATATTCTTCAAGATGGATCACCCCATCATTAGAAAAACCTATTATTAGGATTTTCAAACAGACCATCTTAGACTTAGGACCCCAGATCATGAGATCCACCGTTCATTGTGGCCACCACACCCTATTGATTAAATCATCACCTGATCACGCAATTCAACCACTCGGTTACTAAAAAAACACTCAAGGATCCATTTAGATTAGACTAGAAACCCTGATGACCATTAATGGTTAAATTTAAATGTAATTTGGCCATTGGTTCGACGAGAATCCACAATCAAGAACCAAGATCTAAAGGTATGGCCTACCAGAACCTTTTGATCGACCACGCATCTGATCCCCCTACCCTAACTAACCTTACTAAACAAATAGGCGGATTAGATTTACTGAAATGTCTTTGTGGGTCCCGCAAATCACTAATCAAACATGAAATTGGCGTGTATGGCCCACCTAAGCCATAGATCTGTCTCATTCATTGGGTTAGGCCCTAACGTGGGTTGATAAAATGAATGAATATAATATATTTACCCTGAACTTCCTGTGGACGCCACATTAGAACTGCGTGTGCACAAGTGTGTGCACAACTGTTGTGCACGGAACATTGTTTTTGGTCAAGCTTAGCTCTAACTCGCCAGTAGTCAAAATAGGGAAGGATTCTTCTTCCTTTATTTTTGCCGCCCGAACAGGATTTAAACCTACATCACCCATCTACAAGCGCTGTGGCCCACCATGATCAGGTATATGCAGGATCTAAACCATTCATATTATAGGAAACCCAGAGCCGTCCAATCTCATCCAATTTCACCCATTGGATCGCACAGGTGTGAACACAAACTCTCGCACAAATTGAGCGTGTGCGGTTGGATTTTTCTAAAAACGAAAATTTCTCACTTTCTTCCTCTTTACACGCTAGCTATCCGCGTGCTCTGGCTGCTGTAATCTCAGCCCTCCACTGAGAGGATCCTAGCCCTCCATTCCACCTCAGCTTTAGGGCTTCATAGCCATCATAAGAGCTTTTCTTTCCGCCGCTGCAAGTTGCAAATGAACCCATCAAGCAAATACACTAATGACCATCCATTTGGTGGGTCTCACAAGTCCCTAGGGACCAATCCGGTCCGTCCACAAGGACTGGATCGAAAGATGAACCTTCTTATCACATTCTGCCATGAATGCTCGGGTCACCTTCTCCGTTCGTGTGGAAAACCCAACCACTTGTAATGTGGCCCACTTCCTGATCTAAGACGACCATTGAGTGGATTATCATGTTGGGATTACATCCGTAATGAAGGATTGCATCCATGAAACCATGTTCAAGATCAAATCAGCGACAGACTGAGCTCTTGTTTGAGTTAGAATCGCAAAACCGCAACTAATCCTAAGATTAGTGAATGGTGTTTTCGGATCTTCTAGGGCCTATAAAGGCCCTTTTAGGGCAGCCCTTGTCCCAAAGAAAGAAAGCGAGAGAGAGCTTGTTTAAGGCGCCGTTGTGCCGCACCACGCTTACTAGGACCGAGCTCAGTTTGAGTTCGGTCGCAAGCTCTATCAGACCAACAGAGGAGGAGGAAAAAGTTCAGAGAGGAAGAGAAAGGAAAAGGGAGAAGAAAGAGTGAGTTACCGCTGAGTCGGGTCAGCACGTTGATGCGGCACTTTGCTGTTGCCCGAGTTGCGGACCACTGACTCACTAGGTCAGAAGTGCGAGACGCTGCAGGGAAAGAAAAAGAAAAGAGAGGGTAGAAAGTAGGAGAAGAAGTAGAAAGGAAAGAAAGGAAGAAAAACTAGAGAGAGAGCTAGGATGGTGCCACACTCCCTTCCGAGCTCAAGTTGAAGTCGGGGGTTGTCACAACCGCTCGACTCGGTTAGGCTACTCGGCTGAGTGGCCGGTCGTTGCAAAGAAGAAAAATGAGAGAGAGAGAGAGAGAGAGAGAGAGAGAGAGAGAGAGAGAGAATCGAAGGGGCAAGTAGAAGGGAGAAAGAAGGCAGGAGAAATAGAGTTTCGGTGTTGTTACTGTCGAGTCGAGTTCTAGTTGACTCGCTGACTGACTCAACTGCAAGTCGCTAGTCATCAGGCACTGGTTTGTTGGGTTTAGGAGGGGAAGAGAAAAGAAGGAAAAATAAGAAATGAGAGGAAGAATATAAAGGAGAGGAACAAAGAGAAGGAAAGAGAGAGAGAGAGTTCGGGTAGTGAGTTGACTCGCTACCAAGTTAAACTAAGTGGAGCTGGTTCGAGTTTGGTTTGTCCATACCCATTATTGGACATTCCAGCAAGGAGGAAGGAAACAGGAGCATAAGAAGAGATAAGGTAGAGAGAGAGAGAGAAAGGAGTGAGTGGGAGAAGGAAGAAAGAAGGGAGGAAGAGAGGAGCTACCTTCAAGTCTCGATCGAGTCGCCTCGGTCGGTTTCGGCTAAGTTCGTGTCAGGTTGTCGTGATAGGCTATCAAGTTGCGGTAAATCACAAGTCACTCCATTGTTCTCACTAAGTATAATGACCATAGAAGCCAAGTATTAACTACTTTCCTTAATGTTTTAATCGGGTCATGGTCGCATGTTTATCAAGTAGGTTTGACTCTATCAGGCTTCAGTCGTGCTATCTAGTGGGCCACGTAACTAGATTTCTTGATTGAAGTGAGGACTCACCCTTTGAGCTTCCCACTTAAATTCATTAATCTAATCATAGACGATGCTCTAATTTCTTACAGTAACTCTTAAGTTATTGCATAGCTTATCTCATTACGTGAATATGCCAACCTATTGCACAACTAACTCATGTGACATATAATTAATACATCTCTTTAATTTTACCAATCATAAATAATTTGATTGTTGCATGTTGCCTCCGGTTATGAAACTTGCTACATGTTATTACTTGTGATACTTGATAGAGTAAATACAACTCATTGTGGATTCACCACCTGCAATCCATATTTGACTTATGCGGCTTAGATTGCACATTGCCCTACATGGCTTGAACCACATATTTGCCCTTCGTGGCTTTGCTGGAACATTAGTGCTATTTTATACCTTGTTGGTTATATTCACACATCTTGTTGATTTTCGGGTCATTATGTAGAGTTCATTATGATTTTTGGGTGGAGCTGAAGTTCGTTTATCGATTTTCTATCCATCTCGTAGAGTTCATGTGATTTTTGAATGATGCCGGAGTTCCTATGTTGATTTTCTCTTCGTCTTGCGGATTTCAGTCATACCATGATTTCAGGGTTGAGTTGAAGTTCACTTATCAATTTTCTAGCCATCTTGCGGAGTTCACATACGATATGAGTACTGTGATTTTCGGGTGGAGCTGAAGTTCACTTATCGATTTTCTACCATCTTGTGGAGTTTACGTATGATAAGATTTTCGGGTGGTATAGAGTTTGTATGTTTATTATCTCTTCATCTTATAGAGTCAGTCGTACCATGATTTTCGGATGGAGTTGAAGTTCGCTTATCAATTTTCTAGCCATCTTATGGAGTTCACATACGATATGATTTTTGGGTGAAATAGAGGTTTGTTTGTTGGTTTTCTAGCCATCTTACGGTTTTCAGTCGTACTGTGATTTTCAGGTGAAGCTGAAGTTCGCTTATCGATTTTCTAGCCATCCTACAGAGTTCACGTATGATATGATTCCCGGGTGAAATAAATGTTTAAATATGAATTTTCTATTCACCATGCGAAGTTCACTTATACCATGATTTCCAGATGGAGCTGAAGTTCGCTTATCGATTTTCTAGTCATCTTACGGAGTTCACATACAACGTGATTTTTGGGTGTAATAGAAAGTTATATGAATGATTATTTGAATTCACTTGCATTGTGATTGCTATTATATTTTTCTTATGATGAAATTATATTGATTGGCTTAACTTTTGAGTATATGATTAAGGTTATGAATTGCGCTGCTTAATATATCTATTCTTATGACTTGCGATCTATTCTGGATTATGAATGATGAGTGTGTAATCTTAGAAGGTACTCCTCACTGTGATAGCCATTGACACTATCAAACTATATCAGTTGATGCAAGTGTAGAGCAAGCCGATGCTGTTCATTGGGTTGCTAGAGCAGATCGGGTAACTGAGGAGTTAGACGAGGTCCTTGCGACCTATATTGAGCTCCATCACTAGATGATATATTTCAGTTTTTTTTGTTTGTTTGATGAAATTTGTTATTTGGGATTGTATGAGTCTTGTATGGACGCTACATTTGGATATTTATGATAATTGAAATGTTTTTATACAATGCACGGTTTATTTTGTCAACATTTGCTACTAACTCTAATTAATGATAAGCGATTCAAATTTAGACTGAATTTTAAAGGCTGACACTTGGGTTTTTGGAAAACGAGTCATACACTTGGGTTTCAAAAACCGGGGCATTACACATTTCTTCCAATATCCTCCCACTAACGAGAGTCAGTTCCATCATTCCACACCCACGACTCCCATTCAATTCCAAAATTCTCTCTCTTACGGGAATTTCAATCAATTTTAAAAATCTCATACAACCATTACCTCTTTGCAGCGTCTTTTTCCAATTCCAGTTCAACAAACTCCCTATAATGGGAGCAACCACCAGGTCCAACCTCCTCCAAGTAGGAATCATAGAGATGTCAACAAGGTCAACTATTATGAGAAGGATACAGGGCAGGCTTGGCAAGGGCAAAACCTCTCCCATCTGGTCCCTCCAAAATCGAGAAACTTCGAGAGGTAGAGAGAAAACTATAGAAGCAACGTGGGGTGGATCTCCCATCCACCAAGTTCAGGGACTTCTGTCCCTTCCCTGATGCAAAGTTACCTCCAGGATTTAAGGTATCAAAATTTTAAAAATATGATGGTACATGATGTCATGTAGACCACCTAAGAACATTTTGTGGAGAACTTATTGCCATGGAAGGCAATGATGAAGCATTAATCCATCTATTGTAGAAGTCCATGAAAGCTATTACGTTAAACTGGTATACGTCACTGGACTATCATCAAATCAAAACTTGGGAACAACTTTTCCAAGCATTCATTCATCGTTTCGCGAACAATCTTAATGTAATGCTGAGAAGAGTGGATCTGCTTGCCTTAAGGTAAATGGATGATGAGTTATTGTCTGCTTATGTTGGACGGTGGTGGGTCATGGCCGTCAGAATGAAGACACTCATTGACGAGGAGAAATTTTTCATGATTGGCCACTCAACAAACCTGAGTATCTCTAGATACATTCTCTTGCATCCATATGCCAACTTCACACATCTCATCCGCATCGGGGAACAAGTCGAAGTCGGAATAAGGTTTGAAATGATCTTCCCTTGGTAGCCTCATCAAGCCTCCCCGGTATAGCCGATAGTGGAAGGATGACCTACCGAATGTGAAAACGGTAACGAAAGTATTTTCGTCCCCCCATCCAATTGAAAAAGATGATCTTATCGCCTCTACCAAAGACGCACTGCACCATTCATTGATTAGCAGGGACAACATTAACAACAATAACAATAACCAAGATGGAACCCGCAATACCCCAATCATGGGTGACAAATGGGCATGGTCCAACACCATAGGCAGTTGACATTGATAGATCGGACTTACAGTGAAATGCTAAGCGCACTAGTCCAAGGATAACTTCTTACCCCACTGCCGTGTGGACCCCTACCTAATCATTTGCCACCAACCTTTAATGAGAACGAGTATTGTGAGTACCATCAAGTCAGGAGAAACACAACGTATCATTATTTCACCTTAAAACCCCCAGTCTAAAACTTGATCGATCAAGGAAGAATTTTAATTAAGGCCTTTGACGCAATAATAAACAACATACTCTATAATCCCCTACCACGACATCAAGCGGGTCCTAATATATCGGGCATCGATACCATCAATATCATCAAGGAAGAATCTCTTATTCATTTGGTCCAATTTTTCCATACCACATTGACTCTCATTCGGAGTTCAAACCACTTATCTTGCAAGGGGTACCTTCAACCAGTCCAATCTCAGAGCCCCTCACCTTGTTAAGGGCTTCTCCGGTCAGTCCAATCTTTATGCCCCTAACTATATAATGGGCATCTCTTGTTAGTTCGGTCTTCGTACCCTCAATCAATCAAAGGGACAACCTCCCCGTTCTAGTAATCAACCAGGGGCACACCCTTCCTGTCTCAGTGTTAATCAATCAAAGTGACAACTTCCCCACTCCATCAATCAATCAGGGGCACACCCTATTTGTCTCAGCATCAATCAATCAAGGGGATAACCTCCTCGCTCCATCAATCAACTAAGGGCACACCCTGTCTGTCTTGGCATCGGTCAATCAATAGGATAACCTCCCTGCTCCATCAATCAATCAGGGGCACACCCTACCTATCTCAACATCAGTCAATCAAGGGGAAAACCTTCTCTCTCCAGCAATCAACCAAGGGCACACCTTGCCCTCTCAGCATCAGTCAATCACAGGGACAACTTCCCTGCTTCAACAATCAGCTAAGGGTGCAACTTACCCATCCTAGTATCAGTCAACCAGGGGTATGCCTTGCCCGCGCCGCTTACATCGTCATCTACACTAGTATCATTAGTCGATAACTAAAGGCAAAAGTCCCCATCATCTAGTCATAGTAACGAGAGAAACAAGGATCCTGTCCTCCTAGGCATAGACGTACAATGCTCCGATGAGGACATCCCATAGCATAGTCTCAAGTTTGGGACTACGGATTACATTCCTCTTGCATGTCCCATTGGATCAAACTAAATCTTCCTTCCTGGCGAGAACCAAATCTTCTACTATCGGCTTCAATATCAAGGCTCGACCCCAGTCATTGAGGATCGAAAGAATGTGAACAAGAAAAGACTAGGATATTAGCCTCCTCCAGGCAAGAAACCAAAGCATAGGGGCACCAGAAGAAAACAAGGTCATCAAAAGGAGGGCAATCCTTTCACCTACACATCAATCCCATCTAACGATACAAAAGACTTAGACAGGGTGGATGAATTGCTCTTGATTGATTCGACCACAATCCTAGTCCTACCTAAGTTGGAAGAACCCGAGGAGCTACAATCCATCGAGTATGAACCAGGAGAAATCGCATCCGACACAGACTCAGAGCCCGATCCAAGATTTATCACGATGTTTGGGCATAATGATGGGGACTCACCTACTAATCTCTTCAGCCCTACCTCCTAAGGGGAAGGAGTGCAGGGCAGTAATAGGTTCATAGCCCCCAGACAGCAATAAAAGCCAATGTGAATAACACTTGACTTCTCGAGCCGGATCAAGCAACCCCTGGTTCCCATCATCATCTAGATCAGGGTCCCTTATAGAAGAAAAAAAAAATCTAAAAAATCAAAGATTTCAAAAATCGAAAACAACAAATTTTCAAATTTTCAAAAAATCCAGATATTTACAAATTTTCAAAACCCAACAAATCCAAAATTACTTTTCAAAAATCCTGAGTAATAAAGTGTCAAGTATGTCTTGTCTATTATAGAACTTGAGTATGAAGCCAACTTATATGTTTTTGATCCAGAGTTAGACTTTGAACTTGAATATGAAGCCAACTTATATGATTGCAAATCCTTGTCCCTAGAAAATGAGCAGAGAATGATCGAATTCTTGAAGTCATGACTACCCAATCTTGCATCCCATGAACACTTGTCTGGATTCAATTGAAAACTTATCAATAAAGCCTGAAATGAAGCCTGTCAAGCAGTAGCTGTGAAGACCATGTTTGCATTCCACATCAGAAAGTACTTCAAGTATCAGGAGCGAGCACATTGGATCCATGTGTGCTTCGAAACTCTACAACCTTGCAAGGTCCTAGACATCCTCTATGCAAGATATTGACATCAGCGGAAAATTCAGCCCGACAACATTTAACGGTCATGAGTTCATGACGATCAATTACTTCACAAAGAGTGAATGGAGGCAGCATTCCACATCTCACACGATGACGCTCATGAAGAACAACATCATTAGCCGTTACAGGATCCCATAGACCGTCGTCATTGGCAATGGAATGTCAAAGTTGGACAAGTCTCTCGAGAAGCTCAAACTCAGAAGACATCGCACTGCTTCCGGTTGCACCTTGGGCTAATCCTTATACACAACTATGGTTGAAACTCTTTACATGCTAACTTATGAAACGGAAGAAATCCTACATGTTCAAGTTGAAATCTCATAAAGAGTGAAGTCGAGGAAAGAAAAGTCATATTGGGTTTACAACATGTATCGCCGCATTTATTTTACTCAAGGGGCAAGTTCAGAGATCACATGAGATGGCACAATGATCATATGAGTTCTTTTGGAAAGCGCCATCCAACTCACCAACCTGGGGCGAGGATCTTCCAGAGCTTATTAACACTAATAATGGGTAAGCTTATTTAACCATGTCGAGATTTACAATAGCAAAGCTGAAGTCAACTGACTAAAGATGGTCATCCTGAGAATCGCTCCCTCTCGTCCTTAAATAAGTGTTTCAATAAGAAGGGTCAAAGAATAATAAAAGAAAAAAAAGAGAAAAAAACAAAAACGAGGACAAAATAAGAGCGTGTGGTCCAAGATAGCATAAAAAGAAAAAGAAAAAGAAATGAGGATAAAATAATAGCACAATCCATGAAAGTATTTTTTTTTTCAAAGAGAGAGAGAGAGAGAGAGAGAGAGAGAGAGAGAACATTCGACCAAAAAAATCCAACCCAAGAAGCCCATCCCCACTCACATTCCTTCAAGATGATCTTAGCTCGAGTTAATGGCTTAACCATCGTGACTCAAGACAATAAAGGAAGAACTTCCAGTCGGCCAGCAAGGATGAAAGTCTGATCCCTCCATCGCCGCAGAAATCGAAGGGAAAAAAAAAGGAAAAATGGGCAGGCAAGATCTAATACCTAGGGACGTCGTGAAATCCCGAAAGGGCACCAAGGGTTTTTTTTTTTTTTTTTTTTTTAAATAAGAAGTAAAGCTACCAAGGGGAAGGCAAGATCTAATACTCGGGGACATGGTGAAAAAATGAAAGGGTGCCACAGGAAAAAAATGACAGGAAAGACAAACATGGTGAAAACCTAAAAGGGCGTTATGGGAAATATTGGCAAGAAAAAAAAAAACAGAAAGCAAATACATGGAAGATCTAAGGTAACATGAAGATTCAACAGATACAAAGATGACATAAATGAGTTGAGAATTCTTTTAAGCTCTTCCCAAATCCTAGGGGCATGATACAATTGCACACTAACTTAAAGGGTTCGGGAGCCTTAGTGAACAATTAGAAAATTAATTATGATATCCAACTGAGTCAACGTTCTAATTCATACATTTTGGGTACAACAAGTACAACCCCCGCATACACAGACAACACGAGACAATTTTTAAAAGCTTTCTTTTCATTTCATCATATGTTTCTTTACATGTATATGTCTTTCCTTTACTTACAAAAAGAAAATACAATGCTTTCTACTGTTTTCATACCATATAAGAAGCACATACAGACCACCCAAGAAATCTAAAAACCAAGCAATAAACTCTCAATCCTAATTAGAATCCCCAAAAGGTAAGTACCTTTCCCTGATCCAATACTTCAATCCTCTTACTAAAGTACTTTCTCCTCAAGGTACTGAAGCTCATCAACCATAAAGCAATCTCACTTGCGAGCACAAGCCAATGCACAAAAATGAGCAATTAACACACCATTGCCCATAAAATCATTGTGTACCATAAGTAAAACAAAGCGAGGTCAATTTTCCTTCCAATAAACTAGCATTGATCATGATCATCAATTCATGCTTTTATAGACTGAATCATTTGTAAAAACTTACCGTTAATTCGCTATTCGAAGGAACGGACCACTTTTAAAATCTCATAAACATTTCAATAAAAACTAGCATCAATCGCGACCATCAATTTGCGATCTGATGATTGGATCCTTTTCAAAATCTCAAAAATATCAAGATAGATCGCACCTGTCGACTCACGATCCGATGGACTAGATCCTTTCCAATAAAAACCAACATCGATCACGATTGTTGATTCGCGATCTGATGGATTGGATCCTTTTCAAAATCTCAAAAACACCAGCATCGGTCATGACCATCAACTCGCAATCTGATGGACTAGATCATTTCTAAAAAAACCAGCATCGATCGCGACCGTAAATTTGCAATCCGATAGACTAGACCACTATCAACATCCCAAAAACATTTCCCCAAAAAAGAAAATGCGTGAGATGACAGAATCGATTATGGAACGAAATCTTAATCACAAATGAGTGGGACAACGGATCCGATCGTTTATGATCAGAATCTTGACCACAAACTATGGGACGAAGGATCCGATCGATCATGATCAGAATCTTGATCACAACTGTGGGACGACAGATCCAATCGATCATGTATTAGAATCTTGATCACAAAAACCATGGGATGATGGATCCGATTGATCATAGATCAAAATCTTGACCATGGAACAACGGGACGATGCAATTGATCAAGGATCGAAATCTTAACTGCAAACCTGTGGGACGATGGATCCGATCGATCATGATTGGAATCTTAACCACAAACTATGAGATGACAGATTTGATCGATCATGTATCATAATCTTGGCCACAAAAACTATGAGACGATGAAGCCAATAGATCATAGATTAAAATCTTAACCACGAAATAGCGGGACGATGCAATCAATCATGGATTGAAATCTTGACCACAAACTCATGGGATAATGGAATTAATCATGGATCAAAATCTTGACCACGAACCTGCGGAACGATAGACTTGATTAGTCACAAATCAGAATCTTAACCACCATTGATAGATAGATCCGCACCATCTATAATAAAAGCTAGAGTTGATCACAACCAACGACCAGGATCAGCCCAAAAACAATCAAGTCTGATTACCCCTTGAGACGATGGAACCGATCAATTACCATCTCTAATCGGACTCTTGATCACAACCACTAATCAGACTTGCACCAAACAAACCCTCCCCAGCAGATTTCAGTCCTCATGGTGATAACCAAAATCCGAGCAATAAAGTACAAAATCCTAAAAATCCTTAATCCCCATCACAACCAGCATACGCACTAGTCCCTCACACATTTTCAATAATAATAATAATAATAATAATAAACTAGCATACTTGAAGTCCCATAGGCATCCTTAGTGGAGAAAACCAGTAAGTTGGACATATTTTAAAATCATATTGCCAGAAAAATACCCCACGGAGTATCACTCCCTAGAGTGGGGTGACTTTCAAAATCACAAAATATTTTCAAAGTAAAGCGTCAGACTTTCGAGGCACTAAGAGATCTTTCATATCTCTGGGTGGTAGTCAACAAAAAATTAAATAAGATCCGATATCTCACGGTTTCCCCAGAGATTATCATATCCGAATGCACATCAAAGTATGATCAGACCGAACTCTAGTATTTGATCTATCGTATCAAAAGCTAATGCTAAGAAGAGATGATAGGCCAAGAATGATATGAAGAAATCATTCAAATGATGAAAAGGAAAAAATGTAACATAAGTGTTAAAGCTAGAAGATTGCATGGGAAAAAGTCACTCACACATATCTAGGTGTGAATGCTTACGGAACTTGATCAAGTCCAATTTGGCGTAATGAGTTCCCTGTAAGGCTATAGAAAGCGCGGGGCAGCTTACCATTTTAATGATAAAAAAAATACTCATGGGATGATTTGGGAAGCGACAAAAACTTCAGTACTGAGTCAATATCCTCATAAGACCGTAGAAAGCGTAGGGGCTCTAATGTACCTTTTCGATGTTAGTACCGATTAGGAGTGAAAGGGTTGCAATTGGCAGTCTACGTATGGATAATCACAACGTTTTTCTCAAACCCTTGCGATATGTGCCAGTTATCTATTTCTAGGCAACCGGCTGACAAATACACAAATATAGGCAACGAATCCACATCGTAATTCATGATTGACTGGTAAAGGTGAGGTGTCCACTCACTTTACCATTCGATTGCACAAAACCTCTTCCAAAGAGGGGCATCTGTAGACACCCCACCCCTAGGCTGAGAAGCTCATTGACTTTGAACTGATGGATGGACAACCAAACCTCAATCTTAAATCCCTACCCTAGAAGTCTAAACCCTAGCAATCCCAATCTTAAACCCTAAATTTAGCCCATTCAACCCAGCTAGCCTAACCTTAAACCCTAAGAACCTTAAACCCTGGAACCTTGAATCAACTTAGCAAGTCAACTCACCCGATCAACTCATTAAGTCAATTCACCTAGTCAGTCTAATGTTGAGTGTCAAATATTGCATATTTCTCCCTATTTATATCTTGGTTTTATGAAAATGATAATGTTTAATAGGTATATTTTATACATGTTTGTATTGCGAGGTAAATCTAAGAGCTTGCATTGAAAAGAATGTTAAAAGCATAGATTTGATGCTCAAGAATCACCAAAGCAAGGAGTGGATCTTAGGAGACCATGATTGAAAATTTCAAGACCTCAAGATCCAAGAAAACCAAGTATAAAGGATGAAAAAAGATTGAAGAAGATTACAAAGTCCGCAGCAGAAAAACAGGCCTACCCTATATCCGACAGTCAATGGGTGAGTCCAACTCAGGTGGTTCCTAAGAAGTTCGAAATCACCGTCATAGACAATGCTGACAATGAACTGTGCTAACTAGAGTTACTATTGGTTAGAGAATGTGCATTGACAACAGGAAATTGAATACCATCACATGGAAGGACTATTTTCATTTTCCCTTCATTGATCACTCTTACTATTCCTTCCTTGACGGATATTCGAGTTACAACCAGATAGAGATAGCCTATGAAGATCAAGAAAAGACAACATTTAGATGCCCCTTTGGCACATTTACTTACCGAAGGATGTCATTCGGACTATGTAATGCCCCTGCCACCTTTCAACAATACATGTTAAGTATATTTTCTGACATAGTGGGGCAATATTTAGAGGTCTTTATGGATAACTTTTGTCTTTGGTCCATCCTTTAGCGAGTGTTTGAAAAATCTTAAAAAATGTGATGAAGTGATATGAAGAAAAGAATTTGGTTCTGAATTAGGAGAAATGTCATTTCATGGTTCCCAAAGGAATAGTGCTTGGACATAATTTCGTGCAAGGGAATTGAGGTAGACAAGACTAAAATTAATCTTATCTCTAACCTACCTCTACTTAAGAGCATACGTGACGTGTGATCATACCGAATTTTTTAGACGATTCATAAAAGGCTTCATTCATCTCTATCATCCTTTATGTAATCTACTTCTAAATGAAGCACCATACGAGTGGACTGAGCAATGCTAGGAAGCTTTCACTAAGCTCAAGGGCATGTTGACTACCACATCTATCATGTAGCCACCCATTTGGAGCATCCCTTTTGAGATTATGTGCGATACATCTGACTATGCTATTGGGGCGGTGTTAAGCCAGAAAAAAGAGAAGAAGCCCTATGTGATTCAGTATGCGAGTAGAACTCTAAATTCTACCCAAGTGAATTATTCTACTACAGAGAAGGAACTCTTAGCCGTAGTGTTCGCTTTCGACAAATTTAGGTCCTACTTGATCGGATCCAAGATCATTATCTACACAGACCATGCGGCGTTGAAGTACCTTCTTTCTAAGAAGGATGCCAAGCCTCGCCTGATAAGATGGATCCTTCTACTTCAGGAATTCGACATAGAAATATGAGACAAAAAGGGAGTAGAAAACGTAGTGGCTGACCATCTCTCTAGGATTGATCTCCCCAATTCCCTTGAGCCAACGCCGATAAATGATATGTTCCTTAACGAACAATTGTGTAAACTCTCCCAATCACCTTGGTTTGTTGATAATCACCTTGGTTTGTTGACATTGCGAATTATTTTGCCACATGTTTCATGCCGACATATTGGACTACGCAAGATAAGAAAAAATGCTTCATCGAGGTACATAAATTTTTTTGGGATGATCCTTATCTAATTAAATATTGCCTAGAACAAATTCTAAAAAGATGTGTTCCAGATAATGAACATTAGAGTGTTATCTCCTTTTGTCACTCTCAAGCCTGTGGTGGTCACTTTTTTGCTAAAAAGACCACCGCTAAAATTTCACGGTGTGGCTTTTACTAGCCCACTATGTTCTAAGATACTCATGAGTTTTACAAAGCTTGTGAGCGTTGTCAGAAATTAGGAGTTTCGTCACGTCGAAATATGATGCTTCTCAACATAATTTTTATCATTGAAGCATTTAATTGCCTGGGCATCGATTTCATGGGGACATTCCCCCAATCATTTGCAAATAATTATATTTTGTTAACAGTAGACTATATCACTAAGTGGGTTGAAGTGATCCTGTGCTGGAACAATGATCATCAAACAGTCTTTAGTTCTTAAAAGAAAACATTATTTTTCGGTTCAAAATGCCTCGGGCCATCATTAGTGATGGAGGTTTACACTTTTGTAATGGGTCATTCGAGAACTTATTAAAGAAATATGACATCTCTCATAAGGTGAGCACTCCATACCACCAGCAGATAAGTAGGAAAGCCGAGATTTCTTATAGGAAAATTAAATAAATTTAGGAAGAAACAATTAACCCTGACCATAGGCTTACCGTACAGCTTTTAAGACCCCCATTGGAATGTCTCCCTTTACACTCATCTATGGAAAAGCTTGTCACTTACCTATGGAGTTGAAACATAGAGCCTACTGGACTATAAAAAAAAATCTGAACTTAAAACTTAGATATGCTGGCTCGCTGCACAATCTTCTCAATTGAGAACTAGAGGAAATCCGGAACGATGCATACGAGAACTCGAGAATTTACAAGGACAGGATGAAGGTATTCCACGACCGGAACATCCTTCGAAAATCATTCATAATCGGTCAAAAAGTCCTTCTGTACAATGCTCGGTTACATCTGGGTAAACTTCACTCTCGTTGGACTGACCATTTCACTGTTACGAACGCTATCCTCATGGGGCCATTGGGATAAAGAATCTGACAAATGACAATGTTTTCAAAGTGAACGGTCATCATCTCAAGTCATTTGCTAAGAAGTTTGACTCAGAGGATATGTTCACGCCTCTAATTGATCCTGTGTATCAAGATTGACTTTCTAGTTTGACGGAGGTGTAGTTAGGTTTCTTACTTTCATAAGATTTAAGATTAGGATAGTTTGATTTTAGTTTGTTCAGTCTTCGTGCTAACTCATTTTATGTTGAGAACTTTGAAAAGCTTCAATTCTCCTTTTTCAGGTACTACCTTTCACTTTTCCTTTCTTTTTGTTATCTCATATGCATTACATGCTTATGTTTTTTACATTGGGGATAATATAGGTTATAGGTTGGGGCTGTGGATTAGGGAAACTAATCAATATTTTCGTAGTCTTTGAAAAAAAATTAAAAATTTTCAATTTTTCAAATTAAAAACCTATTCTAAAAATGATAGTTTGTACATTTAAAAATGTTTCAAGTATGATGATAAGAGGGAGATTGAATTTTGAATTGTTGAAGTTTGATTAGCTAAGTAGACTATCACTTAAGTTCTTTCATTTAATTGATTAAGAGAAAGTTGAATATCATGATGATCTAAATCACAAGCTACATTCAATTTGCTTGTTGTGAATTGTGCTAGAATTTCTGATTGTAGTATGTGTATCATTGATAGATGTTGAGAATTGAGTCTGGATAATTTTATCCACCTTAAAAAGATGAAAAGAACCAGTTAAAAAAATAGAGAAATTGACAAAAAGGTCATGTATGAAGAAAAGACTAAAAATAATGAAAAGTCTGAAAAGAATAAAGATGAAAAGAATGAAAAGTCTGAAAAGAACGAAAATGAAAAGATTGAAAAGAATGAATAAATAAAAGGGACCATCGACATAAAATTAAAAAATGAAAAAAGAAGAAAAAGGGGATGAGTTTGGAATAACCACTTAATTATTTAATTAATCTTGAGGTGATGAGCATGACTAACATTATAAAATAATAGTATTTTTATGGAAGGTAAGTTGGAATTCACTAAGCACATTGGAAAAACTCGATATATGAACATATGCTCCTAAGTAATTGATAAAAAAACCTATTTGATTAATTGTTCGTGTGATTCGACTATAGGTTTTCAAATTTTTAATCTTGCTTCTTTAGATCATCCTCATTCATACTTATTTACAAAAAAAATTATTTTTTGAAAGGGGATTGTAATTCGAGAAATGAAAATTATGTCACGCATGTTTTGCTCAGGACTAGAAAAATGTTGGTTGGGGGTGTGTGGAGTGTCAAATATTGCATATTTTCCTCTGTTTATATATTAGTTTTATGAAAATGATAATGCTTAATTGGTATATTTTATACATATTTGTATTGCGAGGTGAATCTGAGAGCTTGCATTGAAAGAATGTTTAAAGCATAAATTTGATGCTCAAGAATCACCAAAGCAAGGAGTGGATCGTAGGAGACCAACATTAAAGATTTCAAGACCTCAAGATTAAAGAAGACCAAGTACAAAGGATGAAGAAATATTGAAGAAGATTACAAAGTCTATAACAAAAAAACAGGCCAGTTCGGTCCGACTGAAACCAAGTTCGGTCCGACCAAAATCGCACAAAATAATTTAGCAACTAAAGATGAAATTCAGAGCTAATTCAGTTCGATCGAAGGATAATTCGGTCCAACCGAAACCAAATTCGATCTGACCGAAGGAAGGATTCAGTGCGACCAAAAGTGCACAAAAAGTTCCAGCACTGAAAGGAGTTAATTCAGTCCAACCGAACCCAAGCTCGGTGTGACCGAAATCGGGCAACCGTTGAAGACAGAATCCAATCACAGCTTGAACTCGACTTCAGTCCGACTGAAGTGTAACTCTGTTGCATAAATTTAAGGCAATTTTCAAAGTCAGGCGAACAAAGGTAATAAATATGGGTTCTCCAATGAGTTCTAGGAGGAATTAGGTTTTAAGGAGCAGAGCCAGAGGGTGGAGCAGCCTCCTAAGAGTTTTTCTTCTTTCTTAATTTATTTTTCATGTTTTGTTTACGGGTTTTAGTCTTAATCATGTCTATAGTTAACTACCTCTTAGCTAGGGCAAAGAAGTGAAGCTTGTAGCGTGTTGGGATATTTACTTTTCTTTGATTCTTGTTTATGTTAAACTTCGTTGATTTCTAGTTTGAATTTAAGGAATATTTTCAGTTTTCTATGGTTTATTGTGACTCAAATTATAATAGATGATGTGATAGCTTTGAATATCTTCTTTTCTATTTTGAGTTTGTGAGATTGGTGAAATTCGTGATTCACCATCATCTCCTAGGCATGGTAAATGGTTGAATTCCCTTCCAATCATCACAATACTCGTTCATGTGTAAATTAATTCAATGACAAGTTCAGATTGTGATTTAATTGCTTATCCTCCAACTGGATAAGATAGGATTTCAATTCCAGTTGTGTTTATTGAATCAAGTGAGGTAGTATCCTAATAGCTACAAGTATATCATTGGCGCTCTAGTTCCTTTTTTATTATTGATATTTTATTCACAATTACTTTTGACTATTCCATATTTTAAGTTGGATCTTGTTCTAGTTTTAATTCTAGTTATTTTCAGAATACTTACAAGTTGTCCCTGTGGATTTGACCTCAGTCTCACCGAGTTATTACTACATCGCGACCCTACACTTGAGGTTGTGAAACCTAACCAATCCAACGATCCAATCAACTCACCTAGTTAAGCCCAAAACCAAATCCGAACCCAAGCCCAAAACCAAGCCCGATCAGAGATTAAGGTAAAACTTCAAAATAGCAACTCTCACAACAAAGTTTCCACATGCTTGGAGAAGGCAGCTTGCCAAAGCAGGGAGTCCAAGTGGGGATCGGTGTTACCAGGTTATCGTCGACCATGTGACACCCACCCTTTTTAGGGTGGCATCCCTCAAGCATGTGGAGTTCTTCTTTTTCAAACCCTAAGTGTGCGATATAAGTGTATTTATTCTGATGCCCATCTCCTTACCCAAAAATTACACATGCACCACCTCATTCAACCCATGACATGATGTCATGCGGTAATCTCTAATCCTAACCCTTCAACTACCTTTTGTCCATAGGATCACAAAAAAAAAAGGTTTTGAGACTATAAATAGTCCCCTCCCCTCCTCATTTCAAAGATCCATTAAATACAAGAAGCATCCTTTCTCACCTAGAATTCCCTTAGCCTTGGCTATTTAGCCATCCTCCCACCAAGGAGAGTAAGAGTGAGAGAGAGTACAACCCTGGTCTAGTCTAGCCTAGCCAAATTCTAAGCCTCATGAGCTACCTAAGTTTAAATCTGAGCCACTCAATCTACCCTTACGATACTACCGTTCATCCAGTCATTCAAGCTTTAATCAATTTCATCAAACCAAGGCATTAGCATCTGCAACATTCATTCCCTTCTCAACCCATTTCCTCCTACATCAGCATTACAGTGCCTTTCATCGTTTTCTCATATCCTACTGACGAGCGTATGCTTTGAGGCTTACTGATATAATCGAGTCTTACCCACCAGAAACCTTAGCTAATTAGTCGTCGTTTTGACATATGCATTGCATTTTATCATTTTCTTGTATATAACTAGTGGGCATATGCTCTGAGGCCTACCGATATAATTGGAGTGGGTCCACAGGAAACTTTTGCCAATTGGCCATCATTTTATCATAAGCATCAATACAACATTAAGCATCCCATACATACATTGCGCCTTATGCTCGATTGTTTCGAACATATGCTCTGCAACTTTAATTGGATCCTGGCCATCAAAAATTTAAATCGATCAATCACCATTGTCATTACATCGCATTATATTTTTTATACTTAAGAACTAGTCATATTCTTCAAAAATTAGTTAGATCATGTGAAGTAAAGACCGTACATCTGTATGAGTAGAGTGGGTGCCTGACACTTTCCTCCTTTATAATTGTGGTACCTTACTCAGAATATTTGGAACATAAACTCACGAGTAATCTTAAGATTAAGAATCTTCGGGTTCTCAATCCTAATTGTTTCTACAGGGTATAACTGACCGTGGGATTGTAATAATTGGTTAGTGACGACTTTGGTCAAATATTACACCCTTTTACACCTAAACGAAAGCCCTCGATCAAGGCAACTAGTGGAAAGGAGAGTCGATCTCCTGTCCCCTTAGGAAATCCGCCCTTCATGGTTTACACACCGATAATGTAGGGTATTTTAACTCACCGACTCTCATCTTCCACCATCCTAAAACATTAAAGTTTGAGCTCGAATGTTGTAGGATTGACTCTTTAAAATACAAGTCTAGCTCTAATTCATTTAATTGATCATTTGTTTCTTCTTATGCTAAGTAATACATGTATTCATCTAGCACTTTGTCATCGCTTCTAGTACAACCATATGGAGATCTAACTACTTTATCACCTGTTGTGAATAAAGTAGGAACATACGAAGTGTACAATTCCTCAATTGCATCACGAACCTTGGAGGTTTCGATTACCGTCATTTCAATAGAATAAATATTCACAAAAATGAACCTAAGCAAGCCCATCTTGCACTGAGCATTCAGAACAACCGATAAGGCTATTAACAAATGGCATTCGTCTCAGTACTTATCAAACTTCATTTGTATGTCAATTCCATTAGCTATATAAAATATGGACCCTCACTGACACTTTTTTTGGAGTTTCTTTAATCTTTCAAAGAGATGGAAGAAATATATTTATAGTAGAATACTTATTTTCAAAAGAAAAAAAATCTATATAATCATAAAAAAATTTGAGAAACTTATAAACTTTTGTTATTTTGCTCCAATCATCTTCACTAGGCAACCAAACATATTTTTATTATGCACTGCATATTCAAGGAATGCAAGGTCTAATTCCACAACTGAATCCAATATTTTAAAAGTCGAATTTCAATGTGTGAATATATCTAACTTCAACATTTTTTTAGGAGTTCACATTCAAAAGTTGGATTATATCATTCAATGTACTCAATCTTGAAGGTGGCCACTCCTTTATGTATTTTACACTCTCTCTTATGTTCTTTATACTGGGGTCAATTGTTTTCATCCATTTTTCTACCATCAAGTTTAGTAAGTGAGAACAACACCTAACCTAGAATATTTTTCCTCAAAAAATAAATTTTGAATTTTCTTAAATTGATTATACATAAGAATGAACTTACACTGTCATTTTTAGAGGCATTATCTGAAGTTATTAAAGAGATTTTTTTTCAATGCCCTACTTTAGCAAACAATTGTACATGTAATTTGAAATAACTAAACTAGTATAAGGAAAAAGAAGGTGACGAAAGTTTAAAATTTTCTTATAGAGTTTCTAATATTCATCAATGCAGTGTGTGATTAATGAAATGTATCACTTTCTTTGATTGAACATCGTTTACAAATTGGAAGTTAATTTTATTTTAGAAACTGATGCCAAAACTGTTTTCATTTTATTTTCTCGTTTGCATACATCTTCATATACTCTCTCTTAACAGTGACGTGGGAGGCCTTCTCAACTTGAGAGTTAAGTAATTTATTGTATTCCATGTAACCTTTGTTCTCTATCATTCTAAAATATTTTTCTTCAATGACCATTAATTTTGCATACCACTCTTTCATCTTATCTTTGTCAAATTTATGAGTAGAAAGTATACATTAAGAGTTGCCCCCTTCAATTTTGATAAATGAAAGTAACTGTTGGTCTATAATTGTAATTTTTAATATCTTTGAACAACTTTACTTGTTTTTGTTTAAATGAGTACTTGCCTCCAAAGATTCTTAATGTATAATAATTTATAATGAACACATATAATCTTCACCACACCATTAATCACGACTTCTTCAAAGTCATCCTACACTGGTGATCTTTTATTTCTTTTGACCGAAGTTGAACATGCTTCTCACTCCACAATAAGAGGAGATGTGACTAACGCATGGCACCATGGGTAGTTGGAACTTCCTCACTAGTCATATATAAATATAAAAATAAAAAACTACTTTTTAAATATTTATCAAAATAAATTGGTGTCAACTTACAACAAAGTGGATCTGAGGAGTTATAATTTGGATCTCATGAAAAGAAATTAATAACACTTCATAGATTGTAATACTTTCATTTTTTAATTTAAACGTCATGCTAAATTTCTTTGATTTGCTTAATTGTCTAAATCAAACACCCATTTGAGATAGATTGTAATGCTTTCATTTCTAATTTAAATACTACGCTAAAATTCCGACAACATTGCCCCTCATCATTCTAAAAATATTGATATTGTATTTGATTTCGACAACAAGTATCCACACAAATTGTAGATATTTGATAATGAAAATAAATGTAAGAAATATATCTAGAGAGAAATAGATAGATAAATTAGAACAAACGTATGCAATTTAAATTGGAATAAATGAAAGCATTCCAATTTATCCAAGCTTAAACTATAAAAAAAAAATTAAAAAAAAAAAAGAAGACAATTTGAGAATTTTTATGCCTCCAAAAACGCACTTTTCTATGCTTGACAACATACAAATCCAAAAACAGGCAACTGATCATCCTATATTAGAACAGTAAATAATAATAAAAAAATTTAATCTAGCTATTTCAACAATTGATGAAAATTTAATAATAAACAATCTAACTAACAATTTAAAAGTCTAATTAATAAGAAATGTTCTAACTAAAATCACATCGAAAAAATGATATGAACCGTCCAAACGTTGGACATCTAAACGGACGACTAAAAAACATCAAGCTTATTACAATCATTTTATCAAATTAAATATCACACACACACACACACATGCTAATTTGGGATATGAAAGCGGATTTAGTTAATTAAATTTAAGACATGTGAATATATCGAAGAATTCTAATGCTCTCCAAGTATAAGCTTCTAAACGAAAGATTTGGATTCCAATGCATTTCAACCAAACACAAATGTGGATTTGGAATCACCTTGATTCCAATGTAATTATGATTTGGATTCTAATGCATTCCAAATCTAAGCTCCCAAACAGGCCCTAATAGTGTTCATACTGTGACTAAGCGAGACTACCATAGACAACAGTCGAGCACCCAAATTTAGAGAGAGAGAGAGAGAGCAAATTTAGAGAGAGAGAGAGAGTGTGTGTGTGTGTGCGCGCTAGGACAGGATGGGGTGCTGGGGTGGGCTAGGGTAATAATAGTAATAATAAACACTCCCTTTTAATTTTATAGGTATTTTTTTCTAATAATAATAAGGTATATAAATCGAGCCAAGTTGAGTCGAGCCGGGCCGAGTTGAGTTGGGGCTGAGCTTCGAGTCGAGTCAAATTGAGTTGAGTTTAGGCTAACTTTCGAGCCGAGTCAAGCTGAGCTAAACTATAAAAATTAAAAATTAAAAATTACAGTTCAATTAAATAGCTAGACTCAACCCCAACCCAGCTTTCAAGCGAGTCAAGTTTAGCTTATACAAGCTGAGTCAAGCAAGTTAACCGAGCGTGTCCAGCTCTATAATGGACTGGATAAGGAAATTCAGCAAAGAATAGACACTAGTGTGGGAAAAGGGTAAATATAGTAATAATCTTACGATGTATGGAGAATCACAAACGCATATATATACACACTAACAATCATTGATTGAACTGTTTTCCATGGACCATCTCTGTAGCCATATTTTGTGGGCACTAGTGGAGGGGTTAAAATCTTTCAATTTCAAAGGCTTCCAGGGAACCTCCCGTCAATTATCTTACTGGATCAACGGCTTGGATCACTCCATGACCACAAATGTATGAAACCATACATGTCAAGAAACTATACTTTAATATTAGTATATGGGTTTTCTAATGTAGGTGATTTTTGGGTCATTCTCCGCCAATAGGCATGACACACGTGTGAGATCTCCTAACCGTTCATCTTCTGCACTTTATACCGGATAGGCCATCCATCAAAATCGCATCAATCTGATGATCTTAACCGTCTAACGCGGATTTCTCCCATTTAAAAGTAACCGTTGGCCGACTTTTTTTAAAATTGCCCACTTGTCATCTTAAAGAGTTGAAGCAATCAGCGGCCAGGATTACCCGATTAATGTGCTTATCGGGGTAGACCCAATAGACAGTAGGGCAGTACAGATGAAAGGTTTGGATCTCGTACACCTGTCACACCATATACGAATAATCATTGCACTGGATTTAATAGATTTGGGAAATATCTTGTACCTCCGTTGAAAGCGTGCACTGCTGTCAGTAAAATAAACGGCTCCACTCCCGTGATCTATTTCCACATCATTGGTAAAACAGAAAGGGATGCCGTTGGCATGAGTTGCCAGTTGTACGGCTGATCCACCATTGGGGCCCACCATGAGTAGCCCATAGTAAGCGTCGGCTATGTAGAGATTGCCAGTCTTCTCATCGAACCGCAGTCCTAAGGGGCGTCCACACACGTGCTCCAATCCCGGGTCATGTGAACCCTCACAATCGTTCCTTCTCGTCAAGCTAGCCGAAAAAGAAAAGGGCAGGACAGGTTAAGATGAAAGGCAGGCGTTAATGTTCACGAGCAAAGCTACATGTGCCATTTGGCATAAGGGATAAGAAAAGAACTCATGTAGAAATATGAGGTTGACTTCAAGTTGTCAAATTGCTTTGATCTAGGCCGTCTGAATTAGGGGCCCACAGCCTAAAAATAATAACTATTACTACCCCGCCAATTCTCAGCTAATAATGGGGCACCGTGATGAATGGGTTTTATCCACACCGTCGGTTTATTTTTTTCATAAAAATATATAAATGAGTTAGATCAGAGGTTAAGAAGACTACAAAATGAGGATTAAATACCTACTATTGAAAACATTTTAAAAGCTACGGAAGTTTTGGATCAAGCTGATATTTATGCTGATATTTATATTTTCACTTCTTCCTGATATATGTAACATCATGAGTAAGTTGGATAGCAATTATTCATCAGGGCCAGTGTATCAAGGTTTCAACGGTGGATGTTATTATCACAGTTACTTTTTATGGTGTGGTCCACTTAAGCCTTGGATCTATATATATATATATATATATATAATTTTATTTTTTTGGTACTCTAAAATGATATGATACGGTAAAGTGGATGGACGGTGTGGATAAAACCCATACAACATTATGAATGATGGTCCCTTAGAGCCCCCTAGAACCGGATTGCATCCGGCACCGGCGGTCTCCACTAAAAAGGAACGGGCAGAATTGTGTGAGAGGCCTTCCACGATGTATCTGTTTAACCACGACATACATCCCAACTTTCTAACCATTCTAAGGTATTGACTAAAAAATTAGGCAAATTCAATACTAAAGTGAACCACACCAAATAGTAAGCTCGGGCTCTGTTTATCTACGCCATCCATCCCTTCATCCCTTCATCCCTTCCATCATATCATTTGAAGGTATGAGCCAAAAAAAAGATGTAGATCCAACGCTCAAGTGGACCACATCAATTATCCATGTCATCCATCACTTCTCTTCTATCATTTAAAGGTATGAGCCGAAAACCTTCTCTTCTATCATTTAAAGGTATGAGCCGAAAAATGATTCAGATCCAACGCTAAAGTGGACGACAAGAAGCGTTGTATCTACCTATTTTTGAGACCATACTTTAAAATAATATAAGAGAAGGGATGAATGGGGTGGATAAACAGATACATTGCGGTGGGCCCCGTACTGATCTGCCCGTTCCTTACTAGTGACGGGCGGGGCCGGACTCAATCCGCTTCCTCCTCTGTATAAATAACTAAATTCCTTATTAGTACTTTAAAAAAATAATAATAAAGAAATAAAAGACTTACTAATGGGGAGAGGTGACTGCAAATTCAATCCATCCAATATCTTTCCCATGCCACTTGAGAATCCGACCGTCGGATACGCCGGTGTAGGGCCCTCCTCCTTTTGGATCGAAAGCAAGGCTCTCAGGGCCGACTGCACCAACGACACTGATTAATTCCGAGCTCCTGAATTTGTTGGAGGCTCCAGTTGCTAGAAAGGGAGTATTGAAAAGAGAATGGAAAGGACGGAGGGCTTGGAAGATAGAGATGAATACAATCGCAATTGTAATGAAGACAACCTTCAACTTCATGGCTTTTGCTTGCTTGCTCCAAAAAAATAAAAAAAAAAGGAAATTTGCGTTTCTCCTACTTATATTATTGTTAGGAACAATAGCATAAAAGATGTATTATTATACAACGACTGGGCCAGATGGATTGTAAAAGTGGGCCCCACTTTCTGTATCCAAACCATTGGTACGATGGATCGCACCATCGACGGCCCTTCTTTCTTTTTCAGTATTTTTTAATGTGAACTGTTGCTATATATCATTTATTAGTGATCTATTTGTTAGTGTTTTTATTATGAACCGTCAATTTGTTGGGTCACTTATTGAAGGGTTGTGACTACTTAAATATGGGTATTTTTTGTTATATGGGCAATCCAATGTAAGAGCCATGGTATTAATGGTTTGGATGACTGGACTGTGGGGCCTACTTGAACTTATTGAAAGGCTGGATGGTACTGCACAAACTTTTGGCCGGACCAATCTTAAACGAAGGTTATGAGGACCAGTACACGTGTAATTTGTAATTTGGGTCGGTGTAGAAACGAATCTTATCTTTGAAGAACTGTAGAGATTACAGACTGAACTCTTTTTCCTGATCTGGTGAGGGTTCCCTCCATGTGTTATTAGATCCTCGTCATATGGACGGCTGTATACATGTGTGCCCCACCTTATAGGACCCACTAAAGAATGGGCGCTCAGGAATTTTTCCGGATAGAATAATTTGGACCTTTCCAATAGTGGAATATAAATGGATGTCATGATGAAAGAAAAACTGTTGGTATTCAATAGAACTAGAACCAAATAGAGAAGTGTTGGGATGCTCTTATGTGAAAAATGGGAAGATCCTGATGCTTCAATGGATGGCTTGTAAATATACTTGATTAAGAGAGTAAAAGAAATGTTATATGTTATTGCAGATTTTTTAATCTACCCTCCAAATGCTTGTAAACAGGCTTTTTCACCTTCAGAAATAATTGCCACCTAGAGGGAGAGAGAGAGAGAGCCGATGAGACAGAGACTCTTTAGTATCCGTTCTCTCATCTTTTATAATCCTTTAATCTTCTGCTATTCTATTTCAATTACAAAATCAAGGTCAATCTTCTTCTATTCTATTTTAACTCCAAAACCAAAGCCAATATTCTCCTATTTTATTTCAACTCTAAAACTAAAGTAGTATTTTCAACTTATTCTTTTCAAGTAATTTGTACATTCTAATCTCCTTGCTTTGAACATCTAAGTTAGTGGGCTCCGCTCTAACACCATGTAAAGAATGTTTTACAGTCGTTTCTCTTAAGAATCTTCTATATTAAAAAATGTGATTTAAATGAGCAATAAAAAAAAAAATTGTATTCTTTTTCTTTTCTATACTTTTATTGGAAAAACAATTTTCTATCGTTTCTATTTTGTTTTCAATTTATTTTTTACAGTTTAGACATAAATCTTAATAGTTTTTAGAAATTCTAACATGATCTCTACATATAAACAAAGTAGAGATCATGTTTCTCATGGGCGGTAAGAGGGTTTTCCTTTTTTGTAACTGAAGTTCTTATCTGGAATCCACGATGCAGATCTATCTAATAGTCGTTCAAGTTGAAAATTCCACAATTTTCTTGATTTCTAGACAATTCTATGAATTTCAACCAACCGTGAATTTTAGAACCTTCATTTTGTCTTGTGACAACTCTAATCAATACATATACATGAGTAGGTTGCATGAGATATTATAAACAGTATCAATATAATTATTACATTCTCTTCTCAACCCTACCATGTGGTTCAACTATGGAGGTCTTAGTTATGGGTTTCACTAGATCTTGATAGACTTCGGATTTAAGCCTTTATATGTTATTGATCATATCAATCGAGAACCTAAAAATCATTAACATTTTTTTCCCATCCCTCTACGACGTTCAGGTATAAGGTCTTAGTTATGGGTTTTATTAGATCTGTATATATGGGGAGAGAGAGAGAGAGAGAGAGAGAGAGGAATGCTCACATGCACACTAGTTCTCACAGGTTATTTGGGTCGAGTTGACGACACAAAGTTTTGTCGGTTCTACTATGATCTATATGCTATATTTACACTGTTCGTCTATTTTTCCAGATGAATTCTGGGGCATAATCCAAAAATTGGGCACTCCAGAGATCAAGTGGACCGCACCATATGAAGCATTGGAGACGGTGATGCCCACCGTTGAAATTTTCCTAGTGTCCATCATGATCTTTATTTTCCATTCAACCTGTTCATAAGGTCACACAAAGGAGAATGAAGGAAAAACACAAATATCAGCATTTTCAATGATATGCGTCTAATCCCCATTGCTTTCTATGGTGAGGTCCATTTGAGCTTTGGATTTGTCCCGGTTTTGGGCTTGTGCCCTAAAATGATATGGACAAGTGGATAGGCAGTGTAGATATAACACATACATCATGGTCGGGCTCACAACACTTAGCCATGTTAACACCATCCCAAGACATTTTTGGGCACGAAACAGGCCTAAGTAATCAAAGTCCCAAAATTTTCTGGGACTCCAGCACAGTGAGAATGAAGCCGTCCTTATTTCCACGAGATCCACTTTAATGTGCACGTGAGTTCCGCTCCGACCATTGGATGTGGAATCCTATTATGGGCCTAGTGGAAAAACATTAGGTTGATCCGTTAGTTAAGTGGGAATACCAGTGGAAACTATTCAAAGAGAGACATCCACTGTTGATTTCTATAGGGCCCACCAAGATGAACATGTAAAATCCAATCTAACTATTAAATTCCAAATAAACATCTATAACTGAGGCCCAAAACATAGGTCCATAAGTGACTGAAGTGGGCCACACCATGTGAAACTGTCTAAAGGGTGTGCTTTTTTATGCAGTGTCCAGTCTTATAGTCCATCTTAACCATGGACAGGTATGATTTGTGGACCCTAATACTAAAATGTGGTTCCACACTTGTTGTGGATTAAACATTAACAACATAGTGGGGCCTACTTAAGTGGAAATCTCCTTTTTCATTTGAAATATCCTTGAGCAAAATTTCATAGCATTAAATAGCTTTGAAATTAGGCTGCTAGTTGAACGTCTCAGTTGTGTATATATATCTAGAGAGAGAGAGACAGGGTCTTTCGTGCGAACTCATGCTCATGGATTAAACATTAACAGCATAGTGCGGCCTACTCAAGTGGAAATCTCCTTTGTCATTTGAAATATCCATGAGCAATATTTCAAAGCATTAAATAGCTTTGAAACTGCTAGTTGAACGTCCAAGTTGTGTATACATATAGAGAGAGGGAGGATTTTTTGTGCGAACTCATGCTCATGGATTAAACATTAACAACATAGTGGGGCCTACTCAAGTGGAAATCTCCTTTTTTCATTTGAAATATCCATGAGCAATATTTCATAGCATTAAATAGCTTTGAAATTAGGCTGCTAGTTGAACGTCTAATTAGTTGTGTATATATATCTAGAGAGAGAGAGGGTCTTTCATGCGAACTCATGCATGGTCTTTCATGCAAACTCATGTGCAGCTGAACATCACACATGTGGATGCTAAGCTGTGCACGAGTTCGCACGGAAAGACCCTCTCTCTCTCTCTCTCTCTCTCTCTCTCTCTCTCTCTCTCTCTCTCTCTCTATATATATATATATATATATATATATATATAGGTACACCTAGTGAGGCAGCCTAACCTTCCACCAGCATCCACCTATCCCATAAAGGAAGCAGATGTAGTTATTAGGTGGACCATACCATAAGAAACTGTGTTTTATCGTTAATGGGTAATCAAAGTTTTGAATCAAGACGGTATTTGTTTTTTCCCTTCATCCAGGCTTATGTGACTATATCAACAGATTAGACGGCAAACACACGCTACGGTAACATTAAAGTGCACCCTAAGAAATTTTTAATAGGAGGCGTTGAATCACCACTGTTTCCTATGGTATGGTCCACTCGATTATCAAATTTTCTTCATTTTTTGGATAATTCCATAAAATGATCTGTAAAAATAGATGGATGGGGTGGATAAAGAATACATACATCAAGGTAGGCCCCACAGTAACGGGGGCACCATCTTGTGTGAGTCTGTGGTCTCTCCTCATCCGCACCCCCATTGAAATTAGGGCTAAAAGTTAGGCGGGTTGAACTCGACCGACTCGCGCGTGAGACATAGGGTTAGGCTTGGGCAGGATGTATTGAGTCTGATCTCTGGCTTGGGCTATATAAACACCAACCCGATAAAACTTAGGTCGGGCTCGAGTTGAGGTCTTGGGTTGCTCGACCCGACCCGAACTCGATCAATATATAAGTTACTTATAAATTATAATTGAGTGTGGATCATATGTATTGAAGACATAGAAAATTCCGATGTTGTCGGGTGTCGTTAGTCCGCATCATTTCAATGACTCAAGCTAACAAGATATGCTCGATTTCTCTCCCAAATAAATTGTATATTATACAACACGACCTTTAAATGAGTAGTTATACTATATTTTAGCTTGTTTGTTTAGAAATACATATATAATTAATAAAATTATAGATATGAAAATAAGACATGTATTGAAATATAATAAACTAATGCAATCATCAAAATATTAGCATGCATCCACCCGATCAATCGGACCGAATCCAGTTGGGTTGGGTTAGGTTAGGGTTGAGAAACAAGAACCTTGGGTTGGGCTAAAAATGAGTAATATCAAAAGCTAAAGTACACCACACCACAAATAACAGTGGGACAAAGATCCTCACCGTTAAAACATTCCTAAGGTCCACCATAATGTTTATTATCCATCAAATCTGTTCATAAGGTCATGCAGACCTGGATGAAGAGTAAAAAATATATATCAAATTGATCCAAAATTTCTATGACCCCTGAAAAGGTTTCAACGGTAGATGTTCAATCCCCCATTACCGTTTGCAATGTGGTCCACTTGGTATTTGGATATGTCTTATTTTCGGCTCACGCCTTAAGATGGGCTTGCCAAGTGGACGGTCGATTTAAATATAACTCATACCTCAAATGTGACCCACAAAACTTAGTGATGTCATCACATCAGCCAGGTCGGTGGTGCGTGGTACACCACCCAATCCGCTTCCCTGGGGATCACACGTCTATGTCATGTAGTAATAATGTATTGCAGTTGAAACAAACACATCACGCGGATGTTATTTGCTAACTGCATCCACAATTATCGGTTTGTGTTAATTTGAGTTTTGTTGCATCCACATCATGTGGAAGATATCAAATCATAATCTCCTGATGCGTTAGGACGTGCATGGACATGCACCACTGTCACTCCAATCAGTGCTAATGAGACCCATGAATTGGTGATCCACACCGCATGATCTGTTAGGCCCACCTTGAATGGATGTCCCAAAAATCTGGGTTGGAAATTGAAATTAAGAGAACAGTGCAACAATTCAAAAGGAGTACAAACATTGGGTGCCTGATGGAGGACATGTTAGGGTTGAGTCAATGTAACTCTGGGATAGGAGTTTGAGGGCCTGTTTGGCCAGGCAGCTTGAATGGGATTGGAAGGGATTGGAAGATAGATCCAGAATTGGCTAGGCATGCCAAATAGACACGGGATCCTGATCTCGAGATATAACAGTCCCATGAATCTTAAGACAATCCACCGACATCACCATCATTACCTTTAAATCCCATCCAATCCCTTATAATCCCTTCAAAATTGCTTAAAACGTGTTTGGTTCGAAGGATTAAAAGGGATTGGAAGGTTTAATCCCGAGATTGGTCGGGCGTGCCAAACAGATCGGATATAACAATCCCAAAATATAGCAACCATAGATCTTGCACCATTCCACGGATGTCTTTATTATTATTTTGAAATCCGTGCA
The DNA here is from genome assembly GCA_037074715.1 of Magnolia kwangsiensis. Classification (NCBI taxonomy): domain Eukaryota; kingdom Viridiplantae; phylum Streptophyta; class Magnoliopsida; order Magnoliales; family Magnoliaceae; genus Magnolia; species Magnolia kwangsiensis. The sequence goes on along the minus strand of CM073577.1, from coordinate 108,424,906 downwards.
ATTCACTCTAATAACATTCAATTCCATCCAATCTGCCCGGCCGAACAAGCTCTGAGAACAAAGGGCAGGGAGTGGATTGGATACTGAAAGCTTCAGTGGTCAAAACGCTACCGAAGTGGCGTGGTAAAATTATTGGTTGAATGCCCAGAGCGAGCGTGTTCCCTCACAACTATGCTCTTTTCTTTGAAATTCCGTTAGACGGCTCTCTCCGTTTGACGGCGCACGCACTCGACTGCAAAAGGGGTAAACGTTATTTTCAAGTCATAATTTTTCTTCACTTCCCTGATAAAGTGACGTCACCATTTTTCATGGGTGCTATCATGATGTATGTATTATATCCACACCGTCCATCCATCTCGTGATATGATTTGAGGGCATAATCCAAAGAGTAGGAAAGATCCAAATTTCAAGTGCACCCCACCGTAAAAAATAATAGAAATATGATTTTAGGGCATAATCCAAAGAGTAGGAAAGATCCAAATTTCAAGTGCACCCCACCGTAGATAATAATAGAAATTGAATGTCTAGCATTAAAACCTCTCTGGGCCACAAAAGCTTTCAATCAAGCTAATATTTATGCTTTACCTTGTTCCATGTCTTTTTTAACTTGTAAAAAGGTTGGATCTCAAACAAACATCTTGGTCGGCCCCAGGAAGGTTTCAACGGTTGCCATCACCTCCCACTATTTTCTGTGGTGGGGTTCACTTGAACTTTGGATCTGCCTAATTCTTTTGCTCACTCACTAAAATGAACTCTCCAAATGGATGCATGGTATGGATACAACACATACATCATGGTGAGGCCCAAAGAACAGAGGTGACGTGACGTCGACAACAAAACTAGTTGCCGTATGGTTCAGTAGCCAACCGGCGTCCCAACTCTATGTAATTTAAAGAATTAAAAGTCCCATCCTCTGCAAATTATAAAAATGCGGTCACATGAGTATTAAAAGTTATAGCATGTCTAAGTGGCATCCACCATAATGTTTTTGATAAATCTATCCCGGCCATCAGTTTTTCTAGATTATGTTACAACATGGACCTATCAATGATTTTGATCCAAACTTCTAGTGGGCCACACGATAAGAAAAGGTGAGGATTAAGCTTCCGTCATTGAAATATTTCAAGTGGCCACAAAATTTTTGAATTATTTTAATATTTTTATACTTTCAGTTTATCCCAGTAAGAATGACCTCATGAACCATACTTTCAGATTATTTTGCTAGAACAATGGGGTGGAAGATGGGGAGGCAGTCATTGCTCGAGAAAATGATGAAGTTCAAAGTTGCTTAAAAGAAGAAGGAATAAGAGTGTAAGAATGAAAAAGATTTTGAAATGACGGTTATATCGGCCGAGAGAGGAGCATTTATTAGGCCATCATTATGATTGTGTGGGAAATGATGTAAGAGCGTGTGTCAACGCAGGGTTCGAATCTCCCTTTGACAAAGTGCAACTGTTCTTGATGTGTTACAATAAATCGGCAGAGGAAGGTTATCGGTCGCTATTTCGTGTAGGCAATAAATGTTGCATTAATGAGGGGTCGCATGTTGTTTTCACCTTTTTTCCAAAGGCGAAGCGACATGGGGGAGCAATATTCATCTCCATTATTGTCATTCCTCATGAAGGCTATTCAGAATAGATTACTTGTGATTTGTACAAATCTTCATGGTATATTTGAAGATATGAAAAGATTTCTTAGTATCTATAACAAGGACGTATCAAATAATGCCATGTCACTTTCTAGAGCAACCGATATAAGAGAAATTGTTAAGGAACGGTTACAGGACAGATGGTAGAGGAAGCCAAGTAATGGTGAACGGTTATACCAACTGTCAGAACCTAAGAAGGAACGAGATGAACAGATTAAAACTATAAATAGCAAAGGAATTCAACAAGAAAATCGTCTCATACAACCCAATCAAATCAAACATTACCTTTCAATTATCGTTTCAACTACCAGTCGATTTACGTTTCATAGTGTAATCACTTTACCTTTTTTGCCAGGTAAATTATATTTCTTAGTGTAATCCTTTACTTTTTAGCCTGTTATTTACATTTCATAGTGTAATCTATAGCGTTAATCAAGTAACTGGTAATTTTTACCTGTAATTTGAATCTACGCTTGCACATTGGATTCGGTTCTTTGCTCGGAAAAGTGTTTTGTAGTTGTTCCTTGTGATCAACTATAAGAGTCCCTTTTTCATTTTATTTTATCCGTGTTGATGTCAAAATCTGGTCGGCCCCTCCTCCACGTCACCCTCACTTCAGCGTACCACCTCTGGAATCTGCACCAAGAGAACAGGCAAAGGTGACCCTGGCTAAGCCAGGGGACCCTCTGATGCCTAAGTCAGGCCAAGGGAATCGGGATCTAAGTAGATAGTAGAGGAGAGAGCATTCGCTATTGCGTACCTATAGACATGGTGTCATGTACTATTTATACTTGCCTATAGAATGGTCTGTATCCGATAATCTCGGCACGATCAAGGGGATTCTAGGATCATGGAGATACTGCCCGCAATCTGCTGATCACGCAGCGTATCGGTCATATAGTGCGTATCTGCGAGTGAAGTTATCGGCCACGTTCGGTTATAGCAGTTTCCATGTTCGTCAAATAGAATATACGCCACTGAGTATCTGCTCGGTTCGGCTCGTCCGACCGTCTGCCTCTGCGCTTGTTCGGTTGGACAAGAGCGGTTCCTAGATTCAAGTGACCTTTATATCCGATCTGACCTTATAGGTCCGATCTAATCTTGCTAGTCCGAACTGAAGCGGGAGGCTCTATTCTCCAAGGCTCTCTTCACCTCAGACTTTACATGTGCTCGAATCTTCACAGGATGCTCGTATCAGGTCGGACGGGTCGTGCCTCGAACGTCCTGGTAGTGAGTCGGCTCATACTGGCGCTCGGACTGGCGTTTTATCGTGGAATCAGATCTCCCCATAACAGAAGCCCCCTACTCTTTGAGTCTGCTTGCAGACTCGGAGAGTACTCATGCAGGAGATCTCTCGCCCATACTGCATTAATGATGGCTTTTGAATTCGAAGCGTCCCATCTTAAGATCATGCGCATGCGGGTTGCTTTGGTGGATGCGTGGCGACGGTTACGATTCTGAATATCCTTCCAGCCTATGAGGGGTTGCCACGCAGGTATGAGGAGACGTGTACATGATGATTCTCACTGCTTGAGCGTCACTTCGCATATCGAAGTACGCTGTCCGATGTCAGAGTCATACCGTCGGTTGAGTACTCCCCCAACGAGGTGTAGCCACATGTGCTTGAGGATCGGCTCGTGCCGATTCGGCTGCGGCCATTATGGCTTGCCATTAATGCAGAGATCCTTCGTAGCCTATATAAAGGATCCCTGAATTTTCTCCTATTACTTTGCATTGTGAATCTTGAGAGCATACCGGAGGAGGCGATTTCCAACGAGGCGATTCCGTTCAAATCTGACGTTTTTAGTGGGCGATTCCGACCGATCACCCTTTTTCGGTAGAAGAAAATTTCTGGTAGCCGTCCAGTGAGTCCCTTCCGTGAGTCCCTTCCGTTGATCTTCATCCTTCTTTTCATAATGTCTTCTGACCTCAAAATGGTGAGCGTGTACGCTGAGGACTCCGAGCCGGGGAGTTCTGAAGACAGAAGTGGGGCTTTCGAAGGCCCCTTCGAAACCGTACCACTATACCCCCCACCTCGAAGACAAAAGGAAACGGGTGCTAAGACCAAGCAACCCAACAAAAAGAAGGCCACCCGAGCCCGCCAAGTCAGCATAGCTGAGGCCACTGAAATGCCCGCGAGTAGGCGCACCACGGAAGTAGTCCCGAGAGGTTCCGTTTTGTCAGAATCTCAGATGGATTGGATCCGTTCGGAGTTTCAAATTTTAAACTCCATCCAGATAAGGGCCCCTAGGCCTATAGACACGGCTGGTGCTCCTGCCAAGGGGGAAGTCACAATCTTCCTCTGTGTATTGCAGCGTGGGCTTCGGCTCCCACTTCATCCCTTCGTTCGGAAGGTTGCGGCCTACCTCGGGCTGGCTCCGGGGTAATTCACTCTCAACACTTTGAGGGTGTTAATCTCCACCTTCATCATCTGGTGACAAGTCGGGAATCCTGAGCTGACCCCGAAAGAGCTGATGAGTCTATACCTGGTCAAGCACGACAGCAAAGACCCATGGTACTACTTCGCGACTTGAGGCAGCAAGGGGTCGAGGCTGGTGATGAACCTATCGTCTTCCAATAAGGACTGGAAAAATAAATGGTTCTGGGCGACAGGTGAATTGGAGGCGCCAGCAGTGGAGCTCAGAACCTTAACAACACGGGTTCCGACCCACTTCACAAAATCAAGTCGGACTGTAACCAGTATCTGTACCGCTGCCCTTGTTTCCATTTATTTTAATTGAAGTAAAGCTCTCCGTTTCCTTTTGTAGGTTTTCAGAAGGGGTTGCCACTCCTCGACTCGGCTCAGAAGAACCGCATCGCGAAGGCTAGGGCGCGATTGGAGGGGCTTCGCTCCTGGACTGACCTGATCACAGCAGACAATCTTCATTGGTCCGGGCTTTGCAAGTCACAGCCCTTGCCCACGTCTTTCAGTAAGTTGTCCCAACATTTCTGATGAGCCCAGTTTTGCCTACTTAGTCGCTGACACTGTCATTTCTCTCACAGGCATGGCCGAGGCGTCTGGCTCTCGGAAGAGGAAGGCAGCTCCGACAGCAGCCGAGTTGTTAAGAGATGCCCCCCGGGTGAAGATCACTCGGAAGAAGCAGGTCCCCCCTCGTGAAGGGGAATCTGCTTCCGCGTCAATCTTTTCAGCCTTCGCTCAGAGGCTTGTCGGCTCGACTCTTGTGGTGCTTGCTCACTCACAGACGTCGGGTGCAGCGCTGACCCCGGTGCTCCCTAGTACTGTCATGGCTCCTCCGGAAACTCCGCTTCCGATGTTTTCTTGTTCGACCAGGGGCTCGGTGGTAGCTCCTCCCCCGGTGCTTGCCCATACGACCATGGCCAGAACCCCAGCCGTTCCGAGCTCTGCTCCTTCTGGCACCCCAGCCATTTCGAGCTCTGCTCCTTCCGAGGGGGATTTACTGAATAAGAAACATTTCTTTGATATTGCGTTGACCTGTTCTGGGATATTGCCGAGCTGACCTCTTTACGAGTTTGGCCCTTACATTATCGTTTATTTGGTTCTCCGAGCCCCCTCGGCCCAAGTCTTAGTTGAGTCTGATCTTTTAGGGTACTCGGCTCGTCGCTTGTCCGGTGAGGACCTTTCATTCTGTCGTATGATGAGCCGAGTTCTCCATTGGAGAGTCGGGTCATTATTAGGCTTTCTCCCTCAAGGGAATGCCTTGAACCTTTGTAGGATTAGGTTCCGACCCCTTCTCAAAAGGATTGGACCATTAAGTTCTTGCTCGTATTGATAAGGCAATTGAGTAGACATTCGTGAAGTAGAATTGGAACTTTTATTAAAAGCCTTAACGGCTAGTCGCTCGGAGGCGTACACTTTATTAGGAGCCTTAAAGGCTAGTTCATCATGGGTAGTAGATCTTTAGGTGCTCAGCGTTCCAAGGATGAGGGAGCTGACGGCCTTCGAGATTTTTCAAGTGATGCGAGCCCGGTTTGGCAGATCTGACCACGCGATATGATCTTTCCAGTTAGGTCCGAGTGCTCCTGCCCCCGGTTCGATTGTGTTCTGAAAGACCCGACGGAGGACTAAGTCTCCAGGGTGAAAACGCCTGATCTTGACCTTCGAATTGTAGAAACGCATGACTGATTGATGTCGAACTGCTACTCGAAGTTTGAAAATATCTCAGACTTCCTCAAGTAAATCTAGATTAGCGGCGATCTGCTCGAAATTTTGATTCTTTTCGAAGTTCCTCACTCGTGCCGTAAGGAGTCCGATTTCTACTGGCACCATTGCATCTGAGCCATAGGATAATGAAAACGGGGTTTCACCCTTTGAGGTCTGGGCTGTGGTCCTGTAAGCCTAAAGGATGAAGGGGAGCTCCTCGACCCAGTTACCCTTTGCCTTTTCTAGCTTTGTTTTGAGATGGTGCTTGATGATCTTATTGACCGCTTTCACCTGTCCATTTGACTGCGGGTGTCGAGGAGATGAATAAGCATTCATGATGCCAAGTCCCTGACACATACCACGAAACTTATCATTATCGAATTGTCAGTCGTTATCAGATATGATGGTTCGTGGGATTCTGTAAGTGTTATAGTTTGAATCCTCTTTGGTTGTCAAATTTTGTGTGTCAAAACCTCTTTATGTGTCTTGTGTTTGTATCTTGTTAAATATGTTCGAGACACCACGTCAACACTTCAAGACAAGAAGATGAACTCCTCAAGCTAGTTCAAGCTACAATATTGACGATATTAAAGAAGAGTTCAAGTTGAAGACTCTAGCTCGAGTTCAAGTTCAAGACTCAAAGTTCACATATATTCAAGATCAAGACTCAAGCATAGTTAGAGAACTGAGCGCAACTCAAATTGACATTGACTTCAAAGCTTGTGAAGTGTTCAAGCCATATCAAGAAGAACTCAAACTTCGTAAAGTTTAAAATCTAAGCAAATGAAGGTTCAATGTCCTTACTTATTGAGGTTTGATAGACCTTAGTTTGACCTTTAGAGTAGGTCACTTTTGATACATAATTCATATATCTTTTACAAGTGATTTTGGTCTGTTCTAAGACTAGTCCTGGACCCTGTTCGACCAGTCAAAGCACTGGTTCGACCAGTCCAAGAAATTCTAAGACCAGTCTTAGTTTTATTGCAAATTATCAGATTTTTTATGTTCGGCTACGACTAGTCTTGGAGTCTACTGGACCGGTCGTGGGATGGTCTCGACTCGACCTACGAGCAGTCGTGAAGCTTCGACCCAAACTCCAGCGACTAAAACAAGTGTCGCACGACCAGTCGTAAAGGGGTCTCAACCGGTCATGGACTACTTTCAACCAGTCGTGGACTGCCTACGACCGGTCATGAAACGGTTTGATCTGATCACGCTCAAAAATTTAAAAATCTGTTTCTTATTTGACCAGTCGTGGTGACCCTAGGACTAGTCGAAGATGAATTTCTGCAGCTATAAATAGCACACGAATTTCAGAGTTTTTCATTAAAAATTAAGTGAATTCGAAGCTCCACTCTAAGATAAGTTTATGTTTGATTTTAAGCTATATTGTGCAAAATTTTATTTCCTTTTGTTAGCTTTTACTATTTGATTTTATTCTATATTCCAATCTAATTTGAAAAGAGAAAATATTATTTTCCTTCTTCTTGGAATTAAAATTAAATAGAGCTAGCCCAATTTGATTTAATTTAAAATCAATTAGAACTTAAAACCATTATAAAGTGAGTATTGGACATTGAACTTTCATATTCGAACATCTACTCCAATTGGTTCTTCCGGACTGCTACGAAAGGAGAAATCCAGGTATTTTACAATTCTGTAAAATTTTTATTCTTTTGGTTTTTGTTTGGGATTCACTAGAAAAATTTTATTTGTGTGGTTATCGGAGGACAGCTAGAAAACTCAGAAAATAGTGTGGATTTTTGGATTGTGTAAGCCCAAGTTAAAAAGACACAATTGTGAAGGTTTTAGGTGAACCTGTGAAACCTATTTTGATAGTGAACGTTAATATCCCTGTGTGAGGATATTAGGAGTGGAGTAGCATTCTGTGTGGCTGTTGTGAAACAGTTGGTGTACACACAGGCGAACAACTATAACTCTTTGTCTCGTGGATTGAATGCTTGCTTAATTTTTTATCTTTCATCATTCAGTTTTGTGGAATGTACATGTGGATGTGAATGCTTTAACAATTTACATTTCAAGAAAGTGTGGAGAATGTTGTAATAAATTAGATTTAAATTTCTACAATTTATTTCAATTCCTTGCTATTTATTTATTTCTATTCAGATTGAGTTCTTGATTCAAAAGACGTTCTACAAATAAGGTTGTCCTACCATAAGCCCTTGTTTATTATGGTGTAAGGTTGTCCTTAGAACTGAATTTGTATCAACCTCTCAATGCTTGCTTATTGAGATTGATTTAATTCAGTATTGTGAATTGATTTATTATTGTAAGGTTATTTCTTTATTTTATTCCGTTGTATTTAATTTTAATTTGGCATAGTCCTATTCACCCCCCCCCCTTAGGACATATAGCTTGGTCATTTCAAGTGGTATCAGAGCATAATAGCTCGTTCTTATTACTTTTTATTTGGATTTATTTTCTGAACTAATGATCTAAGCTATATAAAAAGATGTCAAATTTCGATAGCCTTTCAGTCACTAGGCCTCCACCATTTGATGGCTCCAACTATGCTTATTGGAAAGCCAGAATGAGAATTTTTCTCAAATCAATGGATGAGAGTGTGTGGCAAGCCACAGTGACCGAATGGAAACCTCCTACCACTGAAGTGACTGGAACCGATGGTTCAAAAATAATGAGAGTATCTCCTTATTTCTTATGGACTACACTTCAAAAAAGTGAGAGTAGTGCCAATGCTAAAGCACTAAATGCTATCACTTGCGCACTATCATCGGATGAGTTCAAAAGAATCATATCTTGTGATACTGCAAAGCAAGCCTGGGATATATTGGAAATGACACACGAGGGTACTTCAATCGTCAAGAAATCTAAAGTCCAACTCCTCACAACTAAATTTAAAAAAATTAATATGGAGGAAAATGAAATGTTTATGGACTTTTACACTAGATTGAATGACATTGTAAACTCAATGTGGGGTCTTGGCGATAAAATCTCAGAAAGTAAAGTGTGTGCAAAGATACTACGCTCTCTTCCTGAACCGTTCAACTCTAAATTAACCGCGATCCAGGAACTTCGTGATACGAATAACATGAAGGTAGAAGAACTAGTTGGTTCTTTACAAACCTATGAATTAAATTTTAAAGCTCCTAAAGGAAAATCTATTGCTTTAACATCTTCTAAAGGTATTTCTCAAGAAAACTCGAATTTATAAAATTCAGAAAATGATATGGCGCTTTTAGCAAAAAAAGTTTTACAAGATTTTCAAAAGTAAGAAAATGATCGATTTTCAAAAGACCAACAAAAAGAAACGATCTAAACCAAAGTCTAGAACTTGGAAGTCTTTGAAAGATAGTCAATCTTACAACTGCCAAGAATATGGGCATTTAGCAAACAAATGTCCTAAAAAGGACAAACCCAAGAAGAAGAGTATGTTGGCTACACGAGATGAATCATCTGATTCTGAAGCCTCTTCTGAATCAGAAGATTCTGAAACCGAGTCGGGCAATGATTTAAAAGCCCTTATGACTCTAGCCAAGTTCACACTCTCAGATCACGATGATTCAACTAGTGAAGAAAATTTGCATAGTGATCATGAAAATGAAGAAGATCTTCAAGATGCTTATAATGCCTTATATAAGAAAAGTTATAAAATTACTGTCAAACTTAAACTTCAAAAAGAAAAGTTTTCTAAACTCAAAGAATGTTTTAAGACTCTTGTTTTAAAAAAATCCTAAATTTCAGATTGCTTTGAAAAATCAAAATATAATTTGGAATTCAAAACCTCCCTGATTGAAGATTTGAAATTTGAAAATGAAAAACTTAAAAATGAAGTATCTTCTCTTCTGAGTTTGAAGGACACGTGGAGATATGCCCAAGGTGATCCAAAGTTAGAAAAACTATTATCTGGATCGAGAAAATGTGGTGATCGATTTGGGTTGGGCTATGATAAGAATATACCTCCTAAACAGAAGGATACTTCTCTCAAATTTGTGAAAGGAGAAGTCTCAAACTCAAAAGAGAAAAGTACTTATTTAGGTTTTTCTTAAAACATAAAAACTTTTCAAAAACCTAAAAGCAGCTATGTCAATTTTAAAAATCAGATCAGAAATTCTCTAGCTGAAAAGAGAGTTGATTTACTTAAGGAGCTCCTAAAATCTAACTCAATAGGTCGTTCTTACATCTACAATCAAAAGAAGATCAACTATACTCCTAAACCCAAAATTGTTCTAAAATGGGTTCCTAAGGGTGCCTACTTGGTTGCCCACACTGCTTTTAAAGCAACAAGTCATTCAAAGTGGTACTAGATAATGGATGCTCCAGGCATATGACAGGAGACAAAGCTTTATTCACTAATCTTAAAGATATGACTGATGAGTCAGTCACATTTGGTGATGGAAGCAATTGCAAGATTATTGGCAAAGGTACGGTTCAACTTTACAACCTTGCTTTATTTAAAGATGTTTTATATGTTGAGGGGCTAAAACACAACCTGTTAAGCATATCTCAAATATGTGATAACAACCATAGTGTGAAATTTTCCAATCAAGGTTGTGAGATCATAAACAGAAAGGGTTCTGTAATATTAACTGGTCATAGAACTTCTGAAAACTGCTATATAGTAAGTGATGGTAACTCATCTAACCAAAAGTGCTACATGGTCCATACCAATGAGACAGAACTTTGGCATAAACGACTTGGACATGTACACTATCAGAATTTATACATATTGAGCAAAGGAGAACTAATTAAAGGTTTACCTAAGTTACAAAAAGTAGACAAAATATGTGGTGAATACCAGTACGATAAACAAACTAGGAGCTCTCACAAAAAGGTGAACTCTAATGCCACATCAAGACCACTTGAGCTTCTTCACATGGATCTTATAGGACCAATTAGAACGAAAAGTCGATGTGGTAAAAAATACATCTTGGTTATCGTAGATGATTATATAAGATACGCTTGGGTTTCATTCTTAAGAGACAAATCAGAAACCCTTGATGAAGTAAAAAAAATCATCAAACGGATCCAAACTGAAAAATGTTCTCAAGTCAGTAAGATTCGTAGTGATCATGGATCCGAATTTAAAATTAGCAGTTTTGAGAAATTCTGTAGCGATCAGGGAATATCACAGGAATTCTCTGCTCCCAAAACACCACAACAAAATGGTATTGTGGAAAGGAAAAATAGAGTGCTTCAAAAAATGAGAAATGTTATGTTGAATAGCATGAAGCTCCCTAGAAATCTATGGGCTGAAGCAGTGAACACTGTCTGCTACATTATTAACCGTGTTTATACTTGTAAATCAAATAATAAAATGGCTTATGAAATGTGGTTTGACAAAAAGCCTACTGTCAAATACTTTCGTGTTTTTGACTATAAGTGTTATATTTTGCGTGACCGTGAAAACTTGGAACAGTTGGACACTAAAAGTAATAAAGGGACCTTTTTAGGATATTCTTTAAACAGTCATGCTTATCGTGTATTGAACAACAGGACCGGTGTGATTCAAGAGTCAATTAATGTGGTCATTGATGATCACTTGAATACACCTGTCCCTAGTTCAGACAATGATGAAGTTCATGTAATTAAAAAATCAGATACTTCATCAAGTGAAATTAATTCTGAATTAAGGACTGTTAAAGATCATTCAACTACTCAAATTCTTGGAAACCCACTCACTGGTGTACGCACTCGTAGACAATTAGAAGACATATGTAATTACATATGTTTTACATCCCAGATTGAACCGGTTAACGTAAAAGAAGCACTTTCTGATGAAAAATGGATAGTTGTGATGCAGGAAGAACTTAATCAATTTGTTCGTAATGATGTCTGGTATCTTGTTCCTAGACCTACAGATAAACACATAATTGAAACAAAATGAATTTTTAAAAACAAGTCTGATGAACTTGGAAATATTATTCGAAATAAAGCAAGACTAGTTGTACAAGGGTACACACAGATTGAAGGTATTGATTACGATGAAACCTTTGCCCCTGTAGCCCGTCTTGAATCTATCAAACTTTTTATATCCATCGCATGTGTTAGGAAGTTTAAAAATTTTCAAATGGATGTGAAGAGTGCCTTTTTGAATGGCGATTTACATGAAGAGGTATATGTGGAACAACCTATAGGGTTTGAAGATCCTAAGCTTACTAATCATGTATACCGCCTTAAAAAAGCTCTCTATGGTTTGAAACAAGCTCCTAGGGCATGGTACGAAAATTTGACAAAGTTTTTACTGAGTCCCAATTTTCAAATGGGTAGTGTCGATAAGACGCTCTTTGTTAAGAAGCATAACGATGATATTCTAATGGTTCAGATTTATGTAAACAATATTATTTATGGATCAACGTGTACTAACATGACTGTTGAGTTTGCAGAGTTAATGAAATCTAAATTCGAAATGAGCATGGTTCAGAAATTAAATTATTTCTTAGGGTTACAAGTAAAACAACAACCCGATAGAATTTTTATTTCTCAAACCAAGTATGCTTTGAACTTGATTAAGAGGTTCGGATTTGAGAATGGTAAGAATTTTGATACACTTATGAGTACAACTCTAAGACTGTCAAAAGACTCTACAGGTAAAGATGTAGATCCTAAATTGTATCACAGCATGATTGGTAGTTTACTTTACTTAACTGCAAGTAGACCTGATATTGCTTTAAGTGTTGGAATTTGCGCTAGATATCAATATAATTCTAAAGAATCTCACTTAATTTCTGTTAAGCGAATTATTAGATATGTCGCAAGTTCAGTTAATTTGGGTCTTTAGTATCCTTATGATACTAGTGTTCAATTGGCTGGGTATTCAGATGCTGATTGGACTGGTAATATCGATGACAGAAAATCAACCAGTGGTGGTTGTTTTTACATTGAAAATTACTTGGTTTCTTGGTTTAGCAAGATGCAAAGTTTCATATCACTCTCAACTGCTGAGGCTGAATACACTGTAGCTGGAAATGCATGTACTCAGCTGGTTTGGATGAAACGTATGTTGAGTGATTATGGTATCACACAGGATTCAATGGTTTTATACTGTGATAATTCCAGTGCGATAAATATTTTAAAAAACCCAATCCAGCATTCACGTACTAAGCACATTGATATTAGATTTCATTATATTCGTGAATTAGTGGAAGAAAAAGTAATATTCTTAGAATACATACCTATTGAGACTCAGCTTGCTGACATATTCACTAAACCGCTCGACAAAAGCAGGTTTAGTAAATTGAAATTTGATCTTGGTATGTGCAATTTAAAATGATTGATCATGAATTTCTGTATCATAGTGTATATATATTAACTACTTTAATATATTAAATTTTAAAATTTAAAGAAAATTATATATTTTTTATGGTACACGACTAGTCGAGGACGTACTCGACCAGTCGTGTAGCGCGCTGATTATTTTATTTGAAGAAAAATCTCATCTTCTTCATTTTATCCCTCCTCACCAACGAGCCGAGCTACGACTAGTCAAACCTTTGTGTTCGATTCCTTCACGTTAGAGCATTTTGCTTATTTTTCTTGAAGAATCATAGTCTTTTCTCTTAAATTTCTTAATTGTTTTTGTCTATTTCAACTCTTTCTTCAAGTTTTTTTGGGTTTTCTTCCTCATTTGTTGATTCTAAAGAAACTCATCTCTATTTTCTTGAAATTTCTTGTATTTCTTCAAGAAAATGGACCCTAGAGCTAAAAAGAAAAATCCTATAAGTGTTTCTTCTTCTAGATCAAATGTTATCACTAGACGTCATCTTAGGGCTCCCGAAGATGATCCACCGTATGTTTATGATTTGCGTATGCGCAATGTGATTGTAGAAAAGGCCGTTGATTTAAACCGTATTGCTCCTTTCAATCTTTTTCCTCTCCTTCAATCTGTAGGTTGGGAAAATATTTTACGCTGGGGCGAGCCGGCATACCAGCCCATAGCGCAGGCCATGGTAGCATGCATAACTGAATTTTCTACTGAGCAACTGACTATTACGATTGCTACTAGAGAATGGCTTTTTCCTATTGATCGACATTTAATTTCAGGCCTTATGGACATATCAGTAAATGATGATGGTATTCATCCTAGCACACTTGCTGAGAAAGTGTCAGAATCTGAAAATTACATTTATACTAGAGCATTGTGTAACATGGATGCACCATGGAATCAAACTGGGAATACCCTCGCAACCAGATACTTGTTGCCCAGATACAGAGTCTTACATCGTATCTTTACCTCTAATATGTATCCCCGCTCTAGAAACAAGACTGAGTTGACTCTACTTATGGTTCGTATTTTGTACTCAATCGTTACTAGTGCTAATATCTGTTTGCCCTCTTTGATTTGTTACTATATCATTCAATTCTGTATCATCCTGGTCATAGTGATATCCCATTTGGGTATCTGATGAATGTGTTAGCCACTCACATGTTAGTAGCTATGCCCGTTGGAGATGCTCCTATCCAACACCTTATATTCAACAACTCCAACATAAACAAAATGAAGTTGCAGTTGGCTCGAGGACAAGTTGATATTGGTGCCGGTGGAGTTGCTGCTGAAGCCGGGAATGATGAAGAGGGTGATGTTCTTCCTCCAGATGATATCAATATGGACGATATTTTTAATGAAATTGATTCTGACTCTGGGAATGATCCTGACTATAAACCATCTGATTTTGGCGCACGTCTGAGTGCATTAGAGGAGAAGGTGGAGAATATGAATGTTGGCCATAATTTGCAGTTTAAAAATGTGTGCAAGTATTTTATGCACTTACAAAAAGGCCTTCATCAAATTGATCCTACCATACCTGCTCCTTCTTCTGGATCAGATTGAGGATTTTACTCTTTGGTTTGTAATAACTATAATACTTTGCTTTATCTCTGTTTGTGTGACTGAGTTTCTTTGACTTGACTTGATAACGTTTTATGATATGATATTCTAACTCCTTTATTAATTATTCTGTCTTTTATTCTTCCTTTGTCATATTTTTGACAAAAGGGGGGAGAATTGTGGGATTGATTATGAGATATGATGATTGATAGGTGTACTACTCAGGGGGAGTTGGTAAACTTACAGGATGTATTATGCTTGGTTATCTCATGACAACTGGTGCATGATTCTTTATTGATGCTTATGATGTTTCTCTTATTATATTTTGTGCATTGAAATATACGAGTTTGTTTTGTCACAAATTTGACAAAGGGGGAGATTGTAAGTGCTATGGTTTGAATCCTCTTTAGTTGTCAAATTTTGTGTGTCAAAACCTCTATATGTGTCTCGTGTTTGTATCTTATTAAATATGTTCGAGACACCACGTCAACACTTCAAGATAAGAAGATGAACTCCTCAAGCTAGTTCAAGCTACAATATTGACGATATTAAAGAAGAGTTCAAGTTGAAGACTCTAGCTCGAGTTCAAGTTCAAGACTCAAAGTTCACATATTTTCAAGATCAAAACTCAAGCATAGTTAGGGAACTAAGCACAACTCAAATTGACATTGACTTCAAAACTTGTGAAGTGTTTAAGCTATATCAAGAAGAACTCAAGCTTCGTAAAGTTCAAAGTCTAAGCAAATGAAGGTTCAATGTCGTTACTTATTGAGGTTTGATAGACCTTAGTTTGACCTTTAGAGTAGGTCACTTTAGATACATAATTCATATATCTTTTACAAGTGATTTTGTTCTGTTATAAGACTAGTCCTGGACCCTGTTCGACTAGTCCATGCACTGGTTCGACCAGTCCAAAAAATTTCAAGACCAGTCATAGTTTTGTTGCAAATTATCAGATTTTTCCTATTCGGCTACGACCAGTCCTGGAGTCTGCTCGACCGGTCGTGGGATGGTCTCGACTCGACCTAGGACCAGTCGTGGAGCTTCGACTCAAACTCCAGCGACTAAAACAAGTGTCGCACGACCAGTCGTAGAGGGGTCTCGACCGGTCGTGGACTGCCTTCGACCAGTCGTGGACTGCCTTCGACTGGTCGTGAAACGGCTTGATCCGATCGTGCTTAAAAATTTAAAAATCTATTTCTTCTTCGACCAGTCGTGGTGACCCTAGGACTAGTTGAAGATGAATTTTTGCAGCTATAAATAGCACACGAATTTTAGAGTTTTTCATTGAAAATTAAGTCAATTCGAAGCTCCACTCTAAGATAAGTTTGTGTTTGATTTTAAGCTATATTGTGCATAATTCTATTTCCTTTTGTTAGATTTTACTATTTGATTTCATTCTATATTCCAATCTAATTTGAAAAGAGAAAATATTATTTTCCTTCTTCTTGGAATTAAAATCAAATAGAGCTAGCCCAATTTGATTTAATTTAAAATCAATTAGAACTTAGAAGCATTATAAAGTGAGTATTTGACATTAAACTTTCATATTCGAACATCTACTCCAATTGGTTCTTCCGGGCTGCTACGAAAGGAGAAATTCAGGTATTTTACAATTCTGTAAAATTTTCATTCTTTTGATTTTTGTTTGGGATTCGTCAGAAAAATTCCATTTGTGTGGTTATCTGAGGACAGCCAGAAAACTCAGAAAATAGTGTGGGTTTTTGGATTGTGTAAGCCCAAGTTAAAAAGATAAAATTGTGAAGGTTTTAGGTGAAACTGTGAAACCTATTTTGATAGTGAACGCTAATATCCCTGTGTGAGGATATTAGGAGTGGAGTAGCATTCTATGTGGCTGTTGTGAAACAGTTGGTGTACATACAGGTGAACCACTATAACTCTTTATCTTGTGGATTGAATGCTTGCTTAATTCTTTATCTTTCATCATTCAGTTTTGTGGAATGTACATATGGATGTGAATGCTTTAATAATTTACATTTCAAGCAAGTGTGGAGAATGTTGTAATAAATTAGATTTAAATTTTTGTAGTTTATTTCAATTCTTTTCTATTTATTTATTCCTTGCTATTTATTTATTTATTTCTATTCAGATTGAATGCTCAACTCCGACCTTCTCCGCATCGGCCCATGAGTTCTCAGCTCTAGGGATCTGCCAGATGGTGCAATTCTAGAATTTCTCGATCAGTTTCCTTGCCTCTTCGAGGTAGGCGATCATTCTGACTTCTTTGGCTTCATACTCCGAAGAGATGTGATTTACTACCAGCTGCGAATCACAACGGACTTGCAGAGTCTGAATACCCACGCTTGCCGCCAGCCTGAGTCAAGCTAACAACGCTTCATATTCTGCTTCGTTGTTAGAAGCTTTGTATCCAAGTCTGATTGCGTACTGGATTCTTGTTGAATCGGGTGCAACCAGGACGACACCGGCCCCTGCCCCTTTGACGTTGGACGACCCATCAACATAAAGGACCCATCTTGGATCCGACACTGCTTCTTGGTTGCTCAACGGGACGGGCGGTGTCATATCGACTTCCTTACTGATTTTCTATTCACTCGGAGTTATGAATTCAACAATGAAGTCAACTACAGCTTGACCCTTAATTGCTGCCCTAGGGTGAAATTGAATGTCGAACTCTCCGAGGTCAATTGCCCATTTGGTCATCCGACCCGAGACCTCGGGTCTCTGGAGGACTTGCCTCAGAGGAGAGTCGGTCAGCACCACTATGGAATGGGCCTGAAAGTACGGCCGTAATATTCTAACTGAGACATCAATGCAGAGCGCTAGCTTTTCCAAGGATTGGTATCTTGTCTCCGCTGGTACCATGGCTTTGCTCACATAGTATATGGGGTATTGTTTGCCTCTGACTTCTCTGATCAGGGCAGAGCTGACAGCTGAAGCCGAAACATCGAGGTAGAGGAACAAGAGCTCTCCTTCTTCAGACTTAGACAAGAGAGGAGGCGAACCCAAATACTGTTTCAACTGCTAGAAGGCTTGCTTGCATTCTGGTGTCCACTCCGCCCTCTTATGACCCTTCAGCTGCTAAAAGAAGGGAAGACATTTTTCTGTAGCCCTGGATATGAAACGTCCGAGCGCTACAACTCTTTCCATGAGACACTGTATTTCTTTAATGGTTCGAGGTGGGTTCATGTCGAGGAGAACCTTAATCTTATCCGGGTTGGCCTCAATACCTCGCTGACTAACTTAAAAACTAAGAAACTTTCCCGATTCAACTCCGAATGCACACTTAGCGGGATTCAACTTCATCTGGTACTCTCGGAGGACGTTGAACGTTTCTCCGAGGTCGGCGAGGTGGTCGGAGGCTCTAGTACTTTTCACTAGCATGTCGTCGATGTACACTTCCATGGTGCGCCCAATCTGTCTGGTGAACATCTGATTCACCAGCCTCTTATATGTTGCCCCAGCGTTCTTCAGGCCGAATGGCATGACCCGATAACAGTGGAGCCCTTTGTCCGTGACAAAGATAGTCTTCTGCCTGTCTAGGGGATGCATATAGATCTGTTTGTACCCAGAATTTGTGTCTAAAAATGAGAGCAACTCATGTCCAGCCGTGTTGTCCACTAGTTGATCTATCCGAGGCAACAAGAAACTGTCCTTAGGGCACGCCTTATTCAGATCTGAATAATCTATACAGACCCGTCACTTTCCATTAGATTTCATGACGAGCACAACGTTCGCGATCCAGTCAGGGTAATATAATTCCTCTATAAAACCTGCATCGAGTAGGACGGAGACCTCCTCGGCAATAGCTTCATATCATTCGGCATCGAACGGCCTTCTTTTTTACTTCACTAGCTTATGATCCGGGTCCACATTCAATCTATGAACCAGCACGTCAGAAGAGATCCCTGGCATATCTGTGTATGAACATGAGAAGACGTCTCGGTGCTGTTTCAAGAAGGCCAACAACGCGTTCCTCTGCTTGGAATTCAATGATGACCCGAGCTGAACAGTTTTGCTCGGGTCTGATTCATCGAGAGAGACTTTTTCCAGATCTTCGACTGATGAGCTTCATGTAGGTCCTCCAGGGTCCAAGGCGTCCATGACGAGCGCCTGTTTAGCTGCTCCTTTTCTAACTGTTATCGCATAACACCTTCGAGCCTCGCGTTGGTCTTCTCGGAGATAACCAATCCCACCTTCAGCTGAAAACTTCATTATCAAATGGTAAGTTGAGACGATCGCCCTCATCGCGTTGAGGGAGGGTCGGCCCAGATCACATTGTGGACAGAAGGAACATTGACAATGAAAAAGTCCACCAGAAGTGTGACTTGATGTTGTCCTTCTCCCGCTGTTACTGGGAGGGAGATGGCTCTCTCCAGTGAAGCCGTGTAGAAGAGTCTTTATAGGTCGGAGTCGTGACCGTGGAATTCTCATCTTTTCGAACGCTTCGGAGTACATTATATCGGTTGAACTTCCGGTGCGACCAGAATGCAATATACCTTGTGATTTGCTATGGCCATTGTAACCACCAGCGCATTATCGTGCGGATGCTGGATCCCGCGTGCGTCATCTTCTGTGAAAGTCAGGCTGCACAGAGTGACTCGGAGTTCCTTGCTGGGACGTTCCATCAGGTGAACGTGGTGTTCCAGCTCAGATCTCCGGAAATGGGCTTTTCGAGCCCTATTTGAATCTCCTCCCCGAGCGGAGCCCCCGAAGATAGTACGAATTTCAGCCGGTTCTTCTGGGGGTTGTTCGGCTGTTCTCGTGGTCGTTCCTCTCTACGAACGGACTTCTCTTTTTTAGTGTATCGACGTAGGTGTCCCTTACGGATGAGGGATTCAATTTCGTCTTTTAGGTCCACATAGTCGTCCGTGTTGTGACCGTGATCCCGGTGAAAGCGATAGAATTTTCGCTTGTCCGGATACTCTGGGTCAGCCCTCATGCAGACTGGTCAGTTAAGTAGCTTATCTCCTCAGATATCCAGCGGGATTTACTTGGCAGACATATTAAGAAGAGTATGTCCTTACTTTTACCCGAGTGGTAGACTCCTTGGAGTTTTAACACCGGGTCAAGGGTTCGAGTACCCATGGTGGTGAAATCCCACGGTGTGCGTGTGGCGTGAGTGTGTGGGGGTGTGTGTGCGTGTGTAAAAAAGAAGAGTACAAGAACGAAATTTTCCTTCTGGCCTGCGGCTCGGCCAGCGATCGCGAGAAGCTTGGTCGTCCACCCCTTTGTTATTCGGCTGGGACCCTTCGTTCATAGGCCTCTTCCCTTTATTTGTCAGGTCAACTACTTGCGTACCTTTACGAGCATTAGTGAAATCTTCGGCGTTGGTATACTTCTGAGCCTTCGCCATGAAGTTTGATAGCGTTCTCGGCGGATTCTTTCCGATGGAAAAAGCAAACTTTCCTTCCTTTAGTCCACTTAGAATGGCAGCAAGTGTCATCTTGTCATCATAGTCCTCGACCTGTAATGCTTCTTCATTGAAACGGGCGATGTAGTCCTTCAACGATTCTTTCGGAGCTTGCTTGATGGTGAGCAGATGAGTGTTGGGTTTCTGACTTCTCTTACCGCTTATGAACTGCGTAAGGAATAGTCAACTTAATTTCATGAAAGAGCCCACGGAGTTTGGTTTAAGCTGACGATACCAAATCTGAGCGAACCTCGTAAGGGTGATGAAAAACTCTCTACACATCATCGCGTTCGTTGCGGTCTGAATTTGCATCCACAATCGGTAGGCTTCCAGATGTTCGGATGGGTCTCCAGATCCCGAATACTGGATGACAAGAGGTATCCAAAACCTCTGCGGCATCACCTCAGCCATGATGGCGGAGGTGAAGGGAGGCTCGGTCTCTTCCATCATTGCCTGGATCGTAGTAGGAACCGTCAATTGTTGTTGTTTTTTCTCCAATGTCAAGAACTTGTTGTTAAGTTCCGCAAATCGTACCTCCCAAGGATCTTTATTTTCCGCGATGACCTCTGGGGTGTCCTCGATCTCCGGAGTTCTTCTTTCTCTCCTCCGTTCTAATTGATGGCGAAGATCCATGGGTGCCAGAGTGGAGGTGGCTGAATGGATGGTAGTAGGGGCTCAAGTAGTGGCATTCCGTGCGAATCCTTCAGCACGCGCCGCAGGAGGATTTTGACCCGAACGCGGCACCCCCGAATGCTGGGGAGCTTCAGGTCTCACACTCCTCGGCACAGAGCGAGTCTCTACGAACAAACCCACCAGCTTGAGAACTGGGTTTTTCTGAACCGAGCGTGACTCTGGCTCCCTCTGTTGTTTCATTCTATTTATCTCGTCGCGTAGGGCCTGGATTTCATTTTGCATGGCGCGATATTTGCTCGACCGATTCCTAAAACGTTAAAAAGGTCCTAGTGCGGATTTGGCGTGAAGTGGTGATGATGACCGAGTCTGTTCGTTCGGTTCCAGTTCCACAACCGCAGCTTTCTTTTTCCTCTCCATTGCTTAGAAGAAGGAAAATGAAAAACTGACTTTTAGTCTCAGATTCCCACAGACGGCGCCAAAAAATGTTGATGTCAAGATCTGGTCGGCCCCTCTTCCACGTCTCCCTCACTTCAGCGTACCACCTCTGGAACTTGCACTAAGAGAACAGGCAAAGGTGACCTGGCTAAGCCGGGGGACCCTCCGATGCCTAAGTCAGGCCAAGGGAATCGGGGTCTAAGTAGAGAGTAGAGGAGAGAGCATTCGCTATTGCGTACCTGTAGACATGGTGTCATGTGCTATTTATACTTGCCTGTAAAATGGTCTGGATCCAATAATCTCGGCACGATCAAGGGGATTCTTGGATCATAGAGATACTGCCCGCAATCTGTTGATCACGCAGCGTATCGGGCATGTAATGCATATCTGCGAGCGAAGTTATCGGCGACGTTCAGTTATGGCAGTTTCCATGTTCGTCAAATAGAATATACGCCTCCGAGTATCTGCTCGGCTCAGCTCGTCCAACCGTCTGCCCCTGCGCTTGTTCGGTTGGACAAGTGCGGTTCCCAGATCCAAGCGACCTTCATATCCGATCTGACCTTATAGGTCCGAGCCAATCTTGCTGGTCCGAACCGAACTGGAAGGCTTCATTCTCCAAGGCTCTCGTCGCCTCGGACTTTACATGTGCTCGTATCTTCACAGGATGCTCGTATAGGGTCGGACGGGTCGTGCCTCAGACGTCATGGCAGTGAGTCAGCTCAGACTGGCGATCGGACTGGCATTTTATCGTGGGCTCGGATCTCTCCATAACAATCTGTATTGAAAAGTCCTTTTATACGGAAGGCATTATCAGAAGATGAACCCCACCCTTTAAATATCACCTGATCTATTTACACATAGAATCGAGTTGTTGAATAGGCGACCAATCTCATCAGATCTCGGTCATACACTACACATCTACCTATCTCAGCACTTGGGGTCATAGCTATTCGGTTTGAATTGAGCCACAATTCCAATTTTGGCACGCCTACACATGTACAGCCAAAAACCGACCACCAATAGTTTCTCCAACTAGGTTTTATGACCTTATGAACTGGATGGAAGAAGATATTTGTGTGGTCTCTTCAACTAGGTTTCATGACCTTGTGAACTGGTTGGATAGCAAAAAAACACTCTAGCGTAATCCATGCAGTTTTATTTTTGCGTGGGACAGAAGCGAATGTATTAAATTAATAGATTTAAGGCATTTTAGATATTTGCTAACACACATTATTTTATTTGATATTCAATACTTAATTTTCAAATTTAAGCATTTTTCTTAGACAGTTGCAAAACAGGTTTTCTGACTTCCAATTCAGATTTCAGATTAAGCTTGGAATTCAGATTTAATAAACAATACCATCTCTGTTGATGACATATCTACGGTATATCTGTTAATTTACATTACTGAATTGGAGTTAATGTGGTCTGTATAATTTCTTAGTGGCCCAATGCAATTTGGAATTCAATCGTTGTATAGAATGCATTACCCTAATTATGGTTCACAGATTAATATTATAGTAATTAAGAAATAAATTTACAAATTGAACCCTTTATGGTGTAATCCTGGCTATCCATCCATCTTGAATGCAATCTATTGGTTTCATTCTCCTAGAATGCCTATATCGTTTTGCATGTCTGGCCTACCTAATCAATCGGATACAGTAAGAACATTCAAGTGAGAAATATTTTATCAATTTTTCAGGCCGGGATGGATGGAATTGGATTGAGCCTGGGCCCAACCAATTGTTTCGTGCACAAGCTTGGGCCAGCTCGGCAACCTAACCCTGACCCACCTGAAAAGTTGGGGTGTGGGTCAATCCTATTTCCTGTATATGGGTTGAGTTCCGGCACTATCTTGTCAAGCCTCTTTGCCCGTGGAGTTGCCTGAGTAACACCCTCAGTGGGTGTTACCCTTACCATGAGAGGCCCACCTTGATGGGATTTTTTTTATTTTTTTATTTTTTTATTTTTGTAAATCCACGCCATCCATTCATTTTTTCAGCTTATTATAGATTGTAATCCCCAAAACTTAAGCAGATCCAAATATCTGGTGGACCACGCCACTGGAAAAAGTGGTGAATAGCCATTAAAAACATTTTGTTGGACACAAAAGTTTTGGATCAAGTTGATCTTTGTATTTTCTCTTCATCCAGGTCTGTTTGACCTTATCAATGGGTGGGATAGTAAATAAACATTACGGATCTACTTACGGTGGGCCCTGGGAAGTTTTTAATGGTGGGCATTCAATCACCACTATTTCCTCTGGTGTGGTCTACCTGTGATTTGGATCTGCTTTCCTTTTTTTTGAAACATGTACTAAAATGGGCTGGAAAAACAGATGGACAGCATGGATGAACAACACATCACCTAGGTGGGCCCCACGGTTGTTACCAGGGTACCTAATCCTTTCCCCCTTCCTAAATGCTAGCTGTGTGTGCATTCTATCTAATATAATAAGTTTAAAAAAACTCTAAACTTGATTAGGGTGGTTTAATTTGAAATATAATAATTTGATTTTATATTTAATTAAGAGTTTTGAATGTGTTGATATTTTTATATTTTTATACAAAATAACAATATTGTGTTTTAATATTGTTTAATTAAATGTGTAGGTAGGTTAGGTTCGGGTTGACCCATCTTCACTCTGACAAGAACCCAACCCATTTCTACAACCTTTTTTTCATCTAAAGAGAAATTGGGTTTGAATTTTTTTTCCTTTTAAACAGGGAAAATGGTGGAGGTGATCACTCCTGGGAAGAATATTAGCTATAGAGCATTGCTAAGCCACACGGATACACACAACACGTGCGAAATGGCACCACTACATTGATGCCCAAGCCCAAGAATCAAGTTGATCCACTATTTACAAAACAAATGTAGAGCCCAGAAGGAAAGAAACAACTGCATTTTTTAACAACAAATTCCTTTCTAAAGAAGATTTTAACCTCAGATTCATTTTGGAAGAAATTTGAATTTTTCAGACATGCAGTTGCGCTTCATGCCCTAAGGCCTATTTCT
The DNA here is from genome assembly GCA_037074715.1 of Magnolia kwangsiensis. NCBI lineage: Eukaryota > Viridiplantae > Streptophyta > Magnoliopsida > Magnoliales > Magnoliaceae > Magnolia > Magnolia kwangsiensis. The sequence goes on along the minus strand of CM073577.1, from coordinate 108,400,848 downwards.
GCTGTGTGGGACCTCCCAACTGCTTACTTCCCGGTCCATTTTCCTTCTCTCCTTGAGAATGGAAAGGGCCTTGCTTTCTAGGAATGATTGAATCCTTGCCTGCGCTGAAATAATCCCAATTTTGGTGGATTTCCTTTGTTTCTCTTCTTCCACATGAACTATTTGGGTGCAACCTCTGCGTTCAGCAGCTCATTATCTGAGGCACTTCAATGGGCAAATCCATATCATCTTCAAACAGCACCGATCCCTTATAGCTAAGCATCCCCTCCGGTCATATCCCTCACGTCGTTTCTCATGTGGAGCTTGCCGATTTCTTATAGCTAGGATGGCTGGCATCCCCTCCGGCCGTATCCTTCACGTCATTTCTCATGCGGAGCTCTTGGCATGAGGCCTGTCATGTTTTGGCCCTGTAGAAGAGATTCTCTTCTCTCATTAGCCTGGGGTGTGAGCTCTCCTCTAGTTTTATGCCCAGGATGTGGGCTTCCCTAGGCCCTGGGTTTGGGTTTCTTTTTCCTTCTCTGTTCTTTCCTGAACCAGAGTGTGGGCTTCAGGTGCCTCTCGGTCTTTTTTTTTTTTGTTTTTTTATGTACTTGACATTTGATATTAATGAAGAAGTTTACTAATCTTCCCATATACCTGTTTCCATTATTGGGGCGCACATGCTGATTGGACCAGATTAATTTTGGGAAAACATGTAAAAGGTCAGACCAACCTGATGGATGGATTAGATCTCGCATGCATGTACCATGTAGGCACGTGTGGTGAGTACGCCAGATTTATTGGGTGAGTGCACACCCAGCAAAGTTCTTAATTATGTACATTTTTCATAGAAGAATGATGTGGTGCAGCAAAAGGCAACACCTTTTGTGGGGGTAGGGGGGGAGCAACAACCTACTTGGAAATCATATGATTCTTATCCATGGTGGGCCCCACTAGGGGTCACTGTCAGATCATATTCAACAAGAAATGGAAAAAAAAAAAAGTATATCACTAATCAGCAAAGCATGATAACTCTCATCCTATCAAGCTACAAATGCAAATGGGAAACTGGAAGCATAACAAATTATACGGAAATTGTGGGAGGGCGCAAATAAAATGTCAGTTTATAACTATTTTATACCAAAATCTGTTACAATGGCATACGTTCTTTATACCGCAAGTTGGTTCTCAGTGATGTAAAACAATGGCATTTGTTACCTGTATTAGAAAAAAGCCTCGAGATGGACCGCTACTCTTTCTTGCTAGACTTCGTATCACCACCGCTCGTCTCTCCCTCTTGCAACAGAGAACTACAACTGCTACTACTACTACTAGAATCAGCTGCAGCCTTTGACTCATCGAACTCCAACAGCTACATCAGATCACATACTGATCAGAGAGGCTCTTCACCATCAATTACCACATACAATGATAACACATGAAAAGAATGCTTTCTAGCTTGAAATTTAGCTCTACCTAATAGAGTAATATGCACTGTAAATAACCCAGAAACAAAATATTCCACCATATACGACATTGATGAGTTCTGCTTCTTTCATTTTATATAACTGCACACTGATATCTACATTCTATACCCACCATCATTGATTGGACCAATCACCTACAACCTACTGTAGGTTGATGTGTCCTACACATAATTTAAAAACTTGAAAACTCAGCTAGACTGGTTATCCCAGCAGATTGGGTTGACTTGAAAACTCGATCCAACTCATCTCAATATTAAATAATTAAACTAGGAATTTAATTAGTAAATTTGCAGTTTTGAGCTTAAAATCAGCTTGTGGTAGCTGGTAAATGCAATGGGCTGGCTTGGTTGTGGTTGTGAGTTCAAATCACTCCACCTTTTCTTTTTCCTTTTTAATCAAAAGTCTCTTCACTCAATCAGAGTGACTCAGTTTTAGTCATCCCAAGTTGTGTCGACTAGACCAGGTAGGTGAACCAGCTCGACGAGTAAGGATTGAGTCAGAACCAAATCAGACTCAGCAAGTTTCACACAGAATCGGCTCAATTTCTGGTCGCGTCAAGTTGACTTGGCCAAGGTTGAGCCACTACGTTCCTACAACCCATTTTACAAACATTCTTCTCACGAGACAAATTCTGAAGGCATAAAACATGGGTTGGCAGTTGTAGGTGATTAGTTCTCGATTGGTAAGCACCCGTTCCAATTCTAAGTTTTCGGATTATGATAGTAAATCTAAATCTTGAAAGAATGGATTTATCGACCAACAAGGGTGGGTGTAACTAGTCAGTCCTGATGAAATTTTATTTTGTAGAAAAGAGAAAGCTATACTTTGCTCATCAAAATGCATGAGGTCAATGCTATTAAGAAAATACCGAAAAGAAACATCAAACTTGTGTGGGGGGTGATTTCAATGTGATCAGATTTACACATGAAAATGCATGAGGTCAATGCTATTAACGTAGATGGGGAAGGATTCTCAGATCTTGTCAGAGCTGGGCACGGGACGACTCGACTCGGCAAACTCAACTCGTCTGACTTGTTAAGATCCGAACCAAGTGGCTGAGTCGATCCAAATCGAGTTGACTTTGTCCAATCCGAACTCAAACCGAGTCGAGTTCGAGTCACCCAGTAACTCGACTCAACACTAAATCCAACTCGGTACAGACTCAACTCAATCCGAAACTCAACTCGTACACATATATTTAAAATTTAAAATTTAAAAAAAAAAAACCTCAGATATAAAGTTTCGGATCTGAGATGCGGTGTAGCTGATGGAGAGGCTGCAATTTTGGCAAATGAATCTAGGTTTTGAGTGGTGATTTCAGCCCGTGAATACCCACTGCACTTGACCTGATTCGGTACTTGTGACTGGGTCGGACTTGTTCTGGATTAGTCCAGGCCAAATCCGGACTCGGATCAGGTCAAGCATGCTAGACCCGAGTCGGGTTGAGTTCAGGTCAGGCCTATTTCAAAATCGGATCAAGTCAGGTCAGCCCTAACTCAGCCCGACTCGACTCGATACCCAACTCTAGATCTTGTGGAACAGTGGTGGAAATTCTTTGAGGTGGATGGTTTCCGGGAAACAGGTTGTATCGAAAGTTGTGATCAATGTTGTCAAAATCGTTATCGTATTGCAAATTGTAGTAGGGGTCGAATCATATCGGATCAATCATATCATAAATCGTAAGATTTTTTTACAATTTTCTTTTAAAAAATAAAATATATATATATGAAAAATATAAATAAATCAGATTTAAAAAATAATAAATAAATAAATAATAAAACGCTTCTTCCTTTTGCCATCAATACGCACCAAGTAATACCATGTCATGATAGTGTTAAAGGATTCATATTCCCCTATTTCTTGTCTTCCATGAAATTTCCCTTAAAAGAACATACAAGGGTTCTTTAATAATTTATAGGGTTCTTTAATAATTATGTTCTTGTTACCTTTCTTGAATGTAGAATCATGGTGGAAAAGCAGCCTTTGATATTGTAGACCAACAAAAAATGATATTTTGATTTATAAACATCATTCGATAATACATACAAGTCAGCACGACCATAACCATCCATAAAAACATTACAGGTAAGTCATACTGATACATCAATTTGGTTTTTCGACTAGTTGAGTAAGAAATCACAAAAAAAATAAAACAAAACAAAATAAAATAAAATAAAATAAACCCTACATGATTTAACGTTGAAGAGAATATATATCATTTAATCTTTTATAACGAACGTAAAAATAATTTACCTTTTCTAAACAATTCTTAAAAACCCCACCAATTTAAAAGCATAAAACGAAAGCCGAGTGAAAAGCTCAAACTAGAAGAGAACAAGTATAACTTGAATCATAAATCGGGATTTGTATCGTAAATCATAGGATTCAAATTATAGAATCATAGGATTCATATAAAAAGGGATTCAAGGTTTAGGATTCAAATTTTGCTTAAGATTCGACTCAAATCATATATCGTAAATCGTAGAATTTTGACAACATCGGCTGTGATTACCAGTGGGGAAGTCAAATGTGTGGAAGGGGGAAGTTTTTGCACAGAAAAATGCGGAAGCAAATGGTATTTTGAGCAAAATTCACACCATTAATTTGAAATGAGGAGAGTAGATGATGGAAGAAGAGAGACAGTTGCGTAGAAAGTTGTCTTCTACTACTCGAGCCATCTTAAGATGGAGGAAATAAAATGGAGGCAATGCTCAAGGGCTATTTGGTTAGAAGAAGGCAACATGAATACCCATGCAAGATCAATAAATAATAGAATATGTAGTTTGGTGGTGGATGGGAATAAGGTAGAAGAGAAGGATCATATATGCACAGCTATAATGCAATTTTACTCTAAACTGTTAACAGGGGAGAGATGGAAAGGCCCAGATTGGACAACCTGCTGTTCAAGCAAATATCAGATGGAGAAGCAAAGAATCTTGAAAAAGCGATAACTGAGGAAGAAAATCAACGCAGCAGTTGACTCCATGAGGAGGAATAAGGCGCCAGGTAAAAATGGGTACTTAATGGCTTTTTACCAAGTCTTTGGAATGTTGTGAAGGGCGACATGGTGGACTTTGTCAAAGAGTTTGAGAGAGGTAAGCCATCCAAGGAAATAAGGGCCTCCTTTATTGCCCTTGTTCCGAAGGAGCGGATAAAAGATTTCAGGTTGCTTAGTCTTGTAGGAGGCCCCTATAAGCTACTTGCAAAGATCCTCACGTCAAGGTTTAAGGCAGTTATGGTGAATGTTATATTGGAAAATCACGGGGCTTTTGTAGCAGGTAGGCAGATTTTAGATGGTGCGCTCATGGCTTATGAATGTGTCAATTCAAGGTACAAGGTAGTAGAGGCGTAGTATGCAAATTGAATATTGAAAAGGCATACGATCATGGAGTTGGGAGTTTCTTGACTATATGTTGGAAAAGGTAGGTTGTGGTTCGAAGTCGAGAAATTGGATTCGAGAGTGCATTCACTTGGCAGCGTTGTCAATTTTGGTTAGTGGATCACCGCAAGAATTTTTCAAGGCTACAAGGGGGCTTAATGCAGGGGGGTCCGCCATCTCCATTTCTGTTTGTGGTGGCACAAAGGATCTAAGTAGGACTTTGGACAAAGGGCAGGAAGTGGGTCTAAATAGCAGATTCAAGGTGGTTAGAGATGGGGTTTGGATTTCTCATCTTCAATATGCAGATGATACCATCTTGTTTTGTGATGCGGAATCATGAATGGTGGATAAGCTTAGGAAGATACTAAGATGTTAATAAGCAGTTCCAGGTCTGAAAGTTAATATGAATAAGTGTAAGACGCTAGGAGTGAGATTATCAAAGCTTGGCGGATATATTTCGATTTGAAGCTGGAACATTTCCTTTTACATACCTTGGTCTCCCATTACGTGTGGGGAAGCCGGTAAAGCATTAATGGAGTAAGGTAATCGAAAGGTTCGAGGGGATATTATCTTCTATGGGAGAGCCGTCGTCTATTGTTGGGAGGTCGTATAACGCTCACTAAGGTGACCCTTTCAAATATGCTGCTATATTTTATGTCATTATTCAAGTGCCTTAAATCAGTTAGTAAGACTGGAAAAGTTAAGAAAAGTGGCAGAGACTAGGCAAAAGTTTCATATTCGAAATTGGGAAGAGGGGTGGAAACCTATTGCTAAAGGGGGAGCGGGTATAAGGGTTTTGGCAATGAAGAAGGGAGAATGTGGAGAGAGGTGGTTTGGTTGCAGCCAAGTACAGGATATTGTGTTTGTGTCTTGGGGGGGGGGGGAGGATTCCTCAAGTTCGAGAGCTTCAGGAATATGGAAAGCTATTATCTCATTGGCTTCTATGTTTAAGGGCTGGGTAGCTTTTTCACTTGGAGTCGGGAACTGGATCCAAATATGGGAAGATATTTGGTGCGGGGAAAGGACGTTACATGTTGAATTCCTGAGGCTTACATGATTGACGCCAGTTAGGAATGTCACAATGGCAATTTGTTATTTCAGGAGTGGATAGACTGGAATATGGTGTCCTCCTTGCCATAAGGATTTATTGGAGGGGGAAATGGAAGACTTCACCAGGTTGTTGGACAAGCTTAAGAATTATTACCCGAGCTCACCAGAAAAGGACATGATGGTTTGGAAGGTCCATAATTAAGGATGTTTCTTGGTACAATCATTCTATATGTTATTATGAAAGCCATTGCTTGTGACAGGATTGGACTATGATCACTTATTTTGGTACAATGGGGGCCCTCCCAAGGTGGCAGCTTTTATGTGGTTGGTGGGAAGGAAGAGGATTTTTATGATAGATAATCTTCAAAAGATATCTATGGTCATTCCCAACATGTGTGCTATGTGCAAGATTAATGCTGAGACGATAGACCATCTATTCATTCATTGCCCTCTTGTGAGGAAGGTGTGGGATAAACTCTTAGTTATTCTCAACATACATTAGGTGGTGTTTTGAGAATAGACAATGTTTCCAAAATAGGGATGGTTCAATGGAGGAAATTGTGTGGAAGATAAAAGGAGGAATTGGTGGAACGGGTGTCAGGCTTTTAGAGAGTTGAAGTCTGCAAGCTCGAGTCCATGTTGCTGATTTAATATCAGTGATGTATTTTTATGCCTTGAATATTGCCTTGGTAGTTAATGAATAAAGGAATAGCTATAGAAGGCATCTTTTTCAACTTCATTGATAGCTAATCTCCCTTGGCAACTTCTTTCTCATCCATGGGGTTGATTGAACAAAAGGAGTATTTCCTCAAATGAAAAATAAATAAAAATAAACACTCCAGACAAGAACACCCAGGCCAGCTATAAATGAAAACAGAAGGAACACATTCCAAATGATGGAACCCCCATTAATTCATAATAACCCACCGCCTTATTCTTTTTATTCATCGTAAGGAGAATAAGAGAGAGCTTGCCAAATTAGTTGCCCCAACCAAACATCCTTACCCTATCTCCACGTCAAACAACAACTTGAATCCCTTCCTCAAACAAACACCCGACTATACCAAGAATTTACTGCTCCGCCTGGTTGAACTTCCTACCAATCATGCTATTCGATCCTGCATTGCTAGGACTGTCAATATATACCCAGATCCACGGGTGCCCAGTGGACCTGATCCAATTTAATGTAACTGACCTGAATTAATTGGGAAAAGGCTTTGATGATGATTATGATGATAATCGATTGTTTGGACCTATCAACAAATCGGGTTAGGTTTGGGTCTCGCTTTCTAGACTAGGATAAAATCGGTTCTATCCAGGCTCAGGTCAGGTCCATCAACTTGGATCCAGTTCAAATCAATTCAAGTTTAGTCAAGTCCGGTTCATGTCTGGTTCAGTCTGTTTTAATACTATATTAAATTATCTTGATTATTATAGCAACAAAATGAGGTTTCCTAAGCCACATGCATGCAAGAGAGCCCATTTCCATACCATGCATGAGTCATTAGTGGCACATGTGTGATCTAATCCATCAGTCAAGTGGACCCAACCATGTAATTCATGGTATTAAAAAAAGGCAATATTACAATTATATCAACCATTACGGAAAGAAAATGGTCACCCCATTACACGATACGAGTGTGAATCAGTCCATTATTAAAAAAATAATTAAAAATAATTAAAATTTTAAAAATTTAAAAATAAAAAATAAATAAAAATAAAAATAAAAAAAGGGCCGTATTGGCTTATATCAACAAATACAACCGCTATAGACTAATACAATAATGAAAATTTACATTTCAGTTTTAATTTTCTCATTTTTCCACTTTTTTCCTTCAGTTCACTATGAAGGAAGCTTAGAAACTAATTGTACACTAGATCTAAGATTGAGGATAAAAACACAAAATTTGAGTGGGATTCGATGAACCGAAATGAAGGGGACCATTTTGGGAAATATTAGAAGGGGTAAGCCATCACTTTATTTGTTGTGTTTATATGTAATGGGCCCTAATCCACCCAGTGTTCGAAATATTGGTATTGCGCAATGTATCGCACCCTTGGGATACAGATACATATCGGTTATCGCATGGGATATATTGTTTGTATTGCATAATTTATCGCGCTTTTTGGGAAACATGGGGAAACATTGGGAAAATGATTGAATTTTTCAATGAAACTTCAGGTATTGTTAAAAAAGATCTTAATTCACACTTTTAAATCATAACATATAATAATAAAAAATAAATAAATAACTGAAAAGGTGCACGCAATAGGTTTCCTTTATATAGGGTCCTAAGTTATGCGTTGTCTGATTGAACTAAGGCAACTATATTCAAATATAATGCATAACATTTATAAATGTATTAAGACGTGTATCCACACCGTCCATCTGTTTTACCACCTTAATTTATGGCACCATCCCAAAAATGAAGTAGATCCAATTATCTAGTGGACCATGCAATAGGAAGCAATAGGAAATAGTATAGATTGAAGGCCCTACCATTAAAACCTTCTTAGGGCTCACCTTAATGTTTTTGTAGTGTTATTTACCATCCAATCTATTGATAAGTTCACACAAGCCCAGATGAAAGGAAAAAACAAATATATGATATTGATCCAGAACTTTTGTGGCCCATTAATAGTCAATCACCACTTTTTCCTTTGGTATGGTCCACTTGATAATTGGATGTGCTTCATTTTTTCGATAATACACTAAAATGATTTAGAAAAATGGATGAACGGCGTGGATACAAAATACATACATTAAAGTGGGCCTGCATTAAGGGTCGTACGATCCCGGGTGAGTCTGAGTCTCACCTAAACATCTTTACTTTTTTTATAGGAATTGGTTAAATAAAATTAAAAAAAGGCAGATTGTGTGGGCCCACGGAGTGGATATAGCGCACATATTATTGTGGAGCCCTTAGAGTTCCCTTAATAAAATAAGGTTGAAATGTGCTAGCAATTCCATTGGAAGCAATTCCATTGGTTTCAAACATAGGAGGTACCTAAGGTGGGGCCACCTCGACATAATATCATGTATTTACACTGTTAATTCATTTTGACAAATCATTTTAGGGTATCGGCCAAAAAATGAAGCAAATCCAAATCTTAGGTGGACCACACCATACGAAAAAGTGATCATTGAACGGCCACCATTAAAATAAAAATAAAAATTGGGGGTTACATAAGTTTTGGATTGAGCTAATATTTATGTTTTCCCTTCATCCAGGTCTGTTAGACCTTATGAACAGATTGGATGGCAAATAAACATCATGATGGCCCCCAGAAAAGCTTCGACGGTGGATATTATTCCCACCACGGCTTCCTGTGATGTGGTCCACTTGAGCCTTATATCTGGCTACATTTTGGGCTCATGCCCTAAAATGACCTATCAAAATGGATGGACGGTATGGATAAAACAAACTTACCATGGTGGACCCTACTGAGCCCCTGTCAGGACCAAAATCTGAACGGTCCAAAATCAAAGCTATGTGATGTAAATAGAGGTGGCGTGTGGCATACAAATGTGAATTGCGTACCGAGTAGCTCAACCTTAGTACGTTCACTTATAACTAAGCGTATTGAGTAAACTCTGTGGGACCCACCATGATTTATGTATTTTATCCACTCCCTCCATCCATTTTAATTTATAATTTTAGTTCTTTATCCCATACATGAAGCACATCAAAAGTTTAAGAGGGGCACACCACATGAAACAGTATTAATTGAACGTCTACCATTGAAAAAATTCTTGGGGTGCAAGGAAGTTTTGGATCAAGCTGATACTTGTTTTTTCCCTTCATCCATGTATTTTTTATCTTATGAACAAGTTGGATGACAAATAAACATCACTATGGGCCATAGTAAGGTTTCAACGGTAGAAATCATTATTCCTAGTCTTTCCTGTGGTATGGTACATTTGAGCTTTGGATATGCTTCAATTTTGGGCTCAACTCCTAAAACGAGCTGGAAAAATGGATGGACGGCATGGATAACACACATACATCCACAGATGGCCCAATAGAGATTACTCGGTACCATTGATGGTACAATACACGCAACACCAGCCAATCGGATTCCATAAAAAAGTCATGTGGAAAGCCTTTCGCACAAAGTTCATGTGCTGATGTGGAAGGTGGGTCCACATTGATGTTTTTGAGTAATCCACCCCATCCATCCGTTTTCCGATATCATTTTAGGACATGCTTCAAAAAATGAGGTGAATCCAAAAATCAAGTGAGCCATATGAGAGAGAAAACTAGGGAGAGTATTCTGCCATTAAAACCTTCGTGGGCTCCACCATGATGTTTGTATGCCATCCAACCCGTTTATAAGGTCATTCCCACGGGGATAAGTGAAAACACAAAACCTTTACGACTGATACAAAACTTTTGGGGCCTTCAAAATGTTTCGACGGTGGTGACTGAATCCCCACTGTTTCCTCTGTTGCGGGCCACTTGAGTTTTGGATCACCTCATTTCCTGTCGCATGTCCTAAAATGATCTTGAAAAATGGATGGACGGAGTGGATTTCTTACAAACATAAAGCCGAACCCCATCTATCATCCCAGCGACGTCGGACGTTATATAATGCATCTGCGTCCATCGATATTGCGAAGGTTCAAAGCCCATTTTATTTTTCGGAAGCAACAGCAGCAGCCGAGCAGGGAGAGGGTCTCGGGATTCCGAAACCCCAAATCCCCACAAATCCCGCAAATCAAAGAAAATGGACATTCGAATGCCCATCGGAAAGCTTGGGATTTTATTTTCAATGCTCGAGAAGGAATTTCACTCACCTACAAACAAAGGTAGGTGGCTCCAGTAGCGAAAAAATTGCAATAAAAGTTGTAATATCGCATGATTTTTAGTGATATCGTGCGATACGTAGTAATATCAGCCAATATTTAGCGATATATCGACCGATACCAGCAATTTCTTGATTTTTTTTCTCCTAAATATCTTTCGGATGGTTTTGTATCGCTAGAGAGCGATACCAATAATACCGGCCGATAATATTGATATTGCGAGCACTGAATCCACCAAATTATGCTTGATTCGTACACGATTAAAGCCAACTAGTCCACTTTCAGCAAGTCAAGTTGACATTCCTCGATAGACAACATTCTTACCAAAAAATAAGCTTGCTACACCATCAAGGACATGCGCACAACAATACATATTTGGGATGCTCAATTTTTTTATATAGAATTTTACCAAAAATTTTTAAGATTTTTGTTGATGGGTACTCGAACGCGATCAGATCCAGGTACAGGTCTTCAAGAATGAGAAACAAACTCGACAAGACCCAGTTAGCCCTTCCAGAAAACGACATCCTCACACAGCGCTTCGGTTCTTCCCTAAATCTCCACCGCCATTTACCAAGAAAAGCCCAATTCTTTTCCCTATCCTGTCCAACCCAAGACCACCTTTCCCCAGCGTTTGAATACCCAACAAACTGTACATTTTCTCAATTTCCTTAGAAAGAAAGTACATAGGAATATTTGAGAGAGTGGGACTCATAAGAGTTATTCCCACCAAAGAGTTAGCCTGTACCAATTCTCTCGACTATTATATCTCAAAATGAAGCAACATTCTCATTCCCACCAAGGCGAGCCAAGCTACCTCATTGGAAGCTTCTCTGCCCTACACCCCAAGACCTCCAAAAAGCAAACCATCACAACTCCGCCAATGCCCACCCCCAATGACACTCTTCCTCAAGTTAACCCAACATAAGGAATGCCAAAATTAAAAGCACAGAACTTTGATCGTTATAAAGCAATTGCAAGTTTTTACAGGTAAGTGTAAATTTGCCTATTCCACACAGATGGGAAATCAAATCACTCTCTACAGGTCAAACCTAATCATCAACAAGAATATGATTTCATGTGATTAGGATGGCCAAGTAAATCATGAGGGAAATGGTTTTCCTTTGAAGAAGAAGATACATAATCCATCAGAGGCCAAGGGTTAAAGTAGTGTTGGGGACACGTTCCCAACACATTTTGGGTCATATTGTTGCCTAAAGATCGACAATGAGAATCGTCCTAATGGGCACTACTTGCTCCCATGGAGGTTGCAAGCAGATTCACTCCTGGTTGTCTGTTACAACAGGTCTGGCCAGAGACCAGGTGACTTGTGCATCCAGAATGAATTCAACAACATTGTTCACAATTGCCACTGATGTAAGGAAGATATGCATACTAAGTTCATATATGAGATTGGGTTAGAACAAACCGGTTTCACTTCCCTATTCCATACGCAGTGAACAGCAACTGATCCAATAACGGCAGGCACAATATATAGAAGAGCAGGCTGCAAGTACAAGAAGTAAACAGTAAAAGACAAGCTAGGAAAGATATGGAAAAAGGAAAAGTCAACACATTCCAAGAGAGGAATAATAAGCAAATACCTGTGCAGCTTGAAACCAATTCATCACAACAATGGTGAGGATCAAACCAAGTGCGTATCCAAAAAATGCACTCTTAAAATATCGAGTTTCTTTTCCCCTTGACACATCAAAACGCAGTGCCAATGCAACAAAAATACCTGTCCGAAGAAACAAAACCATTTTAATGATGAGAATCAGATTCAAACTACTACATGCTGAGCATCAAAAACTGTTTTGTAGACGAGGGCTACTATAAAAGCAATAAAGCTAACCAACTAAACAATGATTTCATAATACTCTATACAACTCAATAAAACAGCCCCATGCCAGCATTATTGTTGTCTCGTTCCAGCTTATTTGCAGTCAGCTTTACAAATCCTGTTTCACCAATCATCACAATCCAAAAGGGAATTCCCATGGTTGCATGGCAGAAGCTTCCCCATCCAGCCAGCCACCTGACATTAATCACCCTTTCAAGTTCCCACTGCAGATTACATAGCTTCTGTGTGTGGTTGTAGTGGGTAGTTGCTGGTCATTATATATAAAAGATGCGCAAGGATAAAGAAAACTTCATGGAAATAAGGGTCGTCTAGGCCATCTGGGTTAACAAGAAGACACGGTATGGGAACAGAATTCCCTTCTCATCTCGTCGTTCTTAACATGCAAATCTGCAGTCTTATGAGCGTCTTCATGTATATGAAATTATGACTGAAAGAGGGGCATTGTACTCTCTAATATGGGTTGTTCCTTTTACCCCGAGCAATGCTGAAACAATTCATGCAGGAGAGATTGGAAAAAGGTGATTCGCCTCACAAACGCCAACAACAGCTGTGTTCAGGAATGGCAACTCTAGATGGGAGCCACCACAAACATGCACTTTCCCAAAAAAGAAAGGTCCACTCAATCAGACAGACCACGTGTACATTGAATATCGATCATCGGTGATCTCTTCCTAATCATCCATCTCCCCATATACTTGAAACCACTTGATGAGTGATCCAGCCTGATTTTTTGGGCCAGGGCATGTTCAGTGGCACCATATGATGACTGGACCAAACCTCAAACACGTGCACCATATTGGCAAGGGTAGCGTATCACGTTAGCAATTTCTCTTACTTCTCCATTTCTTATGCGTCTTTACATTTTACATTCATACAGGTTGCTGCTATCAATAAAAAAGATGTTAGCAGAAAAAAGAAAGCAAATCCTGCACAATAAAGAGTATAAGCAGTACGTCCTACAAGCTGAGAACAATTCCACATGAATAAAACGCGAAGTGTCACAAGATAACAATCTACAGTTGAATTTCTACCAAGGAAATCTACAAAGACCCTAAAAGGGCAAATGAAGGCCAAAGGGACGTGGGTGGATGTTGTAAGAAAAGATTTGATGCATCTTTGTAACAAAAAAAAAAAAAAAAAAAAAACTTGATGACTGATGGTCTAACTGATATTATGGCCATTGACTTAGTGGAATGGAGGAACGGGACTTGTGTAGCCAAGCCCAATTAGTTGGTACAAGGTTTGATGATGACGGCAACAACAATGGTGATGATGATGGCTATATGAATATGGAACCAAATCTGCAAGTACTTTCAAAGAATCTACCTTCTAGAAAGAGTCAAGAAGAAAACAAGAGGAAACAAAAGTATGAAAAAAGGATCCAAAATATCCAACATATAAACTCATATCAATTACTCAATTCAAATGCAATTACAGCTTTTGTAGCATCCCCAAGAAAATGATTGTAGGTTGGTTTGGTCCAGCTAATTAAAATCCTGACCTGGGATTACAATGTCCCCAAGCCCAAGCATGGAGAATGGTCTTGCAGTGTCCGATGTTGGAAACAGAAGCTGCAATAAACGGGAAAAAGTTACAGAGGCTGCATGATAGAGAAAAATGCATTTGACTTCAACTTGAAATCACACTGTTCAGAAATAGGTAAAACAAACTGTTCATCTTACTAACTTGATGTATTTACTAGAAGCGAGAGCTAACCTTTATAGGGGCATCAAATGATTTTGCAACACTAACCATCACTGGGGTAAAGAAGACCCAGAAGATATCATAGACAAACAATCCAGCCTGCCAAAAGGATATCAAGTATGAAACCAAACATATAATAAAGACCATGAGAATCTTTAAACGGCAACAATGTTTCTTTGAATAATCTGACTCGCTGAAGAAAGACACTATTGCACAACATCTTCAGAAAGTGCTAAAAAAATTTCATGAAGATGAATTACAGTAGTGCCTGGATATTTTAGAAGCAACACAACAGTAAAGCTAGAACACCCTCTAGAGTGCATAACAAGTAAAACAAAACCCAAAAGAGGGCTACATGTCCCACAATAGAAATAAAAGCAATAAATGATCGCTAAAGTTGAACAAAAAGTCATGAAAGTTACAATTTCCAATCAAGAAATCATTATGTTAATAAACTAACTTGGTAGAAAACTAACAGTGCCAACAGGAATAGATGTAAGAAATGAATAATCTTCTCCCTAAAGAAGCTGCACTCATGAAAAATATACATACTAAGATCATGAAGATGATTGCACAATGGTCTAACTGATAAGATTTACTATTGACATCATCAAGGTGACTGCAAAAGAACATCACCAGTGTAGGCTAAACTTGTCCCGTCTAGTGTTGGAGGGGTTTGAGACAATTCATGGCCTACTAGAGCTAAGGACCTCGAACATAAACTATGGTACGAGAATGAAAGTCTAAATGGGAAAAGGAGTTACGCAGATTGTGAAGTCCTTCAACTGGAGTTAACAATGGAGATGGGGTTAAAATCATTCAGGCATTGATGGTAGCAATAGTTTACTGTCACTTTCAAAATGGTGGTGACTCGTACACGGTACACATGTCATGTATCACAATCTCAATAGTCCAAATTATGGGTCCCATTGCGGATGAAGCAGAGCCAATAACCACACTGATTGGATGATCTTAACAATATGTCTGCATCCATTGAATTTGGACCACTGATCATTGTATTTTTAGGCATGGAATTGACAACTGCAAATTGGATTTCTAGGATCTCTTTATCAGGGTGATTTTCAGTACGTGTTCCATCCACAATGGGACCTACCATTTGGTTGGTCCAGATGAGATATCATACGGTGCTCATGCCAGGAGTTTGTCCAGTATGTTGGGGTTTTCTGTTTGTATAACTGAGGCCCATGGTTCAGTATGTTGGGGTTTTAGTGGATGGTGCATGCACTAGAATATCTAACCTTTTGGGGTGAATGTCAACCTTTGTTACATTTTATTTATTAACCCATTTTGTAGGGGGCTTTGTTAACCGTATATTTGTTGGGCCACCTACTAAAAGGCTAGGATTTTCGTCTGGGAGATTTTTTTCGTGAGCAGACCATCCAGACTGGAACACGTTGTATCAGTGGACCCAACCTGTACAAACTGAGAGCCTGAATAGTACTATGCAACATTTGGCCAAACCATCATCATATAAGTCCTGATAATTGCATGCCACTAGTATGAAAATGGTGATGAAACTATCACTATCGCACAGCCCGTCATTCAATCATATCAAACAGATTCCCCAAGCACAATTTCATTGAAATATAACCAAAGTCTAGTTGTAGAATTTTGAAGTGTTTCCAGTAAAATAAAATAAGATTAAATAAGATTACCTTAATCAAAATAGAGGAGGCTGGTTCGATTGAAAGAACAGAAATGTACCACCAGGGAATGATCCCCATAGAATACAGTTCTATCAAAATTTAAAGGAAAGAAATCAAATGTCAAGAGTCAATGCTACACTAGTGGAATAGACATTTCTCCATTTCTGAACAAATAAGCAAGAGTCCATCAAACGACATGGGAAATTTCAACAGAATGGATACGAGGAGGGTGAAAGCCTACGCATTGGAATGATGACTCCATACAAGCTGACACCAAACTTAAGGATAACATATGATTCCAGGGCAAAGACGTAATCACTCAGGTACTATATTAGAGAGAGAGAGAGAGAGAGATGGGTGCAAACTGCAAAATTTCTTCAAAAGCATAACACAAACTAGAGGTGGGCACGGGACGACTTGATCCAGCTAACTCGACTCATCCAATTCGTTCAGATCCAACTCGACCCGAACCAAATGGGTGAGTCAGTCCGAACCAAGTAGGCTTCATCCAATCCGAACTCAAACCGAGTCGAGTTAGAGTTACCTAGTAACTCAACTCGACTCGACCCGGTTATACTCGACTCGATCCGAAACCCGACTCAACTCGGATTTCGATATATATTTTAAAAAAATAATAATAATTTATATCATCTCTAACCCTACCCACCGCACCCTACCCCAACCCGATCCCAAACTCTCTCCCTCCCTCCCTCCCTCCCTCATTTTCCAAGCCCGGCCTCGCTCTCTCCCTCCACCCGGCCTCTCTCTCCCTCCCTCATCCTCCTCATCTTCCTGGCCCGGCAACCATCCACCATCATCACCGTCCTCCTCCGCCTCCTCTCTCTCCTCTCCACTCTCTCAGTCTCTCCATCCCTCATCTCTCAATCCGATTCGGTGCCAACTTGACCCGACTCGGTACTTCTAACCGGATTAGACTCGGTCCGGCTCAATCCAGGCCAGACCGGACTCAGATCGAGTTAGGCGTGCTGGACTCCGTATCGAGTCAGATCGAGTTCGGGTCAGGCCTATTTCAAAACCGGATCAAGTCGAGTCAGCCCTAACTCGGTCCGATTCGAATCAATGCCCAGCTCTAACACAAACCAGTTTTCTCAAATTACTCCAACCACGCTTACCTGTGATGATTTCAAGATTTAGGAGGTATTAGGCACTACATAATTTTATATTATTAAACACACCAATTAACATTCTCCATGAGAAATATCAAGAGGAACATAATAAAAATGATATAAACCACATAAGAGACTGAGCCGAATGGTTTCCAGTGAGCCACCATGCTGGTAGGCCACAGCCTAAAAACTCACAACAAGGAAACATCTTATCCATCCAGCAAATAGCCAGAAAATATATACTTTGACCGCTGAAGTATATTCAATGGGCAAAATTTAAACCCACTTGACAGTTGAGTTCTTTCATTATTGCCATTTTTGGACTATAGCGAAATTGGAAACAGATGCAGGTGTGGGAGCAGGAAAGCATCAGTTTCAAAACATTAGAAAGCATAAACAGCTAGGAAGCAGAATCAGGAGTGCGAGTCCAAAGGACAATTCAAAGAGGGAGAAGCGCCTAGTCAGAAGGATGATGTATATGCCGCCTAGTCAGAAGGATGATGTATATGCGGCAGGATGATGTACCATGTCCCAACAGTATATGTGGGAGGATGATGTATTAATCGGGATTGGTTATCTAGTCGGCTGTAGCAAGGACAATGCATCAATTTATGACTGAAGACCAATTCTATTAGCAACCTGCATATGCACATGTGAAACTCAACCATTCCACAGGTGCAAGATCCAGGAAGTCCATTTCAGTCGTTCAGTGCCCACCTGAAAATCAGGCTATAAGCACGCTAAATGCAGATAGTCTATGATACTTTCCCAACCACACGTTTTGTCATGCACACACAGCCCATCTGATGTGTGGACTGGCTGGCAGTGGTGCTAACGAACATTCAACATGGAGACACCTATTGAACAGCCCGGATCTCGCTCTACAACAGCGGGTGTGAATCCATGTGGATTGAGCAGGTGCATATGAGCTGCTGCAAATAGCATGTCCACATAACCAGAAATAGTGACATGTCATCTCGGGTCTATAAATGGAATGATATAAATATTGTGGAATAGATAATACAGTAGAGCCTGAAGGAACCGAAATATGGTAGAGCCGTCTATCCATAGTACACGTAGCAGGGTGATCAAGCTATCAGGCCCATCCATCTACTGGGCCCATGAATGCCAAGTTGGCACATGTGCATCACGCATTGCAAGCGGCACATGTGAGATAGACCAATATAGCAATGTAAAATGACCAAGATGGGCAATGGGAATGCATCATGGATGGTATTTAGACATACATCAGCAAGTTATTAAAATTTTCCACAGGGGGGGGCGGCGAATTTCCACCTTTTTTGTGAAAACAAACAACAAAAATGTCATTTCCTTTCCAACCCATTTCCTGAAAATCATCCCTTCTTCTTTTTTCTTTTTTCATGAATCAAAACAGGCCCCATATAGATACCTTTCCTCCTAAAAGAAAAACAAGAATTTAAGCTTGCTGCTAGTTTCTGCATGCTGTTCCACTGACAGCCTTCTACAATACAAATTATTCAGTAAAAATGTTTTACCATCTCCCAAATGCAGGTACCAGAATAGATCTGATGTCATGAAAAAATAGAACACAATGCTGTTGGAGTATTTTGGCTTGAGCCAGAAGAAAGGAGGACAATGAATAATTCAACTTAAATTATAAAGGAAACAAAAGTATTCCTCAAAGAGCACAGCTCAGAGCAAGTAAAAAGAGGAACAGAACACATTTTGGAAAGACCGGCCTGATTGGTACTGTATATTCAGAGACTAGAGCAAAACTAATAGAAGCCTAGTTCACAGCTACAAATATATTCTTGGATAAAACATTTAATATAGGATCCAGTTCTTACCAATAGAATGCCACCAGTTTTAAAAGACCCAAGAGAGAGCATTTCTATTCCCTGCAAAATAAATTTTGGAATGAATTTGCCAGACATTTCATAGTGCATTTATCACATAACCAAATTCTGAGACAGATGATAAGCAGAGGAAATACGACTGACAGAAATTCTCGATCAGTTGTCATACATTCCATGAAAAGAGAGAGAGTACATGAACCAAATTCTCAGGCATAGTCAATGATAAGCAGAGGATATCCAACTGATAGAAATTTTCGTCGGCAGTCATGCATTCCATGAAAATAGAGAAAGTACATGCCTTCCCAAGACATTAGATAACTAAAGGTATATCATCATCATCATTGCATCCTTGTCCAAGACATTAGATAAATTTTCTAATCGATGAAAAATTTTATTGAGAAAGAGAAAGCCAAATAAACACTGGGAGAACAAGATCCCAGAACAAAACAGCGACCAAGGGAAACAACTGCCTCACAACCGAAATTGTGGCTCCAGATCCAGGGAAAGGAAATGCTCGACCAGGACATAAGGACCATCACCCCAGCCCCAAAACATTAAAAAATGAATGGCAGTTAGAGACAATATCATCCATGATCATGCCTTCAAACTCTTTGCAAGAGAGAGCTCAATCGATAAGATTCCTAGTTCTACACCCCCCAACAGCTCTTGTGTCAAAAGCATCATCACCCAGCCCACCAGTTGAAATTCCTTCTAGTTTTGCACACCCCCTTCTTGAAATACTTGAGCTGCTGAACCTTTCAAGCACCCATGAGATTCCAAAGAGAATGAAAAAGGGCACAAAATGTACATTGCCATTCTGCAATTGATAAAGAGGTGGTGAACTGACTCCAAGCACAATAGATAACTGGAGGCACGAGATTTGAAAAATAAGATAATGAAAGACCATAGGCTTCCAGACCAATTATCCATGAACCATGAAAAATCAGCAACCTGCAGCTAGCAATAAATTCAGCTAACAGTTTGCTTGCCTATTAATCTTGGATCACTGAATTACACCTCTACTTTGGGCCTTGACACTCAATCAAATCAAATAGGAGAGCTACATGAGATTTTCATCTTGCACAGCTGCGGAGTGATAAAAGAAAGAACTCATCTTCTTTCTTTTTCTATTACCTTCCTCATGCATGTATAAGACCAAAACCATCCACAGACTGCCTACCCAATAGCATAAAGGGAATTCCCATCGATTGCAGAAGAATAATATGGTAATTCTCTGAAAATACTGTACAACCCTTGGTAGTATGAAAAGGGGAAAGGAAAAGACGCAAAGGAGAAGGGAAAGACCGAATGGCCAATAATATAAAGCATTCCTATAAAACAGGAAAGGAAACTAAACAGATCGAATAGTGAAATGCAGAAAATCATGGACCTAAGTCTCAGTAACATGGGATGACAAAGGTTAAGCGATGAAAAAACTTAAGAATGTACGGACCCTTTTTTTACACACTCACTCACACCCACACACACCACATGGGTACTCGAACCCATGACCTCGGTGTAGAAACACACGCAGTCTACCACTGAGCCATGAGTAGGGAACCGAATGTTAGGACCCTTATTTCTTAAACCCCCTACCCCTTTTAACCAGCATACCCGATCGCTTCTGATTCAATGACATATTCTAGCCTCCCCCTTCCCTTTCCTTAAAATGGATAAGAAAAGAAAAGAGATAAGAGATAAGAGAAATAAGATGGAAAGGAAAAGGAGAGCTTAATCAGTTCTCCCAATTAACATTTTATTTATAATATCATCCTAAACCAAAAAAAGACATGGTGCACAGTGGGGGTACCAAAGACCAAAGACCATATCCAATATGTAACACTCCTAACAATTTACAAGCATGCGCGCCTTCAGTTCATAAGCTGATGAAGTACCATACAAAATTCTTATGAAGAAAATTTATCCAGTAATGGGCTAGTTATTCAATAATATGGATCATTTGTCAGTGGAGGTAGGCCCAAAAGGAGTGGGTGGAATTAGTAATAAAAGACCTGGGGACCTATGGTTTACCCAAGGATATGGTCCATGTGACAGAGCGCAATGGAGAAAACAAGATTCGTGTAGCTGAGCCCAATTACTTGGGATAAGGCTTAGAAGATGATGCTGATGACTCTGAACAGAAGTGTACTCCTACAGAAGTCACAATGTTGTAGATGGTATAAGTGAGAATTTCATCCAAAACACATTCAAACAGCGGGCCAGCACTAGTGGGCTGGGATGGCCCACACCTTTCCCTTCAAGGGTTGAAAGGTCACCAATCAATTCGCCATTTCTTTTCCTGGATAAATTCATGAATTAGTCAGTCAGTCTGCTTAGACATTTATTTAGATGGTTTTGGCTAATTTTCTTTTTCTTTTATTTCCCAATAGAGGTGCTTTGGAAATATGTTCAACTTTCCATTTGAACCTATGATGTTTCTTACTTCTATTTGTAGATAGCCTTAGTTGTCCCATGTTGCCTCACCATTACCACCACAATCTTTATTCATTTTTTAAGATTGTTTTTGAGATCTAAGTGGTGGTTTTTTAATTGGTAACAAGCTAGCAGCTGATTCGTGCTGTAGCAGGAGGTAAATATATGTGATACTAAAGCTATAAAATGTTTGATGAGATCCTATTATTTGCATCAGACCCTTAGGGAACCTCATTTCTTTTGCTAGAATAACCAATATTTACTAATATATAGAATAACCAAGAAACTTGCCAGTTAGGAGTGAGTTGATACGAGTTGAGGGCTCTCAAAGGGCAAGGGGAAGTCCCAAAAGGACATGGATGATTGTAGTAAGAAAAGACTTGATAAGCTATTGCCTAACTGGAGGTATGGCCCTTGATAGAGTGCAATGGTTGATCATGATTCATGTAGCCAAACCCAAGTAATCATGATGATGATGATTTTACAATTAAAATTAACCAGACCCAACTAGACTCGGCCTAACTTTAATTGTGTCCATCACATGGACACAATCTAAACCTGACTAGATCCGATTTTTAAACGGGTCCAAAAGGCGAGACCAGAACCCGACCCTTTTTATTAGCAGGTCCAATAAATGGGAGCCCAGGCAATTAAAATCAGGTCGGTTCCATCAGGTACCCACAGGTCTGGGTACGCATTGGCAACCCTGCATAGAACAATAGCTAGGGCCATTTACAGATGATGTTCAGAAATCCTGAATCTCTGGAGGAAAACGTGAGATTTTTAGAGCATTATCATTGAAAAACTGAAGCAACACTGATGATAAATGTTTAGGCATATGGTAAAAATCACAGGTCTAAAGGAAAGCATTAGAATTTCAAAAGCAATGTTGCAGGGAAAAAACTGAAGCAACACTGATAACAAATGTTTAGGCATCTGGTAAAAATCACGGGTCTAGAGGAAAGCATGAGAATTTCAAAAGCAATGTTGCAGGGAAAAAAGTGAAGTGAAACTCATGACACATGTTTAGGCACATAGAATCACTCACTAGTAGCTCTTACTGAAAACCATTTTCCCAATGCAATAGAAAAGATAAAACACACACGAATAATATATAAGCTCCATGAAGAAATTATCAGAAATGCCGCTTTTTGTTGATGGGGTGCAAACAAACCTGAATGCAAAATGCAAGCCCCAATATATTGTTTGCAAGCCAATGCTTTTTTGAAGCATACCATGCACAGAAAAAAGTTCCGGGAATAGCTGCAACAATCTGAGACTTTGTGAACTCCACTTCCACAGCTGTTAAAGAAATGCAGGAAAAGATCATTGGCAAACAAGATGCAGAAAATAGGTATACCTACAGCTCAACTAAGTTGGATGACAAGAAATAGAAAATTAAGAGAACACCACTGACACACTGCCCAACTATTGCAGTCAAAAACAAAATCCATCAGCTTCCCTCAGCAATCCTTTTACTGTCACAACTATGTAATTCATTCAAAAATGGATGTGCTAAAAATCTATTACACTGGACAAACAGAAAATGGATGTCACTGTTTTCCCTTCATAAATAAAATGCAAAAGCATTGTATTACCTCGGGATATATATCTTGACAGATGAATTAATTAAATGAAACTGCATGTACATCCTTTCTAGGGTGTTTGAGGGTTACAAGTAATGCATAAGATCTTGCTGCAATCAATCATCCCATGTCAGGTGGGTTGTCTACACAATCAAAATTTTAGATGATAGCACATCCCCCATACATGCCTCCACATGTGCCAACATGGTACACGTGTGAGACCCAAGCTATCTGTTAGGTGTATGGTGTGTGCACTAACGGATGACCTGGCCAAGAATCGGCTGGTCCACTAGACATGTGGACCACGAGGTACAGAACAAAATAACAGTCCAAAGAATAGTTGGTGAATAGTCGACATTCAATGTGTATTTATGCCCACCTGATGAACCCACCTAACGGATAGCTTGGATCTCCCAAATTTGTGACATCTTGGCATATGCAGAGGTGTGTACAGGAGATGGGCTATGCATGTGGGGGATCAGCAGACGTCTAAACTGAAGTATTGAAATAAAATAAGATATTGGTGTGATCTGATGTACAAAATTTCAATATAATGATATTCCTAGAAGTGTAACATGAGAACAATTTCAGGTTCCACACGCTACAATACAAGAAAAGCAGCACAATGCGGCAATCAACATTCTTCATACCATTTAAGTACACTGACGCATGGGGAATGAACGTCATTCAGAAGCCAGAAATAGTAAAGGTTGCTCAAATAATGTTACAGTTTGTTTACGTAACTCCCACTAAGATACTGGAAATGCTTGGCATGAGATGGATATCAATCCAACAAAACATTTCTACAATAAATGCATTCTTGGTTTCTAGAGTTCTGTGCACAACCAATGCAAGATTTCCAGAGCAGACATACGAATACGAGTAATCAAAATATCATATGAATGACAAAACTAAGCAACCCAAATGAGGAATCAAGTATACAACTTAGACAGGTGGTGTGTGTGTGGGTGTGAGGGGGAGTGTGGGTGTGTGTGGGTGTGAGGGACTCTACTCATGGCTCAGTGAAACCAAGGTTATGGGTTCAAGTACCCATGTGGTGTGTGTGGGTGTGAGGGTGTGTGTGTAAAAAGAAAAGTGTACAACGTAGACATGATGGAAGCAAATTGGTCAATGTGACATGAGAATCTGCATAGAAAGAATGAGAAATAGCACACATACAGTGGAAATATGGAAGATGCCAGAAAATGAGGTCCTCGTTCCAACGTTTTGGAAGAAAACGCGTAATAGCAGGTAGTAAGGTCGCACTGCTCAGAAGAATCACAGATGAATGAGACATCAAAGCAACAGATTGCATAGTTCCAATAGCCAACATCAAACAAGAAATTTTAGCAGTAAGAACCATACGGAAAGAACATACGAAAGTGCGATGATCCCAAGTATAAAAAAGTAGCATGTCAGTACAGCATTAACCAAGTCTTTTGATAGAAACTTGAAGAGTAAAAACAGGGATAGAAGCATCGCACTTCCAACCAGAGGAAAGCGCATGGCATGCTCATTTGACATCATCTCCTGCAAGTATTAAACATGTCACAAGAAAATCCTGACGAATGCACATCAATCGAACTGAGACAAGGAAGACTCTACCTACCGAAGGAGGTGTTGGCTTGACAGACCGATGGCAACCCACATAAACTGCCAGGCATGCTGTTAAAATTACATTCAAATTTGGATCTACATTCACGACAAGCGGTGCCAAAGTTAAACCTGCAATACCATGAGCATTAGAATCACATCTACATGCTAAAACTCTTCACGAATGAGGAGGATTATTACTGAAAAACCTCACTTCAAGCATTACTATAATAAATCAAATCAAACTATTTCACGATACTTGCAAAGATCTTGTCATAAAAATAAGATATCCAGGTCACATCAGCATAAAATAAAAAATAGTCCAAGTTACAAGCTTCCAACTACAGGCACCATAAAAAGAAAAATGATCTCTGCAAAAACATGACAAACAAACCAGGCAGGTACTGGTTCCATAATCAATAAAGACTATCTGAAAGAAGAAGAAGAAGAAGAAGAACAGGAAGGAGAAGAAGAAGAGGAAGAATAAGCAGGCCAAGAAGAAGAAGAATGAAACAAACATGTGCATCAGACAATTGAATTGATTAGTATCAACCACTTGCAGTTGCCTCAATCAGTCAAGACCAAGGTTGGCTGTGGGATATTTCAATTTTGTAAGAACTTGAAAAGAAAATCAGGGTGCATTTATTGCAGGCAGACCAATCCTGAATTGCGCCCTCATTGCCAATGAATCTATTGATTCTTGCTTCAAGGAAGGTGTGAAAGGCATAGTGTGCAAGCTGGATATTGAAAAGGCTTATAAAGGGGTGTTTCAATCCTCTTGTAAATACCCAAAAACATATAATCATTATTTACTTTTGTAATTCCATCAGCATTCCCAATGTAACATTGACATGCACATATGCCGTCTCTAACCCAAGGCAGCAAACATAAAATCAGTGGGGCCCATTGTGATATATGTGACTTATCCACGCCGCCCATCCCTTTCGCAAGCTCATTTTAGAGCATGGGCTGAAAAATGAGACAAATCCAAAGCTCGCTCAAGTAGACCACACAATAATAAACAGCGGGATTTGAACGCCTACCATTGAAAACTTCTTAGGGACCCAGTAGTTTTGGATGAAGCTGATTTTTGTATTTTGCTTTTATTCATTGTCTGTGTCCTTATGAACAGGTTAGATGACAAACGAACATTAATGTCGGCCCTAGGAAGGAAATAACTTTCAATGGTGGACATCTTTAAGACCATTGTTTCCTGTGGTGTGGTCCACTTGAGCTTCAGATCTGCCTCATTTTTTTACGCATGCCCTAAAATGAATGGACGGCATGGGATAAGTCCCATACATCACGGTGGGGCCCACAAATTTAAGTCAGCCCTTTCCGAACCGATTTTCGAGGACAAAATATTAATTGATCATCTCTTGGGAAACATATGTAAAAAGTAATAATGGCTTATTTCTATGCATTTGCACAAGGATTTGAAAAAACAAACACCCCCATATGACCACATGGATTGGACTTTTTTTGGATTATATGCTAGGTCGCATGGGATGAAGCGAGAATTGGAGAGGATGGATCAGGTAGTGGATTCGGTCAGCTAGTTCACGATTCTAGTCAACAGGTCACCCAAAGGTTTATGCAAGAGCTCCAAAGGTATTCAGCAAGGAGATCCCCTCTCCCCTTTCCTATTCATTGTTATGGCAGAAGCTTTGCGTAGAATACTGGAAATAGGGAAAGATTTCGGTCTCATCTATGGCTTTAGGATTGACAGAGTCTCTGATTTCCCATTTTTAGTTTGTAGATGACACCATTATTTTTTGTGGAGCAAAGACAGATATGGTGGATAAGCTAAAGATGGTGAGGTTTTTCAAAGTGGTGTCGGGTTTGAGAGTGGATATAGCTAACAGTGAAATTTTGAGAATACAGATGTCCACCGATGAGTTGAGGCAGTTGGTGGGAGGTTTTGGATGTAAGGCAGGGTGTTTTCCTTCCACATATCTGGCCCTCCCTCCATGCATTAAGAAACTAGCAAAGCACCAATGGGATAGAGCAGTAGAAAGGTTTGAAAGGAATTAGCTAGTTGAAAAGTAGATATCTGTCATTGGGCAGTAGGATAACACTCGTAAGCCAATATTAGGGATTTGGAAAAGGAACTTGGCAATATTGAGCAAATGGTGGTGGAGTTTTGTGACAAAGGAAGACTCCATGTGGAGAAAGGTTATAGCGCAAAATATGGATGCGAAAGGGGAGGATGGTCAACTAAGGACTCATCCTTATATAAAGCATTAGGGATATGGAAAGGGGTGTCAAATGTGAAAGCCAAGTTTAAGGGACCGGGTTTTCCCTAGGTAATGGGGAGAAGACCCGATTTTGGAAGGATGTATGGCTAGGCAAAATTTCCCTTCAAGATGTATTTCCAAAATTGGCTCGTTTAGCAGCAGAAAGTGACATCTTGGTTTTCGAGATGTTACTCAGTAGTGCGTTTGCATGGCTTTTTTTGTAGAGATAACTGATATTTTATTAAAAGACTTGCCAAGCAATGGGGAAAGAATATAACCTGAAGCTAGGACAAAAACCAAGAAGAAAATCAGCAGATTTGAGGAAGGAATCTTTCTGATGAGAAGATCTAAGACTTTGTGCTGCTCCTAGATAGTATCCAACTCAATGCTCCATCTATAGGGAAGAGAGACCAAATGGTGTAGTGCAAGGATAAGTCCGGTAGTTTCTCGGTTCTCACTCTTTCTACAAGATGTTTTGCTACCCTTGGATGGACGGCGCAAACCTCTTTCAAGTGGAGCTATGGGGCTCCTTCGAAAGTGACGGCTTCTTTGTGGTTAGTAGGAAGGAAACATATGCTAACAGCTGACAACCTTCAAAAAAAGGGCAAGTATCGTATCAGCCGATACGGCCATATCGTATCCGCATCGGCACGAGATGATACATGATACAGGGTCATATCGGCCCGATACGAAAAAATGGACCTATAGTGGCCCATATAGGCTGATACAGGGTGTATCGGCACTCATATGGGGATGATATGACCAATATGCCTATAAAAGGCCAATTTTGATTTTTTTTTTTTCAAAATTTAATTCATGTCTCCTCCTCCTTTTTTTCATTTAAACTATGGAAAGAGCTTAAAACTCATTTTGGGCTAGATCTAGACCTATTTTGGGATCAAAACAAGTTATTTGAATGGGATGCAACAAATCGAAGTGAAGTGAACCATTGTGGAAAAACTTGGAAAGTAGGGTAAACCTTCACTTTCTTTTTTATATTTCTATCTTCTTTTTGTTGCATGTCAATGCGATGGCCTAATGGGCCCTAATTCCCCAAATCATACTTGATTTGCGTTCAATTAGGGCCCATTTAGTTGACCTTCAACAAGTCAAACCGACAGACAACATTCTCATCAAAGAATAGTCCGATACACCATCATATGCATGTCCAAAATACCAAAAAAATGATTGATTCTTGAATATTTTATTATTCTCTTTTTTTCCTAATATTTTTCTTAATTCTTTGACCGATATAGGCCGATACAGTCCCGATACCAATACATGGTGCCGCATCGTATCATTTTTCCATCAAGCCGATATGCCAACCGATACTGACATTCAGAACGATGGCAATGATAATTCCAAATGTATGCATTATGTGTATGAGGACCTTGAAATCAATAGATCATTTGTTTATTCATTATCTGTTTGCTCAAGAGGCGTGGTCTAGTTTTTTCAATTCATTCGGTATGTCATGAGTGCTACTAGGTATCAGGAGGTGATGTTCTTATCGTGGCATGGGGCTAGCCTTGGGAAGCAAGAGAGGGCTGCATGGAAGTTATCATTGCTGGCCGGATTATGGACCATTTGGGAGGAAAGGAATGGGAAAGGTTCCAATAATTTGAGTTCCTCTGTCTCATGTGGTTTTAGGGCTAAGCTATGTTTGGTAGGGTGAATCTCTTGTATAGAACCTTTAAGAGATACAAATTTTCTTTCCTTTGACCAGGTTGTAAGCTTTTGAGCCATCTCGGCGCCTTTTCAATAAATTCACATTATTTTTTTTCATGAATTTGAAAAACTCAAGTAATGCAATCAGGTTTTTTAAATTCAATAATCTTACAAGTCAAACTCAAATGACTTGATCAAGAATTCAACCAAATAACAATCCACATTCAATCAAAGTTGAATCCTTGTTTTTGGATGTCCACCAAGTTTGATGGTACAGACATTACGATGAAAGGGATGCTTAACATTTAAAACAGCACAGTTTCGAGATACGCATCCAAAGTTAGCACACTAAACCAAACCCCTTTTTACTCTCTCTTCTTTTTGCGCAAGGAAAAGAAAACACACCTGCTAGAGCCAGATTTGCAACCCGTTCGCTGGTCTTCATTGCCAACAACTCTAAATCAACAGCTCTATTGTAGATTCTTGAACACAAGAAGAAGAGATATAGGATCGGTTTGTCAAATTTGCACTGAAGAGTTTGCCATGTGATGTTACTGAATGCATACAATTCTTGAATAAAACTTCTACAATCAAATCAAAGAAAATCTCAAGCAGAGATCTTTTTTTTTACTATTATAGACCCTGCAATAGAAAAAAAAAGTAAATTAGATGGAAGCTAAATGTATTTGCTTAACAAATGCCTACATTGAAAATTTTTTCCTATTGCATGAATGGCATATACATGTATGATACCCAAAGAGGGTCACTTATTCAGCAGCCACTTGCCATGTGTGTGGATATCCTGGGCCATGCATCAGGTGGGCACCTCAGCCCTCCATGTAGATGCCCTGGCCCAAAAATCAAGCCGTTAACTCTTTGGGGATACCGCCTATGTATGTATGTTTAGTTGTTTACATTCATCCGATATACATTTTTATGAATATGCACATGCATATATGAAGTAAGGGATTCAATCCCCCCAGAGGCACAAATTTCGCATGCCTCCTTATCATGTACCATGCAAGTGGCACATGTAAGTGTTGATTTGAACCATGCATCATGAGGGCTCTGAATTGATTGGGTACCACTGCCAACGTAGTCATCTTAGCCTTTCTCCTAACAATTAGGGGTTCGCTTCTGAACATAGATTCACGAAGTTATACAATCGGCTTCCTAAACAAGCCTTAATAATCCTCTTTGAGCTCTTGGAACCAGCAATATTAGAGGCTCAAATTCCACTTACCAGACTCGAAGAGCCAGGTATTTTATTTACTATCACTACCATCAAACAAACTATAACAGATTTAATGAGCTGCTCATGGTTTCACTGTTTGAATTAATTCATACTTACACATGAATGGTTTGATCTTGAGACAAGCCGAAAATTTGCTTGGCATATCATAACCAACTAACAAATGAACATTTTCTCAGTGAATGTGAACCATGCTGATTTTTATCTTTTACTGCCAATTTAAACATGACCTATTTGAAGGTTAGGACTGTCCAAGCTGTTTTTTAAGGATATGATCCATTCACAACTGGACCTGCTGAATGAACAGTTCTGGCCTCATTCATGTGTGCCACATGCACTGAAATGATGTGGAGGCACGGTAACTCCATAGATTAGGAAGTAGATCAGCTCTAGCATATATACCAGAGAGATGATGTAGGGATCCCATTGCAGAATAGCATATGAACACATGGGCAATACAATCAATTGATCTATACTTCCAATAGGGCCATAGCACACTTCATGGGCCAACATGCCAAAATCTCACTATCAAATGATTCTATCCACCCAACTGTTGGGTACCCTTTTTAGCCATTTGTTTTGCAAGCAATCGATCAGATGGTCAGGATTGTGTAATCTCTATGCAACAATAAACAATCCAAGATGGTCACCACCAGATCAATGATCAAATTGACAATAATACCTCTTGTTTGATTAACAACCTTGATCATCCATTTTGTGCTTGATCAAATGTTGGTTAGAATCATCCTATGATTAGTGGGTTGAACAAAACAGACAGTCCACACTGACTGATCGATTTGCCCAATCAACAAGTCATAGCACTGCAACTTATAGTGCTTTGAGAGCCCAGGATCATTTCACACACATATATATCGATATGACAGGAAGCAGATTGCCTGGGGCACGACATGGCCCAAGCTCTATGGGGCCCTCCGTGATGTATGTGTTTTATCCACACCATCCATCCGTTTCACCAGCTCAATTTAGGGCATGAGTCCAAAAATGATGCAAATCCAAATCTCAGGTGGACCACACCACAGGAAACAGTGGTGATTGAATGTTCACCACTAAAAACTTTCTAGGTCCCACTGTAATGTTCATTTGCCATACAACATTTTGATTAGGTCACACAGACCTGGATGAAGGGAAAACACAAATATCAGCTTGATACAAAACTTCTGTGGCCCCCAAGAAGTTTCTAGTGGTGGCAATTCAATCACCACTATTTCCTATGATGTGGTCCACCTGAGACTTGGATCTGCCTCATTTTTGGGCTCATACCATAGAATGAGCTGGCAAAATGGATGGACGGCATGGATAAAACACATACATCACAGTAGGCCCCACAGCTTGGGCCACGTCATGCCACAGGGAAATCCCCGTGGCACCCACCACAGGCAATCCGCTTCCAATTTGACAACATTCACCATGTGGCAAAACTGCATATATGTTCACACGATGGAACAATCATCCATCCAGACCGCCTGTTTGATGGCCCATCCCTTTGACGGTCCATACGCCACCAACCATACTATTCAGATGACACTATCCATCCGATCAACAACAGACCTTCTGCAGACACTCGATCACCCGAAAGTTAGGCGATCCATCCAACGATCAGGATCTGTGACTGGCCCAGATCGCAAAATCCCGACAATACAAAAAGATGAAATTTCCAAAAAGAGGAGCCTGAGATTTTCATTTGAATTTTCAGAAACAGGAAAAAAGAGAGAGAAATCCAAATATTTGAATGAAGAAAATAAGGATACAAGCAATTAGGGTTTTTTGTTATTACCGACAATTACCAAGGGCAAAATAGGAAAAAAGAAAAGGAAAATTGGAAGAAGAAGGAGAAGCAGTTTCGCGTACCGGAAACGGAACGAAACGGGCAGAGGCTTTGCTCGCCCGATACCGTTACAGATCCGAAAGCTGTCGATAGCGTCGATGGTTTTGGTGGGCAGAGAAAGAAGGGTTTTACAGATCCGAAAGCTGTCGATGGCGTCGATGGTTTCGAAGAATTATAATAACCTCGACCAGCTGGGACGCGGATTTCCGCTACCTAGGTCCTGCTGGGGGTAGTAACCAATCCGCGTTCCCCATCAACACGGTGCGACCCTTACGTGGGTCCACCTTGACGTATGTATTCCGTATCCACTCCGTCCATCCGTTTTTCCAGATCCAATTATCAGGTAGACCATATCATAAGAAACAGTGGAGATTGACCATTAATGGGCCACGAAAGTTTTGGATCCAGCTTATATTTGTTTTTTTTCTTTCTTCATCAGGGCTTACGTGACCTTTATCAACGAATTGGATGGCAAATAAACAATGTGGAAACATTAGGGGAAGATTTAAGAAGGTTTTTGCCACTATTTCCTATAGTATGGTCCACTTGATAACAGGATATGCTTTAATTTTTTGTTGATGTCCTAAAATAATCTGAAAAAATTGGATGGACCACATGAATATAAAATATATACATCAAAGTAGACCTCATGATAAGGGGGCAGCATCCTAAGTGAGTCTAAGGTCTTCCATAATCCTACTTTCCCCTAACTTAGCTACATTGGATGGTCCTGTCAGGGGCTTCTTGTGCCTACCTTGACGTATATGTTTTATCCACGCCATCAATTTATTTTAACGTATCATTTTAAAGTATTAGCCCGAAGACATCCCACCTAAAATGATGACAAGTTATTCTTTGAGCTTCAGCTTAACTTTAATAAATTATCTCATATTGATTTAGAAATCATTAAAAATCCAAACGAGTTGAACCGAGAGCATACTCGGCATTTTTCAGAGATAACCAAATGACCAGATCAATTAGCGCCAGATCCAGTAAAGATTCAGTCAAGGATGTACATTCAAACTCTAAAACTCCATAAACTCTATGCACATAACAATTGATGTGTAAAAAATGATAGGATGAACTCTATTTACTCAAGGATCACTTTCTATACTACTTAGTCTTCCTTAATAATGTTGTGTTGCGGCGTGATAAGTTATGTCTTTAAGATTGAGGAAAGTACGATCGTTCTTATATATAAAGAGGTTACGGTATTATTAAAATCAAATTTTGACCAATCAATATGATTTATAGTTTATTGGAAAGGTAGTTAAATTATTTTCTTAATGAACTTAAGTTTACTCTCGTTTGGGTTATGATGAGGAAGATCTGACCCATTTACCAAAACCGCGCATTGTCAAGCGGACAAAACTATAAAAACTCTACCCGCACTTTAGATTAATTAGATGGGATCTAATTGAAGTGATTTCAGTTCAATTGAAAAGCTTATCAGGTGACATTTTCAACGAGCCTAAGATCGTCGAAAATAGACAATCAGTCACATTTTCATATATTGGACGATCGTACTTTCAACAAGTCAAATGGGGTCTGACGAAGTGATTCTGGTCTTGTTAAAAATGTTATTTGATTATTTTTCTAACGAGACTGAGATTACGAAAAATAGACAAATAATAAATAAAATATAAGCAGTTAAATAATTTATAGAAAAAAAAACTAATAATTACATTTCATATATATATAATTTTACGAATTAAACGATGGGTGCCCATAACGTAACCCAACAAGCCGTGATTATTGGCAGTGGATTGTGGCTACCAACGCTTATATAAGGAACCTATTGTCGAACAATGAATGAAGAAAAGGGAGGCAAAGAGGAGTGAAAGAAAGTGAGATAGAGAGGAAGAGAGCCAAACAGAAAAAAATAAAGAGTAGAAAGAGAGATAGGAAAATACATAGAGAGTCTGTAGGGTTGAAATTCACCCGAAAGTACTGCCCAGGGTACCTTAAAGATTTTCAACATGCCAACATGCTATTTAACATATAAGACAAAAACGGTCATTAAAGAAGTTACTAAAGCTAATTGCTTGTCTATCTATATTTAATTTACATTCTACTCGACACATTCTAAGTGTGTCAAATACATCCACATTTCATTCTATCTCATTATGCATTGTTCTCCATTTTTCATTTTATATTGTTTTATTTGTCTGCTTAGGATCATAAATCATATGAAGCAAGGCTAGTTAACATTTAATTTTACTCAACGCATTTTACTTTATTTACCTACTCGAAGTCACTTGGCTTTGCTATGCAAGGTTAGATAGTTTTTTTTTTTCATATTTTCACATGATCGGCCCTTATAGGATATGCGAAGCATGACCAAATATAAAAATATAAAAATTATGTTGAATCCCTAAAAACTATAAAATATTTTAAAGTTGATACTGCACATTGTGCAAGTAAAAAATTTGTGTTTAATTTATTCATTTTCTGTCACCGAGGCACTTATTTAAAATCTACAATCGCAGACCAATCGTGAGAATCACTTGAGTTAGGGAATCATGAGATTCCCTTACCCCTTAAGTGATTATACAATTTCTAACCAACCGTGGGTTATGGGCTTTATTTGGCTGTAGTGACTCCAAATCAAATGCATTTATCCATCTGAGTCAGGAACATACTTTGGCTACACTAACAAATCGATACCAAAGTCAAGGAAGTGAGGCCACCGCTGCGCTTGTGCGAGGAGAGGCGTTCATAGAATGACAACTCCACCAGGGAGTATTAGTCACTAGCCTAGGCCTAACTTGAAACAAGAGATTTTTCAATTTTTGGCAATTTTATAAATTTGACACATTTACTTTCCTACACTTTAGTCAATATCGGTCTTATTTACTTTCCTTATTGTGCTTTCTATTATTCCAGTAAATATTGGACTCCAACTAACACACTAACTCACTAACAGTCCAGTGTATATTGGTCCCTTTATTGCCTACATCCTGCATTTCAGTGCAAACTGGTTCCTTTTACCTACTTATGAGCGTCATGCATTCTAGTCTACACTGGTCCACTTTACTCTTCTATATGCAACCTGCATTCCAGTGCAAACTAGTCACTTTTACTTTCTCGCGAGTATTCTGCATTTTAGTCTATACTGGTTTGCTTTACTTTCCTGGTTGCATTCGGCATTCCAGTGTAAAATAGTCTCTTTACTTACCTGCGGGCATCCTCTATCTCAGTCTATATTGGTTCACTTTATTTCCATGCTGCATCTTGCATTCCAATGCAAACTGGTCTCTTTACTTTCCCACGAACATCATGTATTCCAGTCTATACTAGTCTGCTTTATTTCCCTATCTGCGTCTTGCATTCCGGTGCAAAATTGGTCCCTTTACTTTCTCGTAAGTATCCATCATTCCAGTTGTCATTAGTCCATTTATTTTCCTATAATTCAGTTCACACTAGTCTATTTATCTTTCCTATTATTCCAACGTGCACTAGTCCTCCTGTATTTTCCTAACATTCATGTTTGGGCGCTTGCCTTATATATATATAAGAAAAAAAAAGAGATTATGGAGTAAACCCATTATGAGACAGTAGCAAGCCATTCTGCAACCATTGCCCCCAAAAATCAGTTGCGGATTCGCCGCCTTACGCAATCATCATGCGCCTTCCAAAGCACCATTCGAACCCTTACATAAGCAACAATGTCAACCTAAGATGACAATACTTCAACTTCTCCAAAGTCACTGAGGCTGCAAGCCTTTCAACCGGCCGCATCCACTCCCTCAACGATCGATCTTTCCCACGACTTAAACAGGTTAAAGGATATTGTGAACCGCATTCATACAAAAATTACATCGCTCATTCATAACATGTGCCCATGGAACATCCATGTAGGTATGTCAGACCCAACCATCAATCAATTCCAACTCATTCCCTTTAATGGAAATCGGGTTCACTTTCAAAACCCACCAGCCACAGCTATTCAAACTCTAGCACACCCTCCCCATGATGGGATACAATGATAGACGTTGGCAGAGGGCCAATTTCCTATCCACGTTTCTCTCCCTAACGAGAGTTAACCAACACTTCAACTAGCACATTCTAGTCAATCACACTCCAGTCAATTTCAACAACCTTCTCCCAATGAGAATTTATTTCAATTTCAACCCACTCAACCATAGCAAGTACCTACTGTTCATGGATACCCATCCAACCAAGCTCGCCCCCTCAGCGGGACATCATTTCAATTTCCTCACACGACCAAGCACTCAATCCTTTTGATCGAGGAATATAGGAACATCGAAGAAGTTGCCCATTATGAAGAAGAGGTTAACCGAATGTCAGAAGGGGCATGACCTCCTTTGACCTAACCAAATGAATTCGATTGACTTCGGGAACACTTCGAGAACCAGTCAAGGGTCTGTTGAGGAGTAAAAATAAGAGAAGAATGGAAACAAATGAAGATCGAAAGACTGAGTTAGGAGAAAGGGCCATCAGCTCGTAAAGGACTTTGCGCAGGACCGCGTAAGACATATGCTTTGCGCGGAACCGCGCAAACGATATCATCTGTGCGGAACTGCGCAATCGACCTCACACTGCGTTGATAAAGGGCAAGAAAATGCGGTTTGTTTTGTCCCACATCGCTAAAGATGGGATTTTCGCACGTGTGAGTGCTTATAAATACCCCGTTCCTTCCTTGATTAGGGGTTGGTTGTTCGAAGATTTCAGAGAACAAGTGAAGCAAGAAGAGAAGACCGAAGACTGAAGGTGAGAGCAGCTGTCCAAGGGACTTTGCGCCGGACCGTGCAAAGTATATCCTTTGCATGGGTCTGCGCAAACTGGCTGCTCTACAGTCCATGAAGCTTAGGAGTCGACATGTTACCGGAATAATCCGCTGCTCAAGTCCTTCTATTCAAGTACAAAGGGGAATAATCCGCTGAAGCGCACATTCCTCCTAAGTCTTAGGAGATGATTGAAATAGCGCCAGAATGCTGTCGAAATCTTTATTTCTCTAAAGAAGGATTGATTCAATCTGCAAATTCCTCCTAAGTCCTTGGAGTAGATTGAAATTCAGGCTGACATGCTGCCGAATTTACTGTTTGAACTTAATGTTATAACGTTTATACATATTTAAATGAATGTATCTTAGAGTCAAGGGAGATTAGAGGATGTAAATGAACTTGGAATTAATAAAATGTGATGATCGTCTTTGCACTATTCCTCTTTTATGTCTAACTAAGATAATCCCCCGAGAATTGAAACGTATTTGTTTTCTTGTTAAAACAAAATGACAACTCTGCTGGGGAACCTCTTTATTATCTTACTTAACATTAACATTTGGAAAAAGTGTAAACGCGATTGTCACCTTTTGGCATCTTCCAGACGTCAAAATGGCGACTCTCAGTGGGAACATCCTCCCCTTCATCTCTAAGATTGTTCATATTAACCCTTCATATACTAACTTCACGTGTGTTTCATTATCGAAGGTACTTGAGTTCGACTGCAGCATACAACTGATGGATAGCTTTACGAGAAAAGTGAATTTTCGCTTCACCCCCACATGATTCATAGTGGAATACGTGCCAACTGGCGCCCCAAAGCGTAGGAGTCTGCGCCCCACTGGCAAGGATACAGTGTAAGGCCCGTATCTTAGTTCATACTGTTCCGTGGACTCCCGCGATCCTTCCGGTCGAATTCGGCAATCCTCGACCACTTTCTGATGTTTGCGCGTGATCCTAAGCTGAGACCTGTATGCCAAAGACGGATAAAATTGAAACCTATACCTTAGTGACCGCGCCGTCGCCGCGATTCTAACGCCGCGGCTCGCGCACCGAACCGATACCCAAGCTGGAAGATGACGGTCTGCGTCCGTTCCGAAGAAACACCGCGCGTTGCGAATTACGAGGAAATCTCTACGAGATGTCCCATCAATCAATCAATCACTCATGTCAAGTACAAGTCAAGTCACTCCATACCCAAGTACAACAACGTATACCTTTCTCTTACACAAGCAAGCCCAAGGTCAACCCTCACATCACTTCACCTCTCTCTCCACCCATCCCTTCTTACAACACACCACTCCACCCATCACCCATCACACCACATCACTCCATCACCCTTTTTCACCCATCACTCCCCTCTCTCTCTCATTCATTCTTAAAAAAAAATTCCAAGCAAAAGAGCTTCACACGTCCAAGCTCTCTCTCCCTCTCCCAAATGCCAAGTGTGGCCCACCTTCCCTACTCTCTCATCTCTCATCTCAACCGTTGATCCATCATCTACCACCGTTAAAAGTCAAGCAAAGGAGCATTGGAGGCCAAGGGAGCAAGGAGGAGGCTTAGAGGTGGGTGATCATCCTTCATTTCAATTTTTAAAGGCCCACTTATTGTGGGACCCACTTGATGTATGTGTTTCAATCATATGAGGGACCCATAATGGCGGGGTCCCTCCATCTAAGCCGCTTAGTTCTCTCTCTCTCTCTCTCTCTCCCTAGAATGCAGTGGGCCCCACCATACCATGTTAAATCTACTCCATTCATCAAATGGTGTGGTCCACCACATTTTAGGTGATATGATATATGTATATATATATATACATATATATTATTATATTAATATTATATAAATATATATATGTATATGTATATGGTGGGCCACGTACATGTGGGACCCACCATGATGATGTGTTCATCCATGCCATCCAGCGTCCCTGGACGCTGGACGAGAGGCATGGAAGTGAAGTGGTTAACGTGGAGTGTGTGTACTGTCAGGGGTGTGTACTTACAAGCTTTAAAAAAAAAAAGAAAAGGAAGGGAAATGGTGGGCCACTCCAACATGGCCCTACCTTGATATATATATACAATCCACGCCGTCCATTCCATTTTTCAAATCATTTTAGGCGTCGAGCCGAAAAATGAGACCGATCCAATCATCTGGCGGGCCGTGGTATTAAGAATGGTAGTATTTTCTGTTGAAACTTGGGAAAAAGATTGCTGGGCTCCACTGGACCCATCGGAAACTTGTTTTGGACCCCTATTTTTGTGGGACACATGCAATGGACGGGATAGATCTAGTTAACGTGGGTCCCACCTAGGATAAAAAGAATATTTTTTTTATTGGCATGACTTTATCTCATGACGTCCAGAGACGTCCACGTTAAGGAAGAGAAATAGTGGGCTGCTCCAACATGGCCCCACCTTGATGTATGTTCTTAATCCAAGCAGTCCATTCTCTTTCTCATATTATTTTAGGCGTGGAGCCAAAATTTGGGGTCAATCTGATTCTCAGGTGGGCCATACCATCTAAAAATATGTGGAGACATGCCTGAATATATAAAATCACTTGGTGGGGCCTACCTGAAGTTTGGATGCATCATAAACTTCGACTGAACGGTCCACCACGTGGTACACACACAATAGACGGATTCGATCATCTATTCGTGGGCCCCATATATAAAAAAAAAAGAAAGAAAAAAAGAGGCAGCAGCGTCTGACGCTGCTGCTGCAGACGCCAGGCGGGCTGCCGTTTGGGGTTGCCCCACGGGTCCCGGTCGTGGGCCCCACCGTGATGCATTCTACCATCAGCACCGTGCATTTGAGAAGTCCCCTTTGAATAGGGGCTGTTCCCCAAAATCAGCCGTATACGGTACTCAGGTGGGCCATACCATTTAAAATCATGTGAAGACATGCCTGAAACATATGATAGCACTTAGTGGGGCCTACCTGAGATTTGGACATGGCTGAAACTTGGTCTGGACCCTCAGCTAGGTGGGACATACATAATGAGTGGGTTGGATTGGCGAACCACCCTGCAGTGGGCCCCCAACCGTGGCCTCATGAATTGGTTGAATGACAAATAAACATTATAGTGGGCCCATGCTGCTGGAAACGTGCCAGCGCCTAGCGGTGGTGTGGTCGTGGGCCCCACCCAGATGTATGTATTGTGTCCACGCCGTCCATCACGTGGGCCCCTAGCCACATCACGTTATGAACAGGTTTGGATGGCAATAAATATTATAGTGGGCCCTCCCTGTCCATGTGACCTTATGGATAGATTGTATGGCAAATAAGCATTTTCAGTGGGCCCATGGTCCACTTGACCCTATGAACAGATGGATGGAAAATAAATATTATGGTGGACCCCCCCTAATTATGTGACCTTTTCAACAGATTGGATATGAAAATAAACATTATGACAAGCCTCACATGAGGCCCACTTGGATGCATATGGGCCCATATATTTAAGTTCATCTTTGCATGTATATAGGCCCATTGTTGAGGTCCACTCCGGTATATATGGGCCCATTTGAGAGGCCCATCCTAAGGTATTTGTAGTCCATTGTTGAGGCTCACCTTGGTATATGTAAGGCCTATGTGATTAGGCCCATTTGATGTACATAAAGCTCATGTGATTGGGCTCATTTTTAATGAATTCTAAGGCCCATGGGTTATGACCCATTGCAAAGGACCTAAGGCCCATTGGTGAGGCTCATTAAGGTGATCCATTTGATGAATGTAAGGCCCATATGATATGGCCCAATTGATGTACTTAAGGCCTAATTGAGTACAACTAGGTCCATTGCAATGCGTGATCCCTCCATGGCATATAATGACATTTATAACAAGTAATGCCTTGGGAACAATGATGGTTAGATGTCCACATTGTAAGGATGATGTTGGTTCAAAGTTCGCATTGTCACTCTCCCTACGGACCACTGATAGGCCCATATTGTAGTCTACAGGCCGTTTAGGCCCATCTTCATTTTGAACAAAGCCCACCTATTACGTATATTAGGCCCATGTGTAGGGCCCGCCTATTTTGTATTTAAGGCCCGTGAAAGTAGCCCAATGAGATGCATTTACGGCCCTTGTGCTAAGGCCCATGACGATGTATATGCAGCCCACGAGTGAGGCCCGATGTGATGTAATTATGACCTACGATGATGTATATTAGACCTTGTATGAGGCCCGTTGTGATGTGTATCCAGCCCGTGGTTAGGGCCAATATGATATTTTTATGGCCCATCTTGATATATTAGTGCAGCCCATTGATGCAGCCCACTTGATGTGAATGAGGCCCATGCACAAGGCCTACCTATGAAATATATATTACGCCCATGTGAACGGCCCATAGTGATGTATTTGCGGCCCAGTTGATAAGGCCCATAGTGATGTATTTGTAGCCTGTATAGTGAGGCCTGTCATAATATATATGTAACCCTTATATGAGGCTCATGTGAGAGACCCATCGTGGCGTGTATTAAGCTCTTAAGTGGGACCCATGGTGTTGTATATTTGGCCCTTGTATGAGGCCATGGGTCCACCATATGTTAGGCTCTATGTGGGCCATTCCTTGGGGCAATATTAGTTAAATGTCCACATTGTCGAGGCCGATTGTTGATATTGACTATGAGTATGTGACAACATAACATCATGATACATGCCCATACGCATCATCTGCATGTTTGTTATGAGATGTGGTTGATCATTGCATATGTCATTGAATATGTTGATATGCGACTCCCTGATAAGCGAAGGTTACCTCACATGAGCGCACGACATGCGCAGGATTGATGCATGACTGGATTGTGTGACTCATGCATCTTACATTGTGTGTTATACGCCCTAGTGACATCAGGGTCGTAGCCTTCACAGACATATCGTGGATGGCCAGACGGGACATCAAAAATGTTTGGTTCTAGCATACGGGCGCCATAGATGTCCCTGGGTGAAAATTCTTAAACCTCCATGGCCAGGAGATGACTCCAACGTCGAGACCGAGTAGATATATGAGTGCACGAGGGTCGTATACCAGGAGGCCGCGTCTCCCACTGTGTCGTGGTCGGCTGGAAAGGGGTGTGACCTTACCCGCCTGAGTGAGGGGGCAATGTCTAGGTTGAGTTTGACCAGCTTGAGGAATGGGTCCGCTATCGACGAGCCGGGCCTGATATTAGCAGGAGGATAGTAAGGTCTCTTCCACTTACCCAGTTGTGCGCTTGGATAGGGGCGGCAAGCTGGCGTAGAGTGTAATAGACCCCGGTGATGATCCCCGAGATGAACTGTATTGATAAGTGGATTTAGTGAGCAGGAGTTGCATACTCATTCATTCATTCATTCATTCACTATTCACTCGGGCTGGTGATACGCAACTATTTGTCACGTGTGCCTTTGCAAAGACCATAATTTCGGTTGGGGCACGCGACTAACCTGAGATCAGGAGTTTACCACATTGAGTCTGACTATCCAAATTTAGGTGTGAGACTGGTTTGGATAGAAGTCCCTTATGGTGGATCCCGTAGCCTGCGACACTACGTACTATCATCCTGACTTCACACTCCAGCATGGTCATTCCATTAGCACCACATTTTGCATATTGCATTATATCCTCGGCATATGGCATTTTGGGTTGTTATGTTTCTGTATTCCTGTGACTTAGATGAGAGCGATGATATTTGTTAGCTCTTCCGAATCGTATATTGCATTATATCCTTGTCATCCGATATTTGATTATTTATGACTCATCATTTGCATAGTTGTCCTATATTGCGTATTCTGATATTGATTGACTCATGGACATGTCCGTATTTCTGCTTACTCTGTTATCGTATGATTTATGATCTTGTCTGTATTTCGGTTTACTCTGATAATTTCTGCTCTTGTCAGTATTTCTGCTTATTCCGACATTGTATGATTTATGGATTATCAGTGTTTCCGGTATTGTATGATTAAGGCACTGTATTGAATACTTGACACTTACCTTATGCACACACTTAGACCACCCTCTAAGCCTTCTATAAGCTTATGCACGATAAATGCATGCAGGTAAAGTTAGGTTGCAGCAGCGTCGAGCTTAGAGCGTGCAATGGTCTTTCGAAGCTTGATTTTGATATATGTATTTCTCTTTCAGTATTGTACTCAAATGATTATATTAGTGGATATGTGATGATGATGTTACCTTTGTGAATTGAGTAATCTTGTGGTTATGTTTATTACGAGTTAATTGTATATAAAAAAAATCCTCCTTATAGGATCCCGGGATCAGAATCTAGCATATGAATGCTAGGAGACGAGAATGGGGTACTACGGAGGCTATCAGCACTGGATTCGGTGATCGGGATTCTTGTAAATTCAATTTCTAAATTTGGGGCGTGACATACAGTGACTCGAATGACAGCTGGAGTCATATCCGCCTCACCTCAACCGCAGGAAAGTGACGGGGACTGGACCATGGTCCTATCGCGCAAGACAAAAGCAAGGAACATGAAGAACCATTAAGCGAACCCATCTTTGCCCAAGACCAGAGGACCAATAACGCGCAGTCCAGTCAGGAAGAACCCTGAGCTCTCTCCTCCTGCGATATACCCTAGGCAGACAGGCCCATAGTTTGCGTTGCGTGATTTTTCGGAGTTGGTCGCTCCAAGGAAAAAGTGGACAAAAGAGCAGAAAGGCAAGGCGCCGTTAATAAGTTCACCAATGCCCGGGTCAGCTGAAGTAAGTTTGCTGAAGACTGTGTCACCCCGATCAATTAGCAACACAGAAAGCACACAGAAGTCGAATGAGACTCCGATCTTTCTCCTCTTTATAAGCCCCGCTGCATCGACATACTCTCATTTTACCCCAACAAGAGCTTCGGCAAGCAGTAAAGAAGCTACGGTACATATGACCAAGACAAATCAAGAGAACATGCCAACAACAGAAGATCGTGTCAACCAGATGGCCGAAGCATAAAGAGCATTAATGGAGGAGTGCCGAAACCTTAGGGAAGCTTTAGTTACTTTAGCACATAATGTAGCCTAAATAGCGGCCCCACCGATGATGGGGGCAACAAATGGGCAAGGAAGCCAACAGGAGGATCCTCGTCTACAAGGAATCGGATCGCGAGAGTCTGTTCCAGTAGCAAGACCCATAACACAGGATGACATAAGACAGGTCGTTGAAGAAACTGTGAGAACAGAAAGGGAGCGGGAAAATACTGGCCGTTTCAGATACCGAACGCCGTATCCGAGAGAAGTGGAAGATGTTCCATTTTCGGCCAATTTCAAGCATCCAGATTTTCAAAAATTTAATGGGAAAGGATCACCGGAAAAACATCTGATGCACTTCATTACCTGTATGAGAAATTTTTCCACAGTGCCACGATACTGCCTAAGACTGTTCGGGTCGTCGCTAACCCATAAAGTATTCCGGTGGTATTCCAGCTTGAATTCTGGGTCGATGCGGACTTGGGAACAAATGCAAGATGCTTTTATGTCAAATTTCTTCTCGTCGGAACGCGATGTCAGCATTACGGAGTTGGCCTCTATACGACAACGAGAAGGAGAGCCAGTGGAAAAGTTCATCGACAGATGGAAAACACTGGGAGCTTCATGCAGATAATTGCTAGAGGAATCGGAACAGGTAAAGATGTGTTTGAATTCCATGGAAACAGGAATCGCGTTCGGACTCACCAGTGCCGATATCCGAACATTCCGTGACCTGGCCACCAAAGCTCACGTGTTGGAATTAATGACGCGCAAAATGTCAGATTTTCATCACGAGACTGTTAGAAGGACATCCAGCCGGACGGTTGTGAATACCGTCGATCGTGAT
Organism: Magnolia kwangsiensis; assembly: GCA_037074715.1. Classification (NCBI taxonomy): domain Eukaryota; kingdom Viridiplantae; phylum Streptophyta; class Magnoliopsida; order Magnoliales; family Magnoliaceae; genus Magnolia; species Magnolia kwangsiensis. The sequence continues at coordinate 108,356,778 of CM073577.1, read as the reverse complement.
AAGAAAGACAAGGATACTAAGGGCTCAAAAGATAGGAGGCTGGGCTAAAAAGAAAGATGGAATCAGTCAAAGTATAAGTACGATAGGAAAAGGTTCAGGATGCTCGACTCTCATGAAGGGTTCGACTTCGATAAGGAAGATGTGGTTCCTATGATGAAAGAATTGCTAAAAGCCGACACCATAGAATTGCCAGAACCCAAACGCCCGGAAGATGTGACAAAAACCAAGGAAAGAGATTTTTATCGATATCATTGCCTGGTAGGACACCCGACGGAGAATTGCTATACGCTGAAATATATCATACAGCAGATGATAGAGAAGGGTGAAATAATAACCGGTGAAGGAAAGAAAAGGAATACAAGAGCAACAGTAAACATGTTCACAGCCCGAGAAAAAGCTTGAGAGATGGGGAGGAGAGAAAGTCAAAAGTCGATAAAGAATACGACAATGCTTACATTGCGCTCAGGGAGGAAGATGACAAGTCTTGTAAAGCAGAAAATGGGGATTGCAAGGAAAGAAATCGTCGGTAAACAGAATAATGACAATGGAAAGAGGACGGAGGCAAAGCGATGAAAGTTGCTTACGACATAGTCAGCCATTTAAAAGGGATACCGGCATGTTTAAGCATCTATGATGCACTCAAGCTATCAGAAGAGTTCCGACAGAGTTTAATACAAGCATTATCTGATCACAATATCAGAGAAACTTTACTGACAGAAATGAAGCAAAAAAGGCACAATGAACAAGTAGATTGTCTGCCAGTCATTTCATTCTCCGATGATGATTTGATTAGCGAGACGGAACATAACAGGCCCCTTATGATAGAAGGTCATGTCTGTGGGACAAGGGTAAAAAGGATCATGATAGATAATAGATCTGCAGTAAACCTTTTACCACTTTCAATGGTGGACAAATTGGGCTACCGCCGTTCTGATCTGCGCCCCAGTGGAATGATGATACAGGCCTTCAATCAAGATGGGCAGTGTGCGCTGGGTAAAATTACGGTGACGCTAGAAGTGGGAGAATTAAGTACTGATGTCGTATGTCATGTTATAAATGCCGTAACGACGTACAATCTCCTTCTGGGAAGACCATGGATACATCAATACAGTATCATACCCTCTACTTTACATCAATGCTTCAAGTATTGCAAGGACGGAGTACAATGTAAGGTGATGACTGATACAAGACTATATACGGAAGCCGAGTCTTTCTTTGCAGATGTCAGTTATTACAAAGGGTTCTCTGAGGAGGTGAGACATAGTACTGGAAACAAAGTCTCAAAAGATGCTCAAATAGACAAGGCTCGAGAAGAAAGGGCAGAATCTTCTAGGACGGCAGAAGTAAGGAAGAAGTTCTATTTCGTACCAAAGCACCTAAGACAACCTGGGCAGCTACCATTAACACTATTATCGCCAGAGCAATTAAGAATTCTGCAATCTAATTATACAATGCCATTACCCAATGCTAAAAGGTGTAGGCCATTTTTAGCTGCCCCAGGAAGATTTTAAGTCAAGGCTAATACTAAGCATCCCGAGCCGATAGAGTTCAAGACTGCAGTAAAGACGAAAGCAAGAAAGGATAGTGCGAGTAATGTATACCGCGGTAAGCTGACATCGTAAAATCTGAAAAAGTACAGTTCAGTAAGCAAGCAGATCATGAGAAACATGGGTTTTGATTATAGTAAACCCACCGGACTAAATCATGGGAAGGGAATTCAAATCCCTCTTGGGGTTGAGTAGGAAAAGCGAAGAAAATTTCAAGGATTAGGAGCAGAAGCGTCAATAAATATGATTACAGTTGTGCAGGTAGCGGGAGAAGATCCTGAGGCGGTTAGGTACCCTGAGACAGCGCCGAAGCAGATAGAAGACGGGGGGCAGCCGACGATAGACAGCCTGAAGAAAATAAATTTGGGTACAGAAACAGAGCCCCGGAATACATTTATCAGTAGCAGTATCTCTGAACAAGAATCTGAGAAATATTTCTAACTGCTCAAGAAAAATAAGGACGTCTTTGCTTGGACGTATGCGGAAATGTCAGGTTTCGAACCTTCCGTAGCAATGCACCGATTAAATATCTCCAAAGAGAAAAGGCCGGTTAAACAGGCACAAATGTGGTTTCATCCAGACTTAATTCCATTAATTGAAGAAGAGGTCAGCAAGCTGATTAAAGTCAGGTTTATTCGAGAAGTCAAGTATCCCAAGTGGATATCGAATATTGTCCCGGTGAAAAAGAAGAATGGGCAAATCAGAGTGTGCATTGACTTCAGGGACCTGAATGAGGCTTATCCGAAGGATGATTTTCCTCTTCCAATAATAGAGTTGTTGATTGATAGTACAACTCAATATGTTGTCATGTCTTTCATGGATGGCTATGCAGGGTACAACCAGATTAGAATGGCACCCGAAGATGAGGAAGCAACAGAATTCAGAACACCGTTCGGTCTCAAAAATGCCGGGGTGACGTACCAAAGAGCAATGTAAAACATATTCCAAAATATGATGCATAAACATGTCGAGTGTTACGTCGACGACTTGGTGGTTAGATCAGGAGATCATCAGGAGCATCGTGAACACTTAGAATCGATTTTCTGTCGATTACGAAGGAAACAATTAAAGATGAATCTAGCCAAATGTGCGTTCAGAGTGTCTTCGAAAAAAATTTTTAGTTTCATTGTAAGGCACAGGGGTATCGAAATCGATCCAGAGAAAGTCAAAACTATTTAAAATATGCCGCCACCGACAACCTTAAAGGAATTGAAAAGTTTACAAGGAAAGCTGGCGTACATTCATCGTTTTATTTCAAATCTGACAGAAAGATGCCAGCCATTCTCACATCTGATGAAAAAGGACGCAGACTTCGTATGAGATCAAGCTTGCCAAAACGCATTCGACTCAATAAAGAGATTATTGAAGCAATCGCCGGTGTTAACGGCCCCGATAAAAGGAAAATCACTTATTTTATACATATCTGCGGCCGAAAATTCCTTAGGTGCTTTGTTGGATCAAGTAAATGAGGCTGGGAAGGAAGCCGTTCTTTATTACTTAAGTCGAACATTGATGGGAGCCGAATGCAATTATTCTTCGATTGAGAAAGAATGTCTGGCGTTAATATTCGCAGTTCAAAAGTTGAGGCATTATTGTCTCTCTCATGACATAACTCTAATCTCAAGAGCGAACCCGATCAAATTTTTAATGGCAAGGCCAATGCTGTCAGGAAGACTGGCTAAATGGATGCTGTTGCTTTCAGAATACGCCATTACTTATAAACCAGCCAAAGTAGTGAAAGGCAGTGGCAGATTTCCTTGTAGCACACCCCATGGCAGATTGCGAAGCTATCACTGATGACTTTCTAGATGAGCACGTTATGCTCGCAGAAGCATAAAGCCTGTGGCAGATGTACTTCGATGGCGCTGCACGGGCATCAGGAGCGGGGGCAGGGGTGATATTCATTACTCTTCAAGGTGACTTGTTACCATACTCCTTCACAATCGGTATTGCATGCACAAACAATGAGGCTGAGTATAAGGCCCTCATCATTGGGATGGAAATAGCTCAGCAGATGAAAATAAGAATGCTGCATATCTTTGGAGACTCCAAATTAATTATAAATCAATTAACAACCGAGTTCGAAGTAAGAAAGCAAGAACTCTTGCCCTATTATCAAAAGGCGCAACAATTATCAGAATGGTTCTGCCATGTAAAAATTAAGCATATACCGCGGTCTAAAAATGCAAAAGCGGATGCTTTGGCTAGCCTGGCAGCCGCCCTGTCCTATCCTAACAGGAATCCTCTTCAAGTAACTATAGAAGAAAGAAGATTCTTACTATCTTCAGAGATCATAGAAGAAACAGTTGAAACGCTTCCTGTATCATGCCTGGAAATAACAATAGATGATTGGCGTCAACCTTTTATTGATTACCTCAGATTTGATGTCCTGTCAGAGGATCAGGCAATGAAGCAGCAAATCAAACAACGGTCGGTTAGATTCATCATATGCGGCGAAGTATTATATAGAAAATCTTACAATGAAATGTTGTTGCGCTGTTTAGATGAGCAAGAAGCAAGGCAAGTATTGCGGGAAGCACACTCTGGTGAATGTGGGGCACATCAGGCAGGTCGAAATTTATTCCACAGAATACATCGGATGAGTTATTATTGGCCCACCATGTTCAAAGATGCTATAAATTATGCAAAGCAATGCCACGAATGCCAGATTCATGGGGACGTTATATATGTTCCGCCAGAAGACTTGCACCAGTCTGTTGCCTCTTAGCCCTTCTCCGCTTGGGGACTTGATGTAATTGGTCCTATAAACCCGCCTTCATCCAGAGGAAAGCAATATATTCTGGCAGCAACGGATTATTTCTCCAAATGGACTGAAGCAATCGCTTTACGCAACGTTAAAGAAAAGGACATGGTCAATTTCATCCGGCATGCCATAATATACCGTCACGGTATTCCAAAGAAAATTGTTACTGATAATGGCACTCCCTTAAAAAATAGAGGCATGGAAAAGCTGTGTCAGAAATTCAGCATTCATCACTCATTTTCAACACCTTACTATCTCCCGGCTAATGGGCTAGCAGAGGCGTTTAATAAAACGATCATCAAAATACTAAAGAAGACGGTCACTGGCAACAGGCGTGATTGGGATGAAAAGTTGCAAGAAGTGTTATGGGCATACAGGACTACTCAGCGCACGGCAACAGGGGCAACACCGTACTCATTAATCTATGGCGTGGAGGCAGTTATCCCAATCAAAATACAAGTAGCATCGCTCAGAGTGGCGGTACATCAGTCCATAACAGATGATGAAAATGATAAAATAAGGTTGAAAGAGTTGGATCTGCCTAATGAAGAACGTCTGGCCGCCCAACAGCGATTACAATCATATCAAGCCAGGATATCGGCTGTCTTTGATAAACAAGTTAAACACCACTCTTTCAAAAAAGGAGATATGGTGTTGATGTTGAAAAGACCTATAGTGGTCACCTGCCGAACAGGGGGCAAATTCGAGCCCAAATGGGACGGGCCGTATGTAATAAATGAAGTCTATTCCAATAGAGCATATAGAATCACCGATCAAGATGAGAAAGGTATCAGTATACCGGTCAATGCTCGCTTCATCAAGAGATATTACCCTTAAAAAAAAAGTCACTGATTTTGATCCAGAACATTATTAACATAATGATTTTATATCAAAAGGGGGCAAGAAGGAATGAGACCATGTCCATATGTCAAGAAAATCTATGAAGAAGAAATTCATGAGCATATTGACTACATTTAGCAAGTATTTTGAATGAAAGCATATTGACTACGTTTAGCAAGAATTTTGAATGAAAGCGATCATTGTCATCACCAAATGAGTCCTGCAAGTGGCAAAGTTTGGCGAGTATCATCATGAAAATCCTCTTGAAGATACTATCAGAAGTAATGAGCGATCATCGCCATCACCAAATGAGTCCTTCAAGTGGCAAAGTTTGACGAGTATCATCATGAAAATCCTCTTGAAGATATTATCAGAAGTAACGATGATCTCAGTCAGACACGTTTATCATTTTGACGATAACGATGATCACAATTATTATTGCCTTACAAGGCATGATAGGACAACCTAGCCAAGCCTATGCGGCTAACTACACATAAAGCCTACAATCATCCAAGGCAGTCTAGTCAAGCTAAATCCTCAAAGGGTCAAAATCCTGAAAGGGCCGAAATTCTAAAAAAAGAAGAAGAAGAAAAAATTATGGAAGAATCAAGAGCCAAATCAAAATTTATTATGCTCTAAAAGAAGGGCTAAAAGCTCTAAAAAGGATCAAGCTCTGGACGGATCAAGCCCTGGAAGGATCGATCACAAAAAAAAAGAGTCGGCCAGCTACGTCCTATCATTTTCGTCATCCGGGCAAGCGGACGAGAAGTCAGTGGCCCTAAAAAGTCCGTGAAGGCTATCGTACCCACTCATGCGGGCAGCTGATGAAGCCTACGACTAATATGCCCAAAAGGCTAAAAAGTAAATGGCTAGTCATGCGTAACTCTCATGCCGTCTATTTAGTTGCCTGACAGCGTCACGGGGAACGGAGGATTTTATTTTAATAAGAAAACAAATGCGTTTCAATTCTCGGGAGATTATCTTAGTTAGACATAACAGAGGAATAATGCAAAGACGATCATCACATTTTATTAATTCCAAGTTCATTTACATCCTCTAATCTCCCTTGATTCTAAGATACATTCATTTAAATATGTATAAACGTTAAAACATTAAGTTCAAACAATAAATTCGGCAGCATGTCAGCCTGAATTTCAATCTTCTCCAAGGACTTAGGAGGAATTTACAGATTGAATCAATCATTCTTTAGAGAAATAAAGATTTTGACAGCATTCTGGCGCTATTTCAATCATCTCCTAAGACTTAGGAGGAATGTGCGCTTCAGCGGATTATTCCCCTTTGTACTTGAACAGAAGGACTTGAGCAGCGGATTATTCCGGCAACATGTCGACTCCTAAGCTTCATAGACTGTAGAGCAGCCAGTTTGCGCGGACCCGCGCAAAGGATATACTTTGCACGGTCCAACGCAAAGTCCCTTGGACAACTGCTCTCAGCTTCAGTCTTCGGTCTTCTCTTCTTGCTTCACTTTTTCTCTGAAATCTTCGAACAACCAACCCCTAATCAAGGGAGGAATGGGGTATTTATAGGCACTCACACGTGCGAAAACCCCATCTTTAGCGATGTGGGACAAAACAAACCACATTTATCTTGCCTTTTATCAACGCAGTGTGAGGTCGATTGCGCGGTTCCGCACAAAGCATGTCTTGCACGGTCCTGCGCAAAGTCCTTTACGAGCTGATGGCCCTTTCTCCTAACTCAGTCTTTCGATCTTCATTTGTTTCCATTCTTCTCTTATTTTTACTCCTCAACAGGGTCATGCGAAGTGAGCTTCAAAAACAACATGGGATGGAACTCTAGTTTATAAAATTCAGAGATCTTTGCCCATTCCTTGATGTCAGAGTACCTGCAAACTTCAAGGTACCCAAATTTTAACAGTATGATGGCAACAGATGCTCAACCGTGCATTTAAAGGCGTTATGTGGTGAACTTGATTCCATGGTAAAAGATGATGGGGCATTGATCCATTTGTTCTAAAAATCCGCATGAGGTGATACATCTTATTGGTAAATGTCTCTTGACTATCACAAGATTCGAACTTGAGAACAATTGTCCCAAGCATTTATATATCGTTTCATGTACAATTTAAATGTAGCACCCCAAAGGTCAAACTTTGCAGATCTTAGGAAAAAGTGCGACGAAATATTGTCTACATACATGGGGCGATGGAGAGTCATGAGCGTACAAATGAAACTATTCGCCCCATGTCTTTCAAGCATTCTTAACCAAAAGCTATGATAGGGACTTTCCCCTACTCATTCTGTAAGGAGTGTTTTCCCCTCCTCCATTAGTCCTTCAAGGGAAGGCCCCTGAACCACATCCTGGTCCTACTCATCACATGTAACAGACATGAGATCAACCATTCGTCCTACTAGGAAGAGTCTCTACTTCAGCACCAATCAACAACCACCACTAGTCAGGAGCTTATCGGCCAGCGGTCCTTATCTGAAAGGCTCCATCCCCCATCCCCAGTCAAGTCGCACACATAATCAGTAAAATCAGTCCCAAGGCATCCTACAACCACGAATATATCTTCGTAGCATTTGATTATTTCACCAAGTGGATGAAATAATATCTTTTACCACCATAACATACTCTCACGTGGTGCGGTTCTTAAAGAACAACATCGTCAGCTGATACGAAATCCCACATGCCATCGTCACAAACAACAGGATGCCCTTCGTGAGCCTAAAGGTGGACAACTTCCTCAAGCAGTTTAAAATCAAAAGGCATCGATCAAGCCCTTATTAGCCGCAAATGAATAGAGTGGTGAAATGTCACGCCCCAAACTCGAAAACTGGGTTAATAAAATTTTTGATCACCTAATCTGGTGCCGATAAAATCCGCAGTACCCCATTATCGACTTCCAGTGCCCATACATCAGATTCTGATTCTGGGATCCTACAAGGAAGATTTTCAACCTACATTTATATCGTAAGAAGCATAACCACATGTTTACCCAAATCACAAAGGCAACATTATCATCACATATCCACTAATAAATATTTGAATACAATGCTGAAAGGGAAATATATATATTGAAAATCAAAGCTCCACAAGTCCGTTGCATGCTCCAAGCTCCAAGTTGCTGTGACCTAACGCCACCTGCATGCATTTATTGTGCATAAGCTTATAGAAAGCTTAGAGGGTGGCGAAAGTGTGTGCATAAGATAAGTGTCAAGTATACGGTACAATGCCATAAATCATAGAATATCGGAAATACTGATAAGTTCATGAATCATACGATATCAGAGTAAGCGGAAACACCGACAAGTCCACGAATACAATCAGCCGTACTAAGGCTATATATGTAAGAACGTAAGAAGTCAAATATCAGATGTCGAGGATACAACACAATATACAAATCCTGATGAGTCTACACATATCAAAATGTGTAATATGTGGTGTGAATGAAATGACCAAGCTAGAGTGTGAAGTCAGGATGATAGTACATAGTATCGCAAGCTATGAAGTTCATCTCAAGGGACTTCTATCCAGACTGGCACATACTTGGTTTGGATAGCTGGACACAATGTGATAAACCCTTGACCTCAGGTTAGTCACGCGCCCAACTAAAATTCTTGCTGTGCGAAGGTACACGTAACAAATAGTTACACACCACCAGCTCGAGTGGATAGTGAATGAATGAATGAATGGGTATGCAATTCTTGCTCAATAAATTCACGTATCAGTACAGTTCCTGTAACGCCCTGAAATTCGGGGGTCGAGTATAACTCAGCTCCCGAGTTCAAAAACATCACTTATGCAACATATTCGATGATGATTGTATGTTATCTATATTAATGCATAAAACATGATATAGATCAAGCTAGATTAGCAGACATAATTCAGGGATATTTAAAAAATGCAAGCGAAAGACTTAAATACAGATATAATTCAAAAGAAATTCTCAAATGATGCGTGCTTTGCCCAGGGCAATATACATATATCTATGTCTCAAAATACATACATAAACTATTCAAAATGATCTAATACACATTCCAAAAATAATCTCCGCTGGTCAGGACAAGGCTCAGTCGAACCCGCTTGAGAACTGTATGTATGAGAACGCCTCCTCGTCCTCATCAAAGTCTGGCTCTGCTTCGCCAGCATCGCCATCACCTGCATCTAAAGTGGAGTCTGGTTGGTGTTCAAACACCGTCCCAGAACGTGGGAGTGAGTGATCAACTTAGTGGTACTATATAGCAAAAGTTAGCGTGTTATCAATCCAGTCAAGCAGTAATGATAAGGCGGTACAATCAAATAAGTCCTAGATCTCTTGTTAATGCAAGGATGAGATGAAGAATGATGCATGCCCTCACCACAATCTCCCTCATGCGACATCATCTAACGATCGTGGCATGAATCACTACCACTGTGCTCTCAGACCAACGCCAATGGCACATGTAGTGCTATGTCATGAATGTGATTACCCAGTTCTTATTAGTCCTTTTCATACAGCAATATTGGGAAGCTAAGATACCTCCCTTATATCATTTCCCAACATTGATCCATTCTAGGGTCGTTAGTCCTATGATATCTCATATGATAGTATGGTTCTAGGTCGCTGCAAGGGCTGCAAGGGCTGTTGTGTGCAATCGTTGCTCCTCTCCCCCATCACCTTATCAATACAGGCCTATTTATATCCTTAAGACTGCATTAGGACTCGTCACCCCCATGCGGTGTCAGGATAAACTCATGGTCACTATAGAGGGCTCGTCACCAATCAGTGTAGGCCGACAACAAAAATATAGTGTCCCATACCACCATAATCTGCTTAGAGTAGGATGCTCACTGGTCACTACGGGGAGGTTTGTGGCCCCAGCTTAGGCCGACAGCTCGACCACGGTGTCCCATACCACCATACCCGGCTCATGAGTCTTAGAAAATCTTGGTACCATGGTTAACGGGAGTTACACTAGTAAGCTCAGTGTCTTAGATTCAAACATTGGCGACCAAACAAGGTGAACAAGCATCGGTCAATCGGGTTAGTTAACGAGCTCAACTAGGCCAAGCGCACGTTGAGTTGAACGACATGGAATGCATAAGCACTCCGTGTGGCCTAACCACTGCCGAACTCCCCAAGCATGACTCAGATTCTCTAAACTCATCTTGTGTGGTGAAAGCAACCTCAGCCACTACTTCCAGAATGGTTTCTGATTGCCTGGACTGCAATACAGCCCCATTTACAAACAAAGCTAATAACTAGCATATGATTCATATCCTGCAGTTATATAAACAATCATGGAATACAACTTGAATGTAAACACAGTACATGCAGGAATTCAAACACTTATATAACATGATTCAACTAAGTACATAATCCATGGAGGAAATCATACATTCAGTTAGCATGAATAACCTAAATTACATGATTCATGGAGGGAATCATACACACAAATACTATGGTTGAAATTCATATCTCAACCATCTTAGCAAGCACATTCTACTAACTACCAACTCACTTAAGCACTTATTCAAACACTTAGGTTACACTATTCAACATACATCACATATGTCGACACCGTTGCAAATTAGGGCAAGTCCTTTCGCTAGGGAGTTGCCGTATACATATTAAACATATAACAATAATCATTTATCATGGAAAGCATATCAACAAATTCTGTACGCATACGTGTATTCTAACATATACATGAAATATGGTATTTACAATATACAGCATACGTATATGGAAGATAAAACAAATAGCATGTTTGGCATGTATAATTGCATTCATGACATGAATAAATCATTAACTATCATTGAAAGGGTTGAAAACCATAACCTAAGCGCATATAGTCCGCACCTTAAACCAGAAAAGTCGTATTTAGGTTGATTTAGATGATGTGTCTTCGTCAACGACGAATACACTACCTATGACAAGAAACAGGTTAGCTAACACTCTACTACAGCTAGTCTAGGCTTCAAAACAGGTTAGGGTTAGCTTAACTTACTTAATAACGGAGTCAGAATCGCCGGAAGAACGATTCAAAAATGCCGGTTTAGAGTATAGATGCACTAGGAAGGATCCTATGGAGTTTCACCGGATTCTCCCACACTTTCTCTCTCCTTTCTATCTCTCAAATCTCTAGGATTTGGGAAATTCGTATGGGTTAGAAAGCTAAGGGTTTAAGGCCCTTTTATAAGCCCAAACATAACGAAAACAGACCTTAAGTCAAGGTATACTTAGGTTATACCCAAATCGAGATCTTTCTGATCCAACGGAGCGTTTCTGGAGGTCCTGTTATCAATTGCGGTCGGACTTAAGCTCACTAACATCGGATCTTTAATCAGTTAAGTTTTCAGTCCGATTGAATTTTCAGATCATTTATGGCGGACCAGTTTCAATTTAGCGGTCACCGAATCTCGATGAAGGCCACGAGTACTTGGACATGTAAGGGCAATTTTTCCTGATCCGAGGGTGAAGTTTGGTTGAATTCTGACGGCCAGAACGCTTAAAAATAACGTGCAAGAGAACATGCCAGATTTAGAATTACTTTTCTAAATCTTTTCCTTTTCTCACTCTCTTCATTCCAAACTCAGTAAAATGGTGTCAGGACATCAGCTGGGCTTAATTTTTGAAACGATTGTCAAATCCAACTAAGCGGTCATAATGGTCTGAGATTGTAGATATCAGACTTTCGACGCGCGATTTAGATCCAATACAAAGTTACCAAACATTCCCTAGAACAACTGGGTTTAGAGTTGGATCCTAGATTTCAGGGTATTATAGCGTCATTGATTCTACGAGTTTTAAGTCTTGCAGAACGTATTTAAAGCGAACAACACTAATTTCACAGCCAATCTAACTTAGCACTAGGTAACTTAGGTTAAATTTCTAAGAGAATTAATCCTAAGTGATTTCTGATTGAGGTGGTACTTGGGTCTTGGTACGAAATTTTCCAAGTCGTTACAATCTACCCCCCTAAAAAAATAATTTCATCCTCGAAATTCGTACCTTCTCATACTCCTCGAGAAGCTGTGGGTAGTTCTTTCTGATCTCGGCTTCGGTCTCCCAGGTAGCCTCTTCTTCAGTATGATGCGTTCATAATACTTTCATAAGGAGGATGACATTGTTACGCAATACCTGCTCTTTCCTGTCTAATATACGCGTCGGGCGCAGTTCATAAATGGCATCCTGGCTCAACTGCACCTGCTCCCATCTGATGATATGGGAAGGATCAGGAACATACTTCTTCAGCATGGACACGTGGAAAACATTATGCACACCTGCGAGTGGTGTGGGCAAAACAAGATGATACGCAACCGCCCCCACTCGATCAAGTATTTGGAATGGGCCAATAAATCTCGGCGTGAGCTTCCCCTTCTTCCCGAACCGAAGGACTCCCTTCATAGGAGAAACTCTCAGGAATACGTGATCTCCAACCGCGAACTCTAGCAGTCGCCGTCTCGTATCGGCATAACTCTTCAGCCTGCTCTGCGCTGTGAGAAGTCGACGTCTGATGATGTCAATCTTCTCTAAGGTCACCTGTACTAACTCAGGACCAATCAATTTTTGCTCGCTGACTTCAACTCAGCAATGCGGTGCTCGACAAGGACGTCCATACAAGGCCTCATAAGGTGCCATACCGATACTCGCCTGAAAACTGTTATTATACGCAAACTCCGCATATGGAAGACAATCATCCCAACTGTCCTTAAAATCCAACACGCAAGCCCGCAACATGTCTTTCAAAATCTGGTTCACCCGCTGTCTGTCCGTCGGTCTATGGGTGGAATGCAGTACTGAACTTCAACTTCACACCCATCGCTTCCTGGATGCGAGTCCAAAAAATGGAAGTAATCTGCGTGTCCCTATCTGACACGATCTCCAAGGAAATTCCATGCAGATGAACAATCTCCCTGATGTACAATCTAGCCAGCTCGTCTACAGAGTTCGTAACTCTGATCAGAAGGAAGTGAGCCAACATCGTCAAACGGTCGACGATCACCCAGATGGAATCATGTCCCTTCCTCGTATTCGGCAGTCCCGAGATGAAATCCATAGAGATATAGTCCCACTTCTACTCAGCTATAGGCATAGGCTGAAGGAGACCAGGAGGTCGGCGATGCTCTGCCTTCACCTGCTGGTAAGTGAGATAACGGGACACAAAGTCTGCAATGTGGGTCTTCATACCATTCCACCAGTATGTCCTTTTTATGTCACGATACATCTTCGTACTGCCAGGATGCATTGCAAGTCTAGTACTATGCGCAACCTCGAGAATCTCTCGTCTTAAGTCACGGACATCTGGAACGCATAGGCGGCCCCGATAACGTAAGCCCCCATCCGTTCCAACTCGCCACTCGGCATCTGCAGCATCACTGCCCTGATCTTGAAGCTCAGTCAGACACTCATCCTCCCTCTGCGCCGAAATGACCTTGTCATCGATAAGATGTCGCACCCGAATGTGTGCGATAATCTCGAATGGCTCCTCCACAGTGAGTTTCTGCTCAAAGTCTCACAAAAACTCAACCATGTCCCACTCGGTAACCATCAGCGGAGCTACAAACTCTATTACCTTCTTACTGCTCAACACGTCCGCCACAAGGTTTACCTTGCCCGGATGGTAGGAAACCTCAAAATTAAAGTCCTTCAAGGTCTCCATCCATCGTTGTTGCCTCATATTCAGGTCTCGCTACGTGAATATATACTTGAGGCTCTTGTGGTCGCAAAAGAGCTCGAATTTCTCTCCATAGAGGTAATGTCTCCAGAGCTTCAATGCGAAGATAATAGCTGTCAACTCTAGGTCTTGTGTAGGGTAATTCTCCTCGTGCTTCCTTAATTGTCTCGAGGCATATGCAATCACCCTGTCCTTCTGCATAAGGACACAACCTAAGCGAATGTGAGACGCGTCTGTGTAGATCGTATATCTAACCCCTTGCTCTGGCAATACTAGCACAGGGGCAGACGTCAGCCTGTCTTTCAACTCCTGAAAAGCTGATTCCGCCTTCTCATTCCTGGCGAACTTCAGATCCTTCCGTGTCAACTGAGACAAAGGTCTGGCTATCTTGGAGGAGTCCCGAATGAATCATCGATAGTAGTCAGCAAGTCCCAGGAAACTCCTCACCTCAGTAACCGAACCAGGCTGCTTCCAATCCTGCACCGCGGCTACCTTAGCAAGGTCCATTGCTATACCATCCTTAGACACGACATGTCCCAGGAACTTGACTTCCTCCTTCCAGAAGTCACACTTCTTGTACTGTGCGAATAACTGGTGCTGTCTCAGAGTATCCAGGACCGATCACAAGTGCTCCTCATGCTCCTCTCGACTCCTGGAGTATATCAGAATATCGTTTATAAAGACGATGACGAATCGATAGAGGAATGGCCAAAATACACGGTTCATCAGGTCCATGAACACAGTCAGTGCGTTCGTAAGACCGAACGACATCACAAGGAACTCATAATGGCCAAAACTAGTCCTGAAAGCCGTCTTCCGCACATCCTCCTTCCTGACGCGCAGCTGATGATACCCTGACTGTAGATCAATCTTCGAGAAGTACTGCGCTCTCCTCAACTGATCAAACAGGTTATCTATCCTGGTCAATGGGTACTTGTTCTTCACCGTAATCTGATTCAGTCTGCGGTAATCAATACACAATCGCAAGGAGCCGTCTTTCTTCGTCACAAATAACATAGGTGCTCCCCAAGGAGACACACTCGGTCGTATAAAATCGGCCTCTAATAAATCATCGATCTGTTTCCGCAACTCCTCCATCTCACAAGGGGCCCTGCGATACGTCGGCAGTGAGATGGGCATCGAATAGGGTACCAGGTCGATAGAAAAATTGATCTCGTGCTGGGGTGACAACCCATGAATCTTCTTGAACACATCCTCATAATCACTGGCTACTGGCGTGCTCTCAAGTGTCGGGGCGTCAACATCCCTCAATAAGGAAGCGTAGCAAAGTACTCGAAAGGGGCAACTGACCTGCACCGAAAATGTAATGGACGTGCCCTCTGACTCGTAAACTGTCACTATATGGGTCTTACATTCAATCTCGACCCTCCCTGCAGTCAGCCAATCCATGCCAAGAATGACGTCGAAATGATAGAGGGAGGGGTCGACGACAAGGTCAATAGCCATCGTCCTACTCCCTAAATCTAGCAAGCAACCCTCACACATCATAGTAGTATCAGTAAAAGTCCCGTGTGCTGAAAGAACGTGCATCCCAACCATCCAAGTAGTCTGTAGCTCAAGGTGCTTGACTACTGAATAAGATATCAATGAAATCATGGATCCTATATCCATCAACAGGAATATAGGAGTACCTTCAATGTGGGCTGTGACCTCAAAGGCCAAGGGTGGTGCAGTCTCTGTCCCGGATGCCTCTGCCGTCAATGCATGTACCCGAGCCTGCTGAGGACGGTTCGACTGCGGTACCATAGGCCGATGCGATGGCATAAAATGAGGCGCCGGAGGTCTGAAGGACGGATGTGCAGGCGCTGTCCGTAGAGGTGGTGGTGAAATAGTCTGAGACATCGGACGAACGATCCTCTGAGGCGGTAAAAACCCACTGTCTCGCATCCTGAAAAAATAAGAAATTTTCGTGTGGCCATGCTTCTTGCAAAAGCTGCACCACACATTAGGACGCCTCATATAGGCAGGAGATGCAGAAGACCCCTGCGGTGTCTCAAATTGAGGCCTCTTAGCGAGGGAAGGCCTACTTTCGAACTCAGGTCGCGGCCTAGGAACCATAGGTGCTAGCGTGTGGGTCGACCTGTCCCCGTCCTGCTCTACAATACATGATTTACAGCATTACATGAATCGCAACAGAGAAAGCATGTGAATAAAACACTTAAGCTTCACACACGAAGCTTCTACACTAACTACAAACACCGAACAACTATCAAACAAACACCCAAGCAAACACTAAAATAAGCAACAAACTAACAAATAACGGCTACAGAAATCCTATGCATCAAAATCTAGTGACGGAGAAGGAGCACCCTTATCCTTCAGGCAACACAGGATGGCCTTCAAGGTGCGAGTCATCTTGTCAAACTTCCGCTTCATGACGGCCTTGGTATCCTCAAGCTCTTGTTTTACCTCGGCCCGGAGTTCTTGGACTTCTCGTCGCAAAGCAACCTGACTCTCTTCAAGTCGGGCTATATAAGCATCCCAGCAGCCCGAGTCGTAGGAGGAGGACTCTCATCAGTATCCTGAGCCTCTTCTTCTTCTTCTTCCTGACCTTCTTCCTCTATTTCTGCCTCACATTCTTCTTCACTTTCATCCTCTTCACTATCATATTCACCCTCGCTATCATCATCAAGTTAAGCCTCACGCTACTGAGGCCCTATCTTCATTTGGTTCATAGTAGCCTCGTTAATGTCATGAACCAACACAGGTATCTCCGGCCCAAGTCTGTAAGCAAACTCAAGTGTAATCTTGCATATGAGCCGGCTGAAGGAAAGTGACTCAGGCGCTCTTCTCGATTTCACTACGAGGATGATCTGTGGCAGCGCAAACGTGGGCATGCGCACATTCTCTCCCTGGCCCACTTGATACAGGAAATCGACCATGAGATGCGTGCATTCACTGCGATTGCTCCACCTGGGATAAACATTAAATGTGCAGATGTGGTCAAGCAGATGAAAATCATCCGACATGTGGGTCGCTAAGAGGCTCTTGTTACTCTGTCACTCAACTAAATGACCACATAGAAACCTGGTGCGGCGATCTCGCTCACGAACACTGTTCAGATTCTTAGCACTTGGATGTACCTCGCCAAGAGGCACATTTAGGAGTCGAGCTATTAACTTAACATCGATTGTGGCTTGCCGATCTCTGCCAAAGGGGATCCTGAACTGCATTGGCTCCAGCGTAGGGTCCTGAATATGAGCATAAAAGGCACGAACAGTGCTCACATTAGCAAGAGACTCGCCCTCAAAGAGCGGACCCCACTCAGTAGCTTCGATGCGCTCGAACAACAGAACCCTGTAATCCGTATACGCGCCATGGGCCAAATCCGCCAACAGTGCTCTTCCTATCGGAACGTGGGGATCCAAATCCAGCTTCGTGTGTAGTTATCTCCCAACACTTGGACTAGCGGCGGCACTTGAACTAGCGACGCCACCTCTTGGCTTTCTCGAACGTGAAGGGCGACTAGGCCCAGCTTCATCAGCGGTACCCTTCCTCTTTCCCATGAGAGAGAGGACGGTGGAAAGGGAGAAAAAGGCTAAAATAGCCTCTATAAAGGCCATGAAAAAGCGATGAAGGGGAGAGAGAGGGCTGACCTAATGGGTTGTCACGGATCTAGGTCTAAGAGAGGAGGAAAACAGGCCCCAAAAGGCTGAGATTGAAAAGGGAAAAGGAAGAAACGTGAGAGGTTAGAAGCTCACACGATTTTGAGCCTCAAATGAGAGCTTGGGAGCTCCAATCGCAGAAAATGAATGAAGTGACTGCTGGATATGGTGGAGAACAGTAGAGGGATAATGGAAATAACAGAAAATGAAAGAAGGGACGATTGGAAGGGAGGTTGGAGAGAGAAAGCAGCAAATATAGAGGGAAAGGGGAGCTTGGAGGGCTGATTTGTGAAGGAGGTAGGTGTTTTTGAATGAACTAAGGGGCAAACCCTGTATGGAGGGGTCCCTTTTAACCCCAAAGCCCATCGGCCCGGACGGCCCGGCCCGAACAGCCCACTAACCGGTGAGGGCCTCGCCGCTCTCTGGATAATTTGGTGAGGCCTCGCCAAATGGGCGAGGACCTGCTGCCCCCTAGGCCCCAAAAATGTCTGGTTCCCACCTTGGAACCTTCTAAAACATGTTCATTTGGCCCCCTCTTTCGATTCGAACCATTTCGGGTAGTTTCGGAGCTAATCTGATCCCTATTCAAAATTTACAATTTCTAGCGGCTGGAACGGACTAAAATGTAGACTATACACGTCACTGGATGGTCCAGAAGTGATTTGGAGTCGCCGTGTATGTTCAGGAGCGTGCACGGACTCGATCTCGGTGATCATTTTCAGTAAACTTTCGGCGAACGACAAACCGGGAGTCCTAATGTTGTTTCTAACTTGTTCTCGTGCCCTCCTACATTTTAATGGCGTCAACGTACGGTGTGTGACCCTAGCCTAGGTCCAGATTAATCCAAATTATGCTCTGATACCAGCTTGTAACGCCCTGAAATTCGGGGGTTGAGTATAACTCAACTCCCGAGTTCCAAAACATCACTTATGCAATATATTCGATGATGATTGTATGTTGTCTGTATTAATGCATAAAACATGATATAGATCAAGCTAGATTAGCAAACATAATTCAGGAATATTGAAAAAATGTAAGCGGAAGACTTAAATATAGATATAATTCAAAAGAAATCCTCAAATGATGCGTGCTCTGCCCAGGGCAATATACATATATCTGTGTCTCAAAATACATACATAAACTATTCAAAATGATCTAATACACATCATAAAAATAATCTCCGGACAAGGCTCAGTCGAACCCGCCTGAGAACTGCATGTATGAGAATGCCTCCTCGTCTTCATCAAAGTCTGGCTCTGCCTCGCCAGCATCGCCATCACCTGCATCTAAAGCGGAGTCTGGTTGGTGTTCAAACACCGTCCCAGAACGCGGGAGTGAGTGACCAACTCAGTGGTACTATATAGTAAAAGTTAACGTGTTATCAATCCAGTCAAGCAGTAATGATAAGGCGGTACAATCAAACAAGTCATATATCTCTTGTTAATGCAAGGGTGAGATGAAGAATGATGCATGCCCTCACCACAATCTCCCTCATGCGACATCATCTAACGATCGCGGCATGAATCACTACCACTGTGCTCTCACACCAACGCCAATGGCACATGTAGTGCGATGTCATGAACGTGATTACCCAGTTCTTATTAGTCCTTTTCATACAACAGTATTGGGAAGCTAAGACACCTTCCTTGTATCATTTCCCAACATTGATCCATTCCAGGGTCGTCAGTCCTAGGATATCTCATACGATAGTATGGTTCTAGGTCGCTGCAAGGGCTGTCAGGGCTGTTGCGTGCAATCGTTGCTCCTCTCCCCCATCACCTTATCAATACAGGCCTATTTATATCCTTAAGACTGTATTAGGACTCGTCGCCCCCATGCGGTGTCAGGATAAACTCATGGTCACTACAGAGGGCTCGTCACCAATCAGTGTAGGCCGACAGCAAAAATATAGTGTCCCATACCACCATAATCTGCTCAGAGTAGGATGCTCACTGGTTACTACGGGGAGGTTTGTGGTCCCAGCGTAGGCCGACAACATGACCACGGTGTTCCATACCACCATGCTCGGCTCATGAGTCTTAGGGGATCTTGGTACCATGGTTAATGGGAGTTACACTGGTAAGCTCAGTGTCTTAGATTCAAACAGTGGCAACCAAACAAGGTGAACAAGCATCGGTCAATCGGGTTAGTTGACGAGCTCAACTAGGCCAAGCGCACGTTGAGTTGAACACATGGAATGCATAAGCACTCCGTGTGGCCTAACCACTGCCGAACTCCCCAAGCACGACTCAGATTCGCTAAACTCATCTTATGTAGTGAAATCAACCTCAGCCACTACTTCTAGAATGGTTTCTGATTGCCTGGACTGTTATACAGCCCTATTCACAAACAAAGCTAATAACTAGCATATGATTCATATCCTGCAGTTATATAAACAATCATGGAATATAACTTGAATGTAAACACAGTACATGCAGGAATTCATACACTTATATAAAATGATTCAACTGAGTACTTAATCCATGGAGGAAATCATACATTCAGTTAGCATGAATAACCTAAATTACAAGATTCATGGAGGGAATCATACACATAAATACTATGGTTGAAATCCATATCTCAACCATCTTAGCAAGCACATTCTACTAACTACCAACTCACTTAGGCACTTATTCAAACACTTAGGTTACACTATTCAACATACATCACATATGTCGACACCGTTGCAAATTAGGGCAAGTCCTTTCGCCAAGGAGTTGCCGTATACATATTAAGCATATAACAATGATCGTTTATCATGACAAGCATATCAACAAATTCCGTACACATATGTGTATTCTAACATATTCATGAAATATGATATTTACAATATACAACATACGTATACGGAAGACAAAACAGATAACATGTATGGCATGTGTAATTGCATTCATGACATGAATATATCATTAACTATCATTAAAAGGATTGAAAACCATAACCTAAGAGCATATAGTCCGCACCTTAAACCAGAAAAGTCGTATTTAGGTTGATTTAGACGACGTGTCTTTGTCAACGACGAATACGCTGCCTATGGTAAGAAACAGGTTAGCTAGCACTCTACTACAGCTAGTCTAGGCTTCAAAACAGGTTAGGGTTAGCTTAACTTACCCAATAACAGAGTCAAAATCGCCGGAAGAACGATTCAAATACGCCGGTTTAGAGTATAGATGCACTAGGAAGGATCCTACGGAGTTTAATCGTATTCTCCCACACTTTCTCTCTCCTTTCTATCTATCAAATCTCTAGGGTTTGGGAAATTCGTATGGGTTAGAAAGCTAAGGGTTTAAGGCCCTTTTATAAGCCAAAACATAACAAAAACAGACCTTAAGTCAAGGTATACTTAGGTTATACCCAAATCAGGATCTTTCTGATCTAACAGAGCGTTTCTGGAGGTCCTGTTATCAATTGCGGTCGGACTTAAGCTCACTAACATCGGATCTTTAATCAGTTAGGTTTTCAGTCCGATCAAATTTTCAGATCGTCCGTGGCGGACCAGTTTCAATTCAGCGGTCACCGAATCTCGAGCAAGGCCACGAGTACTTGGACATGTAAGGGCAATTTTTTCTAATCCGAGGGTGAAGTTTGGTTAAATTCTGACAGCCAGAATGCTTAAAAATAACGTGCAAGTGAACGTGCCAGATTTAAAATTTCTTTCCTAAATCTTTCCCTTTTCTCACTCTCTTCATTCCGAACTCAGTAAAATGGTGTCAGGACATCAGTTAGGCTTGATTTTCAAAACGATTGTCAAGTCTAACTAAGCGGTCATAATAGTCTGAGATTGTAGATATCGGACTTTCGACGCGCAGTTTAGATCCAATATAAAGTTACCAAACATTCCCTAAAACAACTGGGTTTAGAGTTGGATCCTAGATTTCAGGGTATTATAGCGTCATTGATTATATGAGTTTTATGTCTTGCAGAACGTATTTAAAGCGAACAACACTATTTTCACAGCCAGTCTAACTTAGCACTAGGTAACTAAGGTTAAATTTCTAAGAGAATTAATCCTAAGTGATTTCTGATCGAGGTGGTACTTGGGTCTTGGTATGAAATTTTTCGGGTCGTTACAGTTCCTCACTAGGGAATTATTGAGGTCTATTACACTCCAAACTAGATTGCTGCCCCATCATGCGCAACAAGGTGAGTAGAAGAAACCTCACTATCCGCCTGCCAATATCGAGCCCGGCTTGTCGATAGCGGATTCATTCCTCGAGATGGTCAAACTCAGCCTAGCATTGCCCCTCCTCTCGGGCAAGTATGGTCATACCCCCTTCCAACCGACCACGACACAATGGGAGACGCGACTTAATGGTATACGGTCCTCATGCGCTCATGCATCCACTTGATCTAGATGTTGGAGCAACCTCTAGAACCAAGGGGGTTCTGGGACTTTCAATCAGGGATATCTATATCACCCCATGTAAAATAAATATTCGATGTCCCATTTGATTATCCACGATATGCCTATAGAGGCTACGACCCTGATGTCGGTAGGGCGTACGGTGGTCATATTACAAAATGCGAGATGCATGAGTCATACCATCTAGTCATGCATCTAACCTGTGCGTACTGCCTACTCATGTGGGGCAACTCCGCCTATCAGGGAGTCCCATAAACAAAAACAACCTGCCCTATGACATATGCAATAGTCAACCACACCTCATAACAAACATGCAGATGATGCGTATGGGCATGTATCATGATGCTATGTTGTCACATACTCATAATCAGTATCGATAATCGACAATGATAATTGGCCTCAATAATCAATCTCGACAATCGACGTCGATAATCGGTCTTAACAATCGGAATCGGTCTCGACAATAAGTCTCGACAATTGGAATCGGCCTTGACAATTGAAATTAGCCTCGACAATCAGAATCGACTTCAATAATTGGAATCAGTCTTAACAATCAGCCTTGACAATCGAAATCGGTGAGAATGGGCCTAACAAGGCCTAAGGGAAGGTCAAAATGTGGACATTTAACCATCATCACCCATCAATGTGAACATGTAACCGTCATTACTCCCAAGGAGTGGCCCACATAGAGCCAAATATATCGTAGGCCCATGGTCTCATACAAGGACGTAATACATATCACTATGGGTCTCACTTATGGGTTAAATACTCATCACAATGGGCCTCAGCACATGGGCCATGATTACATCACATCGAGCCTCGTCATATGGGCCTCACATACATCACAATGGGCCGTAATATATGGATCTCTTATACATCAAATGAGCCGCATCACATAGTCTGCGCCAATGGGCCATATACATCAAGTGGGCCACACTAATGGGCCAATGTACATTACGTGGGCCACATCATATGGACCGCACCAATGGGCCAATGTACATTACGTGGGCTGCATCATATGGGCCGCACCAATTTGCCAATATACATCAAGTGGGTCGTATCAATGGGCCGCACCAATGGGCCTCATATATATCGAATGTACCACATCATATGTGCCGCACCAATAGGCCAATATACATCAAGTGAGCTGTATCAATGGGTCGCACTAACGGGCCTCATATACATCGCATGGACAGCATCAGTGGGCCTAACACCTCATAATGGGCCACAACCCCATGGGCCACATATACATCTCATGGGCCTCAATATAAATAACAAGTGGGCCCTGCATATGCAGTAAATGGGACCCACCAGGTGGGCAACGTGGGTACAACGTATACAACATACATCGCGGTGGAGACCACGTCACCATCCAAAAATTGTCCATGCAAATCAGCACTGCCCAAACATTGTCCAGCATCGTCCAACACAATCTGGACAGTGTGGATGAAATAAATACATTGAAGTGGGCCACGTCCAGACCTTGGATGGTCTGGATTTAACACATGCATCAAGTGGGTCCACATCTGGACGGATTGCTTTGATTTAAACCACATGCATCACATGGGTGGACGACGGACTGCATGGATGAAAAACATACATCAGAGGTGGGTCCCATGTGTGGCCCACCATAATACACACACACATGCGCGCACACACACATATACAGAGAGGTGGGTGTCCACCGTCCTCTTATTGGATGGACGGACTGGATATAACATATATATCAGGTGGGTCCACACGTGTGGCCCACCAGTGATTTGAATCTGCCTCATTCCCTGGCCCATGGCCAGGGAATTGGATGGACGACGTTAATGGGAAGCCAGGGAATTGGATGGACGACGTTAATGGGAAACTTACATCAGGGCCCCATGGTTCTGTCCAGAAGGACGGATGACTGTGGATATACAAACATCATGTGTGGGACCCACGGATCTTGCTGACGTCAGCAGCAGTGGGACCCCATCTCTGTAGAAATAGATGGATGACATATATTGTGAGACCCGACCAGAGTTTATATGTGTGCATGTATGTGTGAGTATGCATTCCGTCCATCTTGGTCCCGCGATCCTACCGGTCGAATCCTGGCGACCCGTGATCTTTGGATAGTATGTGCGGTCATGCGTAAGTCCAATCATGAAGACCCGACTTGGATCGAGTTGAAACGTATGCCATTGCGACCGCATTGTCGCCACGGTTCCAACGCTACGTCTCATGCGTAAATCTGACGTGTCCATCAAAAGATGTAGGCTGAGCAATTTTTTACCCTTGATCATGGTCATGTGGTCCACCTAGGGATAGTGTACATGGATTTCTAGGTAAGTTCCATCTCTTAGCACTATTTCCAACACACACACACTAACTAAGCCTTATTCCTACACCACCTACCTCTAAACACTATCCACAAACCTAGAAAACCTATCAACCCTATAACTTTGGTTGTATCTCCCTATAGCAATCATCATTCTTCTCTAACCAAGGCAAGAGAGAAATGATTACTTAGCTTAAATGAGGTTTCTCTCTCTTTCTCTCTCATTTCTCTACTCTCCTCTCCCTCTCTCTTCTCTCCTTCTCATTCTCATTTTCTCAAAGCAAGAGTTTCAGCCACATTTCCCTTATAATCCTCTAAATCTAACCATCTAAATTCAATCTCACCCATTGATATGGATCCCTTGGTGCACTAGGAACTAGGAGGTCCAAGTTTGGAGCAATCTAAGGTGGGTGTATCGTAGGATCTAGGATTTCTATTTTCATGTTCTTAGACCTCTTTTCTTTTTATATATGAGATGTTTAGGACCCACCAATCAATGGTGGAGATCCTACATCATTCATTGGTTGTGGCCAAATGGCCTATTTGATGCATGCATGCCCATGCATGGGGTTTTCCCTCTATGGGCCCCCATCATGGAGGATTACTTAGATTTCATGGCATGATAGGTCATCTAGACCTTAGAATCATGGGTGGAATGACATTCAAACCATTGATCTTGAATCTATGACATGCATGTGGTGGATCTTTGTTGTAGCATATGAATAGAAGGAATATGGTGTGATTGATGAAGGGGAGGGCCTCAATGTGACGGAGCTCCTCCTCTTGTGGCCGATTCTTTATTTTTCTTTATGATAGAATTCTGATCTTGCATGTGTGGCTCACCTTGTACGCCAACAAAAATTCAGACCAACCATGGAGCTTGGACGCCCATAACGGTCCATCCTTAGACATGTGGCCCCAAAATCTACCAAAATAGGACACATGCAAGGGGTATTTGATAATGGGGAAGGTCTGGACATCTATGGGACCCACTAGGGTGGTCCACCAGATAAATTCCTGGGGTTAAATCCCATGAAAAATAATATTTATATTTTAATTATTTCTATTACATGCTGCTGTCCAAATTGCTGGAATTGTTTCTTTTATGCTGTAATGTATGGGTTGTAAGCATTGTTTATGGCTTCTTTTTTCCTGATTTCTTAGACTTTTCTTTGAGGTGTGGATCCCACCTAAGAGTATGTTAAACCTCACCCTCACCCGTCCCTGTTTGATCACCCAAAAGGGTGGGCCAAGGAGGTTGGACGGTCCAAATTTTTTGGACTATCCAGCCACTCTGCTTGCTGGAAAAACATAAATGTCAGCTGGTTTTTGAAATGGTGGGTCACCTTTGTAGACCCCACCTTGTTGTATACTTATACAAGGATGTTGGCCTTACATTTCTTCAAATTTTTACAGACCTGGGCCCACTCTAATGGGGTACACAAGTCAGGGATAGCAGCATTGCTGCAGCAGGAAAATAAAATTTGGACCTTACTGTCCATAATTTGTATGAAATAAATAAAATATTTATACTACCTCAAAAATACTAAAATTTTACAGTGAGATGGCTCACCCATGGTAGGACCTACCTGCAAAATTTTAGGGCTAATGAATCCCATTTGGGCATCCAAACGGGTGGGCCAACATAGTGGACTGCCAGAAAAGTTTTGTTGTGCATACCAGTAGTATAGTTCCATAAAAATAAAATTTTAAAAATATTTTTCTCAGAAGGTGGGCCATATTTATGAGTCCCATATTGATGTAGGCTTAATGAGAGACATTGGGTCCAAATTTCAAGAATTTTGAAGGCCCAGAACCTACCCATTTGGATGACCCAAATTCAGAACAGTTACATTCCAGCAATAGTTCACCCTGGACAGATTATATTCTTAAAATTTATTAAAATACTTTTGAGTGTTTAAAAATTGTAAACATTTACAGAGATGTGTTAAACCCATGTTAGGACTTACCTGCAAAATTTTGGAGCCATTGGACGCCTGTACACACCATGGTGGTGGCTGGACCGGCCCACTATAATATAGTGTCCAGATCAGTCCTAGTTTCTGGATAGATCGTTTTATTTAAATTAATTAAAATATTTTTAGCTGTCCAAAAGTTATAAAATTTTATGAGGGTCTGACCCACCCATGTAAGGACCACCTTGTAAATTTTTAGGTCCATCAGGCCTCTGTACCGACCGTGGTATGGCCTGCAATTTGTATCAGTTTTGGGCCAAATACCCAAGCACGCCCCTAATTTGGGTTGCTGGGCCTGCATTCTAATGGCATGGCCCACTTGAAGTAAGTGTTGTATATCTCTCTTTTATCTGATGGGGCCTACTATGATATATGTGGATCACCATGGGTCAGTAACCCATCTAAATTAAATAAATTTCTAGACTCCAGCAGGCCCAGGAAATGGGTGGGCTGGAATTCCAGCAAGGGGCCCAAAATTTGCTACATGGTTGATTGTTTAGGAACTATTGTGGCACACCAGATTTGAGAGAGTGTTTCATATACTCGCTTTTCTTTCTTAGACATTTTTTTTGGTGTAATTAGTGCCTCTTAAGGTCCATCTTTGATGTGATAATATGGGCTAGCCTTAACCAGATTTTTGGTAGTTTTATGGGACATTTGGGCTGGAAACCTATTCCTTGAGCCCAAGACTGTGCAGGGGCTGACCTTATTACTTTATGAGCCCAATGGGCCATCTACAAGCTGATCATGTGTATCTATTAGCCTTGATGCCCTCATAAAATGTTTAATTGTGGGTTGACTTGCAAGGCCCACATAAATGTATATTGTGGAAGGCCTTGCTAAGTCTTTGGGCTGATGTGGCAAGGCCCACACTGTCAGTATAGGCCTTACCCATGTGTATTCTTAGGCTTATTGGCTAACCTCTAGTCCACCATAATGTATGAATTTGATGACTTTTGTTTTGGGCCATTTCCTTAGGGCTCATTATGTAATATAGTATATGCATGGCCACCCCTATTGTGGTAGTGATTAGGCCTTTTAGACTCACTTCTTTTGGATAGGCCCATTGATCTTAAGGCTATACTCTCCCATTTATTGTGATGGGCTTAAGGGCAATAATATGCAAGAAGTTGGACTCTTGGATGCCCACTAAATTGACCCTATACTTGGGCCAAAAGTGAGGCCCAACTCACTTGTGTTAAATGTAAAACTTGCCCATGTAAATGAATTACTGGGCTGCCTTGAAGCCCAATGTAAGACCCGTATCTTAGTCCGTACCATTCCGTAGACTTCCGCGGTCTTACCGGTCGAATTCCGGCAACCTTCGACCCTTAACTGATATTTACGTACGACCCTGATTCGTATGCCGTCAACCTAAGCCGACTCAACCCAAGACCATTACCATAGCGACTGCGCCGTCTTTGCGGTTTCGATGCCGCGACTTGCACGCCGAGGCGATACCCTGGTCAAGAGATGTGGGCCAGCATTCGGTGCGAGGAAAACACCGCACGTAGCGAAACCCAAGAGAATCTCTACGATGTGTCACATTAATCCCATCAATCAATCAATCCATCACATGTCAAGTACATGTCAAGTACACATCACCTTTCACCCATACTCAAGCCACCACAAAAGTCCAAAAGTTCTTTCATGCCCGTACTTTTCTTACACAAAATGCCTCAAAAGTCAAGAAATCCTTACACAAGTCATGCCTTTCTTACACAAAAGGCCACCAAAGTCAACAAAGGTGTCTTACACACCCATCACAACATCCATCCATCACTCACTCTCTCTCCCTTTACAACTCTCTCTCTTTCTCATTTTCAAATCTCTAAGGGAGAGAAAATCTCATACGTATGAGAGTTCTCTAAGCTTCCCAAAACTCCAAGGTGACCCACTTTCCTACCCCATCATCTCTCATCCTAGCCATCCATTCCTCATCTCACTATTGAAGTTGAAGATAAGGTGCTAAAGAACCCATAGGAGCAAGAAGATCGGACGGTGGGTGCTAGTTAATACTAGTTTTTCATGTTTTTGAGATGGGCCAAGTGAGGCCAACCGATCAATGGTTTGGATCTCACTTGGGACCCTAAGATGTAGTCGATGGCCCACTTTGATCATCATAATCGTCCATGATGGGGCGATTCTCCATGGATCCCATCATGATGTTTAATTTCTTATATTAGAAAGGTCATCTAGACCATCCATACTGGTGGGGAACGGATCTCCACCATTGATTTTTGATTTAGGTGGTCCCATGTGTAAAGGGACCCATTTGATTGTATAATTTCTTCATGGGAGGGCTCATAGTGGCGAAACCCTCCATCACAAGCGTGTCACACTCTCTATCTCTCTCTCTCTCTTCCTTTCTTTTTCTTTCTTTTGTGATGATATAGCCTAGTGGCCCACTTGAATGAGCCCCACCATGAGGCTTGTATCCTACCTAAGCCACTTATAAGTGGGGCCCACCTTAGATGTGTTCATCCATCAGTGGTGGCCCACCTCAGCAAGGTCCACCTCAATGTTTGTATCAAGTCCAGGGACATTGGACGTTCCCTGGACGTTGAATGGAAAACACAAAAATAGCTTGGTTCAAGCCTTGGGAGTGGGCCGTTTGTGTAGGCCCTACCATGATGTACATGTTCAATCCACGCCGTCCACCTCATTCCCTGGGACATTTTAACTGTTGAGCCGAAGAATGAGGCTGACGTGATCAACTGGTGGGCCATAACATAAGAAACTTTGGTGGCTACCGTTAAAAGAATTTCCTGGTGCTTCTAATCATCCAAAAATCCCGAACTTTGTACTCATTTCGCCCGCTACGAGCCGTAGGATCCCATGGTTGGGGCGGATTCACTTGGAGTGGGCCCCATACTTGAAAAACCTCAGGATCAAGGTTTTTTTCAAAAAAAAAAAAAATGTAAGCAGCAGGTGCTGCTGCTGCGCTGATAGCACCAGTACAGGCGCTGCTGCCAGCGTTGGCAGGCGGGCGGACGTGCAGCCCCACGGCTGGGCTGTGGGCCCCACCATGATATGTGTTTTGCATATCTACACCGTCCATTAGTTAGGCCACCCCCAGAAATGGACCCCCTCCAAATCTTAGCCCCATCCGACGCTCAGGTGGCCCACACCGAAGGAAACAGTCGGATTAAACCTCTGCCATTAAAATACCTGTTATGGGCCACAGAAGTTTTGGATCAAGATGAAACTTATTTTTCCTCCTAATCCAGGTCCGTACGACCATATGAACGGCTTGGATGCCATTTAAACATTGTGGTGGGCCCCACATGGGACCCACAGTGATGTACGTGTCTTTATCCACCGTCCAGGCGGACGGTGGGAGCCCACCATGAAATTTGTGTTTTCCTCTCACCGTCCAGCGGACGGTGGAGGTGGAGCCCACCTAAGGCATGTGTTGTATTCACGCCAACCCCCCCTCCCCTGGCCACACGCTGGATGGCAAATAAATGTTACAGTGGGCCCTGGTGCACGTGTCCTATGTGCACTGTCCAATGACAGTGGGCCCCACCATGAGACGGGTGTTGAATCCAAATCGTCTATCCACTTTACAAGCTCATTTGGGCATGAGCTTAAAATGATGCGCCAGATCCATTTTTTCAAGTGGACCCCACCTTGGCCTATTTTAAGGCCCATCTTAATGCAATGATAATAGTCCATTGGGGGCCCACTTTGTTGTGGATGTAAGGCCCATTTGACTTATATAAGGCGTATGAGTTTAGGCCCATTTGATGTGTTCCAAGGCCCATGGGTTTAGGCCCATTTAATGTAATTTAAAGCCCATGGGAGTGGGCCCATTTGATGTGTTCCAAGGCCCATGGGATTAGGCCCATTTAATGTAATTTAAAGCCCATGGGAGTGGACCCATTTGATGTGTTCTAAGGCCCATGAGATTAGGCCCATTTAATGTTATTTAAAGCCCATGGGATTAGGCCCATTTAATGTTATTTAAAGCCCATGGGAGTGGACCCATTTGATGTATTTTAAAGCCCATGGGAGTAGACCCATTTGATATGTATAAGGCCCATGGGTCGAGAACCATTTGATGCGATATAAGGCCCACGGGTTCTGACCCATTGCAATGCACATAAGGCTCATTGGTATGGTCCATTTATGTAGCTCACTTGATAAATAAAAGGCCCATACGACATGGCCCATTTGATGTATTTAAGGCCCAATGGGAAGTACCTAAGGTCCATTGCAATGTGTGATCCCAACATGGATTATGTAATGATGTTCATGACGACCGCCCCTTGGGAGTAATGTTGGTTTGACGTCCACGTTACGAGTTTAATGTTGGTTAAATGTCCGCATTACGACTCTCCCCAAGGCCCATTGTTAGGCCCGTACTTATTATGTAAAGGCCGTCCAGGCCTATCTGCATGGTAAGGGTAGTTCATTTCATTATAACATGTTTAGTATAGTTCCATGACTCATAATCATATGCACCATATGTATGCTTGATATGAGAGGTGACTGATCATAGCATATGCCTTCGGGCAGGTTGTTTATGGGCTCCCGATTAGGCGGCGTTGCCCTACTTGAGCGCACGTTACGTGCAAGGATGTGCTGCATGATTGGATAGTGTGATTCATGCATTTCGCATCGTGTGATATGGTTACTGTACGCCCTAGCGATATCGGGGTCGTAGCCTCCACAGACTCATCGTGGTTGGCAAGATTGGATACCGAAAATCTTGTTCTACATGGGGTGCTTAGATATCCCTGGGTGAAAGTTCCTAAACCCTTATGGTACCAAGAGGTTGCTCCAACGTCTAGACCGAGTAGGTAGATAAGCGTTGAGTGCTGAATACCAAGTGGTTACGCTCTTCACTGTGTCGTGGTCGGTTGGAAGGGGGTACGGCCTTACCCGCCCGAGTGTAGGGGGCAATGCTAGGATGAGTCTGACTAGCTCGAGGAATGGGTACGCTATCGACGAGTCGAGCCCGATATTGGCAGACGGATAGTGAGGTCTCTTCCACTTACCTTATTGCGCGCGATGTGGCGGCGATCTGGTTTAGAGTGTACTAGACCCCGGTGATATCCCAGAGTTGAGCTGTATTGACATGTGGACTTAGATGAGGATTGTATGCTTGACTTGCATCTTGCATCACATAGCCTTGGTACGGCTCATGATATTTATGGTTCCATCTGCATATTTCGTATTACTCTAATATTGCATGATCATATTACTACCTTGCGCACACACTTTCACCACCCTCTAAGTTTTCTATAAGCTTATGCACGACCGTTGCGTGCAGGTGACGTTGGGGCGCAGCAACGCTGAGGCAGGAGCACTTTGCAGATCATTTTGGAGTTCTTGTTCTTTACCATTATATTTTCCTTTATGCTCATTGTACTTGTAAAGTTTTTGATCATAGTGGAAATATAATGGAGTTCTTGGTTGTTGTTTGTGGGTTATGCCTTTGGTTAGCTTATTACGAATCAAACTGTCGTTGAAAATACTCCTCGTAGCATCCCAGGATTGAAATCTGGCGAATGGGCGCTAGGAGCCGAGAATGGGGTTCTACGGAGGCTGTCGGCGCCGGATTCGGAGATCGGGAATTTTGTGAGCCCGGTTTTCGAGTTTGGGGTGTGACACCCACCACAATATGTGAAATTATGACCTTTGTGGTTGGGCCCAAACCTTACTTGAGGGTCCACTATTTGGCCAATAAGTTGGGCTTGGTGTATGGCCCAGTAAGCCATGCATTGCATGGGCTTTAGACCTTATATTATATGGGTAGTGGCAGGCTGCCTCTTGGAAGCTAGTTGAGGTTGAATTTCCTCCTGGGTGATCCTAAGGTAGGCCCATAGGTTTCTCCATGGATGGTTAAAGGCCCACCATAGACCCTAGGCTATTTGTTTAGGGTTTAATGTGTATGTATGTGAAACTTACCTTAACGCATGTTTGGTCCAGGCCATCCAAGCCTTGGATCGCCCGATTATGGATGTATTCTCTGCCTTGGGTTACTGCTGGACTCACAATCCAGTAACAGGCCCATTTGATCTTTTCATGATATATACACACTTTCCATCTGATGGGATCCCCAGAAAGTATAGTTGGCCTTCATGAGATTATTTCCACATAGTTAACTAATTTCTGGACCTTAGTAGATCTAGGAAGTCAAACGGGCCAAAAGTTTATCAAGGGCCTTAAATGTATAATTTTATGGTTAAAACTTTATTTGGCTGTGGGGCCCACCACATTGAGAACTTGTGTATGTGTTACATACTTATGTTTTCTTATAATCTTTGGGCTTAGTCAGTGCATTCTTTTGGGTCACCTTTAGTGATCAGATGAGGACCCCATCTTAGAACAGATTTTTTTGGGGCATCCCATGGGCCCAGAGTGGGCAGGGTCGTCCCAGCTTGGCCCAACTATATATTGGGCCAACTTTCACCATTTTGATGGACTTATGGGCTAAGATAATGATAGTATTGGGCCCTTGGTTGTCCACTTAAATTGCTAAGTTATTGGGCTGATGTAGTTGGGCCCATTTCATCCAAACTTAAACTTATTTAATCGAATATTATGTACGTAGGCTGCCCACAAAGTCCAACTTAATGCATGGATTCTATGACCATTGAAAATTGAGCCTTGGGCCTTGATTCTCCTCTTGGGGCTCATGTTGTTAAAAGTGATATTTTATCTTTTTATGGCCTATTATGAGGAATATATATGTGTATAGTTGGTTACATTTATTTTTATCTTTAATGTAGGCCTTGGGCCTTCTCTCCACATCATTCATGGTTGATATGCCTTTTTAGGGAATGGTGGTTAAATGTCCCCATTATGGACCCCTCTAGGCCTGGTTGTATTTAAGAGTGATTGGATGATCATCTTAAGACTCTTGCTAGGTTCATTTTTATATCACTTAGACCCGTAGTTTGTATACTTAGTCTCATGGGTTACCCCAGGTAAATGGGCCCCCATTAGAGGTGAAATTCCTTATGAATTTTGTCTAAATACCTAGTCTTGGTTCCTTCTTGGATAGGAGAAATGTGATATACATTGTATATCACCCTATAGTGTGACTGAATTCATCCTCATGACCATGTACATCATTGTATGCTTGGTTGACACTATGTATGTGTGGTCATATTGTGTCATTGAGCATTGCATGATACTTTTTCCTAGGGACGTAGTATCCCCTCTTGAGCACGTTGGATGCTTGGGATTGATGCATGGTTGATTGTGTGATTCATGCATCTGGTATTGCATAGCATGTGAGCATTATCGCCCTTACTTTATCAGGGTTGTAGTCTCCACAGATACATCGTGGATGGTCATGTTTGGACACAAGAAATGTTACTTGAGCATATCGGGTGCATAAGATGCCCATGAGTGAAATTTTTAAAACTTTCATGGTACCAAGGATCTGCTCCAGCGCTTGACTGGGTGGAATATATGAGTGCACGAGGGACTCATACCGTTAGGTCGTGACTCCCACTGTCGTGTAGTCGGTTGGATAAGGGTGTGGCCTTACTCGCCTGATGTAAGAGGGCATTGCTAGACTGAGTCTGACCAGCTCATGAATGGGTCCGCTACCTTCAAGCCTTGCTGGTGATTGGTTGTCCACATGCGGGTAGTGAGGTCTCTTACGCTCGTTTGACTGTGCGGGGTCTGTAGAGCGGCAGTCATCCGGCAGTGTAATGGACCCCGGTGATTTTCTTATGATGGAAATGTACTTGATATGTGGATTGGATTTGAGCACTGACATTACTTCGCACTGCATTTGCATCGGCTGTGTAAGCCTCATAATGCTCTGCCTTAGCATGACACCCAGTACTCATTGCATTACAATACTCATTGCACTATATAGCCTTTGTATGGCTTCCTACATTATCATACTGTCTTGGTATAGCTTCTTATGTTCATGATCGTCTTGGTAAGGCTAGTGGTATTAGTATTGATCGTGACTCCTTTCTGCATTCTCTATCTTCTTCTGAGCACCATTGTCACACACTTTCACCACCCTCTAAGCTTTCTATAAGCTTATGCATGATTGCTGCGTGCAGGAGATCGTAAGTTGGTGTCTTAGCAGCGGAGCTTGGATAGGTGTGCGATCTGAAGACCCAATGTTGCAGATTCTCTTCCTTCTTTCTTCTGTTATTTTATGTATGTCCTTTTGGACCTGATGTAAGCTTATAAAAATTCAAATTCATAGTGGATTTTGTGATGTGTGCCTTTGTTATTCTCAGATTTACTTGCTGTGATCTTGGGTATGCTCTTATTAGAGATGATTACATTGTTATGAAAATCCTCCTTGTAAGATCCCAGGATCGGAACCTATCTTAGGAGCCGAAAATGGGGTACTACGGAGAATGTTGCGACTAGAACCGGTCATCGGGTTCCTTGTGAGGTCTGGTTATCGAGTTTGAGGTGTGACATATATATAAAACACATACATTGTAATGGGGTCCACCGTCCTGGATGTATGGATGAAGTGGTTATAAAATTGATACATTAGGATGGGTCCCACCCACACATGTCACACGTGTGGGGTGGGCCACACCCATGACGAATGAATGGCTGAGTATACAGATACATCACGCTTGGCCTGCACATATAACACTGTCTAGATAGACGGTGCAGATCACATACATCGTGGTGTCCGCTCACAGTCCAGAGAGGGATGGACAGTGTGGATCCAGACGTGCAGAGGTGGATCCCACTCCCCGGGATGGTGTGGAGAAAACATATACATGAGGTGGGGATCCACATGGTGTCCTAGGGACCCACAAACCAAGCTGAGAACTGTGTTTCTTATGTCCAGGCGTGTTGGACATGCTGCCTACGGACGGCCTAGATATCAACTCCATGTGGGACCCACCGTCCTTTGCTGCTGGATGGTGCAGTTACACGTGGAGATCAAGGTGGGTCCACATGATCTGGACGGTCCAGATGGATACTTATCAAGGTGGCCATACGATCATCAAAACGGATGGACGGTTTAGATGTATAATGCATACATCAGAGGTGGGGGCCACAGAACTTGCTGACGTCAGGCTGTGGCTGTTAGGACCCACAGCCTGGATGGACGGTGTGGGTGCAAAATACATACATCCAAGGTGGGTCCACACGATCTGGATGGTGCATAGATAAAACACATATCTATATGGGTTTCCACCGTCTAAATCGCTGGACGGTGCGGATGCAAGGTATAAACATCACTGTTGGCCCCAACAACATGGATAAAATGCTTGCATCATTGGTGGGCCACACACATCAAGAGAGGGAGGGAGAGAAAGAGAGAGACGGACGGAGGAGGGGCCCCGCCACTATGTGCCCCTCTATACAATACATACATCAAGATGGGTCCCACCATATGTGGGCCATCAATCCACAAATTAATTAAAAAAAAACACCCACCTATGATCTTCTCCTCCTTCCCCCAAAGCATCTTAGAGCTCCAATGGATGAACTTTAGTGGTTGAGATGGACTTTGGATGGTGGGATTGGGTGGTAGAAAGGTGGGCCACACTAACTTCTTCCTCTCCTTGGAAAAACCATGGACAGTGCTTCACTGAGAGAAAATGAAAGAGTGAGGTGATGTAAGGATAGAGAGGGATGGGTGTGAGTGATGGAGTGATGGGGAGTGAGTGATGGGTGATGGGTATGTACTTGACATGTATAGGTGTGTAAGAGAGAGAGTTGACTTTGGAGTTATTCTTGTAGTTGACATGAGATGATTGATGTACACTTGATTGATGAGACATGTTGTAGAGATTCTTTTGGGATTACAAACGCGTGACATTTTCTCGAACTGAACGCAGGCCCACATCTCCTGGCCTGGGTATCGCCTCGAAGCGCGAGACGCAGCATCGGAACCGTGGCGATGGTACGGTCACTAGGGTACAAGTCTCGGGTTGAGCCGATTCTAGAATACGGGATACGACTCAGGGTCGCGCAAAATGCCGATAACAGATTATGGGTTGCTGAAATTAGACCAAGAGGACCGCGAAAGCCTACGGAATGGTACGGGCTAGGATACGGGCCTTACATGAAAGCTGCCAATAAAACGCTCGTTCAGATCCTTGAAAAAATGGTGAAAATATATTATGATTGGTAAAAAATGTTCCCATGCGCACTTTGGGCTTATCGAACATCCATGCGACTGCAACAGACACCACTCAATACGAACTTACATATGGAATTTAGGCTGTTCTACACATTGAAGTTGAAATTCCCTCACTACATATTCTATTAGAAAGTGAATTGGAAGAGGGAGAGTGGCTACAAGCTTGTTATGATCAATTGCATATGGCAGATGAAAAGTGCATGTGAGCCTTATGTCATTCCCAAGCTTATCATAGAAGGATTGAACGAGCTCACAATAAGTGGGTCCATACAAAAACAGTCAGAATAAGGGATGTAGTAATGAAGAAAATTCTACCCTCTTATCTACCGGACCCAAGGGGTAAATTCAGACCCATCTAGAAAGGCCCGTTCATTGTGCAAGATGTGCACTTCGCCTTACCAACATGGAAGGAGAGGATCTAGCTGAGCCAATTAATGCTGATCATGTTAAAATGTACAACGAATAACAAGCTAATGAAGGTTTTCTAAGACCAGATCTTACTATTCTCTACCCACTTGCCCTCAATAACAAAAAATGATACAAAAAAGGACATGTACATACAACGATTCAAACTGCCTAAATTTAAAAAAGAAACAAAAAGTGAGCAATAAGGGCAAAAAATAAAAATAAATAACAAATAAAAAAAGAGAGAAAAATGAAGACGTAGAGAGAAAATCGAGGGTAAGCTCCCATTAGCCTTACCCCATTTTAAAGAAAGATTCCAATCTTAGGATGAATTCCTAAGCCTCTAGTTGCCCTATAAATCATTATTAGCTAATAGTGAGAAAGTTTTCGGACAAAAAAGAAAAGAAAAAAATTATAGAAAATGTGTGTCTAAGTAAAATGGGCAAGGTGAAAACCTATAAGGGTGCCTCGAATATAAAAAAAAAAACGATAGATACACAATGGACCTAGTGAAAACCTGAAATGGCGTAAGGGGCAAAAATGCACAACTATTAGGGAGTAGGTAAGAACAATTACGTGGGATGTGGTGAAATCTAAAAGTGGGTCACGGGCAAATCTAGATAATGAAAACTTGCAAAAGCGACAAGAAAAGGAAAAAAAAAAGAAAAAAGAAAAAAACAAGGCACTTCAATCACGACAACAAATTCATTTTCGAAGTCAAAGAAATGAAAAGTGCGGTATTTTAAGAACTATCAAGCACATCCCAAGTCAAGAGACATGGATTCCCACTGCATACTCTTAACAATACTTTAAAAAATCTTCATGAATCAACTCAGAACTCGTGTGGAATGAACAATGGAAAAGTCAAGTGTTTGATCCATATTAATGCACCAAAACATAAACCATGCTCACAAGACAAGTTTGGTCATCGAAAAAATGTTTCCATTTTTATCGCACTTTTTATTTACATGCATGTTTTTAAAAAAGAAATAAAAAAATAAAAAATCCTTGTAGGTTACGTCATCAAGTCATGGTCCCTTCCTTGAAACTCCCAGCCTGACAACAACCTTTGCTTGCTACTCAAGTCAGTCTCGCTCCCTTTGCACCAAACTCTTTGATCATCATATTAAGATTCTCTCTCTCTTTTTTCATAGGCATCGAAGCTCACTCAACAATAATTTCCCTCGAGGTGTAGGGTTACTATTTTAAATGCAAGTACACTTGAAGTTGGATAACAAACAAAGAATGTGCTTTAATAAAAACTGACTTTGATCAGGACCATTAAAATCCCCAATGGAAATGACCGGTTGGACTTATTTTAAAAAAAAGGCCGAAGTAAAAGCCACTCGACGATGCCTCCCCGCGAGATCAAGTGGATCTTTTCAAAATAAATTGTCTGAAAAAAAATCTTTCAAAAAATTCGTTTTGT
This sequence comes from Magnolia kwangsiensis, assembly GCA_037074715.1. Lineage (NCBI taxonomy): Eukaryota > Viridiplantae > Streptophyta > Magnoliopsida > Magnoliales > Magnoliaceae > Magnolia > Magnolia kwangsiensis. The sequence continues at coordinate 108,318,773 of CM073577.1, read as the reverse complement.
AATAAAACCACATGGAACAATGTTTTATAGGTGGGGATCTTTTATGGAGCAAATTATTTTTTTTTTTCAAAAATACAACAGGCATGGTATCCGATGCACTAGGCGTTCCTCCATACTTCCCAGTGGGTAGCAACGCAAAAACAATTTTGATTTTAGTTTTATCTAAATATTTGATTTTCTCTGAAATCATAAGTGGAACATTGGATGCTAGGTCTGAAATTTCAATGTCACTCCAATCGTCTTGGAATGCGAATTAAATATATCCGAGGTGACTCCAGTTCAGGACACTTTGTCAGTCTAGTTTGTAATATGAGAGATTCGTAAAGCTACGAAAAGCATAGGCAATTGATCACTAAAACGACCAGTCGTACAAGCGGTCTTAAGGGATTGTGCAACATCGAAAACCACTTTTTGAAATCAAATGTCTTAGGCGGATCCCTGTAAGGCCGCAAAAAGCGTGGGGGCACTAAACATCCAAAATTCATACTCGCAAACTACCCTTGATGCAAACTCCCAATCACGACATGAAATGGTTTGATTTAATGCCTCGTAAAGTCACAAAATGAGCAAGGACAAATCATAACGTTTTTCTCAACCCTTGAGAGACACCCAAATTACTCTTTAACCAGACGAGTCTTTCGATAATGATACTATGGTAGGAGTAGACTATACTACGTCTATATTCAATCCAAAAGGTGAGATATCTGTTAGCTTTGGCATTCAGTTGTCCACAACCTTTGTTAAAGAAGGGCATTTATAGTCACCCCATCTAAAATGAGGATAATTTACCCTTTGAGTTTCAGCCTGATTGCCATAAAAATCACTGAAAATTCAAACGAGTCGAATTGGGAGCATACTAGTCACGTCCTTAACGCAATAATGATTCGGATATTTATTTACCATCTAATGTGTTCATGAGGTTACATATACCTGGTTGAAGTGAAAATGTATATGAGCTTGATCCAAAACTATCTTGGCATCCGATGAGTTTTCAACGGTAGGTTTTCAAATCCTACTGTTTCATGTGGTGCGGTCTACCTGGGCCTTCGATCTGACTCCTTTTTAGGCTCATACAAAAAAAAAATATTTACAAGGTGGATGGACGGCGAGGATAAAACATATACGTCAGGCGGCCCCCCTGGAAATCCTACAGGACCGTCCGTCACTGGTTAGGCCTGGCGGGGTTAATAGACAATCCGCGTTCCTCGAGCAGGGACGGATCGTTGGGCTTGTATGAGTGGGGCTCCTCGATCAGTTGATCCAGATCATTGATCTGATAAGTCAAGGTAGATAGAGACTCGTGTTATGTCTCCGATTGGTAGATCTAATCCATTAATCTCTGGTCTATCCATGGGTTAAGATTCGGACAAAGGTATAAGTGGGGCTCGTAAATCAGTGGATCCAGACCATTGATCTGATGAGTCGAAGTAGATAGGGGATTCATGTTATGTCTCAGATTGGTAGATCTAATCCATTCAATCTGTGGTCTATCCATGGGTTAAAATTCGGACAGATGGAATTTTGGAAATCTGAGACCAGAGGGTCAACGGTCTGGATCACAGAGATATGGCTTCACTTCTACGAATTGAAAGCTGGAGGATAAAGTGCATATCTTGCTCTAGGTTTTCACTTCGTACAGGTGGGCCCGTGATTCCCTGACCACAACACTGGCATGTTTAATGCAACGGCCAGCAAAGGAAGAGCCGTGCAAAATTCCTGGACCGGAGATCATGGAAACAGGATTCGGATTCGGTAGTGAACCTTCCAGTACCAAGATCTGGCACTGGTGAGTGCTGAAAAAGCTCTGCCGACCCACCATGATGTATGTGCTTTATCCATGCCGTTCTTCCATTTTGTATCATTATTTAGGGTGTGACCTTAAAAATGAGGAAGATGTAAATTTCAGGTGTATCACACCACACGGAAAAACAGTGGTGATTGAACACCCACCGTTTAAAAGTTCCTAAGGCCCATTGTAATGTTTATCTACCATCGAAACTGTTTATTGGGTCACACAGACCTGGATGAAGTATCAGCTTGATCCAAAACTTACGCGGCTTCCAAAATTTTTTTATGGTGTGAGTTTAATTAGCACTGATTCTGTGGTGTGGTGTGGTCCACCTGAGATTTGGAACTGCCTCATTTTTTTGAGTAATGCCCTAAGATGAGGCAGAAAAATGGATGGACAGCATGGATAAAATAAATAAATCTTGTGGGGCCCACAGTATCAAGTCGCTATCGAATCTAAGTCCATGGAAATGTACGCGTGTAACATTACACAAAAAATCCCAACCAATTAACCTGACCAAGCTTCAAGCCCGCATAAAAGTCCCTTAACGACCCTTTTACAGGTGGTTCTTTCTAAGACTTTTATTAGATGAATAGTGGTTTGGATGATTTAATTATTGAAATATTTGGATTAAGCATACTGATCAATATAAGTCCCACGACAGACGTGTTTGCTTCAAATATACAGGGGTGGTGCACTTGACTTTGTTATGCATCCATAATACTCCAGTTCGAGATGGACTCTCATGATGTGCAGACTTCAAGATTCAACTACTACATTAGCATCGTATCAAGCTGAAGTATATACTCCTCATTTAGCTACAAGATTAAGATTGAGGTCTGATGTCTCTATAATTGATGCAAGGGTGATTCTTCATTCCAACGTCTCGAGACGACTCTTTCTTCTTTCCTTCTCTCTCTTGGGTATGTTCGTGCATCCGTGGGTACGGCCATGCATGCGAAGTAAAGCCTGCTTCCCTAGGATCTGGAGATTACTCTCTCCACGGGTGTAGTCTATTTATAAGGAGAGCCATTGGTAGAGAGTGGTTTTAGTTTGTTAATTCGCCTGGTGTGATATTCCTTGGTTTGAAATTCTTTACATAGTTGCGAGAGAGTTAAGCCTTGTACTTTTGTTTCTTTTGTTTCTAATGAAGAATTTTTTTTAGTATTACTGCTCCATAAAGTAAGCATATTACAGAACAATGTAAATTCTTATGCCTCCTTTCTCTTATTTTGATTTAACCATTTTTCTTTTATTTTGGCCTCACCTATATTTATTATGTGCAAGTGTTTTTCTATAACAATTAGTATCAGAGTCAAAGGTTGATAAACATTTTTACACACACTAAAAGTATTCCATAAATATCAAACTAGAATTAAAAGAGTTTAACAATAACAAAAATCAAATAAGAAAAACATCTCAAACATGCTACAAGCTTCACCCCTTAGCCCTAGCTAAGGGATTTAGCCAATCAATGACATGATTGAATTAAAAACCCTAGAAGAAAGCATTAAAAACTAAGGAAAAGAGAAGAAAAACTCTTGGAAAATAGCTTCGCCCTTTTGCTCTGCTCCTCCAAACCTTAGATATCCTAAAAAGTCCATAGGTAACCCATATTTATAGCCTTATCCGCATAGATTCACAAACCGCATCAAATTTCCACACTTTAAAATAGTTCTATGTAATTCTTCAATGTCATCAAAAGACTAGCTTCGATGTTATCGAACTGCCTTCGATTTCCTCAAATAATGTATCCAATTTGTCTAGTGACTAAACTTGATTTTCCTGTAATTCTTCGATGTCATCTAATTGTATTTGATGTCATCAAAGATTGGCTTCGATGTCATCAAATATTGTATCCAGTTTGTCCAGCAACCATATTCAATTTTTCTATAATTCTTCGATGTCATTAACCAGCCTTCGATGTCATCGAAGACCAGCCTTCGATGACATTTAAGATCAAATCCTGTGAATTTCTGCACTAATTTTTACACTTCCTTCCTTTTCCACTTGATTTTCTTGAATCTTGGGGTCTTTAAATCTTCCATCTTGGTCTCCAAAGATCCATTCTTTACTTGATAGTTCTTGAGTATTAAATTTATGCTTTTAATATTCTTTTCAATCTAAGCTCTTAAATTCACCTTGCAACACAAACACATGTAAAATATACCATTAAGTTATATTATGTTTGTAAAACCAAGAAATAAATGGGGGATAATATGCAATATTTAACCCTTAACATTAGACTAGTCGAAGTAGGCAGATTTTTAAGGTTTCTTTTCTTCACTTTAAGTTTTCGATTCTCTTCATTCCTCACTTGGTATTCTGAAGGACTATGATTTTGACCTCCAGTACCACCCAGGCAAGGCGAATGTGGTAGCGGATGCCCTCAGCCGTCAGCCATGAGGCCTGGTGGCATATATGATGATTCAGGAGTGGAGGATGCTCGAGGATATAGCAGAGTACGACTTCGAGTTTGGTCTGCAGTCTTCTATCGTTCAGCTATCGAGCCTATCGATTCAACCCTCTCTGTCGCAAGGATGATCGAGGCTCAGCAGATAGACGAGTCGTTACAGGATTACCGAGCAGAGGTAGCATCTGAGAGTCAGACAGATTGGCAGATTGGTTTTGATGGTGGACTTCCCTTCAGAGGCCGATTATGTGTCCCATATATTTCTGAGTTGCACAAAGATCTTATGACCGAGGCACATCAATCGCGATTTTCTATCCACCTTGGCTTGACAAAGATGTATCGTGATATTAGGAGATAGTATTTTTGGGCGAGGATAAAGTACCAGATTGTCGGTTTTATGGCTGAGTGTGACACATGCTAGCATGTCAAGGCCAATCATTAGAGGCCCCCTGGTCCATTGCAGCCACTGAGCATCCCGATGTGGAAGTAGGAGTACGTCATGATGTCATATGGATTGTCGTTAATCGTCTGATGAAGTCGGCACATTTTCTTACAATTCGTGCGACTTGGCCTTTAGACTGACTTGCGAGGTTATTCATCGAGGAGATTGTGAGGTTGCACGGCGTTCCAGTCTCGATCATTTTTAACCGAGACCCGAGGTTCAGGTCTTAGTTCTGGAGGAGCTTTTAGAGGGCGATGGACACTGATTTACAGCTTAGCATCGTATATCATTCGTAGACCGATGGCAAGACCGAGAGGGTCAACCAGATCTTTGAGGATATGCTTCGGGCCTGTGCGATTGACTTCGGGGGCAGCTGGGATGAGCACCTGTGATTGGCTGAGTTCGCATATAACAATAGCTATTAGGCAACCATTGACCTAGCTCCTTTTAAGGCATTATATGACAGACCGTGTAGATCTCCGAGTTGTTGGACAGAGGTCAGAGAGCGGTGTCTCCCAGGTCCCGAGCTTGTGCAGCAGACATCAGAGGCTATTAATATTATCAGGTAGAGAATGTGCACAGCTCAGAGCTGGCAGAAGAGTTTTGCTAATCACCGACGTCGTCCCTTAGAGATTACTGTAGAAGACCATGTATATCTTAAGGTCTCGCCTATGAAGGGCGTAGTTCGATTTGGAGCGAAGGGCAAGCTTGTTCCGAGATTCATTGGACCTTTCAAGATCACTGAGCGCATTGGCGCCGTGGCCTATCGACTTACCTTACCATCTCAGTTGTCTGGCATCCACAACATTTTTCACGTCTCTATATTGAGGAAGGGCAGGTCAAATGTAGTTCCTATTATCAATTGGCAGGCGTTAGAGGTTCGTGAAGACACTTCCTATATTGAGTAGCTGGTTCACATCCTTGATCGAAAGGAGCAGGTCCTCCGGACTAAGGTCATTCCGTTGGTGAAGGTTTAGTGGAGTTACCATTCTGTTGATGAGACATCTTGGGAGCGCAAGGTCGAGATTCGAGAGTGCTATCCCCATCTCTTTGATGATTAATTATATGTTGTATCTTGTATAATATCTCTGATTTTATATAATGATGATATGTTTTCTCTTTCTTTATGAATTATGTCTAGTTGCAATGATTGTGTAAATTTTGAGGATGAAATTTTTATTTGGAGGGGAGAGTTGTAAGACCCGTATCCTAGACCATACCGTTCTTTAGGCTTCCGTGATCCTTCCAGTCGAATTTAGCAACCCTCGACCTGTATCCGACGTTTGCGCACGATCCTAAGCCGAGTCTTGCATATCGGAGTTGGCTCGACTCGAAACTTATACCCTAGCGACCGTTCCGTCGCCTCTGTTCCAACGTCGTGACTCGTGCACCGATTTGTACTCGGGCCAAGAGATGTGGACACGCGTTCATTCCGAAGAGACGCAACGCGTTGTGAATTCTAAGAAAATCTCTACAACCTATTCCATCAATCAATCAATCAATCAATGTCAAGTATAAGTCAAGTACACTCCATGCCCCTAGTACAACAACCCATCCCTTCCTATTCCCAAAGTCAACTCTCTCTCTCTCCACCCATCCCTTTCTTATAAACCCATCACTCCACCCATCACCCATCATACATCATCCCATCCCTTTTCACCCATCACCCATCATACATCATCCCATCCCTTTTCACCCATCACTTTCCTCTCTTCACTCCCAAGCAACAAGGTTCCAACGTCCAACCCTTCCAAGAGCAACCCAAGTGTGGCCCACTTCTTTACCACCCAATCTCTCATCCCCACCATCAAAACTCCATCATCCACTGTCAAAAGTTGAGCATAGGAGCTAAGGAGGCTAAGGGACCAAGAAGAAGGCCGACAGGTGGGTGATCGACTGTTGGATTCCATTTTTTAGGGCGCACTTGTTATGGGACCCACTTGATATATGCATTGTATTTGGGAGGGCCCAATAGTGGTGGGGTCCCTCCCCTTTACGTGTCATCTTCTCTCTCTCTCTCTCTCTCTCTCTCTCTCTCTCTCTCTCTCTCTCTCTCTCTCTCTCTCTCTCTCTCTTCCTCCCCCTAGAATGAAGTGGGCCCCATTGAATTGTGTTAAATCTCCTCCATCCATCAGACGGTGTGGCCCACCACATTTCAGGGAGATTCGTCATCCACTGATGGGACGGTGGGAAATCCCACCCGCTGGATTGAAATATATACAATATATTTATATTATATTAATATATAAATATATATACATACATGGTGGGCCACGTCCATGTGGGACCCACCATGATTCCTGTGTTTATCCATGTCGTCCAGTGTCTCTGGACACTGGACGTGATGGCAGTAGGGTGTGGCTAACATGGAGTGCGTGTACTGACATGGGTGTGTACTAACAAGCTAACAAATATATATATATATATATATATATATATATATATATATATATATATATATATATATATATATGTGAGCTTTTGGGGTGGGTTGCTTATGCAGGCCCTACCTTGATGTAAGGATCAAATCCACGCCATCCATCCTATTTCTTATCTCATTTTAGGCGTTGAGCCGAAAAATGAAGCCAATCTGATTATCTGGTGGGCCATAGCATAGAAAACAATAGTTTTCACTATTAAAATTTACTTTGACATTTCTACACCCCGAAACATGCCAAATATTGGGCTTGTTTGGCTTGTTTTGAGCCATAGGAGCCAGTGGACGGGGTGGATTCTCATGATGTAGGCCCCACCTGCGAAAAACTCCACAAAAATAAAAAAATAATATAAAAAAATTTAGGCAGTAGCAGGCGTTATTGCTGATCGTCCAGAGGACGCAGCAGCGTCCTGCGCTGCCGTGGTGGGCAGGGACGTGGGTCCCATACGTAGGCCCCACCGTGATGTTTGTTGTCATCAACATCGTGCATTTGGGTGGGCCCCATTTAGGCAGTGGGCCCCCCCTAAAAATCAGCCATATAGAAACTCGGGTGGCCCACGTCACAGGAAACAGTGGATTGAACGGTTGCCATTGAAACTCTATTTGGGTTCACAGAAGCTTTGAATCATTATGAAATTTGTCTTTCCTCTTCATCCAAGGTCTGTGTGACCTTATCAACATTGGATGGAAAAGAAATGTTATGGTGGGCCACATGTGTGGACCCACCCTATGAAACAGATTGGCTGGAGTGCCACACACCAGCTATATAGTTGGTGTATGTGACGTCACCAAGTTACATGGGTGCCACCTGTTTCATCCACGCCGTCCATCTGTGGGACTCACCATGATGCATGGATTGCATCCAAGCCGTTCAACCATCTTGAAAGCTCATTTTAATGCTTGAGACTAAAAATAAGATAAATCTAGGATCAGGTGGACCACATTTCAGGAAACAGTGGGTTTGAATGTCCACCATTAAAACCCTTGGACTACAGGGTTTGGACTAATATGATATTTATTTTTCCCTCTTAATCCAGGTCTTTAAGACCTTATGACTAGATTAGGTGGGAAATAAACCTTATGGTAGACCCCTATGAATTCTTTAAACAGTGAAAATTATCTCCACTATTACTTGGGGTATAGTCCAGATGATCCTTCAATATGACTCTTTTTGGGTATGTGATGAGGCCCATCTTGATGTATTTATGGCCTATTGTTAAGGCCCACCTTGATGTGAATGAGGTATGTTGTCGAGGACCACTTTGATATATATGAGGCCCACGTGATGTAGCTCATTTGATGTATTTGACTCAGGCCATTCGACTCGGCATATTCAACTCGGCACATTCAACTTGGCCTATTCGACTTGGCCCAGTTGATTCGGCCAATTATTTCAGCCCATTTGATTAGGCCCGATGTGATATATGAGGCCCGATGTTGAGGCCCATCTGGATATATATGAGGCCCATGTGATGTGGCCCATTTGATGTATTTGGAGCCCTTGGGTCGAGGCCCAATGAGATGTACATAAGGCCCATTGCAATGTGTGATTCCACCATGGTTTATGTAATGATGTTCATGGCAGGCCGTGCCTTGGGAGCAATGATGGTTTGATGCCCACATTGTAAGAATGATGTTGGTTAGATGTCCGCATTGTCACTTTTCCTAGGGCCCATTAATAGGCCCATACTTGAAGTGTGTAGGACGTCTAGGCCCATTTTCGTTATGAACAAAATCCATCACCATATAACATGTTTAGTATAGATTCATGATGTAAGACCCGTATCCTAGTCCGTACTGTTCCGTCAACTCCCGCGATCATCCTGGTCGAATTTCGGCAATCCGCGACCAATAATCGATGTTTACGCATGACCCTAAGTCGTACCCCATAGATTTGAGTCGGCTTAATTCGAGACTTATACCATTGCGACCGCATAATCACCGCGGTTCCAACGCCGCGACTCACACACCGATCCGATACCCAGACGAGGAGATGTAGACTCGAGTTTAGTTTAAGGAAAAACACCGCGCGTTGTAAATTCTAAGAAAATCTCTACAACATGTCAAATCAATCTCATCAATCACCTCTCATGTCAAGTATAAAGCATCCATGCTTCCTTTCTCCATAAGTTAAGTAAACCCACAAGTCAACTAATCCATCACCTCACCCATCACTCACATCTATCACCCATCTCCCATCACTTCACCTTACAACCACCTCTCTCCCTCTTTTCTCACACCATTTCCAAGCAAGGAGAGAGCCCACACGTCCAAGCTCCTCTATGAGAGAAAAGTGAGTTGTGTGACCCACTTTCCATCCCCAAAACTTTCATCTTAGCCATCAATTTCCCATCTTCACAATCAAAGCGAAGCTCTAGGAGACCGACTTTCCAATGGACCGAGAAGATCAAGCGGTGGGTGCTTTAATAGGGTAGTTTTTCATGTTTTTAAGATGGGCCAAGTGAGGCCTACCGATCAATGGTATGGATCTCACTTTGGACACTAAGATGTGGCCGATGGCCCACCTTGATTATCGATATCATTCCATGATGGGGCCATTCTCCATGGACCTCATCATGATATTTAATACTAGTTTGAAAGGGGTCATCTAGACCATTTTATTTGGGTGGAGAAAGGATCTCCACCGTAAATCTTTGATTTGATGGGTCCACATGCAATGAGGCTCACTTGATGTATGAATTGGATGCTCAAAACGGAGGGCCCATGGTGTCGGGGTCCCTCCATCACACGTGTCCCACTCTTTTTCTCTCTCTCTCCCTCTCTTTTTATTTTTTTATTTTTTTGTGATGATGATGAGGTTGTATGGCCCACTTGAATGGACCCCACCATGATGCGTATTTTGTATCCACACCATCCATGAGGTGGACCACCCCCTGAGGTGGGTCCCCTCTAAAAATTAGCTTGATTCAGATCTCAGGTGGCCCACACCACAAGAAACAGCGGTGATTGAACTCTACCATTGAAACCCTTTTTAGGCCCACGGAAGTTTTGAATCAATCTGATATTTGTTTTTCCTATTCATCCAGGTCTTTGTGACCTTATCAACAGGTTGAATGGTAAGCAAACATTATGGTGGGCCCTCACGTGGGAGCCCACAGTGATGTATGTGTTGTACTCCCACCGTCTAGGTAGAGGGTGGAGTCCACGGTGATGTATGTGTTGTATTCCCACCGTCCAGCGGACGATGGAGCCCACTATGATGTATATGTTTATCCGCACTGTCCATTGTTTGGACAGTGGGACCCACCATGATTTGTGTTCTATCCACTCTGTTCACACTAGATTGTGTGTGTGGGTGTTTATATATATGTGTATATATATATATTATATTATATTATATATTGTATATATTATATATGTTATATATGTATATATCTATGATGGTGGGCATTTATGTGGACCCCCACCATGATGCATGTGTTGCATCCAAACCGTCCATTTATTTTGTAAGCTCATATTATGGCTTGAGCTGAAAATGAGTCAGATCTATGGTTAAAGTTGGCCCACCTTGGTATGTGTATAGGGCCCATGTTGACTTACTTGTGGCCATTCATTGAGGCCCACCTTGGTGTATATATAAGGCCCATGGGATTAGGCCCATTTGACATATATAAGGCCCATGGGATTAGGCCCGTTTGACATATATAAGGCCCATGGGATCAGGCCCATTTGATATATATATAAGGCCCATGGGATTAGGCCCATTTGACATATATAAGGCCCATGGGATCAGGCCCATTTGACATATATAAGGCCCATGAGATTAGGCCCATTTTGATGTATTCCAAGGCCGTGGGTTAAGGCCCATTATGATGTACTTTAAGGCTCGCAGGTTATAACTCATTGCAATGTACATCAGGCCCATTAATGCGGCCCACTTGCTTGATAACCAGAAGGCCCATATGATATGGCCTATTTGATGTATTTAAGGCCCAATGGGAGGTATCTAAGGTTCATTGCAATGTGTGATTCTTCCATGGTTTGTGTAATGATGTTTTATTGACGGGCCGTGCCTTAGGAGTAATGATGGTTTGACTCCCACATTATAAGTACAATGTTGGTTAAATGTCCGCATTTTATCTCTCCTTAGGGCCCATTGGTAAGCCCATACTAGTTGTGTATAGGCCGTCTAGGCTCATTTGCATCATAAGAGTAGTTCATTACTTTATAACATGCTTAGTATAATCCCATGACTCATGCCCATACGCATCATATGTATGTTTGATATGAGTAGTGACTGATCATAGCATATGCCATTGGGCAGACCATTTAAGGGACTCGTTATGAGACAGAGCGCCCCACATGATCACGCAGTACGTACTAGATTGCTGCATGATTTGATAGTGTGATTCATGCATCTTGTATATGTGTGACTTGATCACTGCACGCCCTAGCAACATCAGGGTCGTGGCCTCCACAGGTACATCGTGGATGGCCGTATTGGATACCAAAAATACTTTGTTCTAGTACTGTGGGTACTTAAGATGTCCCTGGATGAAAGTCTCAGAACTTTTTTGGTACTAGGAGTTGCTCCAACGTCTATACCGAGTGGATACATGAGCACCCGAGTGTCGAATACCAATAGGCCACATCTCCCACTGTGTCGTGGTCGGTTGGAAGGGGGTGTGGCCTTATCCGCCTGAGTGAGGGGACTATAAGCTAGGCTGAGTTTGACCAGCTCACAAATGAGTCCACTATCGACAAGCCGGGTAGGTATTGGCAGACTACTGGTTGGGCGGATAGTGAGGTTTATTCCGCTCACTAGGCTGCTCGACTAGGGAGGCGACAATCAGTGTGGAGTGTACTAGACCCCGGTGATATTCAAAAAGGAACTGTACTGATATGTGTACTTGATGAGTACCGACTTGCTTGGATTGCATTTCACATATGACATTCGGCTATGTAGGCCTCCCATTGCATCGGTGTGGCCGATGGCATTCATGTCTGGTATCGCATGGCCTTGGTATGGCCTATAGCATTCATGCCTTGCATCACATAGCCTTGGTACGGTTGATTGTATTCATGCACTTACCGCATACTTCCGCATTACTCTGATATTGTATACTTGGCATTTGCCTTGTGCACACACTTACACCACCCTCTAAGCTTTTGTAAGCTTATGCACGATCGTTGCGTGCAGGTAGCGTTAGAAAGCAGTAGCGCTGAGGCAGGAGTGCGCATCCGGCTATTTTGGAGTTTTTAATCACCTTGTATTTCCCTTTCCTATTATACTTAAAGTTTTTGATATAGTGGATATGTGGTGATGTTGTTTTGTGACTTGGTGATGCTTGTGGTTATGCTCCATTATAATAAAAAAATTCATTCTGAAAATCCTCCTTGTAGGATCCCAGGATCAGAATCTGGCATATGATTGTTAGGAGCCGAGAATGGGACACTACGGAGGCTGTCGGCACCGGATTCGACGATCGGGATTCCTGTGAATCCGATTTTCGAGTTTGGGGCGTGACACATGATTCATGCTCATACGCATCATATGTATGCTTAATATGAGGAGTGACTGATCATAGCATATATCTTCGGACAGATTGTTTATAGGCTCCATGATAGGCGGAGTTGCCCTTCATGAGCACGCGGTAGCGCAGGATTGTTGCACGTTTAGTAGAGTGATTCATGCACTTGCATTTGTGTGATTGTAATTATTGTATGCCCTAGCGACATCAGGGCCATAGTCTCTACAGACACATCGTGGATGGCTGGGTTGGATACCAAAAATATTATTTCTATCATCAGGGCGCCATAGATGTCCCTAGGTGAAAATTACTAAATCCGATGGTACCAGAGGATGACTCCAACGTTGAGACCGAGTGGATACATGAGCGCACGAGGGCTATATACCAGTAGACTGCGTCTCCTACTGTGTAGTAGTCAGTTAGAAAGGGGTGTGACCTTACCCGCCTGAGTGACGGGGTAATTTATAAGTTGGGTTTGACCAGCTTGAGAAATGAGTCGGCTATCGATGAGCCGGGCCCGATATTGGCAGGCTGATAGTGAGGTCTCTTCCACTCTCCCAGTTGTACGTTCGAATAGGGGCGACAAGCTAACGTAGAGTATACTATATCCCGGTGATTATCCAAAATTAGAACTGTACTGATATTTGATGAATTGTATGAGGATTTGGATGAGTATTGGCATGCTTGAGTTGCATCTCGCATCGCATGGTCTTGATATGACTGATAGCATTCATATCTTGCTCCGTATAGTCTTGGTACGACTGATTGCATTCATGTACCCATTAGCATGATTCCGCATTATTCTGACATTGCATTCTGAGCATGTTCATACTACACACACACTTACACCACCCTCTAAGCTTTTTATAAGCTTATGCATGATTGATGCATGCACGTGACGTCAGGTTGTAGCTATAACCTCGTCGCAGTAGGAGTGTGTAGTCGAGCTTCTGGAGTTTCTATTATTTTCATTAGGTTATATTTTCCTTTCATATGCATTGTACTCAAAGTTTTTGATCGTAGTAGATTTTGTGATGGTGTTCTTATGGTTATTGTTCGTGGGTTATGCTTATACTAAATCAAAATCATGTATAAAATCCTCCTTGTAGGATCCTAGGATCGAAACCTGGTGTATGGATGCCGGCAGTCGAGAATGGGGTACTACGAAGGCTGTTGGCATCGGATTCGGCTAGCAAGAATTTTGTGAGCCAGGTTTCCGAGTTCGGGGTGTGACTCCTTTCCCGTCCAATTTCAAGCAACCCGATTTTTAGAAATTCAATAGAGACGGGTCACCGGAAGAGCATCTAATGCACTTTATCACTAGCATGAGGAACTTCATTACAGTGCCACGATATTATCTTAGGTTGTTCGGGTTTTCTCTGACAGGCAAGGCATTTAGATGGTACTCAAATTTAGCATCAGGATCGATGAGAACTTGGGAGCAAATGGAAGACGTATTCATGTCAAACTTCTTCTTGTCGGAACGTGACGTCAGTATAATAGAATTAGCTTTAGTACGATAGAGAGGAGGGAAGCCCATGAAAAAATTCATAAACAGATGGAAGATGTTGGGAGCTTCTTGCAGACAGTTGTTGGAGGAGAAAGAGTAGGTGAAGATGTGCCTACACTCTATAGAGACAGGAATCGCGCTTGGTCTCACTAGTGCCAATATCAAAACCTTCCGTGACCTAACTACAAAGGCACATGCTTTGGAACTGATGACTAGGAAAATGCTAGCATTTAGCTACGAAACAGCTTGAAGGGGGCCCTAGAAATTGATTACAAATGTAGTCGATCATGAAAAGAAAAACCATGATACAAGAGAAATAAGAAGCGAAAAGACAGAAAGGAAAGAAGAATCAAATCGTCCCAGAGGAAGGTTCAATGATAAACGACTTAGGTCGTTAAATTCTCATGAAGGGTTTGTGTTTGAGAAAGAAGACATTGTTCTCATGATGAATCAGTTTTTGAAAGCTGGCACAATAGAATTGCCTCCGTCTAAGCGTCCTGAGGAATCATAAAAAACAAGGGAAAGAGACTTTTGTCACTATCACCGTCTGATAGGGCATCCGACAGAAAATTGTTACACGTTGAAATGTATAATACAAAGAATGGTAAGCAGAGGTGTGATAATAATCGCAAAGGAAAAAGAGAGAGATAAAAGTGATATTAAATGTACTGACTATACGAGAAGATTTTCATGGAAGAATAGGGAGAGAGCACCACAAAACAATGGGTAAAGTTGCAGTAATTATGTTACAATCAGGAAAAAGAGTAACGAGCCCACCAAAGTCAAAGGTCGAAATAGTAAAGGCAGAAACAAGCAAGAATTACCCCGATAGTGGTGGTGATAGGAAAGAAGAAAAGAAGGAAATAGGCAAGGTGAGTTATGACGTTGTAAGTCATCTGAAAGGTATACCAGCTCAATTAAGTGTTTCCGACGCCTTAAGATTATCAGAAGATTCTCGAAAAAGTTTGATTAAAGCCTTGTCTGACAATGATGTTAGAGAATTGTTACTTAAGGAAATGGAGAATGTAGAGCGCAAAGAATAGGAAGATTGCATGCTGGTAGTTTCCTTCTCTAATGATGATCTAACTTGTGATAAGGAACATAATAGGCTATTAATGATCGTGGGTCGTATTCACGGTAAATAGGTCAAGCGAATAATGCTGGATAATGGGTCCGTAGTGAATCTATTGTCATTGACTATGTTGAATGAATTGAGATACCACCGTTCTAATTTACGTCCTAGTGGAATGATGATACAGGGCTTTAATCAAGATGGACAGTGATCGTTTGGTTAGATTACAATAACACTGAAAATAAGAGAGTTAACTACAAATGTTGTTGGCCATGTTGTTAATGCAGTAACGGCATATAACCTCCTTTTGGGAAGACTGTGGATGCATCAATATGGTATCATACCTTCCACTTTACGCCAATGTTTCAAATACTGTAAAGACGGGGTGCAATACAAAGGACTAGCCAATGCAAAGCCATATATAGAAGTCAAAGCCTTTTTTGCTGATGCCGGTTATTATGATGGGTTCGCAAGTGAGGAAGAAAAGAAGAATGATGAAATAAAGCCCCAAAAAATGCTTACATGAAGGTGATAAGAGAAGAAACTGTAAAGACAGAATCATTTGGGACAACGAAAGCAAGAAAGAAATTTTACTTTGTGCCAAAGTATCTGAGACAACTGGGACAGCCGCCGTTAACACTATTATCACCTAAACAGTTGGAAGTCTTGCAGTCAAACTATACAGTACCACTACCGTATGCTGAAAGGAGCAACCATTTTCAACTATTCCGAAGAGATTTCATGTCAAGTCCAACATAAATTACCCAGAGCAGATCGAATTTTATGCCCCTTTAGAAGTGAAAACAGAAGAAATGGTCGATAATAGCACAAATTGTGGAAAACTGACATTCGAATATCTCAAGAGGTACAACCCAGCTAATAGAAAAATCATGAAAAACATGGGTTTCGACTATGAAGAGCCGACTGACTTAAATTACGGGAAAGGATTCAAATCCTGATCGGAGTCAATCAGGAAAAGCAAGGGAAATTCCGAGCATTGGGGGCAGAGTCTTCAGTGAATATGGTTACGATTGACCAGGTAAAAGAAACAAATACTGAAATAATCAAACATCCTAAGACAACTCCAAAGCAGATAAAGGACAGGAGGCAACCGACAATTGATAGTTTGCGAGAAATAAATTTGGGCACGGAAGAAGAACCATGAAATATATTCATAAGCACTAGACTCGTCGAACAAGAAGCCGATCAGTATGTCAAACTTTTGAAAGAGAATAAGGATGTCTTCGCTTGGACATATGCAGAAATGTCAGGCTTAGAACCGTCAGTAGCAATGCACCGGTTGAACATTTCTAAAGACAAGAGGTCAATTAAGCAAGCACAAAGGCAATTTCACCTGGACCTAATCCCTTTAATAGAAGAAGAAATAAACAAGCTAATAAAAGTTGGATTCATCAGAGAGGTCAAATATCATAAATGGATATCAAATGTTCTTCTGTTAAAGAAGAAAAGCGGATAGATCAGGGTATGTGTTGACTTCAGAGATTTAAATGAAGCCTGCCCAAAAGATGATTTTCTGTTGCCGATAATCGAGTTACTAATTAATAGTATAACGAAATATGCAGTCATATCCTTCATGGATTGGTATGTAGTTATAATTAAATAAGAATAGCTCCCTAAGACAGAAGCAACAACATTCAGAACTTCGTTGGAAATTTAGTACTATAACGTTATGTCATTCGGTCTCAAGAATGCTAGAGCAACATATCAAATGGTAATGCAAAATATTTTTCAAGACATGATGCATAAATATGTTGAATGTTCCGTGGACGATTTGGTAGTTGGATCAAATGACCATGAAGAACATCACGAGCATCTGACTTCGATCTTCTGCTAGCTCCGAAAGAAACAACTGAAGATGAATCCGACTAAACGCGCCTTTGGAGAATTATCAGGAAAATTCCTCGACTTCGTTATTAGGCATAGGGGGATCGAAATCGATCCAGGAAAAGTCAAGGCCATTCAAGACATGCTGCCCCCGAAAATGTTGAAAGAATTAAAAAGCTTACAAGAAAAATTGGCATACATTCCCCGTTTTATCTCAAATTTGGCAGGAAGATGTCAACCATTTTCTCATCTAATGAAGAAAGGAACAGAATTTGTTTGGGACAAGTCCCGTCAAAGTGCATTTGATTCAATAAAAGAATTTTTGGAACACCCTCCAGTATTTGCAGGTCCTATGAAGGGTAAACCGCTTATTTTATACATATCTGCAGCTGAAAATTCATTAGGGGCTTTATTAGCACAGGTGTATGAACATGAAAAAGAAAATGCGCTTTATTATTTGAGTCGAACTCTAATAAGCACAAAATGCAGTTACTCTCTGATCGAGAAAATGTGCCTGTCATTGATATTTGCAGTATAGTGTACCGCCCCAAATTTCAAAGGTCGAGCAAAGGCTCAACTCCCAAGAACCGTCGCATCACTTATGTAATATAGATAATGATAATTAAATGTTATCCATATTAGTGCATTAAACATGAATGAGATTACACTAAATCAACATATCAAACTCCAGAAAGAGAATATTAAGTAAGCGGAAGACTGCGATAGATATATAAAGTATATGCGTATTTCACAACCTCCAGAGTATGAGTGTGTTACTGGTTGAATATATACATGTTTTATTCTAAGATATATAAAATGACAAAATGTGAAAGTCTGACTAAATCATATAATCCTTGTAATCCCATCGATTAGTATGTGGCATACATAGACCAACTTGATAGCTGAACATAGGAGAATTCCTCCTCCTCATCTATGAAATTTCAATCAGCAGTGTAGACATCGTCGCCACTTACATATTCAACAGAGTCTGGTTGGTGTTTTAAAATATCGTCCTAGAGTGAGAGTAAGTGATCAACTCATGGAGCTATAAGGCAAAGGTTAACATGTTATCAATTAAGTTAAGCAGTAAAATAATCATGTCCTAAGTACTCTTGTTAATACAGGAATGATATGCTATAATGATGCATGCCCTCACCTGCACTCCCTCAGCGACATCATCTCACGATCGCGCATGTAACTCCCACTGTGCACGTCCTCACCAAAGCAAATACAGTGCGGTGCATAGTCGTGTTAACCAAGTACTTAATTAGGCTTATTTATACAGTAGATTCTGAAAGCTAAGGTATCTTCTGTCACGCCCCAAATCCAAAAATCAGATTCACATGAATCTCGATTGCCGAATCCGGTGCCGACAGCCTCCGTAGTGCCCCATTCTCGGCTTCTAATAATCAAATGCCAGATTCTGATCCTAGGATCTTACAAGGTGGATTTTCAGAATGATTTTTTTTTTGTAATGGAGCATAACCACAAGCATAACCAAGTCACAAAACAACATCACCACATATCCACTAAATCAAAAATTTTAAGTACATTGCGGAAAGAAAAATTCAAGGTGATCAAAAAGCTTCAAAAGGTCCTGATATGCACTCCTGCCTCAGCGCTGCTGCTGTCCAACGCTACCTGCAAGCAACTGTCATGCATAAGCTTACAAAAGCTTAGAGGGTGGTGTAAGTGTATGCGTAAGGCAAACGCCAAGTGTACAGTATCAGAGTAGTGTGAAAGTATGCGGTAAGTCCATGAATACAATCAACCATACCAAGGCTAGGTAATGCAAGACATTATGTGAGATATGAATGCCATCGGCCACACCGATGCAATGCAAGGCCTACATAGCCGAATGTCATATGCGAAATGCAATCCAAGCAAGTCGGTACTCATCAAGTACATATATCAGTACAATTCCTCTCTGTATATCACAGGGGTCTAATACACTTCGCAGTGACTGCCACCTCCCTAGATGCAAAGTCAAGCAAGCGGAATAGACCTCACTATCTGCCTGACCAGTAGTCTGCCAATACCTACCCGGCTCGTCGATAGCGGACTCATTTGCGAGTTGGTCAAACTCAGCCTAGCTTATAGCCCCCTCACTTAGGCGGATAAGGCCACACCCCCTTCCAACCGATCACGACACAGTGGGAGACGCGGCCTACTGGTATTCGGCACTCGGGCGCTCATGTATCTACTCGGTCTAGACGTTGAAGCATCTTCTGATACCAAAAAGATTCTGAGACTTTCACCCAAGGACATCCTAAGTGCCCACAGTGCTAGAATAAGTATTTTCGGTATCCAATACGGCCATCCACGATGTACCTGTGGAGCCACGACCCTGATGTCGCTAGGGCATGCAGTGATCAGGTCACACATATGCAAGATGCATGAATCACGCCGTCAAATCATGTAGAAATCCAGCGCGTACTGCGCGATCATGTGGGGCACTCCGTCTCATAACGGGTCCCATAAGTGGTCTGCCCAATTGCATATGCTATGATTAGTCACTACTCAAATCAAGCATACATATGATGCATATGGGCATGAGTCATGGGATTATACTAAGCATGTTAGAAAGCGATGAATAGTAACGAGTATGGGCCTATCAATGGGCCCTAAGGAGAGTTACAATGCGGACATTAAACCAACATTGTACATACAATGTGGACGTCAAACCAACATTATTCCCTAGGCACGGTCCACCATAAATATCATTACATGAACCATGAGAAACGTACATTGCAATGGACCCTAAGGACATCCATTGGGCCTCGATCCATGGGCCATAGATACATCAAATGGGCCGAATTACATGAGCCTTACATTCATCAAATGGCTGAATTAATGGGCCTCACCAATGAGCCTTATGTACATTGCAATGGTCCATGATCCATGGGCCTTGAAATACATCAAAGTGAGCCTCACAACTTGGGCCTTAATTATATCAGATGGGCCTACACCCATGAGTTTTTGAATATACTAAATGGGCCACTCCATTTGCGCCTCATGCACATCAAATGGGCTTGATCCCATGGGCTTTAATATGTATCAAATGGGCTTGAATTCCGTGCGCCTTATATAGAATAAGTGGGCCGGATCCCATGGGCATTACATATGCCAAATGGACTTAATCCCATGGGCATTACATATGCCAAATGGGCTTAATCCCATGGCCTTAGATGTGCACGAAGGTGGGCCTAAATGAATGGCCATAAATGGATCAACATGGGCCCTATATACATACCAAAGTGGGCCCATTTGAACCATAGATCTGACTCATGTTTAGCTCAAGCCAGTAAGACAAACTGGCAAACCGGTGGATGGTTTGGATGCAACACATGCATCAAGGGTGGGGGTCCACATGAGGGCCCACCATCATATATATATTATATACAATATATAATTTATAAAATATATATAATATTATATATATATATATATATATATATATATATATATATATATATACACATATAATATATATATACACACACACAGCCACTAACCAGGCTGCCACCGTCCACGGTCAGTGGACGGCAAAACACATACATCACTGTGGGTCTCACGTGCGGCCCACCATAACGTTTATTTTCCATCCAGCCTGTTGAGAAGGTCACAGAGACCTAGATGAAAAGGAAAAAAAAACAAATATCAGATTGATTCAGAACTTCCGTGTGCCTTAGAAAGGGCTTCAATGGTAGAATTCAATTCACACAGTTTCCTCTCACGTGGGCCACTTGAGCATTGGATGGGCCTGATTTTTGGAGCGTGGCCCACTGAGCTGAGGACCCACCATATGAATGGATTGGATGTCAAATAAACATAAGGTGGGGCCCGTCCAAAGGGTGGGCGGTGTGGACAGAACCATGCATAGGTGGGCTTCACCGTCCACTGACGGTGTGAATAAAACCTTTTTTTTTTTTTTTACTGTGGATCCCAAGTGGGGCACACCTTAGTGTTTCTAAGCCATCCAAACCATTGATAAGGTCACGCAGACCTGGTTGAAGGGAAAATACAAATTTCAGCTTGATTCAAAACTGTTGTGGGCCTTAGAAGGGGTTTCAATGGTAGAATTCAATTCATACTATTTCTTATGGTGTGGGCCACCTGAGATTTAGATCGATCCAATTTTTGGAGGGGGGCCACGTCAGTGGGTGGCCCACCTAATGAACGGTGTGGACACCCAACATACATCATGGTGGGGCCCATGGCCAGGCCGTGGGTCTGCTGCCCTGTCCGTCCGCCAATAGCAGGCAACGCCTGCATCACTACTGACACAGCAGCAAATGTTGCTGTGTATATTATTTTTTTTTCTTTTTTTTTTTGAAAAATGGGTTTTTCTAAGGTTTCTTGGCGTGGGGCCCGCATCAACCAAATCCAACTCGTCCATTAGATTCTACGGCTCCTGATTGATCAAATGAGACCAATATGTGATGTATTTTTGGCGAATAGAAGAATCAAGGTGTGTTTTTAATGGTAATAGCACTATTTCATTCGGTATGGGCCGCTAGAAAGTTGGATTGATCTCATTTTTCATATTAACGCCTAAAATAAGCTTGAGAATAGAATGGACGGCGTGGATTGGACTCATACATCGAGGTGGGGCCTATATAGGTGGGCAATCTCCTATACTTGAGAAAAAAATCAAACTAATATTTTTGTTTCCTTTCCACGTCCAGCGTCCAGATGCTGGACGTTTCCCCCTTTTTTTTTTGTTTAGGTGGGCCACTACAAGATGGATGGTGTATCCCCACTCATGGAGGGCTTGGATAAAATACATATTTCATGTGAGGCTCATTCAAGTGGGCCACATGGCCTCATCAACATTCAAGAAAAATAAATAAAAATGAGAGGGAGAGAGAGAGAGAGAAAAGTGGGATACACGTGTGATGGAGGGACCCCGATACTATGGGCCCTCCGTTTCAACCATCCAATCATACATCAATGGGTCTCATTGCATATGGACCATCCAAATAAAAGATCAACGGTGGAGATCCCTCTCCATCCAAAATGAACAGTCTATATGACCTCTTTAATGCAAGAAAGAAAACATCATGATGGGGTCCATGGAGAATGGCCCCATCATGGAATGATATTGATGATCAAGATGGGCCATCGGCCACATCTTAGGGCCCCAAGTGAGATCCAAACCATTGATCGGTTGGCCTCACTTGTCCCATATGAAAAGCATGAAAACTAGCCTATAGATGCACCCACCTAGCGATCTCCTTGGTCCGTTGGAAAGCCTATCTCCTTGCGCTTCACTTTGATGGTGGAAGATGAAGAATGGATGGCTAGGATGAGAGATTTGGGATGGGAAAGTGGGTCACACAAGGTCACTTCTCTCTTGAGAAAACCTTGGACGTGTGCACCCTTGGTTGCTTGAAATTTTTGGGTGGGAAATGAGAAAGAGAGAGAGAGTTGTAAGGAGAGATGTGAGGTGAGTGATGGGGTGATGGTTGATAGATGTGAGTGATGGGTGAGGTGATGTGTTAGTTGACTTTGGTGGTTGCTTGACTTGTGGAGAAAGAAAACATGGTTGCTTTGTACTTGACATGAGAGGTGATTGATGGGATTGATTGATATGATTGATTTGACACTTTGTAGAGATTCTCTTGGAAATGTAAACACGCGGTGTTTTCTCGAAATAAACGCCGACCCACATCTCTTAGTCAGGGTATCGGATCGGTGCGTGAGTCGCAGCGGTGGAACCACAGCGACGGTGCGGTCGCAATGATACAAGTCTCAGATTAAGCAGACTCAAATGTATAAGATACGACTTACGGTCGTGCGCAACATCGACTACAGGTCGCGGATTGTCGAAATTTGACGAGAAGGATTGCGGGAAGCGATGGAACAGTACGGATTAGGATACGGGTCTTACACCTTCCTTTATATCATTTACCTAAACAAGGATCCATTTAGGGTCGTCAATCCTAGTTAGTCACATATGATAGGAAAGTTGCAGGGCATCACCCCTGATGGAAACAGTGGATAGGCAAGTTCGAGGGTTTACACTCGAGGTTACTACGAAAGGCTCGTCACTTTAGCGCAGGCCTAATTTATACTCAAGGTCACTACAAGAGGCTCGTCACCTGATCATAGGCCAACAACTCGAATATAGTGTCCCATACCACCGTATTCGGCTCACGAGTTTGGGTTGCTCACTGGTCACTACGAGGAGGCTCGTCACCCTAGCGTAGGCCGAAAGCTTAACCACAGTGTCCCATACCACCATGCCCAGCTCATGAGTCTTGGTAGATCGTGGTACCAAGGTTAAATGAGCTTTACATTGGTAAGTGATACCTTAGATTCAAGCAATAGTTGTAAGCCCCATATCTTAGACTGTATCATTCCATAGGATTCTGCGATCTTTTCGATCAAATTTCGACAACCTTCGACCCTTAAACGGCATTTGCGCACGACCCTGATTCACACACCGTTAACCTGAGTTGACTCAACCCAAGACTTGTGCCTTAGCGATCGCGCCGTCGCTGCGACTCACGCTCCGAGGCGATACCCTGGTCAGGAGATGTGGGCCAACGTTCGATGCGAGGAAAACGCCACGCGTTGTAAAACCTAAGAGAATCTCTACGACTTGTCACATTAATCAATCAATCAATCAATCAATCCCATCATGTCAAGTATACATCACCTTTCACCTATTCCCAAGCAATCCCAAAGTCAAAAAGTTCTTACACAAGCCCATACTTTTCTTACACCATTTGCCACAAAAGTAAAAAAATCTCTTACACCCATCACTTACCACATCCATTACTCCATCACCCATCACTCTCTCTCTCCCTTTACAACTCTCTCTCCTTCATTTTCAAAATCACTTTCCCAAGCTAGAGAAAAACCACACGTTCAAGCCCCTCCAAGCCTTCCAAGCAACAAGTGTAGCCCACTTCTCCACCCTCTCATCTCTCATCTCAACCATCCAAACCCCATCTCCTCCGTTGGAATTGAAGCTAAGGAGCAAAGAAAGTCAAGGGAGCAAGAAGATCAAGTGGTGGGGTGCTTTAATAGGGTAGTTTTCATGTTTTTAAGATGGGTCAAGTGAGACCTACCGATCAATGGTATGAATCTCACTTGGGACCCTAAGATGTGGCCGATGGCCCACTTTGATTATCATGATCATACCATGATGGGGCCAATCTCCATGGACCCCATCATGATGTTTACTTTCTAGTTGATAAGGGTCATCTAGAGCTTCTATTTTGGTGGAGAAGGAATCTCCACCGTTGATCTTTGATTCGGTGGGCCCAAATGTATTGGGGCCCATTTGATGTATGATCGATTGCAAAGGAGGGCCCATAGTGTCGGGGTCCCTCTATCACGCGTGTCCCACTCTCTTCTCTTTCTCCCTCTCCTTTTCATTTTCTTTTCATGTGATTATGATGTGTTTGTGTGGCCTACCAGGATGGACCCCACCATGAAATATGTACTTTATCCAAGCCATCTATAAGTGGGGCCCACCTTATATGTGTTGTATCGACACTATCCATCATCTGGTGGCCCACTTGAGCAGGCCCACATCTTTGCACTTAGAATGTCAAACCGTCCAGTGTCCTTGGACGCTGGATGTTATTTGGAAAACACAAATATAAGCTTGGTTTAAGCTTTTGTGTGGACCACTCACGCAGACCCACCTTGATGTATGGACTTAATCCATGCCGTCCATTCCTTTCCCTACTTTATTCTAGGCGTTGAGCCGAAAAATGAGGTTGATCCGAGTATCTGGTGGGCCATAACATTAAAAACGGTGATTTTCACCTTTCAAATTTGCTTAAAATTTTCTACACGCAAGACATGTCCAATATTGGGCTTGATGGACTTTTCATAGTCTTTAGAGACCAATGGCTGGGGTGGATTTACCTAACGTGGGCCCCATATATGAAACCCCCCCAAAAAAAATTTAATACATAAGGGGGCAACGCCTGCTACCCATGACAACAGCAGCACGCTGCTGCGTATGGGTGGAGAGGCCAGGGACCACGGCCCTACATGTGGGCCCCACCATAATATGTATTTTACATCCACACTGTTCACGAGGTGGGCCACTCCTGGAAGTGGGCCCCCTCTAAATTTCAGCTCCATCCACAACTTAGGTGGCCCACACTGCAGGAAACAGTGGGATTGAACTTCTGCCATTGAAATCCTTTTATGGGCCACAGAAGTTTTGAATCAATATGAAATTTATTTTTCCTCCTCATCCAAGAACCTGTGACCGAATGAACGGTTTGGATGGCAGGCAAACATTATGGTGGACCACACATGTGGAACCCACCATTGATGTATGTGTTTACCACACCGTCCACGGCTGTGGATGGTGGAACCCACCATGATATATCTGTCTGCTAGACGGTGGAGCCCACAGTAATGCATGTGTTTTATTCACACTGTCCAATGACAGTGGGACCCACCATGATGCGTGTGCTGCATCCAAATCGTCCATCCACTTGAAAAGCTCATTTTATGGCTTGAGCTAAAAGAATGAGTCAGATCTATAGTTCAAGTGGACCCCACTTTGGTATATGTATAAGGCCCATTTTGAGTTATTGTGGCCGTCCATTGAGACCCCACATTGATATATGTATGAGGCCCACCTTATTATATGTAAGGCCTATGGGTTGAGGCCCATTTGATGTATTAGGGGCCCATGGGTTAAGTCCCATTGAGATGTACTAGGGCCTATGGGTTGAGGCCCATTTGATGCACATATGGGGCCTAATTGGTGTGGCTCATTTGATACACATAAGACTCATGAGATTAGACCCATTTGATGTATTCAAGACCTAAGGGGTTATGACCCATTGTAATGTACAAAAGCCCATTGATGCGGCCCACTTGACGAATATAAGGCCCATGTGGTGTGGCCCATTTGATGTAATTAAGGCCCAATTGGATACATATACAAGGTCCAAAGCAATGTGTGATTCCCCATGGCTCGTGTAATGATATTTATGGCAGACCGTGCCTTGGGAGCAATGTTGGTTTGACGTCCACATTGTAAGAATAATGTTGGTTAAATGTCCACATTATAACTCTCCCTAGGGCCCGCTAATAGGCTCGTACTTATTGTGTGTAGGTCGTTTAGGCTCATCTGCGTTGTAAGGATAGTTTATTACTTTATAACATGCCTAGTATAATTCCATGACTCATGCCCATACGCATCATATGTATGCTTGATATGAGGAATGTTTGATCATAGCATATGCCTTCGGGCAGATTGTTTAGGAACTCCCGAATAGGCGGTGTTACCCCACATGAGCGCATGATACACGCAGGATTGCTGCATGATTGGATAGTGTGATTTATACATTCGCATTGTGTGATATGGTTACTGTACCCCCTAAAGACATCGGGGCTGTAGCCTCCACAGGCGTATCGTGATTGACAGGATTGGATACCAAAATTTTTATTCTACATGGGGTGCTATAGATATCCCTAGATAAAAGTCCTTAAACCCTTATGGTACCAGGAGGTTGCTCTAATGTCCAGACTGAGTGGGTGCACGAGCGCCGAATGTCAATTACCAGGAGGTCGTGCTTTCCATTGTGTCATGGTTGGTTGGAAGGGGGTGCGGCCTTACCCGTCCGAGTGGAGGGGGCAAAGTTAGGCTGAGTTTGACCAGCTCGAGGAATGGGTTCGCTATCAACAAGTCAAGCCCGATATTGGCAGACGGATAATGAGGTCTCTTCCACTTACCTTATTGCACGCGATGGGGCGACGATCTGGTTTAGAGTGTACTAGACCCCGGTGATATCCCAGATTTGAGCTGTATTGATATGTGGACTTAGATGATGATTTGTATGCTTGACTTGCATCTTGCATCGTATAGCCTTAGTACGACTAATGGTATTCATGGATTCATCAGCATATTTCGTATTACTCTGATACTGCATAACTGTATTACCATCTTGCGCACACACTTTCACCACCCTCTAAGCTTTTTATAAGCTTATGCACGACCGTTGCGTGCAGGTGCCGTTGGATCGCAGCAGCATTGAGGCTTGAGCACGTGACAAATTTTTTTAAAACTTTTGGTCTATCATCATTGTATTTCGCTTTATGCTTATTGTACTTGTAAAGTTTTTTATCATAGTAAAAATGTAATGAAGTTTTTGATTGTTGTTTGTGGGTTATGCCTTTGGTTATGCTTATTACGAATCAAACCGATGTTGAAAATTCTCCTCGTAGCATCCAAGGATCAGAACCTAGCGAATGGCGTTGGGAGCCGAGAATGGGGTTCTACGGAGGCTGTTGGCGCCAGATTCGGTGATCGAAAATTTTGTGAGCCCGGTTTTCAAGTTTAGGGCGTGACAGTAGCGTCCATACATGGTAAACACACATTAGGCCAATCGGGTTACTTGACAAGTTCGATTGGTACGAGCGCACACTAAATTAATCGACATGGAGCACATACACACTCCTTGTGGCCTAACCACTGTCAATAATCACCGTACGACTCGGATTCACTGAACGTATTCATTGTGGCGAGACTAGTTTGGCCACTCGATCAGAAATGGTTACCGATTGTCTGGACTACGTTTTAGTCCCAATCATACTTAAATACAATAGGCATTCATATGTGATAGTCAAAATAATATTTAACAACCAATTCAAATATAATTCTCATTCCGACATTTTAACAACTATATTGCACATGTTATCATACTTAGGCATTTCATCCATAAATCACGTAGTAGCAAGATAGGTTACATAAAAGAAAATGTAACTATAGATAAGGTAATTGAGAATCTTATCTCAACACCCTCATTAAATACATTTTAATAAGCCATTTCTCATTCAAACATTTTATCAAACACTTAGACTACACATTTCAATATACATGTAATAAATTAGTTATAACATATATTATGACAAATCCTTTCACAAAGGAGTTGTCATACATATAACAAACATGAATTCTATATTAATAGTCATGGCGAGCATAAATCATAATTTCTTATTCATTCAAACATTTCAACAAACACATGGAATGCATTTAGTATATAACCTAATTTACACATATATGATATATCGAAAACGTCGTAACTAAGATCATATGGCAGCAATCAAGTCAAACATAAATCATTGCTGACATTAAAAGCCTTGAAAACCATAACCTAACCGTTTATAGTCCGCACCTTTCGTCGGTACGCTCATTACGAACTTGGTTAGTACACCACATTTTTGTCTACGGCACAACAACTACCTAAACATTAAAATAGGTTAGCTATTTCACCAGTTTCTCTATTTGGATTCCTAAAATAGATTAGGGTTAGGATTTTTTACCCAAAAGAGAGTTGAAACGAGTTGAGTAGCTAGACATAAAGGTAATTCGATGAGTAGAGTAGCAGAACAGGAGTATTGTAGCAAACTCCAAGGATCTCTCTTCGATCTCCACTCTTTTCTCTCCTTTTCTCTCTTCTCTCTCTTAGGGTTAGAGAAAATTCGTATGTGGTAGGAATGAGGTGGTTTAAAGTCCTTGTATAGGCCCAGAACTGATGTCAATGGCCCTAGGACAATGATATACCTAGGTTATAGCCAAAGGGTGTCTGTTTCGGGCAAACATGACTCATCAGGAGGCCCATTTCTTACCTAAGTCATGGAGTAAATTCTCTGACAATGGATCTACAACAGGACTGTGTTTATGGTGTGATCTGACAAATAAATCGGTCATGAAGGACCCTAATCAGAACAACGGTCGTCATTCCTTGATCAGGGCCACAAGTATACTGACTTGTGCAGGAAAATTTTTCTGATCCAAGGGTATAGTTTGGTCAGAATTTGATTGTCTGAAGCCTTCAATTTTGCCAGCAAGCGAACGACCCAATTCACTTAAGTTTGAGTTAATTTTCTAAAGATATTCACGTTTCTCACACACTTCACTTTAGGCTCAAGTTGTACGTTTCTTGATATTATTTAGACTCGATTCCCGCAATTGTTGTCAAGCCTAGTAAGGTGGTCATAACCTTATAGTTTCGCAGTCATCGGATTTTCGACGCGCGGTCCAGGCCAATGCGAAGTTTCAATGTGCTCTCGAGAGCAACTGAGTTTTGACATTGATCTTAGGTTTCTAGGTAATGTTGGGTTAACGATTCTAATGGTTTTGGGTCTTGCAGTTCGTATAGAAAGTGGTTCGAGCTAATTCTCTGATTTATTTAGTTTAGTACTTAATTAATTTTTGCCTAATTTCTACAGAATTCGATCCTTAGTAATTTCTGCCTGAGGTGATACTTGGATCTTTATATAGATTTTGTTGAGACGTTACATACAGAAACTAAGACATTATTGCCTTTGCCACGACATAATCTTGATCTCACGAGCAGACCCCATAAAGTTCTTAATGATAAGGCTGATGTTGTCCAGTAGATTGGCGAAATAGATGTTGTTGCTTTTAGAGTATACTATCACTTACCAGTCGGCAAAAGCAGTTAAGGGGTAAGAAATGACAGATTTCTTGACAGCTCATCCCATGACAGACAGTGAAATTGTTAATGATGACTTTCCCGATGAACAAGTTATGATGATAGAATTGCCAAACTCATGGCAGATGTATTTTGATGGTGCTTCTTGAACAACAAGATCAGGTGCTGGAGTAATATTTATTACCCCTCAAGGTGACCTATTACGTTATTCTTTCACATAAGGTAGCATATGCACGAATAATGAAGCTAAGTATAAAGCCCTCATCATCAGAATGGAGATAGCTTAGGAGATGAAAATGAAAATGCTGCAAATTTTTGGAAATTCCAAGTTGATCATAAATCAACTAACAACCGAGTTTGAAATAAGAAAGAAAGAGCTTCTACCATACTGTTGAAGAGCAAAGCAATTGCTAGAGCTATTTCATCATGTTGAGATCAAGCATGTACTGCAATGTGAGAATGCAAGGGTAGATGCTTTAGCTAGCTTGGCGGTAGCTTAATCTTGTCCAGATCGAAGTCTCCTTCAGGTGACAATAGAAGAAAGACGGTTCTTGTCCTCATCAGAAATTGTTAACGAAGTCGCTGAGGCATTACCTATATCATGTTTTGAGGTGACAATGGATGATTGGCGCCAACTTTTTGTTGACTACCTTAAATATAATATCGTACTAGAGGATCCAGCACAGAAACAACAAATTAAGCAGAGATCGAAAAGATTCATTATGTGTAGTGCAACTTTAGAGTATTTGAAGTCATATAAGTCCTATTTTTCCCAAAGCTTGGTTTATCTAGACTCGCTCTGATATTAACTGTAACGCCCCGTATTTTCAGGACCCGAGTATACGACCCATTTCTCAAAAACCTGAGTATTAACTTCGAAAATTCAGTGTAAATTTGAACCGCTTATCATTAACCAGAGTTAACAACAATGAAGCTAGAGTAAACCATGCATTGAAATAAAAATGTTCCAACTGTAATAAAAATCCACACATAGCGCCCATACAGGACTTATACAATCTTAAATAACAAAGTTCATTAAACATAAGTAGGAATCTATCAGGGACCTCGTCTAACTGCTCAGCTACTTGATCTACTCTAGCAACACAGTGAACAATATTGACTCACTCCACACCTGCATTAACTGTTACGATTTGATAGCGTCAATGACTATCACAGTGAGGAGCATCCTCTAGGAGTACGCACTCATAATTCATAATCCAACATAAATCGCACACTTTCTACATTAAGGGAATGTAATGAAAATCACAATGCAAAGGGACGTATTCAGATAGTCAAAACTGTCAATCTTACGACCTTCATAAAATGACTAGAAAACCAAGCTTTAAACGTTTGCTTCACCCGCGAATTATATCGTACGTGAATACTGCAAGATGGCTAGAAAATTGCTAAGCGAACACCCTCTCCACCCAAAAATCATAATACGACTGAACGTCGGAAGACGAAGAGGCAAGCAACATACAAACTTTAGACCACTCGAAAATCGTTTCGTATGTGAACACCACAAGATGGCTAGGAAATCGCTAAGCGAACACCCGCTCCACCTGAAAATCACAGTACGACCGAACACCGCAAGATGACTAGCAACCCAACATGCAAAACTCTACTTCACCCGGAAATCATATCGTATGTGAACACTAGAAGATGTCGAGAAAATCGCTAAGCGAACACCCGCTCCACTCGAAAATCACCATACGATTGAACGCCGTAAAATGAAGGGAGAATTAACTAGCCACAAAAGGCACCAATGTTCCATCAAGGCCACCAAGGGCAAATTAACGGTCCAAGCCGTATGAAGTAATTATATGGTCCAATCCATGTAAGGAAAAGTATGGTCCAAGCTATAAGGCAGGTGTGTGATCAACCCCGTATAAGTCAAATAGGGCCCGCAAGATGATAAGTCCTCAACATGTTATATCCAATCCATAAGATAATCACAAAAAACAACATTTGGTTAATTAGCAAACTCTACAACATGTGGCAATTGAATCATTTATGTTACTAGCATTAAGGAGACACAATATTCATACATTAGATAGGCCAATCTTGCACCATATTAGCATATTCATGTAATGAAATAAGTAAACTAAATAATTTAGAGTTACTAACTACATAGAGTCAAAGCATCGTTCATGTCCAGGTTGGTAAATTTAAGTGGGAAGTTCAAAGGGTGAGTCCTCACCTGGATCAATACAAAATGAAATACACAATATAAATATAAATACACAACAAAAACTAGTAAAGACTTTGTTGGGTGCCAAACAACACTCTTGACATCCCAATCATGGCCTATGTGAGTTCAACACATATATACATGACTCTTAGGTTACCCTATGTATGCTAAAATTATACATCTATTCATCTAAATATTTGTGAACATAAAAAAAGATGCTTCACATGTGTTAACCATTAGACTACTAACAAGAATTGTGGTCCTCTTTAATCAAATCAAATAAGTTTTGTGGGGTGTCAACTTTGGTTCCCTCCATATCTTTCATATCCCAACTCACATTGTCGTTGATGGCAAACATAGTCTCTTCGAATATATGATTAACACAAGTCAAGTTCTATAAGTATGTATCATTATCATCTAAGGAATCATCCCTGCCCATTTCAAATAAGTCCCTCAGTTTTGACCTGATAACAACATGCCAATCAACATTTATGGGGTCGAGGACATAAAATACCTGCTACGCTTGGTATGCTAAAACATATGGCACATCATACGGGTTCTACCCGGTATACAATAATTTTTTGAAATTCACGAGTGTGAACTCAAATTCATTCTTCTTTATTTCCCTGCCTTAAGTTTTTATATCCATATAGTCACAACTAAATAATATGACTTTCTTGGACCCAAAGTAATTTAGCTTAATAATGCATGTAAAAAAAAAAAAACTGTAGTAATACACATCTCCTATAAATGGGTTTTTATCACTTGCATTTGTAAAGCTTGATGTTTTCGTCGTCACATTTGTTCTACGTTTTCAAATTCCTCTCACGGCTTTTTATAAGAAACCTGAAGCCATCAATGTTGTATCTTTTAAATCTTCTTGCAATAAAATTAAGGCCCCGAGTCAGAGTTCTAACTTCTTTCAGAACTTTATCATTACTAATATGGTCCACATGCTTCCTAAGCCAATATGAAAACGTCTCATTGTGGATGCATTTTAGGAGCCTCACTGCTTTTGTGGGGGCATCTCCTCAATCATTCTCATGCATTCACTGTATTTGATTTAATTCGATTAATAAGTCGTAAACTAATGAGATTCTTTTGAATTGATGTTCCAAATAAATTATTCTTATTCTATGAATAATTTGACCACTTAAGTATTGAACAACACATATCTATATGCCTGTCCTATTAACACTTTGATAATAAACATGCGTATCTTTCCCAATAAATAACCTGCTCTGGCTTATGCAAAGTACTGATTTCGGGTCAGTTTGTCTTGTTTGAGCACCAGTCAAGTACCGGGAGTATAATGTTAGGCATTCTTCTACTAGGTATCTCTTTGCAATCGAACCCTTCGATTGACTTCTGTTTTGAATGTAGGATTTTAGTATTTATAGGTACTTACAATCATACAATGGATATATAATTCTACATGATTTGATCTACTATAACAAAACAAATGAAAGCTCCTTTTGAGACCTTAAAGCACACTTGTTGATGGGGTACATCTGGTGGTATTGTACTAGCCTGGCTAACATTGTCTCACCTGCAAAGTGTATGGACAAATGCACGTCCATGATATCAAAGAAGGCTAGCAAGAAGATCCTCTCCTAATGGCAAAGCATTAAAGAAATACGAGATTCAAGAAAGTCAAAATCTTGCATTTGGCACCCATGGAACACAAATCTTTAAAGAATTTGCTTGCTTAATTCAAGTAGGACTGAGCTCACATTTGGAGGCCATATCCTCTGTACATCTATAAGGAGTAGTTGTGGATTCAAAACATAGGTATCATGACTCTTGAGTCTTGAAATCTTCTTCATAACATAGGTATTATGACTCTTGAGTCTTGAAATCTTCTTCATTTCGAGAGAGTAGACTGGGGTTATCCTGCCCCTAGAGTGCAATTAAATTTTATTTATTTTTTACTCTGTATAGTTGTCAACTTCATCGTGAACCGATATCCTCGAAATTTTAGTGCTTTGGGCCGTTTTGGACATGGAGGGTGTTGTCCACCGGCCTTTAGCGGTGTGAGAAGAAGGCTCATGGCCTAGGCAAGTGAAAACCGGTCCAGAAGCTATGATAGTTCTGGTTTTTCTAAAAGCATCGGGTGCGGGGCCTGCCTTTGGACCCAACCAAGGCGTCACGTGCCACGAGCCCATGGCCGAGTCCAAGCCCCGGTGGGTAGCGTACTGAGCTGCGTAGCTATTGCTTATTGAGTAAATTCTGTTACGCCCATTGATAATGTACGTGTCTTATCCACGCCGTGCATCCGTTTTACCGGATATGAGTCTCAAAATTGAAGTATACCTAAATCTAAAGCGAATCACGCATGAAACAGTGGATAAAATGAAGTTAACCATGATGTTTATTTGTCATCCAACCTCTTGTCGAGGTCACACAAACATGAATGAAGTGGAAACATGGAAGGACAGCGTGGATAAGACGGGCAGGGGTAGGACGCGATCCGCGTCCGGATAGACACACATCATGGTAGGCCCCACAGAATATATACGCAATCGTCGCCCTGGTCGGGGAATCGGATTGGCTACTCCCCTTGCCACCAGCAAATGGCTGATGGTAGGTGTTCTGTGGGCCCCACTATAATGTATGTGTTTCATCCATGCCGTCCATTTATTTTTCCAGATCATTTAATAATACGAGACCAAAAATTAGGTATATCCCAATCTCAAGTGGACCACATTACAGGAAACACTGTTGAATGAACATTGACCATTAAAAAGTTTATGGGGGTCATAAAAGTTTTGGATCAAGCTGATCTTTGTTTTTTCCCTTCATCTGGGTCTGTATGACCTAATCGACAGATTGGATGTCAAACAAACAGTACAGTGGGCCTTAAGAAGATTTTAATGGTGGATATACAATCAATACTGTTTTCCTGTGGTGTGGTCCACCTGAGACTTTTATACGTCTCATTTTTTTGGATCAAGCACTAAAATGATCTGGAAAAATGGATGAACGGTGTAATATAATAAATACATCATTGTGGGCCATCTCCTTTGAACCGTTCTTACAACATGGAGCTCGAAGAACGTAGGCGCTCGTCTTCGCACGACACGTATCTACACCAGCCAATACGCTTCCCATTTTTCTCTATAGGTGAGTTGCAGATGGTACGATGTGCTGGGGGCTTTTTGATCGTCTTTTTTATTGTAGGATTTAGTACAATAAAGTGGTGAGAGGCTCAGGGAAAGCACAAAGAGAAGAGCAGGTGAAGGAAGACATGGAGATTGGAGTTGTTGGAGGGGGACAGATGGGGTCTGGGATAGCTCAGATAGCCGCTGTTGCTGGAATCCATGTCTGGCTCCACGATTCCGACCCTGAATCTCTCAACCGAGCTACCCATGCCATCACCGTTTCCATCACCCGTCTCGTCTCCAAAGGACGCCTGTCAAAGGTCCTCTCTCTCTCTCTCTCACACACACACACACACACACACACACACACACACAGAGGCTTCTTCTAACTCTTTATAATTTTCATAACTATAGATGCACTTTATATTATAGAATAAACGATCCAGTAGTTACTTGTGATTGCTTCTGTTCACTTGAACTGTCCGATTGATCCACATCGACTGTCTATTAGGTCTACCACACGTTTCTACCATTCAAACCATCCAATTAATAGACTATAAATAGGTGTACGAGATTGTTTTTGTAAAAATAGGTCCAATCAACTAGTTCAGCTGCCAACTAATTTGTTGGGACCCATCATGGATCGGTTGGGGCGTGTTTGGTATGCAGAATTATGTGGTATTGAATTGGATTTGGTGGGATATAAATTCCATCTGGCATTTGGAATCAATGGGAAGGATTGGATTAATCCAGGTATTTGCCCTAAGAGTTCTAACAAGAGATACAATGTAATTTCTGGTGTATTTCAAATTCAACTACATCTGTGGGCCACACGATGATGCATCTGTGTTATGCATGCCATCCATCCATATGCACCCTTTACACGTGACACTCAACTTGCATATGACTATAAGTGACCGCCATTAGTTGTGAAATCTAGTTAGTTGATTACAATTCTAATGTCCACCAAATGCTGGTTTCACACAATGTTTGCAGTAGCGATAATGTCAGTCGATATTATTGCTATCGCAGTCTAGCAAATACAAAACAAGGCTGGAGTATTCAAAATTCCCCGTGTTGGTACATGTATCACAATGCATCGCATGATATTGTACTTGTCACAATATATCGCAAAATATTGCTACATGCTCTTTTTTTTTTTTTTTAAAAAAATAAAATAAAAATTAAATAAAGTATTGATGATATCTGTTCATATCAACAGATATTGTCAATACCGTCTGGGAGCCACAACTAGGTTGAGAGAAAAACACTCGATTTTCCACTTTTTCTTTGTTTCTTTCCTCTTTTAAACACATGCAGGGTGGATTTCGATTCATCCTCTTGAATCATTTAGAAGGAAAACGACGTTTTCGAGCCGGCTTTAAGATCAAAGCCGATTTGGGGCCGGTTTTGATTTTGTGAGTATTTTCACATTTTGATCTTTTTTGTTTAAATTATATCAAATCAGTGCCAAATGGTTAGAAATGCATAACTCTTCATGTTTTATGTAGAAAATCAAGGATTTCAACATTCGATTTCGAGATTTGAGGCTAGGTGGTCTGATTTGGGGACAATTAAGGAAAAATAGAGGTCTAAGGCACGGAGATCCTCTTTCCCCTTTCTTATTTCTCTTGGCGGGAGAGGCCTTGTCTAGAATGCTTTCAAAAGGGCAAGAGGAGGGTCTCCTAGGTGGGATCGAAATCAATGGTCTATCTCGCCCAATCACGCACATCCAATATGCGGATGACTCATTCATTTTTTCTGAAGCTACGACTGAGAAGGTGATCAACTTGGGTACTACCATCCGTTGCTTTCAAGCTATCTCCGGCCTGAAGGTGAACATGGCAAAGTCTAAGATTTTCGGGATCAACATGGAGAAAGTGGAGGTTGCTCAATCCCTTGGCTGTACCGTTGATTCACTGCTGTCTTCCTTCGTGGGTTTACCATTGTGCGTAGGAAAACCTCCTAATTCTTCTTGGAACAAAGTCATCAACAGATTTCAATCGCTTCTGTCAAGATGGAAGAGCCGATATTTGTCTTTAGGTGGTCGCCTCACGCTAATAAAAGCCACTCTTTCAAATCTGCCAATTTATTTCATGTCTCTTCTGAAATGCCCGACTATGGTTACGAAGTCGATCGACAAAATGAGAAGGGATTTTTTATGGCAAGGAAAGGAAATAGGCAAGAAATTTCATCTTCTAAAGTCGTCGGAGGTCTGTTTACAGTTGTCTAATGGGGGAGCGGTGGTGAAAGATCTCAAAGACATGAATAAGGCCCTTCTTGGGAAGTGGATTTGAAGGTTTGGGATTGAAGAAGGCAGCCTATGGCGATCCATTATCAGGGGTAAATATGGCAGCCATTCCGACGGCTGGATGGTATAAAAGTTACCAACTCACAAAGTCACTCACATATGGCAAGAAATTATGAAAATGAAAAGGGAAGTTATCCCTATCATTGGCTTCTTGCTCAGTAATGGTGCTACAATCAAATTTTGGGATGATATCTGGATTGGAGATCAGAAGCTTAAACTCAGGTTCCCTCTCTCCTATTGGATCGCCACGTCCAAAAATGCTTATGTTACTGATTTTCTTTATGAAGCCGGGGGAAAAATTGTTTGGAATGTGTCTTGCAGAAGAAGACTTGAAGATCGGGAAGTTTCGGATTACACAGGGCTCCTGCAATGTCTCTGTTCTACAAATCCCTCTCTTTCCTCCGAAGATGAATTTTATTGGAAACTGGAAAAGTCATCCCTTTTTTCAGTTCGCTCCCTCTACAACCAGTTGTGCAAGAAAGAATCTGACTCGAAATACAATTTATCTTTCATATGGAAATACGATGACCCCCCCGAAAATTCTTGTGTTTGGTTGGCTGGCAGGGAAAAAGAAAATTCTGACTATAGACAACCTGAGGAAGAAAGGTATGGTCCTTCCCAATATCTGTCTTTGCTGTATGTGCTTGGAAGAGTCTGAAGATCACCTTCTGCTTCACTTTCAATTCGTCCAATCCATCTGGGCCGAGATTTTGATTAGCTTCAATATATCTTAGTGTATTCCGGGAGAGGTAAACCATTTCCTTCTTGCTTGGCATACCATCTGGAGGATGGTGGTCCTTGCAGTCTGGTGGTCAGTTTGGGGGGAAAGAAACAATAGATGCTTTAGAAATTTATCCAATTCGGCCGAGACAATGGCGACGTTGGCCAAGTGTCTTATCATCGATTGGGCTTCGAATGTAAAGGATTTGTCAGGTTTTGATTTCTTCTTTTTAGGAGTGTAATTTGAGGCCTGCTTTCTCAGCAGACTCCCTTTTGTTCTTTCTTTCTTTTTAATGAATTCCCTTCATCTTTCAAAAAAAAAATAAGGGAAAAATAAAAAATTCCGCAATTTCTCCCAAATTGGTTGCAATCTTACTGTCTAAGCATGAAATTGAACATGTATGAGGCCCAATCTACTGATTCCAGTGATTTAAATAGCGGTAGCATGTTGCATAACGCTCAACCATCTGTAGCGTATAATGTAAGCTACATGATACTTCTATCTTTTAATTTATAATTAGGAAAAATTTGACGAATACCAAGAAAAAAGGTAAAAAAAATATAAAAATGCCTAAAAGATGATTTATTTTTTCAAGTTTAACAATGTTCAAACATGCTATTGGTTATCACTTATCAAAAGCCAATCCACATATATAAACCAAAAGGTGTAGCCTTCTTCCATTTTCTCTGTTTATGGTTGCATTTGAGTCAAACTCCTTATGTTGTCAGTTCTCCCACCGCCACCCCCCCCCCCCCCCCGCTTGTGAGTTAATCTTGGTTTATGTTCAGTTCATTAATTGTGTTCTTGTTCTTGTTTCCTACATTTTTTGAAATGCATTAGTATGATCAGCTACATTTTTATGCATCCATGAGCTAGACATTTCTTAATGAGGGTTGCCACTCAGTTTCATATATTTTCTGATACCCAGAGAAAGTTGAAGTTGACATTCTGCATTGACTTGAGACTACTTGATCAATTTTTTGTTTTGTTTTTGTTTTTCCTTCTTTTTGGATTTTTTGTGAAGTCTGCTGTGTAGGTCCCCTCATCTCATGAAAGATTAAGTTTTCATGGTAGGTTCAGAATTATACAGCTTGTTTTACTGGAAAGATGCAAGTTTGAACTTTCTAAAGACAAGATAGCTAAGAAATTCACAGCCATGCATGTAATTGACTAGCCATCTTAGCCGTCCATCCCATCAGTCTTAGCCCATCTGCTGGATGTTGGCCTAGTGTATCATATGTTACTTCGCTGTCTAAATCCCCTATCATTTTGAGTATCCATCATGCGGTGTTGAATCTCTTGTTAGAATTTTGCTTTAATTTTGAGTGTGCATGTCCTCGTCACATGTCCAGGATCTTTAGTTTCTGAAAATTGGTCTCCGGCAAGTTGATTTTATATTGCTTTTGAGCCTTATAAAATTTCTCCTGACCCTGTCTCTTCTGCATGTGACAGTTTGTTGGTACCGAATCCTTGAGCCGCCTGAGATGTACATCGAATTTGGAAGATCTTGGATCTGCAGATGTGATCATTGAAGCTATTGTAGAATCTGAAGATGTGAAGAAGAAGCTATTTTTTGAACTGGACAAGATTGCAAAAGCTTCTGCCATTTTGGCATCTAATACAAGTTCCATCTCCATTACTCGTCTAGCGTCTGCAACTCACCGCCCTTCCCAGGTTTTACTTTTCAAGATACCTGGTAGTTTTGGTTGTAAACTTGACATAATATGTTTTCTCCTTTTTTCAGCTTTATGTTTTACTTCTCGCGTTTTGGTTCCTTGGCTGAAAGGTCATTTGAATCTTAATTCTATATGAGTTGTTTTGCCAGATTCATTATTTAATTTACTTTGGTGCCGACTTTAAATATGATAGAACAGT
The DNA here is from genome assembly GCA_037074715.1 of Magnolia kwangsiensis. Taxonomy (NCBI): domain Eukaryota; kingdom Viridiplantae; phylum Streptophyta; class Magnoliopsida; order Magnoliales; family Magnoliaceae; genus Magnolia; species Magnolia kwangsiensis. The sequence goes on along the minus strand of CM073577.1, from coordinate 108,279,128 downwards.
AAAGTGTAGCTACACATTCTTGAATTTGGTAAATATGCATTGTAGCATCTGAAGAAAAAATTTGCATGGTAGTCCATTTTGTCCTTCAGTGTATTAATTGGATTGTTGAGTTGTGATAAATTGAATGCTTTTGTGTGTCAGCGTTATTTTGAGTGGTTTGTCCTGAACATCCGATTTCTAGACTTCGTGTATGTAAATCTTCCTTCCTCGACTACTGTATCCTAGTAATACGAAACAGCCCGGAAGTTACCAAACTTCCGGGTATCATGCAAAATGTCAGTAATTATCACTATGTATCAACAGTATATCGATATATTGCCTCCTTTCTCCAGCATTAATTGCCTGCATTATCACCATTGCTGGGTTTCGAGAAAAACTTTGGAATGCACCTCTTTAGATAAGTGAAAACAGAGGTGGCTTCCTCTGTCATGTCCGCATAATAAACTTTAGCTAAAACTCACCATGTGAGGCCCACCTTGATGTATGGTATGCATCTGATCCATCCATAAGGCGGCCTTTCAACTTCACCTTCTATCCTAAACATCAGCCCCCTCGAAAACAGGGTGATCACACCACAAGGGACATTTGGGATGGGGATGCCCAACAGATTCTCTGGGGCTCACTGTGATTTGTGTATGCCATCTTGTTCCTTCAGAATAAGGGCACCAATAGGATGTGGACACCCCAAAAATTAGGCCATTCCAAAACTCAGGTGGGCCACAACACCTGACTTTAGAGGTTTTAGGAATGATTTACATGATGCTGCCCACCTGAGTTTTGGGATCTAATGAGAAAATGTGGTGTCGCGTGTGATGAATGGATTGGATGTTACCCACACATCATGGTCGGCCCACATCCGATGTTGTAGAATAAGCTTATTCTACAAAAGTTTTAGAGGAACCAGCCTAATGAGAAAAAAGAGAAAAAAAAGGAAAGCATTGAAGGAAAGGGTTTTGAGGGAAACACTTGCATACTTGACGCCTACCAGGGTTTCTTTCTCTAACATCGGGGAAACGACTTAACGTGCATGGAATCTGCCCTGTCCATCAGGTGTATCACCCCTTGTTTAGACCTGATTCCAAAGATCAGGTTGATTCAACTATTAGGTGGGCCACCCTATAAAGTATTTTTGAAACCTTTAAATTCACCTGATATGGCCCATTGAGTTTTGGAATACTGCAATTCTTGGTAACTCTTTCTTCCTGATGAGGCACATCAGATGAATAGCTCGGATGGCATATAAACACCATAGTGGGCCCTGCACAACTAATAGTGGGCCCTGCACAACTAATAGTGGGCATCCCATCCCATCTTTTTCCTAGGGTATGGCCTACCTGAGTTCTGGATGGTAATGATTTTTGGGTTCCAAGGTGAACATGAGGCAGCGTACTTGATGGACACGGTTGATCTCATGAAAATTCCACCCACGTCACTCTGGGTGTGTGAGGTACCTCGCGTGAGGTATGCTAGTGGGCTCTTTTGACAGGATAGGTTGCCCCATAGTCACAGTTCTGTACAAGGTGTGTTTTGACCTGGATTGCGTCTTTCATGATTGTTTCGAACAAGAAACAAATGCATTTGATTTGGAAAATTGTCTTATTCAAACATAACAGAGAAAGGGTATTGAGAACAGTCATCATATTTCATTAATACTGAGTTCATTTACATCCTCTTTACATCCCTTGATTCTAAGATAGATCATTTGAAAATAAACGACTTATGCTTTAAATATCAAGAGTTAATTTCGACAGCCTTTCGGCGCCTATTTTGATCATCTCTTAGGACTTAGGAGGAATGTCGATCCGATCGATGAATCTTCAATGAAATAGAGATTTCAGCAGCATAACAACGCTTGTTCCAGTCATCCCCTAAGACTTAGGGAAAATGTCGATTCGATCGACTAATCTTTCTCCTCTGAACCCATGAATAGAAGAAAGCTCGGAGAAAGGAAGCCCGACTCATGGATTTCAGCGGCATAACGGCCCCTTATCTTCACAGACTGCAGGGCAACCTGGTTGTGCGGACCCGCGCAACTGATATCGGTTGCGCGGTCTTGCGCAATTGATAGGAGACTCCTCTCCTTCCTTCAGTCTTTTGCTTCGCTTTGCTCCTCTTGAAAATCTTCAATTACCCTTAATGAAGGAGGGGAAGAGGTATTTATAGACCCTCGTACGTGTGAAAATCCTGATCTTAGCGATGTAGGACAAATCTTTCAGTGCTTTAGATCACTCTGCAAAGGACCATTTCTGCAGTACGTTTCGGGGTCCCACACAACTGATATTTACTTTGCGCGGACCCGTGCAAGGCATATTGGTTGCGCGGTTCCGTGCAATTGACGTTGGTTGCACGGTCCTGCGCCAACCCCCTTTAAAGCTGTCTCTTCCTTCTTCTTTTCAAGTGTTCTTTCCACCTCCTTACCTCTTCTTGCTTCAATCCTTCATCATCATTTTTTTATGCCTCAACAGATGCCCCCTCGATCCTTCTTTGATTAGTTTACGAAATCAAATGGAGGATCGATCTTCTTCCTCCTGAAGAACTTGATTGAATTGCAACTGAAGGATAACTGGATGATCACACTCGCATGGCAGACTAGATGATCATACTTGACCAGAAGATTGAGTGATCGCGTTCGACCAGAAGACTGGAATGCTCGCATTTGAATGGAAGGTTTGCATGATTGCATCCGATCAAAAGTCTTGAATTGATGGCACTCGAACAGAAGACTTGAAGGGCGGCGCTTGAACGAAGATTGGAACGCCCCTAGCCAGCAGTGTTGAGCAGATGTTTCACTAGACAGAATAAAATTCTCTTTTCATTGAAGCACGTCTCTGCAACGGTTGTGACGACTTCGTCCCCGAGCGATTTGATCAGAGAACTTGCTTCCAACACCGCTACAGCTTCAATGGCTTCTTTGATCAACTCCAGCGATTCTTTCTTTGAATTCGCAACAACTTTTCAATTGCCTCCTTTATTCATGATCTGCATAATTCAAGCTTTCGAACGATAGTCTTTCCTGCCAATTTTATCGAAATTAGTAACTCAAGGCATCACAATTTTCAATTTAGCTTTATGAAGCATTGCTAATTATTTAAAGAAATTGAAAGCTTCTTCTCTATTTAGATTGATTGTAATTATTCACTCTGTCATCGTGCTACGCATTGTATTCTTTGCTCATTAAATTGCACTCTTGGATATGTCATCTCTAACTTCATTTCTTCATGGACTTTACCTTTGATCCTCGCTGATTCTGGTCTTCATCAGGTCTGGTACTTGGAGTCATGTGATATCATTATTTGAAGGCATAGACCTTCCTCCTTTCCCCAATCAATGTCGCATAAAGACTTCTTTAGAAGGTAATACTTCCAAAATAAATCTTGCTAATACCCTTGCAAGATGAATATTCTTTGTTGATTAGAACCTGATTCAAGAGAAACACATTTTGCATTGTCTTATTTAATATTTAAAATGTTCATCAGGCAATTATACATTTGAGCATATCTAGAGTGAAATATGAATTTGCTACATTTTGAATGTTGCACATAATTTAACATGATATTCAATAAAAAACCATTTATAAAACACCAACATTTTATTCTTGTTAGTATGAGATTTCCTATATGACTTCATTCATTTATATTTTATTGGCACACAGTTTAAGCTCTTGAGTAGTGGAGCCAGGTCTCACGTGATGGCCTCTGTAACTCTTAAGAGTTCGCTGGACTTCTTACTGCCTAGGGAGTTCACAAACCGCGATCAATCAGAGGGGCCCAGTGAAGCTACCGGGGCGGTGAACTCGGTTGGTTTTACGCACAGGGTTGGCCACGGTAATTCTCTAGAGTTCATAGAGCTCGCAAGGCTACCTTTGGGGTACCAAATCCATGGTTGTTAGTCCATTGATGAGTAGGTTTAAGCCCTTCCTCATGAGTTAGTACCGGAATCGAACCACAAATCTGGAGGGTCTTATGCATGGTTGGCCTATCTAAAGCTTGCACTGCAACCCTCATTTTCTTCGTCTGCAAGGTCGGACCCATTCACGGGAGGACATTATCCTCCATTCCCCGTGACGCTGCCGGAAAGCAATACAAACAGCATGGGGGTTACGCTGACTGGCCATTTGAGGACTTTTGGCCCTTAGGCTTTTGGTCGACTTTTGGCCGGCTTTTGGTCCTCAGGCTTTTGGTCATTGGCTCCGTCAGCTGCCCGCATAGGTATGCGTACGATGGCCTTCATGGTCTTTTTAGGGCCATTGGCTTCTCACCGCTGCCCGAATGGCGATCTTGATAGGTCTCATGCGCAGCGGGCCATTGGCTTGATTGGGCTGCCTTAAATGATTATAGGTCTTATGCGTAGCTGATCCCTTTTAAGATTCGGTCCTTTTAGGACTTGGCCTTTTTAGGTCTTGGAGACTTGGTCCTTTCTCTCTCTCTTTTTTTTTTTTTTTTTTGGGACTTGGCTAGACTGCCTTTTTATGATAAGCAACCATTGCTGTCATCAATTTTATATGCAGTTGGCTATATGATTTATTCTACTGCCAACAGATGGTTGATCAATAATTGACATTTCGCTGCTGCTGATAATGTCATGAGGACTTTTGTATCATGTTTAAAATAATATATCAGCTTAGCAATGATGACAATTTTGATAAACGATTGATTGGCGACAACGATAGTTGTTCTCTCTCTCTCTCTCTTTTTTTTTTTTTTATAGTCATTGATACCTGGTGATTCTGATGGAAATCTTTGGCGTCGGCGATAATCATCAATGCTTGATAGCAATCGTTATTGCTTGACAGTGATCATTAACACTTTTCATTTGACGATGACTTAATATGCTGTCTTAAAATGCCTTGGAGGACGATGATAGGTATTTCCGACTGAAATTGACACACCATCGCTTCTGCCAATATCTTCAATTATACCCATTTGTTTATCCATATCGTTTGTTTGCATTGTTCACAATATACCATCTTGATGGTGATATCAATTTCAGGTAAAATTTTATAGAGCTCACTTGATGGCACTCATCTTCCTCATTTTTTTTTTATTTTAAATTTTATGATAATATTTGCTATCATATGATCTTGATATGCTTGCGAACTTCTTCCTTATTCATTCTATTCATCTTGCCCCCTTTTGATACAGAATTATTATTCGGATAATTTTCTAGAGCAAAATCAACAAATATATTTACGGACGGTATCTCTTAAGGAAGCGAGCATTAACTGGTATGCTGATTCCTTGCCCATCTTGATCCACAACTCGATATGCTCCATTGGAATATACTTCTTTTATTATGTAAGGGCCACCCCATTTGGGTTCAAACTTGCCTCCTGTTCGACGGGTGACTACAATTGGTCTTTTCAACATCCGCATCATGTCCCCCCTTTTGAAAGAGCGATATTTGACTCGTTTGTCAAAGACGGCTGATATCCTTGCCTGATATGACTGCAATCGTTGCTGTGCGGCCAGGCGTTTCTCGTCGAGCAAATCCAATTCTTTCAACCTTATCTTCGCATTCTCATCCTCCGTTATAGACTGATGTATCGCCACCCTGAGCGATGCTACTCGTATTTCAATCGGGATGACTGCCTCAACGCCATAGACCAGTGAATATGGTGTTGCTCTTGTTGCTATGCGATGAGTAGTTCTGTATGCCCATAATGCTTCTTGCAATTTGTTGTCCCAATCACGCTTGTTCCCCGTCACTGTCTTTTTTAGTAATTTGATTATCGTTTTATTAAACGCCTTTGCTAGTCCATTAGCCGGTGGATAGTAAGGAGTTGAAAACGAATGCTGAATGCTGAACTTTTGACATAACTTTTCCATGCCCCTATTTTTGAAGGGAGTGCCATTATCTGTAACGATTTTCTTTGGAATACCGTGTAGATATATTATAGCATGGCCGTGGCGGATGAAATTAACCACACATTTTTCTTTAACATTACGCAAAGCAACTCCTTCAGTCCACTTAGAGAAATAATCGGTTGCTGCCAGAATATACTGCTTTCCTTTGGATGAAGGTGGGTTTATAGGACCAATTACGTCAAGTCCCCAAGCAGAGAAGGGCCAAGAGGCAATAGATTGGTGCAAGTCTTCTGGGGGAATGTGTATAACATCTCCATGAATCTGGCATTCATGGCACCGCTTCGCATAATATATTGCGTCTTTGAACATGGTGGGCCAATAATATCCCATTCTATGTACTCGATGAAATAAATTTCGACCAGCTTGATGTGCCCTACATTCTCCAGAGTGTGCTTCTCGCAACACCTGATCTGCTTCTTGCTCACCTAAGCAACGTAACAACACTCCGTTGTAAGATTTTTTATATAATACTTCACTGCATATGATGAATCTATTTGACCGTTGTCTGATTTGCTGTCTCTGCGTAGATTCTTCTGGTAGGATGTTAAATTTGAGATAATCTATGAAGGGCTGACGCCAATCATCTATTGTAATCTCTAGGCATGATACAGGAAGGGCTTCAGTAATTTCTTCAACAACCTCTGCTGATGGTAAAAATCTTCTTTCCTCTATAGTTACTTGAAGAGGGCTTCGATTAGGGCAAGACAAAGCTGCTGCCAAACTAGCCAAAGCATCAGCTTTTGCGTTTTCTGACCGGGGGATATGTTTGATTTCAACATAGGAAAACTGTTCCAACAACTGTTGTGCCTTCCGACTGTACGGCAAAAGTTCCTGCTTTCTTATTTCGAATTCAGTTGTCAATTGATTTATAATCAATTTAGAATCCCCGAAAATATGCAATACTCTTATCTCCATTTCTTTAGCCATCTCCATTCCAATGATCAGGGCTTTATACTCAGCCTCGTTGTTCGTACATGCAGTATCTAATGTAAAGGAGTAAGGTAGTAAATCACCTTGGGGAGTAATGAATATCACTCCTGCCCCCGCTCCTGATATTCGAGAAGCGCCATCAAAATACATCTGCCACGGATTCTGTGATTCAGTCAACATGACTTGCTCATCCGGAAAGTCATCACTGATGGCTTTGGACTCTACTACAGGGTGCGCTGCTAGGAAATCTGCCACTGCCTGCCCCTTTATTGCTTTTGCCGATTCGTATGTAATAGCGTACTCTGAAAGTAACAACATCCATTTAGCTAACCTTCCAGACAACATCGGTCTTGTCATTAAAATTTTTATCGGGTTAGCCCTTGAAACCAATGTTATATTGTGCGACAGACAATAATGCCTCAACCTCTGTACTGCGAATATTAACGCTAAGCATTCCTTCTCAATCGGGGAATAATTGCATTCTGCACCCATTAAGGTCCGACTTAAGTAATAAAGAGCTGTTTATTTTCTAAACTCATTCTTTTGTGCCAACAGAGCTCCTAAGGAATATTCGGCTGCAGCTGTGTACAAAATAAGCGGTTTCCCTTTCACCGGAGCTACCAGTACTGGTGGCTTTTTCAGCAATTCCTTTATTGAGTCAAATGCATTTTGACAAGCTTGACTTCATACAAATTCTGTATCGTTTTTCATCAAATGAGAAAATGGCTGACATCTCCCTTCCAGATTCGAAATGAACCGACGGATGTATGCTAATTTTCCTTGCAAACTCTTTAATTCCTTTAATGTTTTTGGTGGTGGCATATCCTGAATAGCCTTGACTTTCTTGGGGTCAATCTCAATGCCCCTATGCCGGACAACAAAACCTAAAATTTTTTCGGAGGACACTCCGACTGCGCATTTAGCAGGATTCATCTTCAATTGTTTCTTTCTGAGTCACTGAAAAACCGACGCTAAGTGTTCACGATGTTCCTGATGGCTTCCTGACCTGACCACCAAGTTGTCAACATAACACTCAACGTACTTGTGCATCATGTCTTGAAAAATGCTTTGCATCGCTCTCTGATATGTTGCCCCAACATTTTTAAGTCCAAACGGCATAACCTTATAACAGAAAATTCCCAGTGACGTTCTAAATGCCGTTGCCTCCTCGTTTCAGAGGTCATTCGAATTTGATTATATTGTGCATAACCGTTCATAAAGGACATAACGGCATACTGAGTTGTACTATCAATCAGTAATTTAGTTATTGGGAGCGAAAAATCATCCTTCGGGCAGGCTTCATTTAGGTCTCTAAAATCAACGCATACCCTGACCTGTCCATTTTTCTTCCTTACCAGGACGATATTCGATATCCACTTAGGATATTCGACTTCCCTAATAAATTCGACCTTTATCAACTTATTAACTTCTTCTTCAATGTGGGGAACCGGGTTTGGATGAAATCGCCTTTGTGCTTGTTTAACCGGCCTTTTCTCCTTTAAAATATTTAATTGGTGTAACGCCACGGAAGGTTCCAATCCGGGCATCTCTGCATACGTTCAAGCGAACACGTCTTTATTTTCTCTAAGAAGTCGAACGTATTCTGCAGACTTTTGTTTAGAGAGGTCGGCGTTAATAAACGTGTTCTGTGGTTCCTCTTTCGTACCCAAGTTTATTTCTAATAGACTCTCCGTCGTTGGTTGCCCCCCATCCTCCATTTGCTTCGGAGCTACCTTAGGACGTTCAACTACCTTAGCACTTTCTTTCGCTGGCTCTTCTGCTGTAACCATATTTACTGACGACCTTGCCTCCATGTCTTTAAATGTTTTTCGCCTTTCCTGGCCGATTCCAATCGGAATTCCTTTCTCGTAATTTAAGCCGATGTAGTGTTCGCAGTCAAAACCGGACTTTTCGTGACCTCCTTGCTTGTTCTGTTTTTGATAATTATCTCATTCTTGTCTACCATTCGCTGTATAATACATTTCAATGTATGACAATTCTCTGTTAGATGTCCCAATAAGCGGTGATAGCGACAAAAATTTTGCTCCCCGCGTCTTGTCGCCTCCTCGGGGCGTTTGAGTTCTGGCAATTTTATCGTGCCAACTTTCAATAATTAGTCCATCATTGGAATGACATCTTCCTTATCGAATGCAAACCCCTCATGCGAATTGAGCGTCCTGACCTTTTTATTTCTTCTTGATTGAGTCAACTCTTCTTTTCGCCTTGTATTTTCTTCCTTTAAACTTCTTACACTATCATGCTGCTGATAACGATCAATAGTATTTACTGTTATCCTGTTAGGAGCTCCCTGAGCTGCATCATGGTGAAATGTCGACACTTTCCGATTCACCAATTCCAAAGCATGAGCCTTAGCGGTCAAATCATGTAAAGTTTTGATGTCGGCACTAGCCAGTCCGATTACGAATTCTCTTTTCATAGAGTTCAGACACATAATGACTTGCTCACTTTCTTCTAGCAATGGTTTGCACAAAGTTCCTAATGTCTTCCATCTTTCTATATAACTCCTTACCGACTCGCCTTCGCCTTGTCGTACAGAAACCAACTTAACAATACTAACGTCATGGCTTGGGGAGAAAAAATGAGATGCAAAAACATATCGCATTTGTTCCCAAGTACGGATTGACCCTGGAGCCAAACTGGAATACCATCTGAATGCCCTACCCGTTAGCGATGTCCCAAACAGTCGTAAGCAATACTGTGGTACTGTAGAGAGATCTCCTATACTGGTGATGAAGTGCATTAAATGTTCCTCTGGGGATCCTTTCCCATTAAACTTTTGAAAGTCTGGACACTTGAAATTGGCTGGGAAGGGAATATCATCCACCTCTCTTGGATACGACGTTCGATACCTGTAAGGACTAGTAGTTCTACGTTCCCTTTCCATTTGGACAACTTTTTCAACAACTGTCATTCGGGCCACGCTATGCATGAAGGCCGCCAAGGCCTCTTTAAGGTTTCTGCATTCTTCCATTAATGCATTTTGGGCTTCCGTCATTTCATTGATGCGATCCTCTGTAGTCGCTTCTCGTCTTTGGTTCGTCCCTGCCATATGCACTGTAGCCTTTATATTCCTGGATGGAACAATGACTGGAGTCGAGCAAGAATAGGCTGACGTAACAGGACTCGTGGAAAAGGGAGGGAATGGAGTTTCGTTCATCTTTTCTATGCCCCCTGTAGCATCAATTGACTGAGGTGATGTTGATACTGGTGAATTTGTCTGAGATGGCATTGGTGATTTGATCACCAACGCTTTTCCTTTTTGTTCTCTCATCCATTTAGCTACCGGGGCATTCAAAATAGGGAAATCACGCGCTGTCAATTGTGGAGCTATTTGCTCAGGATAGATCGCCAGATGAGCAAGTTCGAGATTCCTTTTAACTGTATTACGTGTTATTGGCCCTCTGATTCCCAATGAAGACTGATCCATTCTATAACTTCTAACATTTCGTGCTCTTGTCTTACGAGATGTTACAACGGTCCAGCTTGCATCGTCTTCTGATGATTGGGGCGAAGCAGAAATGACCCTAACTGTTACCTGAGCCATGCTACCTTCACTTGCATGATTTGGTGTGTATTCTATCACGAATCCTGTCGGGATGAATCGGAAGTTCACTTTTCTTACGGGAGTTGCCATGAGTAGTAAGTTGTAGTCGGGTTCAAAAAACCTTCAAACACAAAACATAATTATAATTAGTAGATGAACAATTAAAGTGATTTATCTTAGAGATGAAGGGGAGGATTTTTGCACTGAGAGTCGCCATTTTGGCGTCCGTAGGACGCCAAACTGTGATGAAAGTTCATAGCAATTTCACTGTTAATATTTAAATAAGACAATAAAGATATTCCTTAGTAGAGTTGCCATTTTGTTTCGAACAAGAAACAAATGCATTTGATTTGGGAAATTGTCTTATTCAAACATAACAGAGAAAGGGTATTGAGAACATTCATCATATTTCATTAATACTGAGTTCATTTACATCCTCTTTACATCCCATGATTCTAAGATAAATCATTTGAAAATAAACGACTCATGCTTTAAATATCAAGAGTTCATTTCGACAGCCTTTCGGCGCCTGTTTCGATCATCTCCCAGGACTTAGGAAGAATGTCGATCCGATCAATGAATCTTCAATGAAATAGAGATTTCAACAGCATAACAGCGCTTGTTCCAGTCATCCCCTAGGACTTAGGAAAAATGTCGATTCAATCGACTAATCTTTTTCCTCTGAACCCATGAATAGAAGAAAACCCAGAGAAAGGAACCCTGGCCCATGGATTTCAGCGGCATAACGGCCCTTTATCTTTACAGACTGCAGGGCAGCCTGGTTGCGCGGACCCGCACAACTAATATCGGTTGCGCAGTCTTGCGCAACTGACAGGAGACTCCTATCCTTCATTCAGTCTTCTGTTCCGCTTTGCTCTTCTTGAAAATCTTCAATTACCCTTAATAAAGGAGGGGAAGAGGTATTTATAGACCCTCGCACGTGTGAAAATCCTGATCTTAGCGATGTGGGACAAATCTTTTAGTGCTTTAGATCACTTTGCAAAGGACTATTTCTGCAGTACGTTTCGGGGTCCCGCGCAACTGATATTTACTTTGCGCGGACCCGCGCAAGGCATATTGGTTGCGCGGTTCCGCGCAACTGACGTTGGTTGTGCGGTCCTGCGCCAACCCTCTTTAAAGCTGTCTCTTCCTTCTTCTTTTCAAGTGTTCTTTCCACCTCCTTACCTCTTCTTACTTCAATCCTTCATCATCATTTTTTTATGCCTCAACAATGATTATCTCAACCAGTCGTGTTTTCATTTGCTTCCTTACATAAAGTAATCTTGCTTTGTTGATGATCCTAACCTTTTTCTCTTGGATTTGATATGAGCCACCAAAACTTAACTTTTCAATGTTCCAATTTCATACACAAGCATATGTTCAATATATGTTTCTTAAATTGGCCTATATAGCATAGAATGCAGATTATGAAGATTTCAGATTATCATCTAAGATGCAATCTAGGAATGAAAACCCACTCCTATACATTATCTATCAAAACTACGAAAGAAAGTTTTTGTATAGAAAACATAGGATCTCTCTCATGTTCCAGCATGTGTTGCCACCCAGGGCAGCCCACATGCCGAGCTTTTCAATGATTGGAACCATGTCGTGTATGTGGTCCAATCTGTGGAAAGTCATGGTCTACTGTTGCATCCTACTCAAGTGGCCCACCACTAGGACTCTAACCATTGGATAAGTCAAGCCTACATAGGAACCTTAAATAGCTTCTTTACTTATTTTTAAAAAGTAAATTAAAAATTTTACGAAGTGGGTGATTGCGTGTATCCGCAAGGATTAGTCTCACTTCAAAAAAGAGGTGGGGACACCTAGTGTCTTCAAAATAAATAAATAAATAAATAAATACCAAGTTTATCGTGACATGCAAATTTGTGTCAATGAAAACGCCAGAAATGGCAAAAGAATAAGGAGAATCCATCCGGTTGCAGCAGGGCTTTATCCTTACCCAACTCCATGACCACCTTCTTGGTATCCTCAAATCCATTTTCCTACCCACAAGCTATCTCCAGCCTTATTTGGTTGAGGGCTAACTTGTCCAGATTTTGTTAGTACTCTTCTTTCCATGGAGGTCTTTGAAAAAGTTCACAATCAGTTGCTTAATTTCAATTGTGACTTCCACCAAAGTTTCCCCCTCAACCCTCTTAGTAGGAGGTTGCTTCCAATCCATGAAAAGTTAAGCATTTGTTTCCCCCTTCCTTAGCCATGTGGCTCTATATTTTTGTCTCCAAGAAATGTCCTCCAAGCTATTGGAGTTTCAGAAGTCATTTCATAGAGGATTTCTGTTCCTCAGAAAGAGGTCTATACTCCTTGCCTTAGTCTTCTTTTTCTTTAAGCACCCTACTTCTCCTTTCTATAGCTTGTAGGATCTTTTCCATAAAATGAGTTCCTCTCAAACTTGGAGTTTTTTGTTAATAGAAACTGTCCCATCTTTATGCTCATCTCCACTGCATTAAAATTACATTCATTTGTCTTTAGTTTGTTTATTCTGAATCAAGGTGTTCCGTAACAGTAACGGTGGCCGTAATGGCCACCACCATTACCGTTACGATACAGGCCATAACGGCTGTTATGGCCCCCATAATGGCCGTTACGACCCTTTTGAAATAAATGTTTTTGGACCGTTACAGGGCTGTTTTGGGCATTTATGGCTCCTTTTTTCTGTAACAGCTGTTACAACCGTTTGGCCTCGTAATGCATAACGGTTACGACCATTACGGTTATGTAACGGTCGTTATGGCCCTTATGTAGTCAATTTTGAATATCATGTTCTGAATGGATTCTGCATTGTTTACTTGCGAAATGCCACGAAAATATTTTTAGCTTTCAATTTTTTATCCCTTTGTTTCATCGTAAACTTTTCCCTATGATTGTCTACTAGGACAGGCATAAAAGATTCTGTAAATCCAACAAAGACTCTTCAACAAAAATTTCTTGCTTAGAAGACCATGTGCTTACATGCCTATATACAGAAGCCAAACATTTGTTGTACTTCATTTCCTTGTGAATGCAATGCTACATTTTGTAATTGTCTTCTCCATTTCTCGTTAGTGGAATGCAACGCATGCCCATAATCTGTTGCCAATTGTCTTTACAGCACCTTGACTTCTTGTCATTGCAGGGATCAAAGATCACATTGTGACATGTTTTTTTCTCCGATTTTGTTTGTATGCACGCAGTTTCCAGTTTCTTGGATCATAATATTATTTGGAAAACTCTCAACTGCATTTACAATTTTTCATTCACGAACTGTAGTCAACACATTCATTAGAAACTGTATTAGATTAACAGTCATCGAAATTCTGAAGCAAGGGTTTGCATAAATTTGCAGGTGATTGGTATGCATTTTATGAACCCCCCTCCAATTATGAAACTGGTTGAGATTGTGAGAGGTGCAGAGACATCTGATGAGGTCTTTGCTACGACAAAAGCCTTGGCAGAAAGGTGAGAATCTAATAAGGAACACTCCTCCCTGCAACAAGTCTGATTTTCCTACCTCTAGAGTCGCAACTGAGTGAGCATGGGTTTGGGTCTGGTCGAAGCATGGTCTACGTATGTGCTACATGAGTCCAGGCATAACGGTTGAGATCTCGAGACCCGTATTGCAAGAAATGGACGAGTACACCCACGAGAAAAATAGAGTAGAGGGAAAAATAATTTTATTGACATCAAATTTCTTATAATAGTTAGAACTTGGAAAAACTCAATACTTAAAGAAATTTTGGAATGCCTACCCCGGTTGAGATCTCAACACTAGAATTGCATCAAAATGGACAAAAGAGTACACTCACAAGAATAGTAGAATAGAGAGAAATAATTTTATTGATATCAAGCTTCTTCTTACAATACTTAGAAAAACTCCTCCTCTCCCCCCCCCCCCAAAAAAAAAAAAAAAGAAAAAAGAAAAAAGAAAAAAAGTGTAAATAAATCTTTAATGAGAATCCCCCCAACTAAAAGATTTAGTTCAAATCAATCTAGTCTATGTTAGATGGCAATTAGCCTAGTAATAGTAAAAGCAAAGGTAGGAAATAATCCTCACATTCTTCAATCACATCTTTTTAAATCAGCCACCATATCTTTCACAAATAGTAAATTACAGTTCTTGATATTTAGGCCTTGTATCTATAAATAAACAGTCTAAAATCAGCATGCCGGGTCCTTTAGTAGGCAATGGGCCTGCATCACCTAACAGCATGTGAGCTGAGGAGTCGGGCTTAGGCTCATGCTGGCTAACCTTCTCAAAATTCATCCCACCAATGTTAAGTAGGGCCGGTCCTACTTGTTATCAGGCTTGAGGAAGAGATCCTGATCCACTCCAACTAGTTACTATTTCAAAAACACAAGGTCCAGGGTCTAACCCATGGGCTTCAAGGCCCGAACCAGAGCCTGCACAAAACAACCTCATTGCAACCCTAGTTACCCAGCTCCCACCACCAGTGTTTCTTAGCTTGTGTTGGTTTTTCCTTGATCCTGTACACAATTGTATTAATGCCTTGGAAATTGCAGGTTTGGCAAGACTGTTATATGCTCTCAAGATTACCCTGGTTTTATCGTAAACCGGATCCTGATGCCCATGATCAATGAAGCATTTTACACGCTCTATACAGGCGTGGCATCAAAGGAGGACATTGATACAGGGATGAAGCTGGGTACAAACCATCCAATGGGTCCTTTAGAGCTAGCAGATTTCATTGGACTGGATATCTGTCTCTCAATAATGAAGGTTCTACACAATGGACTTGGTGACAGCAAGTACCGTCCCTGCCCACTCCTTGTGCAATATGTCGATGCTGGACGCCTAGGTCGGAAACGAGGCATTGGCGTATACTCCTACTCCCACCCCAAATCACCAGGTGCTCGGCTTTGATCTCTTCCTGGCTGTGAGAACCATGACCTGTTAATTCGAAGATTCTTAAAAACTTACAGGTCAATTTTGAATAAGAGCTAGAAACTTGAAAACCAGTGCAGATAATCTCTTAAGCCATACATTCGGCCTAGTGAGGCCTCTCTCTGTGTGAGAGATAGGTCTCTCAAGTCCAACTGTTGGACCACAGTTTATAGTTCCCCCAGGGGATTACTTCCAACTTGTGAAGTGCTTGTGACATCCAATCCTCCTAACAGGTTGGCCCCACCATAAGGTTGCCTCTCTACCCTGTTTGGTAGATGCCCAAAAATGAGGTAATCTCATTTTAGTTAAACATAATCATGTAATGGAGATGATCTCTCTCTCTCTCTCTCTCTCTCTCTCTCTCTCTCTCTCTCATCTTGATAACAAACAATCATCATCTCATTTTTAGTTTTTCAAATGAGGGTTGTTTATACATCAATGATGTGGTTTCTTTGCTTTGGAAATTCAATTAGTTGTCACCATCCATCGCGCATGCTACTTGGATCCATATTATGCTCTGGATCAAAAGAAATAGGATACTTGACTTGAGGCTTGCTTTTATTTTAGGGATTTTTCCCTATGGCCGGCAACCTTTACGGCTATGGACCAAAAACCTCTTGGGTTTGAACTATTTATCAAACCTGCCTATTGTTATCACTGTTAGACTTTAAAACGCCTGCTGCTAGGTACATGTACGAATAGCTTTTTGTATTTTGGTATGGACCTGACAACCTTCACTTTAATGCACCTGGCAATCTCACCTGTTACGTTGAAACCACCGGGGTGTCACCTGACCTTGGATAGGACATGGGGCCAATCGTTTGTGAGAAATCCACCCCATCCATTTGTTTTCGCTTTTTTTTTTTTGGGTACGCGCCCAAAATGAGGCAGACACAAAGTTCAACGTGGGCCCACGATGGCCCCAAGAAGTTTCGCCTCAAAATGATCCGGAGAAACAGATGGATGGCCTGGATTGTCGCAAACATATTGTAGCCCCACTAACAGCGAACGTGTATTGCTAATTGTTTCGTATTGGTTTGGCCCACTTGAGCTTTTGTTCGGACTCATATTTGGTCCCATGACTTGAAATGATGTGGTAAAACAGATGGACTGAGTGGATTTATCACGAACATCACGGTGGCCCCACCTAAGTCCAACAATGCTCGCCGTTTGGACTTGGGGCTGTTTGTTAATGCTGAATTTTTGTACTTAACGCGGAATTTGAAATATGTTTCATGTTTCGCGGAAGAAAAAAGGGCTCCATTTATGCCGAAAGTTTTTTGGTGATTTTTTTTTTCCAAAATTGTTCTTTGCAATAAAGATTTTCTTCCTTGCATTATACACATCCCAACTTTTAACGTGGGGCACTTCTCTAAGCCTACCATGATTTATGTATTAGATTCACACCATCTATCAACTTTTTTATATCATTCTAAAACATGATCCGAAAAAAAATGTACATCCAAAGCTCAAGTCAACCACACCACATAAAGTAGTGGGACAGGAACGACTACTGTTAAAGCCTTCTTGATGTCTTCCTTGAATCTCATTTGCTATTAAATCTCTTCATAAGCTCACACAGACCTGGATGAGTAAAAACACAAAAATCAGCTTGATTAGAGTCATATGTGGGCCTAAAAAATTTTCAATGATAGGTACCCAATTCTCACAGTTTTTTTGTAGTGTGGCCCACTTAAGCCTTAGATTTGCCTTGTTTTTTGTCTTAATTTATAAAATAATATTTAAAAAATGAATGGACAGTATTAATAAAACATATATATCATGGTAGGCCCCACAAAGCCCTTAATTATCCATATTTAAGTAGATCTTGTGGGGTAATACGCAATCCCCCTCCCATATTTGGGATGCGAATTATGTGCAAATGCCTTTCGGCGGGAAGTTCCTGCGTTGAAATCTTAGGTGGAGCCCATCATTAAGTTTGTAGTAAATCTAATCTTAGGTGGAGCCCATCCGTGTTTTGAAATCATTTTCAAACGGGAGGATACAAGACTTAAGTGGGCCGCAAAAAGGAAAAGGTGGGTAGGAAATTTCTTACCGTTGAAATCTCCCCGAGGTCAACAGCGATGTTTACATGCCATCAATATCGTTCATACTGTCACTCCTGGTGAGATGAACTCAAACCACAAATATTAGCATGATTGAAAACTTCTGTGGCCCTATGAATATTTTAATAATGGGCATCCAATCCTCACATTTTAGGCCCATTTGAGTATTGGATACGGCTCATTTTTAGCACTATATCCTAAAATGATATCACAAAATGGATGGACAGGGTGGATTTCATACAAACATCACGGTGGGCCCCACCTAGATTTCCATTGGTGGACTTCTTAGGAAAGGCTTTCCCATGAAATCCAGCTCCCACCTGGGGCGTGGTTTGGCCAGTGACGGTGCCACTAGCTGGGTGGCTAGTGGTCGGTGCTATGTGGGCCCACCATGATGTATGTGTTTCATCTACACCATTCCATTTTTCCAGATCATTTAATATTAAATCGTTGATATAAAAAATAAGCCATATATAAATCTCAGGTGGACCGCAACAAAGGAAAACAATAGTGATTAAGCGCCCACTATAAAAAATCTTTTAGCGACCACTGTGATGTTTATTTGACCTCAAATCTGTTGATTAGGTCATATAGAGCTTGCCAATAAGTTTTTAATGGTGGGCAATTAATCAACACGGTTTGCACCACAAGTTTTGGATCATTTAAAATTTCTTTTGGGCCGCAATGGATCATGTAGATATTTGTGTCATCTATTCGTCTAGTTGTTTTTGACCTTTTAAATTGGTTGGATGACAAATATACATTTCAGGACTGTTTGATTTTCTAATTATAGGTAAGGGTAATTCCAGGTAAATGGGTTATAATTATTTACGTCTGTGTTTCGGTTGAATTTTCAGGTGATTTGACCCGCCACCTTTCATTTATAGCACTCCTCACCCACCTGAGGAGAAAAAAGTTAAATTGTGGGGCCCACCTTGATGTTTGTGTATTATCCACACCGTCCATCCCTTTAGCCAACTCATTTTAGGACATGAGCCAAAAAAAGAGGCAGATCCAAAGATCAAGTGGACCACACTACTGGAAACAATGGGAATTGAACTCCTACCATTGAAAGCTTCTTAAAGTCCCTGGAAGTTTTGGATCAAACTGATTTTTTTTTTTTTTTTTCTACTTTATCCATGACTGTGTGACCTTATTAACGGGTTGGATGACAAATAAACATCACTATGGGCCCTAGGGAGAAAACAACTTTCAACCATTGACGTTTTAATGATCCTTATTTCCTAAGGTGTGGTCCACTTGAGCTTTTGATTTTTCTCATTTTTGGGCTCATGCCTTAAAATGTATTTTTTAAAAGGATGGATGGTGTGGATAACTCACGTATATCATGGTGGGGCTCACATATTTAAATAAATAATAAAAATGTTTGTATGGACCGATATTTGAAACGTAATTCACGATAATTCCCGGCAACTTCCAAACAGGTGTAGCAATTAATTATCAGAAGTAATTATCAGGTAATTCTGTAAATACATGAGGAATTTAAAAATCAAACAGCTCCTTAGTAAAAGTTATAGAGTTTTTAAAGGTAAGGATTCAATCACAATTGTTTCATATAGGTAAATGTGCCAAATAAATATATTTCAAACATTTCAGACATTTGTTGACAAACAAATTACTCTAAATTCAATATTAATTTTCGACTTCAAATTCAAATTTCAGATTCAGACTTCCTATTTCGGATTTAACAAACAGGCACTTAATGTTCATCAAACCTCTGATCGGGCATTAATTAATCACAATTGTTTCATATGGATAAATGTGCCAAATAAATATATTTCAAACATTTCAGACATTCGTTGACAAACAAATTACTCTAAATTCAATATTAGTTTTCGACTTCAAATTCAGATTTCAGATTCAGACTTCCTATTTCGGATTTAACAAACAGGCACTTAATGTTCATCAAACCTCTCAGCGGGCGTTAATTGACCTTAATTGCCATGCTAGCCTAACCTAGACCATCTATGGGGCCAGTTTGATGATTTTCAGAAATCCACAACGTTCATCTATTTTTTCATATTATTTTATTGCCTAGGCTTAAAAATGAGGCTCATCTACTATCATAGTGGACCCAGATGGCCCTAGGAGTTTTCAACAGTGGGAGTCTATCCCATTCTTTCTTGTCGTGTGGCCAACTGGATCGTAATGTCAGCCTCATTTCATGGCCCTTGCCAAAAAATGATATGGCAAAACAGATGGACAGAGTGGATTTATCACACACATCCTGTGGCCACATGAATCTGTCAACCACAGCCGTTCAATTCCCGCTATTTCATGCTCGTCATGCCTACTAGAGCTTTGGATTGGCCTCATTTTTAGGCCCATACCCTAAAATAAGGTTGGCATAATGGATGGACGTAGTGGATTTGTCACAAACGTCATGGTGGGTCCCACCTACGGTCGAGCAACCCTAACTCTCAATACTAAAATATCCACCAATCCTCCTGCTCAAGTGGGTTGCCATTGCCAACCTAACTCCAACATTACATGGAGCCCACCTTGATTTTTGTGAGAAATCCACTCCGTCAATTTGTTTTTCCCAACTCATTTTATTGAATGAACCCAAAAATTGAGGCAACTCCGAAGCTCAAAATGGACCCATGATACCCCCAGTATGTTTCAACAGTGGGTGCTCAATCCCACTCTTTCCTATCATGTAGCCTTATATATATATTTTTTTACACACGCGCACACACCCCCACACACTCACGCCACATGCGCACACACCCCACACACGCACACAGAGGGATTTCACCACCATGGGTACTCGAACCCTTGACGCGGTGTTGAAACTCTAAGGAGTCTACCACCCGGGTAAGAGTAAGGACCCAAATTGAATGAGAAGCCTTTCCTATCATGTAGCCTGTTAAGCTTTGAATATGCTTGATTTTACTCTACCCCTCTGTTAATAAAGAAGGGATTTGTCTACTTTTGAAAATACATCATGACATTCTCATACGTAACATGCCTGGGGAGGTGTTGGGTATCTTAAATTTGAATATATAATCTTAAAAAAGGCCTAATTTACTCCAGTCTCAAACCAAAATGGTAAATATTTCATAATTGAGAAATTAATACATCAATGGTGAAACATTCCTAAAAGACCATCGGAGAAGAAGAGAGAGTTTATATGTATATTTGAATGAGAATTTGATTGGTATATCTTTTAAATGACCTAAGTTCTTTTTAGAGGGTGGCAAACCCATTAATGATTTTCGGATTCCATGATGTTAGAGGGGCCTTCTTTTTTCTCTTTGATGGAACGTGCTTGCCCCTTCTCCTTCTCTTGTTCTTTTTATATTATATTTTATTATTATTATTTTATGTTTTTTCTTTTCAATGTACTAGTAACCAAAAAAGAAAAGAAAAGAATAAAAGTAAAGTATAAGATAAACATTGCAAAAAAGTAGAAATGAATCAATGTTCAATGAAGTGAAAGATAATCAGTGAGATTCCTACATTTTATAAACTGGCTTGCATCTGCTTCTCTTTGCTCTCTTTTTTCTTTACTTTATTATTTTTTAATTTTCTTTTCCATTTACTGAATATTTTTCTCTTTTAATAATTATAAAAGAAAGTAAAGTGCAGAATGTACACACAAAAAAATAAAAGGGACTAGTTCAAACTGGAATACAAAATATAGCTATGTACAAGGACTAATAAGTACTAACATTGCGGGAATAGGAATAGAGATTAGTAGATACTAGAATTATTGGAATTGAAATAAGACCAGTGTATACTGGAATGTAGAATGTAACCAAATGAACAGACTAGTAAGCACTGGAATTGTGGGAAAGTAATTAGCACCATTACGTACTAGAGTTGTTAATAGGTTAGCAGGTTAGTGAGTCAGCAAAGACCAGTATACACTGCAATACAAGATAGTAGTAGGAAAGTAAATGGACCAGTTTACCGGAGCAAACAAATGGTATAAAATCTCCTAAAAATCGAAAACCCCATATTTCAAATCGGGCCTTGGCTAGTGGATAGCTACTCCCCAATGGAGACACTAAATTTGTGAATGGTGCCCACACATGAGATGCAGTACACCCTCGCTTCCTCGCCATTTTTTGCTTGTTTTGGTTGGTATAGTTTGGGGTGTGGTATTGACTCAAATACGTGATGCATTTGACTTAGATTCGCCATTAGCTAAATGAAGCTTTAAAATCGATGGTTGGTTAGAAACCGTATAATCGCTTAAGGGCCGGGGAATAATAAGATTTCTCGATTCAAGTGACTCATACGGTTGGTCTACGACCGTAAATTTAGAGTAAGAGCCTTGGTGATAGAAAAAGGAATGGGTTAGGCACCCCTTTACTGCCCACACTTATGTGCGATCTCTATTTTGAGGGATGCAATGATTTTTAGGGGATTTTAGTAGAACCTCCGCATTATTTACATCTAGCCTTACTTCATAGGATTTATTATCTAAGGTAGACAAATAGAAATTAAAAAGAGTATAGATAGGAGAGAATAATTGCAGAAATAAATAAAAAGTGAGTGTGTGTTGCTGGTGTTGTTGGAATGTGTGGAGTTGTATACAGATTGATTTGAGATGTGAGAAGGAAAAAGGGGAGACCAGATACCCTTTTCTACAAAAAGGATAATATGACATCTCCGATTCCAACTCTACTTTTGCCTTTTGGTAGCTTTGATAATGGACGTCTCTTGAGTTGGGCAGGGCTTTATTGCCGTCGGAATCTCAACTAGGCACTTCATGTGCATCCTGCAATCCCAAAACTCCAAAAACCCTTCATGTCATTTTTCTCTCGCTTATAGCTCCTCTCGCTCTTGGTTAACTATCTTCATGGAATAGTCATCATGATGGGCTATATAGTATAGTATAGAACAGAACAGAGGCATTCTAGGTCGACTATTAAGACTACATCTGCATCTAGCGAAGTGGTTTGGACGCAAGATACCTTGACCATCTTCCGAAGTTCTAAATAATCTACTAATCAAACGCTGTAGGAGTAGACTGCTCTACATTCAGCCACACCACAATGACCCTCGAAGCACTATGGACGAGAGGAAATCAGGCAGCCCATTGCTGGCTCTGAATAACCAACCCAGCAATAACCTAAATTCTTCCATAACATAATGGGGTAGGGTTGCGCGCGAGTCAAGTGACGTAGGTGCATAAGAGTACTTCATGCCACAACCGTCTCTTTTTTATAGGTTATACGGACCGATGCCTACTGCTTCATCTAGAAGAAAAGAATCATAAATATGTCGATCATTAGAAGGAATAACCGCCATAAAAAGATTCCTTGTGTATCATCTATAACAGAACTATAAATGGGAGCTAACAATCCGGACCGTACTAAAGAGGTTCCTGAGAC
The DNA here is from genome assembly GCA_037074715.1 of Magnolia kwangsiensis. Classification (NCBI taxonomy): domain Eukaryota; kingdom Viridiplantae; phylum Streptophyta; class Magnoliopsida; order Magnoliales; family Magnoliaceae; genus Magnolia; species Magnolia kwangsiensis. The sequence goes on along the minus strand of CM073577.1, from coordinate 108,256,431 downwards.
ATAGCATGGAAGAGTCACAATATTAATAAGCGAGGTCTAAGAATTCAGAAGGGGTAAAGTTACTGAATGAATATGAGTCGTGGCTAATACTTGAGGCATAAAAGAAGCATTTTCTATGGGATCCCGAAACCACCAGCCACCCCGACCTAATTCATGATGAGCTCACCTACTTCTTGGTGAGATGCTTACAGTGAAAAACCATCGACATGTCAAGATCCAGATTCTAAATGGTTACTACTGTGTTTGCACCAGTGGTCCAACAAAGAGGCGCAGTAGTGGTATCTTTCTTTCCATTACCAATGACACATTTCGCCTGCTCCCTCCTCGTGTCCATTAGTGCTCCTGTTCAGAGAGAAGAGAAGGCGAAAAATACCTCCAAAGCAGCATGAGAAGGCGTCTATTACTACACAACAATAGAGCATGATAGCATTTTGTGCTCACATATTTGAATTTGAGGATAAAGAGTTCGCTTGTTATACTGGATCCAACACATCTAGTAAAGTGAAGCATTGTTCCATTCTTTTCACCGACATCCTGTCGCATTGGCAGCAAGTGGAGTGCCACAATTCCATTCATCAATTTTGATCTACATAAGCCAAAGCCCATAGCACTGACAATGTCTTCGACATAAATACAAGGAGGATGTATAGTTGATATAGGATCTAATGGAACATGATTTGATTCCAAGTGGTTTGATACGAACGAAGAAATTTTGAACAAAAGGATTGGAACTCGCTGATAGGAAAGGAGAGAAGCTAAGACCCTCATCATTTTAATCCTTAATGGACTCCATTTCTCAGTCAGTTAAAGTCCTGGAGGAGATACTTTCAAAAGGGGTAAAATCCTTTTCTCGCTCTTTTCTTCCCGACCCTCCTTCTTTCCTCCAAGGCACTGCTGAACTTCCTGCAGGTTGTCAGCCTCCTCGGGAGATTCTGAAAAATCTTTCAGAACTCCAATGACTTAGGAAAGAATACACAAAGGTCGATCGAGAGCTTAATCATTGTACTGCTTTTCTATCACGTCTATCATTCCTAGGTGCTAAATGCAAAGCTCTACAAGCTCATCAGGAAACGGCTTGCAAGAACATACTGCGTTGGGCCCGCTAGTGTAATTTTAATAAGGAGATACTTCGGTCAATGAAGCTTGCGCACAACAATTTGGCCGCTGATTTGGCTCAGACTCGTTAGCTTTATCCCAGCCAGAGTCAGCCCAGGAGTGAAGAGCTGGTTACATTCATCAAGTCCCAAATAGCATTCTACCGGGGCCACATCGAATCCAATGAAGTCGAAAAGAGATCGACCAAGAAGGAGCATGAGGCTTTCAGCCGACATCTTGCCTATGTCGAACACTCTTCTACCATGTTTGTGGGCCAACATACTTAATGGATAGAGAGGCAACATGCGAAGAGGGAGGCTAAAGCTGTGGCCCCAAGAATAATTAAAGAACTCAATTAGGCTTACCTGTAACTGATCTTGACCATCTTCTTCATCTGCAGCCTGTTCTCCTTCATCTTTTTCCTCATCATATTCTTCTTCTTATTCATCTACATCATCTTTTAACTGATAGCCTTATGCGTTCAGTCAACTGCTCTAATACTTGTTAGTTTTTCTTTGACTTTATGTAGCAATGCGGTTGATGACCAACAAAGTGATGAATAGATTTCAATGATGAATAAAATTTGAATAGCTGAGGGTACTTTCGTATGACAATCTTTAATAACTAATTTGGCATGTTTGGTAATTAACCATTTTTCAGGTATACACAATACTTTAGCCATGACGCCTCGCTTCATGAGAAAACCTAATTTAATGCATTACATTCCTACGATCCTGGGAACTGTTCATTCAACCTCGGATACCCAACCGTCACACCACTCCCTACGCGCACTAATTACTTCATTTTAACATATAAAAGCGGTACTTAGGATTCAACATACCCCACGAGCCAATTCCAACAAGAATTCCTGTCATAGAAGCTCCAGTGTCCATGGACTTCTTCACCTTATCCATCAAGATAATGAAGGAAATTCTTGAGGAAGTCACATAGTCCTTCTCATGTTCTCTCTTCACTGGCGACCATTTCCCTTTCCTTGGGGATGTTGATAGCCTTCCTGAGAAGCAACGACCTCCTCATGAGATTCTGAACATCATCTTTGAACTCCGATGAATCGAAGATGAATATGCAGAGGCGGACTGAGAACATGAACGCTGCATCATCGCCTTGAATCGCCTGTTGGCCCTTAGTGCCGAGTGCAAGGTTTTTCCAGTCCGCTCTGAAGCATCTTGGAAGAACATGCTACATTGGACTCGCAAGCACAAGTTCAACCAAAAATGCTATAGACGCTGACGCGTTCATGTGACCGCCTCCTTGCTAACCTAGCCGAGACTAATTGGCTCTACCCAGACCGCGATCAGCTAGAGAATATTGAGCTGGTCGTGTTCGTGGAGGCCCAGATAGTTCTCTATTAGGGGCGTGCCAAGGTTAGTAAGGCTGAAAAGCGGTCGGCCGAATTAGAACACACGGATATCGACCACCATTTGGCTTATATCGAGCGCACCTCAGCTGAGTTCGTAGGCCAACAAGTCTCTTAGACCGAGAGGCGAAGTTTAGCAAAGGAGGCGAAGGCCAAAGTTGCTAAAAGCTTCGAACACATTAAGTGGGCCAAATGGTAGTCCCATCATCTAGCCCCTCCTATTCTTCCTATCATCTTTTACCTTGCTTAAGACATTTTGTAACTAATGGCCTCTGGGCCTTATTCAAATATATTTATTGTAACTAATGGACCCTTATTCAGGGCTTTATTTAAATACAGACTCTGTTTATTTTATTGAACTGGTTCAGCCCAATTTTTGATAACTTCTCATTGTAAAGGAAAGCTTTATTTCAAAAAATGATTGTTTATAGGGGCTTGCGAGATATTACCGGTTAGGTCCTTTAGATCATAAGCTCCTCCCTTAAGAACTTGCTTAACAACATATGACCTATCCTAAGTAGGTGACCACTTACCTAATGCTCAGTCTTTCTGGCCGATGGGCAAAACCATCTTCCAGACCATGTCCCCTTCTCCGAAAGACTTTCCATTAACTCTTTTTTTATATGCTCAAGCCATGATCGCTTTGTTACCCATGATCGAGTTCATAGCCCTAATGCGAGTCTCGTCCAATTCTTCGAGCTCGGTCAGTATTACTTCTGTAAATTCAGGGAGAGTTAGTTGGGATTGATGTGTAACTCGTAATGACGAAACTGTAATTTTCAAAGGCAATATTGCCTCATGCCCATAAGTTAAAGCAAACAGACTGACCTCGTTGTTGTACAAGGCGATACCTTGTAGGCCCATAAAGCTTCTGATAACTTGAGATGCCACTCTCGTGGATTCTCTCGTATCATCTTTCTCAAAATATTTTCGATCACCTTATTGCTAGCCTCGGCTTGACCATTGGCCTCGACATAATATGGAGTCAAATGCAAAATCTTTATGCCATATCGGTCGGCCATGACGCGTATTTCCTTGGCCGAGAAAGCAACACCTTAATCCATAGTAATGGATTCCAGAACCCTAAAGCGGTGGATAATGTTGGTCTTAATGAAGCTGATAATCTCTTCATGACTGACCTTTCTCATGATTTTGCCTCGACCCATTTAGTGAAATAATCGATGGCTACTATGATAAAAGTGTCTAACTGGGTCGAAGGTGGGTGGATTTGCCCAATTAGGTTGATCGCCCATCTGCGAAATGGCCAAGGCTTTATGATGGGATGTAATTTAACTGCAGGCACATGTTGAGCTAGGCTATTCCTTTGACATGCTTTATATCCTTTTGTGTATTAGTGTAACGCCCGTGAAAAATCCGTACTTGGAATCGAGTACCGATTTGACCCGAAAACGCGTATAAATAATTTCCATGGAAATTAAACGTAAGTTAGCTAGCGCAACGCTAGAGTAGCTGGGAAATAGTCCCTGATCACTTTAAATACGTTCTACAAGACCCAAATCGAGTAGAACAGACAACTCTACAATACTCTATAACCTTGGATCAAACTCTAAGCAGGTTTGTCCTCTGGACCATGTTGAACTTTTGTATTAGATTTAGACCGCGCGTCGAAGGTCTGATACCTCCTATCTTAGACCGTTAGAACCGCCCCGCTGGACTTGACAATCATCTCGAAAATCAAGTCAAACCGATAATCACAGAGTATTTCGTTGAACCCGGACTGAAGCGACCGCGAATAGGGACGAATTGAGAATTTCAAATTCAAATCTGGCACACGATTTGACGCGTCAGTATTGAGCGTTCTGACCGTCAGAATTCATCCAGATTACACCCTCGGATCAGGAAAAATATCTATTTATTATCATGGGACTTTCAGCCCTGATCTATGTGCGGTGACCGCTGAACTGAAACTGGTCCGCCACTTGCGATCTGCGAACCCTGCCAGACTGAAAACTTAATACGAGGTACATCTGGTACCCATGAGCTTAAGTCTGATCGCAATCGACCAGGAGACCACCAGAAATCAGTTTTTGGACCGAAACAGCCCCGAAATGGATAGGCATTAAGTAAACTTCGTCCCGGAGCCTATTTTCGACGTTTCCAAGCTTATAAAAGGGGTTGAAACCCTCATTCCTTCCTTGCATCCGAATTTCACAAACCCTAGAAAAGAGAGAGAGAGTTTGAGAGAAAGGGAAGAGGAGATTTTTCCCGCATCCGAGCCCCTGACAGTGCTGCTTCAACACTTCATTCCAATCACCTGGCTGGTGATTTTTCCACTTTTTCAGGTATAGAAAAACCTCAAAAACTTGCTGATTTAGGGTTTACGTAGATTCTGAGCATGGTAGCTAACGTAATCCATGAATCAGGTTCTCTTACAGCCGTAGACGAAGCGTACACGCTCCGTTCAAAATTCCGCGACCGTAAGAGACTAGGTGAGGATTTTAGACGCTTTGATTGACGGTTTACAACGCTTTCAATGTCGTTTAATAGTAGATTATTGACGGCATCGCCGTTTGACATGTACAACATGCTCTCCGTTTCCTGTTTCGTAAATTAACGAAGAATATGAGATTTAGGGCATTTTAGTCATTTGTAGGAAGTACGGTCTCCATGCATAATTTGCTGACGTGATTGACATGATTTTTCGCCGCATTAGAGAGTTAGGAATGCTTGCATAATCAGTTTGGCGAAGAGATTCGCCAAGTTGCGCACGTTGGGTCGACATACTATATGTGGACTTAAGTGTGTAGTGTATGTGTTTGTATAAATGCTTGTATTATTATGTATTGAATTAAATGATGTTATGTAGTAGATTGAGATTGATTTCATGATTAATATGCTGACCTAAATGATTTCCTACATGCTTACCTTATGCATGATTACACTACATGCATAGAAAGTACGCCTTGAAGATTTGCTTAAGTTGAATATACATGGGAAGTATGCCTTGAAGATTTGCTTAAGTTGAATGTTTTAACATGTGCTAACATGCTCACATGATGTATTTCAATTCCAATACCTTGGTATATAATGTTAATGAAATTCCATAGATGAGTGGGACTTGACTTAGTCCAGGCAGTCGGTAACCGAACGAATTCGTGGCTGACTGGTCATAGCCACGAACGACGCGTCGATGAATGTGATTCGTGTTGAGAGTTGGCGGCAGTGGTTAGGCCACGCGAAGTGTTTTACGCACTTCATGTCGTTCAATTCGAGATGCGATCGCGCTAGTCGAGCCCGTCAAGTAACCCGACTGGCCGATGTTTGTTCACCTTGTATGTATCATAACTGCTTGAACCTAGGGTACTGAACTTACCATTGTAAACCCTATTAACCGTGGTACCTTGATCCACGAAGACTCATGAGCCGGGCATGGTGGTATGGGACACCGTGGTCGAGCTGTCGGCCTACGCTGGGGCCACAAACCTCCCCGTAGTGACCAGTGAGCACCTTGACTCGTGAGCAGATTATGGTGGTATGGGACACAATATTCTAGCTGTCGGCCTACACTGATCAGGCGACGAGCCCTTTGTAGTGACCGCGAGCGTATTCTGAGTTCACGGGAGGCGACGACCCTTCCGTGCAGTAGAGTACAGTAGGCCTGTATTGATAAGGTGATGGGGGAGCGGTGCAACGAGTGCGAGCAACAGCCCTGGCAGCCCTTGCAGTGACCTACGAAATGTACATCGTATGAGATTACTAGGAGTGACGACCCTAGACAGGATCCGTGTTGGGATTGATACAAGGGAAGTACCTTAGTTTCCCAATCCTGCTGTTTGAATGGACTAATAACAACTTGGTAATCATATCACCATAGCATTGCATGTGCCTGGAAGATGTGGAGCACTCTAGGGAGTGTGGTATGCCGCGGTCGTAAGATGTTGCCGCATGAGGGTGATCGTCGGTGAGGGCATACATCACGTCATATCATCTTGCATTAACAACAGTATTAGGATTTGTCTGATTTACTGCTTTACTATTATCGCGTGATTGAATTGTGAACATACTAATCTTTGCTCTATGATTCCACTGAGTTGATCACTCATTCCCACGTTACGGGATGGTGTTTGCAACACCCACCAGACCCTATTGTAGCTGCAGGTGAGGACGAGATCCAGGAGGTGGAGCCGGAGATTGACGAGGACCAGGATGAGTTCTCGTATATGCAGTATCACGACGGCTTCCCGTAGGTGACCTGGATCGAGGGGGACTTCAGTGGGACTATTTTGGACTTATTCTTTTGTTTATTTACATGTATATGAGACTCAGAGATGTAGTCATACTTTGGAGACAGCTGAGATTACTTTGTTTTTCCATACAGTGATATATATATTGTTTAGTCTTCCGCTTGCTTTTATCACTGGATCTGAAGTATGAATTGCAGTTTTGGTATACTTTTACTCATGTGAATGCTTTAAATCAGACAACATTGAATCATAACCATTTTTGTTGCATAAGTGACGGTCTGGAACTCGGGAGTTGAGTTTATACACGACCCCCGATTTTCAGGGTGTTACAAGTTGGTATCAGAGTATGAATGAGAGTATACTGGGCCTGGGTTATGGTCTTGCGACGTACGCTGTCGCTTCATTTGACTTAGGTGGGTGCGAGAAGGGTCTAGAAACACTTCTAGGATCACAGATTCGCCGATAGGCGAAGTCTATAAGGATCGATCGCAAGATCGACTCTGTAACGTATCTCGGGTCGCGTAAAGCGACCCGAATCACTTCTAAGCTTTAGGAAGTCGGGTGGAGACGTCCTATGAGCAGTTTTAAACCGCAAAGGCGACTCCTTGGGCCGTGGGATGACCACGACTCCTGTAATCAATCGCCAGGGCTTAAAAACCCCGTTTCACCAAAAATCTTCAAAATTCCTTCTCTAAACACTTAAACCTTCAGTTCTTTCTTATCCATTTAATGTTAGGCATCAAACCTAATGTGAAAATAACACAAATTAATACATTCACCAAATTTTACAGTGAATAGTAAAATTTCATGAAAAATGGCCATAAGGCCATTCTAACTTCACTTTCTTTAGGAACTAAGGAGCTAGAAAGATGTACTGGCTCCTTCTACCCCAAATTCATATGCTGCATCATATAGTTTGGTATTCGGGATTGCGATGTGGACCCGGAAAGCCCCGAACACATGTTTGGGCTTATACAGACCAAAATACTATGAACCAAGGGGTGAGACCTGACTTTTTGGGACCCTGGGACCATGGGGGACCAGACCCATGGGGTCCCACCGGTCAACTTGAGAGTTGACCGGCGATGCCATCGCCGACCGGCGAGATTTCTTGAGAGCTGGAGAAGTTTTAGATCAAGCTGATATTTGTGTTTTCACTTCATCCATGTATATATGACCTAATGAATAGGTTGGATGGTAAAAAAACATCATAGTGGCCCTTAGAAATGTTTCAACAATGGATGTATACATGATTTTTTTAACGGTGAAAATCATTACCCCGCTGCTATTTTTGGTGTGGTCCACTTGAGCATTGGATCTGCATCATTTTTGTGTTCATTCCTTAAAATAATCTGAGAAAATGGATTAATGATTTGGATGTATAGATACATCACAGTGGGCCCACCCACAGAACTGCCTGTTCGAAGCTAGGGACGGGCGAGGGCAGTATGCAAGCCACGTCCTGGACATAAGACGGGAACGGATTGTCTACTCCCACTGCCACCGGCCAATGGTTACTGGTCGGTGCTATGTGGGCCCCACCATGATGTATGTGTTTCATCCATGTTGGCCATCTATTTTTATATATCATGTTATGGTATAAAGAAAAAATGAACTATATATCAATCTCAGGTGGACCACATTACAAGAAATAGTGTTGAATGAACATTGACCATTAAAAACGTTTTAGGAGCCATAAAAGTTTTGGATAAGATTGATATTTATTGTTTCCCTTCATCTGGGTCTTTATGAACTAACTAATAGATTAGAGGTCAAATAAATAGTACAGTGGGCCTTAAAAGGATTTTAATGGTGGATATTCATTCATTTTTTTTCCCGTGGAGTAGCCCACCTACGATTTATATTTGTAACAAGCCCTAAAATTATCTGTAAAAATGGATGAGCGGAATGGATGAAACACGTATATCATAGTGGAGCCCATAGAGCACCAACCGCCAGCCGGCTGGTGTCAGGTGGAGTAGCCAATCCGTCTCTGAGTCAGGGACGGGATTGGAAGTGGATTGGCTGGTGTATTGACGTCAACAAGTTATGTGGGTCGCATTATGATGTATTTGTTATATCCAAACTGTTCATTCATCTTGTGAGCTTGTCGTAAGACTTGAGCTAAAAAATAAAATAGATCTAAAGATAAACTGGACCACACTGCAAAAAGCAGTAGGGGATTGAACGTCTACCATTGAAACCCTTTTGGGGTCACAAAAGTTTCGAATCAATATGAAATTTGTTTTTCCTCTTTATTCAAATATTTTTGACCTTATGAATAGATTAGATGCAAAATAAACATTACAGTGGGCCCGCAAATTTTTTAACGGTGAAAATCATTATCCCGCTGCTATTTTTGGTGTGGTCCATTTGAGTTTTGGATATGATTCATTTTTTTTTAAGAAAATGCTCTAAAATAATATCAAAAAATTTATGAATGGTGTAGATATTATAAATACATTATTGTGGGACCCATGTAACATTGATCTCCTTTGATTCCTACAACTGGGACCTCGAGGAGCGTCTTGCGCACGACACGTATCTACACCAGCGATATAGCTGGTGTGTGATACGAAAGCGGATTGGCTACTCCCCAGCCTGGTGGGTGACGGTCTGTGTTATGTGGCCCCATGATGGATGTATTTCATCCATTTTTACATATTTTTTTTCTCTATCCCAAAAATAAGATGGGTATGAATCTCAGGTGGACCCCACCATAGGAAAACAATAGTGATTGGATATCCATCATTAAAATCCTCCTAGGGCCCACTATACTGTTTATTTGACATCCAATATGTAGATTAGGTGATACATGCCCAGATGAAGTGAAAAAACAAAAATCAGCTTGATTCAAAACTTTTATGGCCCTCAAAAAGTTTTCAATGGACAAAGCTCATTCAACATTGTTTCCTACATGTATCCCGACAGATAAACAAATACCTTATAAAGGAAGAGGAAGAGGTGAATGTGCTTAGAATGTTATGGCCATATGTGACTTTAATATGATTTTTACATATGTCATAGCTGGATGGGAAAGGGTGGCACATGATTCAAGGGTCCTTATGGATGCTGAGCTTGATCCAACAAAGAAATTTCTGTTGCCTCCTCCTAGTAATATATAATATATATATATATATATATATATATATATATATATATATATATATATATATATATATATATATATATATATATATATATTCATATAGCTTGGTAAAATTATAACTTGAAATTTTGATAAAATGTCATTTGTTTTTGTGTAGATAAATATTATTTGGTTAATGCTGCTTACACTCACATAAGAGGATTTATGGTACCATACCGTAGTTTATTTGAATTAAATAGAATAATTTTATTTTCATTTAATAAAAAATAATTTCTTTATAATGTAAAATATTTTCAAATAGGAAATAGGGGCAAATGTGTCAAATTAACATATTTCAGACATTTCAGATATTTGTTAACAAACAGATTGTTTCAAATTCAGTACTTAATTTTCAAACTTTAGCCATAATTACCAAATAAGTTTTTTGACTTCAGATTTTGGATTCAGGTTTCAGATTTCAGATTCAGCTTCAGATTTCAGATTTAGGCTTTAGACTTCAGATTTAACAAACAGGGCCTAAGCTTCTATAAGCTTATGCATGATTGATGCGTGCAGAAGATCCTAGGTCAATGCCGTAGCAGCTGAGCTTGGATAGGAGTTGAGCCAAGGACCCAGTGTTGCAGATCTTCTTCCTTCTTCCCTTTGTCATTAGATGTATTTCCCTTCAACAGTGTCTTAAAGCTCAAATTTATAGTGGATTTTGTGATGTGTGACTTTGTTATTTCTGAGATGTACTCATTGTGATCTTGAGTATGCTCGTATTGGAAATGGTTATGTGTTTATGAAAATTCTCCTTCTAGGATCCCAGGATCGGAACTTGCCTCAGGAGTCGAGAATGGGGTACTACGGAGGCTATTACAATCAGAACCAGTTATCAGGTTCCTTATGAGTCCGGTGACCGAGTCTGGGGTGTGATAGTTCTCATGGTCTGCATAGGGGCACACCTGCCTCACGCTGGCCGATCTTTGGCTACATATGAGTCGGGAGTTGGGGGCCTTGGCTCGACACGATTGTTGGATGTCCCGTAGCTAATCTCAAATTTCGTTTAGCTATGCCTCCTATGGGACTTTGCTCTCTACTGTGACTTTAGGAGCTTTCTCTTGCCTTTTCTTTTTTAGAGTGTGTCGTCGATCGTTCATGGTCTACGTAGGGACACACCTGCTTCACGCTAGCCAATCTTTGGCTACATATGAGTCGGGAGGTGATCGGAGGTCGAGATTTCTCGGTAGCCACCCTCGTTTCCATGTCTTGGTTGTCGAGAAGGGAATGTTGCCTTTCTAATATCCACATAATGTGATCAATGTTACCAGTTAAAGCCTCAACTTAATTTTCCAGAGAGACTAGCCGACTTCTCCTGTTTTGGGATCTTGAGGGTTTTCAGGCTATTCTTCTAGCATTGGCTCAGCAATGGCAGCCAAAGCCCTTCTTTTTCCTTTAACCACCAAAAGGGAAGTAGAAAGGTAAATACAGTGGTTGATGTAGGGTGAAATCCTTAATAGCTTTGTCGTCATTTTCCACAGGCGGCGCCAAACTATTATCGCTAAAATCCTTTCAATCCCGCACCACCTCCCATAATTCGTTGGGTACCTACACTTTAATGGGGGCGTCGGTTGTGGCCGGGGATCCTCTAATGCCTAAGTTAGGTAGATAAACCCTAGAGTAGGTGTGGTTAGAGTCAGGATTATTATGCGTACCTTCCCTTTGGGTGAGATAATGTATTTATAGGTGTTGTTAGACAACTTGCATGTCTGAGTGGATTTGTAAGATATGATGGATGGGCACATATTGGGATTGGAATATGTTCCCAAGTGTATCTCTAATTATGCCTTGATTGACATGATCTTTAGCTAGGATCTTTTTGGGCAATCCTGCTTATATATGACACAAGATTCTCTCTGGATGTTTCTATTTTGAAGTCGAGGTCAGCATCCAAGGTCGAGGTAAACATCCGAGGTTAAAGTAAACATCTTAGGTTAAGGTCATCGTCCGAGGTCGAGGTCTGTTGATGAGCCGTATCTTCTGTTGGAATATTTGGTTGAATCGAATAAACTCTTTAAAATTGAGAACTAAAAAGAAAAAAGAAAATTAAATTTGAGATAAAAGAACTTATATATTTGAGTCAAGACATGACATGAGTCACTTGACGTGAAATCAAATTTGCTCTCGTTGGATAGCATTCCTAAATGCAACAGGTTTTCAGAGCAATCGACCTCCAGGATACAACAACTATGACCCGATCCCAGTGGTGCACTCACTATAAGCGGGCTCGAACCACTTGCAGTTTAACCCAAAAGTGCTGAGTTGACTTAGTGACGAACACAACAATCAAAACTTGTGAACCAGAAGACAGAGAGAGTTTTAAGAAAATAAGAAAGATTTATTCTTTTTGAAACTGGAACAAAAGTCCTTATATAGACTTCGAAGTAGTGCATTAAGCACCCTTTTGAAAGGGTTAGGTCTGTTGGGTTTAAACCCAACAGGTACAACCAACCGAATAGTCACATTTCTCTAGTTTAAAATGAAAAAGGCGCGAGTGCGAGTACACTCTCGTAAATAAACTCCTGTGAGTATTCATACATACACACCCACACGAGTACACTCGCACCCACACCCATGCCCAGCTCGTCCCATCCCATCCCATCCCGTCCCATCGCGTCGCGCACGAGGTCATGGACACAGACTTAGACTCGGACTCAACTCGGCACAACACGACAAGACTCATCACGATGCGCGCGTGTGTGACATGGACATGGACTCGGCTCGGCTCGGCTCAGCTCGACACAGCACGGCAAGGCTCAGCTTGGAGCGCACACATGTGGTCAATGACATAGATTAGACTTATTCGCATAGTGTCTCCCCTCCACCTTCCATGTGACCAAATTCACATACCCCTTGAATGGGGCTCTAGCCCCAAGGCAAAAACTATATCTTATATAAAAGAAGATTTTCTTTGAGAAATTCGATGTGGGACAAAACCCACAACTCAAAACATTAGAAATTTCAAGTGTGGAGGGAAACTAAAATATTTGAAATTCAAATTTAAATATAAATTTTGAAATAAAATACAACAATCCCTCACATTTTTCAAAATAAAAAGTCTTTCGAGTTAAAGCATAATAGTTGTGCAATGACGCCACTGTCATCATAGACTTAAACCGATATTAGAGTAAATAAGACAGGTTTATAAGAATCAGTTGACACCATAGTCTTGAACCTGAATCCTTTTAGTGTAAATCATAAGTACATGCCACTCACATAATTCTTCATCTGTAAGTAATTATACGGTTCAGTATTTTTCAGACATACACCATTACCTGAATTTCATGAGTGCTCTAGAGAATTCTTCTATATTCTCATAGGAAGTGGCTTCCACCTCTATACCCATATAGGTGAATTCCATCAAGTATATGTAGCAATTGTATACACCACAAAATATATAACTATGGATTCATTAAGAGTTCTAAAAAACTCATCCTTCTGCATTGCTACTCGCACTATACACCATAAAAGGGGTTCATATATCTCAGTACAATCGTCTAGCTCGTGTCTTGTTGTATACCCATTAAACCTATCTCATGAGATCTTCACTTATATAGGTTGGGTTGCCGACACTGGCAGCTCGTATATTAGGCTTAGCCCCATTCCCTTCGATGTATTAATAACTAATCTTTTAGATAGTCCTTTGGTCAAAGGATATGTCAGATTCTTTTCTAACCTCATAAAGTTAATAGATATGACTCCATCACGCAACATGTGTTTCACTATATTGTGTCTGAATCTAATATACCTACTCTTTTCATTATATATTTTACTCTTTGCTTTTGCTATAGTTACTTGACAATCACAATGAATAGACACGGTCGATACAAGATTTAGGCATAATGGTACATTAGCTAAGAGATTTGGTACATTAGCTAAGAGATTTTTAAGCCACTAGGCTTCTAATCAAGCCTTTTCTATGAAAATAAACTCGGATTCCATAGTTGACCGATCGATACATGTCTGCTTGGTGGACTTATAAGAGACTACTCCACCCAAAATGAAGACATCCACTAGTGAATTTTGTCGCATCTGAATTAGTGATCCAGTTAGCATCAATATATCCTTCTAATATAACAAGATAACCATTATAATTAAACCATAGGCCATACTACCTTTTAAGTATTTTAAAATTCTAGATAAGAAATTTCAATGCTCTTTTCCAGGGTTATGTGTATATCTACTTAGCCTTCCTATTATAAAATCTATGTCTGGTCTAGTATAGTTTACTAGATACATGAGACTACCAATTATTCTGAAATACTCTAATTTAGACATACTACTACCTGCATTCTTCATAGAGTCACACTGTAATCATAAGGTGTACTGACAGTCAAAATAGTTAAACTTTCTCAGTAACTTTTTAATGTAATAAGATTGTGATGATACAATACACCATTTTTTCTGATTATTTCAATATCCAAAATTATACTAGCCTCTTCTAAGTCTTTTATGTTAAATTTAGATGATAAGAATTTCTTAGTCGCAATAACTAATTTAATATTAGTTCTAAAAATAAGCATGTCATTAACATAAAGGCATATAATAATACAATTATTTTCAGAAATTTTACTATTTACACATCTATCTACGTCATTTACATGATAACCATTTGGTTTCAAAACACCATCAAATTTTTCATGCCATTAGTTTAAGAGCCTGTTTTACACCATATAATGATTTAATTAGTCTACACACTTTATTTTCTTTGCTTGATATCTTATAACCCTCAGGTTGCTCCACATATATTTCTTCTTCTAAGTCTCCATTTAGAAAAGTCGTCTTAACGTCCATCTGGTGTACCACCAATTTATATATGGAAGCTATCGCTATTCAAACCTTAATAGTTGTAATCCTAGTTACAAGGGAATATGTATCAAAATAATCTATTCCTTCATTTTGTTTAAAGTCTTTTACTATCAACCTATTGTTAAACTTATCAATAGATCCACTTGTTTTTAGTTTCTTTCTAAACACTCATTTACAACCTATTGGTTTATCTCCAGGTTGTAGGTCTACAAGTTTTCAAGTGTTATTAGATATAATAGATTCCAACTCATCATTTATTACTTCCTTTCAGAAGGTTGTATCTGAAGAGTTAATCGCTTTTATATAGGTTGTAGGATCATCTTCTACTAAAAAGGTGAAAAAATCATCTCATAGGTTATTTTCTCTTCTAACTTTAGTACTTTTTCTTGGTTATATCTCTTATACTACTTTCTCGTAAGTACTTTTACTAGTAGATGCGACATCTGATTCATTAACTTCCTCTATTCCTATATATTTAAATTTCATAGGGAATACATTCTCAAAGAACTCTGTATCCATAGCTTCTATAATTGTATTAAGATGTAGAATATTATCCTTAGTAATATTTAAAACTAGAAACCTGTAGGCTGCACTATTTTTTGCGTATCCTATAAATATACAGTTGGTCATTTTAGGGCCTAACTTTCTTTTCTTAGTTTCAGGCAATCCTACTTTAGTAAGACACCTCCACACTTTAATATATTTATAATTAGGAACATGATTATTCCAAAGTTCGTAAAGTGTTTATTTAGAAGACTAAAAAAGAATTCTATTTAGGATATAACAAGCAGACATAATTACTTTCCCCACATATTTGAGGGTAAGCCTGAACTATTTAATATAGTATTCATCATTTCCTTAAGAGTTTTATTTTTACATTGTGCTATTCTTTTCTATTCTGGTGTATAAGGAGCTGTAGTTTCGTGAACTATCCAACTCTTTTCATATAATTCTTTAAATTGTGAAGATTCATACTCACCTCTTTTATTTGTTCTAAGTCTTAATTTTTATACTTAACTAATTTTCAACTTTAGTTTTATACTTAGAAAAAGTATGTAAAGTTTCATCTTTGTTTCTTAACAGATAGACTTTAGTAAATTTAGAGTAGTCATCTACAAAAGTTATGTAATATCTTTTTCCGCTTCTAGACATATGATTTCTAAAATCACCTAAGTTACTGCGTATTAACTCAAATAAAACAGATGATCATTCTATTTGTTTAAAGGATTTTCTAATGAATTTTAGTTCTATACATGTTTCATATTTATTGAATTATTCATTAGATATATTAAGTAATAAACTTAATATTTTCATTTTCTTCAAAGATATTACATTCACATGACCTAATCTACTATGCTATAGATAAAAGGGTTCAACGATATAAACAAAATTAGATATCTTATTATTATTATTATCATTAGATTCATTTACAATGAATAGACCATCACCACAATATCCCTTACCAACAAAAGTTACATTCTTAGTTATTACAAGTTTACCTAAATCCAATACTAACTTGACACTAGCTTTATTGAAGAGCGAATTAGAGACCAAGTTTCTTCTAATGTCAGGCACATGTAGGAAATTGTAACACCCTAGATTTTTACCAACCTGGGATTAGACATTCTTAGGCAATGGGTCAACCAAAATACCTTGGTAACTGTTCAGAACCCAATTCCATAGCCAAAGAAATCACTTAGGATTAATTCCTTTAAAAACTAAGCGTAAGTTAGCTAGCGCTACGCTGGAGTAGCTGTGAAATTGTCCCTGATCGCTTTAAATACGCTCTACAAGATCCAAAACTTATAGAATCAATGGTGTTATAATACCCTGAAACCTAGGATCAAACTCTAAACCGGTTTGTTCTCGGGAACCCTTTGAAACTTTGTATTGGATCTAGATCGCGCGTCAAAAGTCCGATATCTACCATCTTAGACCGTTATGACCGCTTGGCTGGACTTGACAATCGTTTCGAAAATCAAGGCCAACCGACGTTCAGAGGCTATTTCATTGAGCCTGGAGTGAAGAGAATGAGAAAAGGGTTAGATTTGAAAATTTTAATTCAAATCTGGCATGTGACTTGGCGCGTTATTATTAAGCGTTCTGACCGTCAGAATTCAGCCAAATTACACCCTCGGATTAGGAAAAATTTCTCTTTCATATCACGAGACTTGTAGACCTGATCTAGGTGCGATGACCGCTGAACTGAAATTGGACCGCCACGTGCGATGTGCAAACTCTTCTGGTCTGAAAACTTGATGTGTACTAGATCCAGTATGCATG
This sequence comes from Magnolia kwangsiensis, assembly GCA_037074715.1. Lineage (NCBI taxonomy): Eukaryota > Viridiplantae > Streptophyta > Magnoliopsida > Magnoliales > Magnoliaceae > Magnolia > Magnolia kwangsiensis. The sequence continues at coordinate 108,239,513 of CM073577.1, read as the reverse complement.
AGCTTAAGTTCGACCGCGTTCGGCTAGGGGACCTCCCGAAACACTCTTTTGGACCAGAACAACCCTGATTTGGCTATACTTCAAGTAAACTTTGTTCCCGAGCCTAATTTGGAAAGGTTTTAGCCTATATAAGGGTTTAAAACCCTCACTTATCTCACCCATCCAAATTTGCTAGAAACCCTAGCTAGAGAGAGAGAAAAAGTGAGAGTTTGTGAGAGAGTGTGGGAGAGATTCTCCTGTCACCTGCACCAGCTGTTGCACGTGCTTAAGCAACGTATCCCAATCACTTTGTCGGTGATTCCAACACATTTTTAGATAAGAAAAATCCTAAACACTTACTGATTTAGCATTCCGTCGGTTCAAATAGCAAAGTAGCTAATACAACCTGTGTATTAGGTCGCCTGTACGCCGTTGACGAAGCGTATACGCTCCGTTCGAAATGATACACATCTAAAGTGAAAGGTGAGGATTTTAGACGCTTTGATTGACTGATTTCAAAGCTTTCAATGTCGTTTAATAGTAGATTATCGACGGCAACACCGTTTGACATGTACAACATGCTGTCCGTTTTTCATTTTGTAAACGTACGGTAAATATGAGATTTAGGGTATTTTAGTCATTTGTAGGAAATACTGCTTACGTCCATATTTTGATAAAATGTTTGTCATGGCTATTTATTGTGTTAGAATATTAGGAATGCGTGCATGATTGGTTTGGCGAAGAGATTCGCCCTTAAGCACACTTTGAGTCGACATACGCTATGTAGACTAAAGTGTGTAGTATAAGTGTTTGTATAAATGTTTGTATTAGTATGTATTGAGTAAATGGTGTTGTGTAGGAGTTTTGAGATTGAATTCTCAAGTAATATGTTGATGTAAATGATTTCTATCATGTTAGCTATATGTATTGATTTCATTATATACATGAAATGCATGTGTGGGATGATTTTCTTAAGTTGTATGTTATAACATGTACTTCATTTCTGTTACTCACCTATGCTTATTGATGTTGATGCACAAATGCTTGGGGCTATGACCTAGTCCAGGCAGTCGGTAATGGATCGAATTCGTGGTTGGTTTCTATGTACCACAAAGGACGCGTCGATGAACGCGAGTCGTGTTTTGGGTTGGCGACAGTGGTTAGGCCACACGAGGTATTTCATGCACTTCATGTCATTCAACTTGAGATGCGCTCGTGCTAGTCGAGCCCGTCACGTAACCCGACTGGCCATTGTATGTTCACCATGTATGAGTCATAACTGCTTGAACCTAGGGTACTGAACTTACCATTGAAAATCCTGTTAACTATGGTACCTTGATCCAATAAGACTCATGAGCCGGGCATGGTAGTATGAGACACCGTGGTGGAGATGTCGGCCTACGCTGGGGCCACAAACCTCCCCGTAGTGACCAGTGAGCACCCTACTCTGAGCAGATTATGGTGGTATGGGACACTATATTCTTACTGTCGGCGTACACTGATTGGTGACGAGCCCTTTGTAGTGACCTTGAGTTTATCCTGACACCGCATGGGGGCGACGAGTCCTGATACAGTCTTAAGGATAATTAGGCCTGTATTGATAAGGTGATGGGGAAGCGGTGCAACGAGTGTGAGCAACAGCCCTGGCAGCCCTTGCAGCGACCTACAAATATAACATCGTATGAGATTACTAGGAGTACAACCCTAGACAGGATCTGTATTGAGATTGATATAAGTAAAGTACCTTAGTTTTCCAATATTGCTGTATGAAAAGGACTAATAATAACTCGATAATCATATCAACATCACATTACATGTGCCTGGAAGATGTAGAGCATTGAGCGGTACGCAAGGATGCCGCGGACGCAGATGGTGCCGTATGAGGGAGAATGTCGGTGAGGGCATCCATCATGTCATGTCATATTGCATTAACAACAGTATTTAGGAATGTTTGATTAATTTCTTTACTATTATCGCATGATTGATTTGAGAACATGCTAATCTTTGTTATATGATTCCACTGAGTTAATTACTCACTCCCACGTTACGGGACGGTGTTGCGCACACCAAACAGTTCCTATTTTAATTGCAGATGATGGTGATACTTACGAAGCAGAGCCGGACTTGATGATGATGATGAGGATCCTTCCTATATGCAGGTTCTGATTGACGGGGTTACAGGGTTACTCATTAGATGCCAATATACTTGGTATTTTATCTTTTTCTTACACACCCATGTATATTCTTTTTATCATTTTTGGAGTATACATGTATATGTTTAACCTGGTAACATGTTCACACTCTGGAGACCCACAACAGTTCATATACTTTATATATCTATTACATTCTTCCGCTTGCTAATTTAACTGTCTCTGGAATATGATATGATGTTTTGGTCTAATCCCACTCATGTTTTCTGCACTAATATGAACAATATTCATCCATCATTGAAATGTTGCATAAATGATGTTCTGAAACTCGGGAATGGAGTTTTTGCTGGACCCCCGATTTTCGGGATGTTACAGAAATCATTCAATAACAGAGTTTTTTCAGAAGTAAGTTTTAGAAGTATTTTTCCTTTTCTTACAACTGGAGATATTCTAGCATTACCAATGAACACCTGTTTATCATCTCCTGATACATGGTAGGAGGTAAACATACTACGATCCTTGCACACGTGCCTAGTTATACCAGTATCTAGTACCCACTCCAAGTTTATAAGGAAGACTTCTGACACCATAACTACTACCGTGTTAGACTTATTGCCTATTTTTATAAGATTAACTTGTAGCTTATCTTTATTTTTCTTAAGCTTGTAGGTTTTAATATGATGCCTAGGCTTTCCACACTTGTAACAATTTCTCTTTTTCTTAAATAGATTGTTTGTATTCTTCTTTTTGAGTCATTCATTGGCATAATGTCCACGTTTACCACAGTTAAGACATTTGTCATTTTTCTTCTTATTATTTTTTCAACTTGATTCCACAAGATTTACCTTTAAATATATCTTATTTGTATTTTCTTTTTTGTCTCTTTTTCTATTGACCTCCTTTATTCGTATGTGTATGATTGTGGTTTCCAATGAAACATCATTCTTTTTATGTTTCATTTTATTCTTATACTCTTTCTAGGAAGGCAGTAGCTTTTCTGGCAATGCTTCTGATAGAAATGCTTCATCCAACTTAATTCCTTTTTACGACAGTTATGAACTAAATTTTGAAAATCATGAATCTAATTAGTGATAAGTTTATCATCTGTTATTTTATAATGAAGAAAATTAGCGATTGCATATTTCTTAGCGCCTGCATCTTCTAAAATGTATTTCTTTTCCAAATTAGTTCATATGTCTTTAGCAGACTCGTAAGAAGTATATACATCATATACTTCGTTGGACAAAGAGTTCAGAATATAAATTTTATAATTATTTTCATCTGTTACTTGAGTTTGATTTACTGGATCTATAGTAAATGATTTAGATAGCATGTATGAAACTTTAAGGGTGGACAGTACGAACATTAGTTTTCGTTTCCACTGTTTAAAACATTGTCCAGCGAATGGTTTGATTTTGACTAACTCGATAAAAACATTTATTGTTATGGTAGTCATAGTTTATTTAATTCAACAATTTGATTTCAAGATTATTGGAATATTTAGTTGAATCGAATAGGCTATTTAAAATTAAGAACCAAAAAGAAAAAAAGAAAATTAAATTTGAGATAGAAAACTTATATATTTCAGTCGAGGAATGACATGAGTCATTCAACCTGAAATCGAATTTGCTCCCATTGGATAACATCCCAAGTGTAATAGGTTTCCAAAGCAATCGACCTCAAGGATACAACGACTATGATCCAGTCCCAGCGGGGCACTCACTGCACGCGGGTTCGAACCGCTTGCAGTTTAACCTGAAAGTGTTGAGTTGACTCAACAACAAACTCAAAAATCAAAACTTGTAAACCAAAAGATAGAGAGAGTTTTAAGAAGATAAGAAAGATTTCGTCCTTTTGAAATTGAAATGGAAATCCTTTTATAGACTCTGAAGTGGTACATTAAGCATCATTTTGAAAGGATTAGGTCCGTTGGCTTTAAACCCAATAGGTGCGACCAACTGAATAGTCACATCTCTCTAGTTTAAAACGAAAAGACGCAAGTGTGAGTACACACTTTTAAATAAAGTCTTGTGAGTACCTATACATACACACCCACGTGAGTACACCCGTACCTAGCTCAGCCCAGCTCGTCCCATCGCGTTGCGCACGTGCACGCGCATGCGGACTCAGACTCAGCTCAGCATGACTTAACTTGATGCGCATGCGCGTGTGGTTAATGACATAGATTATAGCTATTGGCGTAACCCCCCTCTCCTTCAGGATCAAATTCACATGCCCTAAGGCAAAAAGTCTATCTTAGATACAAGAAGATTTTCTTTGAAAAATTCGATGTGGGACAAAACCGACAATTCAAAACATTAGAAATTTCAAATGTTGAGGGAAACCAAAATATTTGAAATTCAAATTTAAATATAAATTTTGAAACAAAATAAACATCTTCAAGTCGGGTTAACTATTTCAGCTTGGTCACTGAATTTCCTTGCTCAGCTCATCTTCTTTAGGCTTTTGATAGTTTAGAAGATATGCTAGGATGATCTTATTGCCATATGTCTTATATGTTAGGTCGGCTGAATTTTATCCATCACAGACCACACCACAGTAAAAGTAGGGATTGAGAACCCACCAGTAAAAAACTTAGCTTACAAAATTCCTTAATATATATTAATACACCATCCTCGGCTTGAGCTTTTAAGAGTGATTGTTTGACATAATATCAAAAAGGAAGGTCTTGTCTTGGAATCCCATTTTTCTCTGCTGTGTGGTGCAAGCTTTGCATTTAAAACACTCGCATCTTTCCCACAGAACTTGCGCCATGGAGTGCCTTGGGATATACGTATAAGCAGACGCTACAGGCAATCCACTTCCGTATAAGGTGGGGCTTGCATGTATACAACCATTCACGTGATGAGGACAGACGACAACTCGTTGTAATAATGGATGGAGCCCTCCTCAACAGATCACGACAGTGGATTCACTCCAGCAAACGCCGGGAATTCCTGAATTCTTGAAAGATAAGATTCATTTCCTGCAATGACTTGAATAATCAATAACATGTGTACTCGTTCCCATACTCTTGGTTTAAAATTGGTTTGTCCAAAAGTTAGTACAGTACCATCCCATGCTCCGGGCATGGATTGGGTACTAGTACTACCCTCATACGGGACCTAGCTAGAGATGGACGGCCCTGTCAGTGTCTATGGGGGCCACCCTGATATGTGTATTTTATCCAGGCTGTTTATCTATTTTGAAAAATCATTTTAGGACATGAGCCCAACAAATGAGACAGATTGAATACTTGAGTGGACCACATCATGGGAAACAGTGGTGACAATAATCCTCACCGTCAAAATATTCCTAGGGTCACTGTCGATGTTTATTTGTCATCGAACCTGTTAATAAGGTAATGTAAACCTAGATGAAGGGAAAACAAAAATATCAGCTTCATCCAACACTTCCGTGGCTCCTAAGAGACTTTTACTGTAGACATTCAATGCTCACTGTTTTTGTGGTGTGGTCCAGTTGAGAATTCAATCTGCCTCATTTTGTGATTCATCACGTAAAATATTTTTTTCAAAATGAATGAACAGTGGGAATAAAACGAATACACCGTCTAGGTCCTGTGGTGGTAGTACCCCATCCCACCCCTTCAATTTGTAAAAGTAGGGCCCACGGTCCAGTCATCGAAACCATTAATACCATTGCTCTTACCTTGGATTGCCCATGCAATAAAAATCACCCGAATTTAAAAACTCATCACCTTTCAATATGTGACCCAACAAATAGACAGCTCATAATGCAAATACAGACTATATAGATCAGTAATAAAGAAACTATAGCAAGAGCTCACGGGAAAAACAGAAACAAAAAACAAGGGTAGATTTTGAATGCAAAATTCCTGCAGTAGACTTTACTACGTGTTGCCTGCAAGGTCCGACATTCTGCAGTGCCTTGTCAAATTGCAAATTGCATCACCTCACTCTTTCTTTCTTTATTTATTTACAAAGGGAGAGTTGAGAATTGTGGGCCCACGGAGCATGTGTCAAACGATAGCGTACTAGCTCTTACAAGGGTAACACCTTACCTTTAATGTGGGGCCCACCTTGATGATATATTGTATATTCACATGGTCCATCCATTTTTACGACTCATTTTAGGACGTTATACAAAAATTTAAGCAGACCCAAATCTCAGGTGGACCACACCATAGGAAAGAACGGTGCTTGAATGCCTACCATTAAAAACTTTCTAGGGCCCACTGAAAGCAGATTTATTATGTTTATTTTCCATCTAACCCGTTGGTAAGGTCAACCAGACTTTGATTAAGGTACATTACAAAGATCTGCATGATACAAAACTGTTGTGAGCTACAAAAAGTTTTTTAATGGTCATTCACCACTTTACAGTGGTGTGGTCCATTGGATATTTGGATCTGGTTAATTTTTATGATTACGTCTTAAATTGAGCTGAGAAAACCGATGAACTGAGTGGATATACAGAATATTCATAAAAGTGGGTCCCGCATGGTAAAAGTAACACCGGTACCCGGGTAACATATAATCCGCTCCGACGGACGCAGGTTTCCTGCGAAACCTCTGCAGGGTAGCTAGGTAAGGCACCTCGGGGCTGGGTAGTTAGGTGGGGAAGCGGATTGGCTGGTTTACCACACACACCAGCTATATAGCTGCGGTAGGTACGTGTCGTGCGAAGACGAGACCTCAATGTGGTACGAACGGTTCAAAGGAGATCAAAGTTACATGCCCCCAACAATGATGTATTTATTATATCCACACCGTTTATACATTTTTTAAGATCATTTTGGAGCTTTATCCAAAAAATGAATCATATCTAAAGATCAAATGGACTACACCACAAATAGCTTAGGAGATAATGATTTTCACGGCCAAAAAATTAGTAGAGCCCACCATTATTTTCTATCCAATCTGTTCATAAAGTTATAGGCCTAGCTGAAGAGGAAAAACAAATTTCATATTGATCCAAAACTTCTGACCCCCAAAGAATTTCAATGGTAGATGTTCAATCCCCCACTCCTTTTTGGGGTGTCCACATGATCGTTAGATGTGCCTTATTTTTCGTCTCAAGTCTTAATCGCAGAATGGATAAACGGGTTTAACACATACATCCTGATAGGACCACATAACTTGCTGACGTTAATACACTATTTATATAGCTGGTGTGTTGTACACCAGCCAATCCGCTTCCGGGTGTTTGTTAGAAATTCACACCGTCCATCATTTTTTCAGCTTATTTCAAGGACATGTGAGTATTTCCAAAACCCAATGAGGCCATGCAAGAGGGATAACTGGAAAGAAACCATTCCCAGCTTATTTGAAAACACAAAAACCTAACTTGATACAAATCATCTGTGGTTATATTAAAATTTCAACTGTGGTTATCAAATCCGCACTATTTCCTCTCGTGTAGCTTACTTGAGTTTTCGATCTGCCTCATTTTTAGTCACTTGTTATAAAATGATCCTGCAAAATGCCTAAGATTTTTAACGGTGCCGGCATTATTTGGTGTAATATCCTGTCCTGAGGAATTTTACCTTAACGAATCCAGGATTAAAAAAACAGAAGCATCAATGGCGCAACCAATCTTTTGGATTCAGAAAGTGGGCTCCACTTGTACAATCCATCAGACCCAGTAATTACATGATAATAACTCTTTTTTAACTGTGGTCCCAAAACGAGACTTTCCTTCCTAACAATAATATAAGTGGGACAAACGCATATCCAAACCATTTCCATTTTTCTCTGTACAAGCAAGCAAGCAAAAGCCATGAAGTTGAAGCTTGTCTTTGTTACAATTGCAATTGCATTCATCTCTATATTTCTAGTCCTCCATCCTTTCCATCATCTTTTCACTACTCCCCTTCTAGCTGGAGCCTCCAGCAAGCTCCAGAGCTCAGAATTAATCAGTGTCGTTGGTGCAGTGGGCCCCGAGAGCCTTGCTTTCGATCCTAATGGAGGAGGGCCCTACACCGGCATATCAGACGGTCGCATTCTCAAGTGGCAAGGGAAAGATGTTGGATGGACTGAATTTGCAGTCACTTCTCCCCATTAGTAAGTCTTTTCTTTCTTTTTCTAGTACTAGTAAGGAATTTATACAAAATATTCGTAGCCTCAGTAGGAAGTCGGTCATTGCATTTGCTTCTCTATACACACCTTGCTTTCCATTCTGCATTTACTACGCGAGGCCAGCTCCTCTACAGCAGGAGAGAAATAAGCTTATTCTACAACTCCATTTGTAGGACATGCAGTAATCTTGAACTGTTTCTACTCTGTCCGTGAGATTCACGCCTTTACGTTTGCACAGTATCGAAAAAGTCTAGCGTTTCCAGTTTTCATTCCACAGGCAGAGCATCCCAGAGGAAGCAGTTGGGTTGGAGGTACTCAAGATTAAAGAATTCCATGTTGTAAGTGGGGCCCACTGTGTATATTAAACGCCATCCAATCTTATCATAATTGTGTCCTATTGTCAGATGACTTTAATATGTGCATGGAATAGGGTTCCATCGATCAATTAAGAGCACCCTGGATTATGCATACCGGTCTGGGTAGTTTTGGACGGTCTCATTCGATTGAATTGTTGGGTCATTCGATATGCAATGTTTGGAAATACTTGTAATCTCTTTAGATATTTTTGAGCATGCTTAAGCGATTGAATATGTAGGGTTCAATTGATCGAGAACCGCTCAGTATATATATATATATATATATATATATATATATATATAGATATATATATATATATATATATGAGAAAAAGTACTATGCGCTCGACCTTACGATAAGCTCCCGTGAGATCAAGTTGTGTGGGCCCCATCGTGATACGTGTCGACCATCAACACCGTGCATTTGATGGGTACCTTTTAAATTATGGGATATCCCAAAAATCACCTGTATATGGAACTCAGGTGGGCCACACCATATAAAATCATGTGAAACACCGTTAAAACATATAAAAGTACTTGGTGGGGTCCACCTGAGTTTTGAATACTGCTAAAACTTGGTCTGAACCCTCATACAAGTGGGACACACATAATGGATGGGCTGGATTTTCAAAAAACATCTTTTGTGGGCCCCAAAAATGATTATGAATGTTTTAATGGTGCACGACCCCTCTCCACTTCTGTAAGTGGTGTGGCCCACACAAGTCACGGATTGACTTGATTTTTGACACCTAGGCCCACGATGGAATGACACATCTGACTGATGGGGTAGATGTTCGAAAGGCATCACGGTGGGGCCCACATAGCTCGACCACATGGGACGGAGCCATGAGCTCGAGTGCATTGTACCTTTTCCCTATATATATATATATATATATATATATATATATATATATATATATATATATTTGAGTTAGCATGTTAGTACACACCCTAGTGTTAGCCACCCCCACTAGGGAATCGATACCATGACCTCAGGTGTTGAAATGAGGTATCTTCTCTCAGTCTACCACTTAAGATGGATCAGGGTGTTGCTCGATCGATACTTAAATCAACAACATGCACAATTTTACATAATTGCACGATTTGTTTCCTATTCTGGGTCTCTTACTAAAAATATAGGTGTAATAGCGGGATTATGGTATACCTATAGGAGCTTAAATATTTCTAGAATTTTAAGAGAAGAAAAGTAAGGTTTCTGAATTTTAAGTTCTTCTATCTCTTGTACTTATAGTTTTCATCGTAATCATTATCGCTTATATTATCATTTTTTTTTTCTACGAGGGTTTCTTCACGTAAGATCCATGTGTGCATATGCATGCTTTATTTGTATTTGCTTATTGTGGTTTGATTCGAATTTGGGATTTGCTCCCGCGGTCCCTCAACAAGAGGTATTAGAGCGAACATTGGGGATTCAAATTTAGATTTGAAACACGATAATTAAGGATCAAACGTAAAGTATAAAACAGAGAAGTTCACTTGAAAAAATAACTTTGAACTGTAAAAGGAAAATGAGAAACCTTTTAGTTCATCAAGGGTGGCAACACACACTTCTTATATAGCATCCAATGTCTATGAACGATGAAGAGTAAGAAAATTTAAATGAAATGGCAAAAACCTCGGTCTAACTATGTTTGTTGGATGACGTCATATACAATATCTTTGATCAAAAGACCACCACAAGTCTTTGAAAAAAATTTGATAGCTTGTACATGAGGAAATCATTATCGAATAGTATGTATCTGAAAAGTAATTATATAATCTAAATGTGGTAGAAAGATCGGATCTTAATGATCACATCAGCGCATTTAAACAAATACTTTGTAAATTGATGAGTGTGGAAATGAAGATTACTGAGGAAGATCAAGACCTAATTCTGTTAAACTCACTTCCAGAGTCTTAAGATAGCTTCGTAGATACTATGTTCCATGGTAAGGAGACCATTGATATCAAGCTTGTCATCTCAGCCTTTCAATCGAAGATATTGAAAAAGAAGGACATCGACACAGGGTCCTCTACGGATGCATTGGTAGCTAGGGGAAGGAATTCTAAGCAGCAGAAGTAAAACTCATAATCACGATCCAAGTCTAAGAGCAAGGGAAAGATGAAGTGTTGAAATTGTGAGAAACAGGGGCTTATGAAGAAAGACTATTGAAATTTTAAAGCCAAAAGGGGGAAAATGATATGAAGTACTTAAGAATGCCAATATGGTAGAATCTAGCAAAGACGTGGATGGTGGTGACATCTTGATCGCATCCAAATCCGACTATCTTGAAATGAATTGATTTTGGATTCGAGGGTTTCATACTACATGACTTTTCAGTAAGATTGGTTCACTAGTTACAGTCAGTGCGATGGTTGACAATTGTTTATGGGCAAAGACATTGCCTTTAATGTTGTTGGAATCGGAACGGTGTGTATCAAGATATTTGACATAATGGAGCACATCCTGATGGATATATATTAAGCGCATTCTTGAGCTGAGGAAGAATCTAATATCCCTAAGAACTCTCGATGCACTTGGGTACAAGTTCACCGAGTTTGATCGTGTTTTAAAAGTTTCAAAATGGGCAATAATTGTGATGAAAGCACAATGGAGTGAAATGTGATAAATACAAGGCCAGATTGGTACAGAAGGGATATGCTCAGAAAGAATGTGTCAATTTCAGTGAGATATTCACACCGATTGTCAAGTCGATATCTATCATGTTTGTGTTGGCACTAGTTGCCCAATACAACTTTGAACTGAAATAGATTGATTTTAAGACTATTTCTTATATGGGTAATTGGAAAGTAACCAGAAGAGTTCGAAGAAATGGGGTTACAGTATAAGGTTTCCAAGTTAAGGATGTCATCGTACAACATAAAATAGTCGCCTAGATAATGGTACAAGAAGTTTAATACTTTCATGGTAAGTCTGCAGTTTACTAGAAGTGAATATAATCATTATGTATGCTTCAAGAACTAAGTGATGAGAGATTCATTCTATTGATATTGTATGTTGATGATATGCTTATATATCGCTAGTCAAAGCATGTCTGAAATTAACATATTAAAACTGCAGTTATCAGGGATATTCAAAATGAAAGATATAAGGGATGCAAAAGGAATTCTCAATATAGACATATACAGAGATAGAGAGAGGAGTAAGTTACAGTTATCTTAGGCAGAGTACCTTGAGACGGTATTGGTAAAGTTTACGATGGACAAGACTAAGCCAATTAGCACATTTCATGCTTCTCACTTTAAACTCTCTCTAGAGCAATGTCCCATTATAGATGAAGAAAAGTGGGATATGTCTCGTGTCCCCTATTCGAGCACAGTTAATAAGTTGATGTATTCTACAGTCTCTATGAGACCAGATATTTCACATGTAGTCGGTGTTGTAAGTAGATATATGTCAAACTCCAGCAAGCAACATTGGAAGGCAATGAAATAGCTACTTCGTTATTTATGAGGTACAGCAAACTGCATCTTGACATTTCAAAAATTAGAAGGAAAGTTAGTAGGTTATGTGAATTCTAATTATGGAAGGAATGTGGATAACAAAAGGTCGACTTTCGGTTACTCATTTATACTAGTGAGTAGAGCAATCAGTTGGATGTCGAAGCTTCATTATGTAGTTTCTCTTTCCATAATTGAAGCTGAATATATGGCGGTGATGGAGGCTTTTAAAAAATGTGTTTGATTGTGTGGAATGATAAAGGAACTCGGGCTTCAACAGAAGGTCGTGCTAATTAATTGTGACAACGAAAGCATAATCAATTTGGCAAATAATTCGGTTTATCATTCTAGGACTAAACATATTAATATTCGTTATCCAATAGGTGCTTGAAGAAGGCAATATCACTATCAAAAATTTCCACACGAGCGTGAGTCTAACAGATATGCTTACTAAGGTGGTTCCCACAAAGAAGTTCTGATTTTATTCGACTTCTCTAGGTCTAGCGAAAGGTTGATGAAGACGAAATATGTACCAAAAGTTATGACGATAGTAAAGTTATGATGGAGGTGATTTGAGATGGAGTAATGGTTCATAATGATTGAAGTCATGGTGAAAATTATTGTCGGATATCTTTAATCTATACGTAAAATAGGGGTTTGATTGATCAACTACCCTGAACCATCAATCAATAGCACCCTGAATTATCTAAATCGGTCTTTGGATAATTTTGGATAGTCTCGATCAATCGGACTATTGGGTCGATCGATCGATAATTTTCAGAATTACTTGTAATATCTCTTAACACTTTTGAGCATGTTCGAGCAATTGAACATGTGCAGTTCGATCGATCAAGGACCGCTCAATTGATGTTGATCAATCAATGATTAAATTGATGGCACGCATAATTTTTTATAATTGTACGATTTGTTTCCTATTCTGAGTCTCTTACTATATACATGGGTGTAATTGCGAGATTATGGTATATAAATCCAGGCTTAAATGTTTCTAGAGTTTTGAGAGGAGAAAACGAAGGTTTTTTGAATTATAAATTCTTCCTTCTCATGTACTTATCGCCTCTCGTTTTATGCCATGGGGGTTTTTATTTTTTATTTTTTATTTTTTTTTATAATATAAAATTTATGTGTACTTATGCATGCTTTGTTTACGTTTGCTTATTATCATATGATCCAAATTCAATGTTAGCTTCCACGTCCTAATATACCCACAAGAATGAATAGATACCTAAAAGATTAAGTTATTCTAAAGCTCAAGTGGACCATCCAACGCACATGATATGGCTGATGATGCCAACATCAACCAACCATATGGTATCAAAGCTCTGTGGGCCCCGCCATAATGTATGTATTTTATTGAAGTTGTCCATTTATTTCGCCTATTCATTTTAGCACATAAACCCAAAAATGAGAGAAATCTAAAGATGAAGTGGGCCACACCAGAAGAAGCAGTGAGATTGATTGTTTACATTTGAAAACTTCTTGGGGCCCATTGCAATGTTTATTTGCCATCCAAACTGTTAACAAGGTCACGTAACCTTAGATGAAGGGAAAACAAAAATATCATATTAATCCAAAGCTTCTATGGCGCATAGGAAGTTTTCAATGGTAAGCATTCGATTATCACTGTTTCCTTTTGGTGTGGCACATTTGAGCGTTGAAGCTATTCATTTTTTTTGGTTCGTGTTCTAAAATGAGCTGGTGAAATGGATGGTAGGAATGAATGAAACACATGCATCATGGTGGGTCCCACAAAGCTTTGACACCAGTTAGCACTAGCCAAACTGCGTCACCTTGTGACCAGCTTGAATTTTAAATCGGCACGTTTTTCAGCCCTTTAAGGGGACCATGAGCGATCGCACGTGATTGCCAGAGTGGATGTCATACAATGTTGGCCGCGGCGGACGTGGGTGTAAGGATTAGCTTATTCCACTAGGAGCGGTTCAGTTGCGGCCCCCGCCTTAGTGCCCCGGAAGCGAATTGGCTGGTGTACCACACACCAGCTATATAGCCGCTGTAGACACGTGTTGTGCGAAGACGAGCACCGCCGACCCTCCAGCTCGGGCGCGGATTAGGTACTTCCCCTGCCTGTTCCGAGCTCGAGACAGGCGGACGCTCTGACGGCAACTGAGGGTCCACCGTGATGTTTGAATTTTATCCACACCGTCTATCCATTTTTTTCATATCATTTTAAATTATTATTACAAAAATGGAGAATATCAAAGTCTTAAATGGACCACCGTCTTAAATGGACCACTGTCCATCCATTTTTTCATATCATTTTAAATTATTAATACAAAAATGGAGAATATCAAAGTCTTAAATGGACCACCGTCTTAAATGGACCACTGTCCATCCATTTTTTCATATCATTTTAAATTATTAATATAAAAATGGAGAATATCAAAGTCTTAAATGGACCACCGTCCATCTATTTTTTATATCATTTTAAATTATTAGTACAAAAATGGAGAATATCAAAGTCTTAAATGAAACACAAGGTGGGAATTAGATTCCTACCATTGAAATATTCTCAGGGACCACAGTAGCTTTGGATCGAGGTGATATTTATTTTTTCAATTCACCCAGGTTGGATAACAAATAAAATACACGGTGGACCCTAAGGGTTCAACAGTAGGCATCCTTAGCACCTCTGGTTCCCGTGGTGTGGTCGAATTGAGTGTTGGAACTATCTTATTTTTAACTCATATTCTAAAATGATATGGAAAAATGGATGGATGACTTCGATAAAATTAAAACATCACAGTGGACCCTCAGTGGTCTGTCCTGAGCTCGGAACAGGTGGGGAAAGTACCTAATCCGGGCACCTGCAGCTCCGGGGTTGTACGAACCGTTCAAAGGAGATCAAGTTACATGGCCCTACAGTGATGTATTTATTATATCCACACCGTTAATCCATTTTTCGAGATCATTTTATAGCATTACAAAAAAAGGTGAATCATATCCCAAGCTCAAATGGACCACACCAAAAATAGCAGTGAGAATAATGATCTTCACGGTTAAAAAATTTGTAGGGCCCACCAAAATGTTTATTTTCCATCTAAAATCTATTAATAAGGTCACAAATACATTGATGAAAACGAAAAACAAATTTCATATTGATTGAAAACTTACGTGACCCTTAAAATAGTATCAATGGTAGACGTTCAATCCTCCACTGCATTTTGTTGTGCGGTCCAATTGATCTTTAAATCTGTCTTATTTTCTGGCTCAAGCCTTTAAGACCAGCTTGCCAAATGGATGGATGGTTTGGATATGACACATACCTCATGATGGACCCACAAAACTTGTTGATATCAATACACTATAGCTTTGTGTGATACACCAGCCAATCCGCTTCTCAGTGCCTCACCTAATTACTGTGGGCCCACCTTGATGTATTACTGTGTCTCTACGATGTCTATTTATTTTTCTAGAGCTCAAAAATAAAGCGTGTTCAATTCTCAAATATACCATGCTATAAGAAACAGCGGTGATTGATGAGCAGCGTAAGTTTTGGATCAACCTATTATATGTTTTTATCCTTCATCTAGTATTATATAACCTTATAAACATTACATAAACAGTACCGTGGGCCTCAACGAAGTTTTTATAACATGGTTCACTTAAGTGGACCACAACATGTTAAGCAGCGGTGACAATAACTCCCTCCTTTAAAACCTTCCAAGGGCCACCGTAATGTTTATTTGTTGTCTAACCTATTCATAAGGTCTATAGACCCTGGATGATGTGAAAATATAAATATTGGCTTGATCCAAAACTTCTCTGGCCCTTAAGTGGTTTTCAACGGTAGGTGTTCCATCCACACTACTTGTGTGGTGTGGCCCATTTGAGCTTTAGATATGCCTCGTTATTAGGCTCATGCTTTAAACTGATCCGCCTAAATGAATGCACGGCGTGGACAAAGCATATAGATCAAGGTGGGCGCGAATGGCCGCCTCCAGGTGTGCGTTCTGTAGGTGGTCCTTTGAGGGTAGTACACTGTCCGCGTGTGTGAAGCACCTATGCTGCCGGTTACCCGGGTAACACGCAACACCCTTACTGTCGGGCTCACCTTGATGATTTTTTTGTATATCCATGCCGTTCCTCCTTTTCCCCATATCATTTTAGGAAAGAATCCCAAAAATTATATAGATAAAAATCTCAGGTGGACCACACTACAGGAAAGAGTGGTGATTGACTGCTTTACCATTAAAAATTCTAAAAGGGCAATCCTAAGGTTTTTTTAATGTTTATTTGCAATCCAATGATAACATCAAAAAGATCTAAATGACACTAAAATACAGATATCATCTTGATCCAAAGCTTTTATGACTCACAAAAAGTTTCCAACGATCATTCATCATGTTCCTAGTGGTATGGTTCTTGAGATTTGAAGCCTCACAATATTTTACATTATGTCCTAAAATGAGAAGAAGAATAGATGAAAAGTTTACATATATAATAAATACATCAAGGCAAGCCCTACGCAGTTAAGATGGCACCCACTAGGATCCTTACTCTTACAAGGGTGGTGGGCTGTTGTATTTGTTTTAAAATAATGTTAAAATTTTGAATTTTTAAATTTCGATGTTTTCCCTCCACATTTAAAATTTTGGTGTTTTTGAGGTGTTGGTTTTGTCCCACATCGGATTTGACAAAAGAAATTCTCTTGTTTATATGATAGGATTTTTGCCTACGGCTTGAGCCCTTTTCAGGGGGCATGTGAATTTGGTCTTGTGGGGGGGCTATGCCAATAACTCTAATCTATGCCATTGACCACACATGCGCGCGCGCGCGCCGAGCCGAGTCTGTGTCCGCGTGCGCGACGGGACGGGACGGGCTGGGCGCGGGTGCGGTGTAAGTGTACTCGCGTGGGTGTGTGTGTATGGGTACTCGCACGACTGTATGTGCGAGAGTGTACTCGCACTTGTGCCTTTTCATTTTAAACAAGAGAGATGCTTCCCTTCCGGTTGGTCGCCCCTATTGGGTTTAAACCCAACGGACCTAACCTTTTGTAAAGGGTGCTTATACACCATTTCGGAGTCTATATATGGACTTTCGATTCCAGTTTCAATATACGAAAATTTTCTGCCTTATAAAACTCTCTCTGATACGGTTTTACTATTGTTACTGAGTTTATTGCTGAGTCAACTCAACACTTTCGGATTAAACTACAAGTGGTTCGAGCCCGTGTACAGTGAGTGCACCGCTGGGACCGGGTCATAGTCGTTGTATCCTGGAGGTCGATTGCTCTGGAAACCTGTTGCACTTGGGACGCTGTCCAAGGGGAGCAAATTCGATTTTAAGCCGAGTGACTCAGTCACGCCTCGACTCAATTCAATAAATTTTTCTTTCTCTAAATTTATTTTTCTTTTTTGGTTCTCGATTCTTATAATCTACTTAATTCAACCTATTATCCAACATGGGCTCCCACGAGTTTTAACATCCGGTCAAGGGTTTGAGTATCCATAGGTAGTAAAATTCTACTAGCGTGAGTGTGTGTGCGTGTAATAAATAAATAAATAAATAAAATAAAATAAAGAAGATAACACCCACTAAGGTGCTACTCCCACGATAGTTAAGCCGCTCCTTGCTATGATCCTTACTCTTGCTCCAGTGGTAGACTACAAGGAGTTTCAACACCCAGTCAAGGGTTCTGAGTATCCATTGGTGGTGATCATGCTTTCACCATCTTATGGAGTGGATTAGGTTAGGAAGTGGATTAGGTGTGGTCCTGTCCTCACCCAGGGCAAGTGGACCATGCTATGAGAAAGCCCTACCATTAAAAACTTCTAACGTGCACCATAATGTTTCTATAAATTTTATTTTCCATCTAACCTATTAATAAAGCCACATAAACTAGATGAAAAAAGTTTTTATTTTATTTTATTAAAAAATAAATATCAACTTGAACCAAAATTATTGATGGGAATTATCAATGTTTCTTATGGCATGGTCCGATAGGAAACCGGATCTACTTTACCTTTAGGGTCTTTGAAATAATCTGAAAAAACAAATGGATGGTGTGGATATAGAATACATACATTAAGGTGGGCTGCACCATCTTGAGCAAGATCGGGGTTGTATGCAATCCCTTCCCATCATCCTTGTGCTGTACACTCCCACGTGCTTCCTAGACTCAGTCTAGGTCCGAATTTCCTGTTTATGGCAATGTGATTAAGCCGCATCATCACGGGCTGCATTTAATATGGCAATGCTAACAATGTTTAGTGATAATATAGACCAATAATGATGAAAGAAAACAGGAAATCCCTGTGTAGCACACGTTGGTAATATGTGCTATTGGAGAAGCTATATGGGCCCACCAAGATATACAAGTGTTTTATCCACACTGTCTATCAGTTTTTCAGCTTATTATAATGTGCATGAGCAAAACAAAATAATAACGAGGCAGATCAAAATCTCACTTGGAACACACTTTAGTAAACAATGGTGATTGATTGCTGACCAATAAAAACTTTTTGGGGGCTTCCTGATGAAGTATGTATTGGTGTTTTTTATTCATCCAGGTCTGTGTGACTTAATCAATGAGTTGGATTGAATGACAAATAAACATTATAACAAGCACTAGGAAGTTTTTAATGGTAGGCATTCAATCACCACTGTTTTCTACCTAGAGTGTGGGATATTAGCTCTCATGTACTTGGATAAGCTGAAAAAATTGGACGGACGACATGGATAAAAAACATTCATTATGGTGGGAGTCACGGAGAGTGCTACACCATGCAATCCGAGTCCCATGAGTTCACCCCCAATTTATAACTGGCTGCACACGTACGTGAGCCACTGACCGTCAATTCAATCCAAGCCGTTTAAAGCATGGGCCGTTTAGCTGATGATGGGACATATACTGAAAATCGGATTTGTTTAGTTAACCTAAGCCTTTGATTTCTGGAAACCAAACTTACGGTCAAAAACAAGTAATCGATGGTTAAATTGCCTAGTAATTATTATTTCTTGGCTATGGGCCCCATAATTCAGACACTCTAGATAAAAGCATGTGAGACAACAGTCTGATAACCTCATACACATGAGTTTTTATCATTATTAAGATCTTACCTGATTTTATTTATTTATTTTGATTAGCTTGGCGAAGAGGAAGGAATGTGAGGGTTCGCATAACCCGGGATTGGAGCATGTGTGTGGACGCCCCTTGGGACTGCGGTTCGATGAGAAGACTGGCAATCTCTACATAGCCGATGCTTACTATGGGCTACTTATGGTGGGCCCCAGTGGTGGATCAGCCGTACAACTGGCAAGTCATGCCAATGGCATCCCTTTCCATTTTACCAATGATTTGGAAATAGATCACGAGAGTGGAGTCGTTTATTTTACTGACAGCAGCGCACGCTTTCACAGGAGGTACCCAGATATTTCCACAATCTTATTACAGTCTAAGCAATCATTATTCGTATATGGCGTGACAGGTTTACGAGATCAGAATCTTTCATCCGTTGGGCCCCACTCTCTATTGGGTCACATTAATCAGCTGATCCTGGCCGCTGATTTCTTCACTATTGAAGATGACAAGTGGGTAATTAGAGAAAAGAGTCGCCCAAAGGTTGATTTTAAGTGGGAGAATTCTGACATTAGACAGCTTGGATGATCAGATTTGTGTGATTTTGATGGATGGCCTATCAGCTATAAAGTGCAGGAGATCAATGGTTGAAAGATCTCGCACGCGTGTCATGCCTACGGAGATGAAGTCTTTGATAAGTTGTTTAGCATTGATAATTGAGCATATGTGGTCATTAACATGTGACATTATTTGGGATGATCCCAACCGTATGGGCATGGACGCATTTTGGTTAGTGGTTGGTGCTATGTGGACCCCACTGTGATGTATGTGTTTTATCCAAACCGTTCATCCATTTTAAAAGGTAATTTTAGATTGCAAAAAATGAGGTAGATCTAAGTCTCAGGGGGACCACACTATGGGAAAACAGTAGTGATTAAATGTCCACCATTAAAAACCTCTTGGGGCCCAATGTAATGGTTATTTGACATCTAACCTGTTGATTAGGTCATACAGACTTGGATGAAGGTAAAGAAGATATATCAGCTTGATCTAAAACTTTTGTGGCCCCCAAGAAATTTTTAATGGTGGGCATTCAATCAACACAGTGCAGTCCACTTGAGATTTGGATCAACCTCATTTTTGGGCTCATTAGATAAAATGATCTGGAAGAATGGGTGGACCGCATGGATGAAGCATATACATCATGGTGGGGTCCACAGATCACCCACCACTAGCCATTGGCCAATGGCAGGGTCAGTATCCAATGTGTCCTATGGGCACTTAAAGAAAAACCCAAAAAAAAAAAAACAAAAAACAAAGGCACACTCACGCCGCAGTGGGATTTCACTGCCTATGAATACTCAGAACCCTTGACCCGGTGTTGAAACTCATAAGAGTCTACCATTGGAGCAAGAGTAAGGATCCTATGGGCACTCTCACCAGGGCTGTCAACCGGCCGGATGAGGTTGTCGTCGGCCCGGATTTGAACTGTTTGAGGTGAGCCTATTCAAAAATTGATTTTGGTCAGGCCCTATCCCAGCCCGCTGACAGCCCTTACCCTCAGATACAGCAAGGTTTTATGCCAGCTGAATTTAGAGCTTGACTCGAAAATGAGGTTGATAAAAAGCTCAAGTGGACCACACCACAGGATTTAGGGAATTGAATATTTACCATAAAAAATTTATCGGTGCCACCGTTTCTTTTGGTGTGGTCCACTTGAGTGTTGAATCAGACTCATTTTTTGGCTCATGCCCCAAAATGTTACGCTAAAATGAATGGATGGTGCAGATATATATATATATATATATATATATATATATATATATATATATATATATATATATATATATCATGATGGGGCCCATAAATTTAAATAAGTTCTTTTGACCCGGTTTTCAAAATGGAAATACAAGTGCATTTTCAAATGGAACGGATGGGCTACTCCCCCTGCCATCAGCTGGTGGTTGGTGTTCTGTGAGCCCCACCATGATGTATGTGCTTCATCCATTCCGTTCATTCATTTTTACAGATTATTTTTGGTCCTGATACAAAAAATGATGAAAATATAAATCTCAGGTCGACCACACCATACGAAAACAATAGTGATTGGATATCTACCATTAAAATCCTCCTAAGGCCCACTGTACTGTTTATTTGACATCCAATATGTTGATTAAGTCATACAGACCCAGATGAAGGGAAAAAACAAAGATCAGCTTGAACCAAAACTTTTATGCCCCCAAAAAGTTTTTAATGGTCGAAATTCATTCAACTGTTTCTGTAATGTGGTCCAATTGAGATTGGAATATACCTCATCTTTTCTCTCATCCAATAAAATGATCTAGAAAAATAGATGGAGGATGAAACACATACATCATGGTGGGGCCCACAGAGCACCGACTACCAGCCATTGGCTGGTGGCAGGATAGCCAATCCGTTTCCATTTTCAAACAGGTGGAGAAGAAATAATTAGTAATTCACGTGCATTTACATGGGAAAATCAAACAGGCCGTTATGCCCTTATATTCCAGACAGTTGGTCGAGTGCCAGTTATGTTGATAGTTGATCGAGTGAATTATTTCACTCCAGTCACATAAGTACCTGCTCACCTAAAGTTTTTTATCATCTCGTCCGTGCTACTCAACTACATCATCTTTCCTACTTTTAATAAATGTTTCATTTATCTCTTTAAATTTAAAATCCTATTTTCCATATCACATTGAGTTTGAGAGCGATGTTAAAATATATATATATATATATATATATATATATATATATATATATATATATATATATATATATATATATATATATATATATATATATATATATATATTATATTAACCCTTGTTGTAAACCAACATCATTAGAATGCTTCAATTTGAGGAAAGTATTGAAATAATTAGGCCTATTGGGTCTAAACATATGGCTCACTTGTTTCTAACCCAAACACTCCACTCAACATTGCCATCACTGTCCTATAATTTAAGCAATTGAATTGAGTTAAAGAATGCAACCATACAATTTCATAGTGCCTAACCCAACCATTGGCCCGTTGTATATCCTACTATTGTGGAGGATGGATAAAAATCTCCTAGATTGAAAAACCCAAATGCTAATATTAGGACTCTTAAGTTGAGCATGGAATGTTCCTATGTTCTGAGGGAACTGATCAACAAAAGTATAGTTGGTTGACATGTATATGTTTTTCATATATTTGTGGCCATGGAGTAATCCAAACTGTTGATCCAATAAGATAGTTGATGAAATTTCCCTGTAAATCTTTAATATCAAAAGACTTTAACCCTTCATCTGGTGCCCACCCAAAATATGATTATAGAGATGGTCCAATATAAAAGATAAGTAATTCAATAATCACAGGTTAAAATACTTAAAAGAGTCGTGGAGATTTTCTGGATTTCCCTGTCCAGTCTATCATATAAACGGTCTAGACCATTGAAAGATTCAATACGTCTAGAATCTTGCACTTTAGAAAGCACAGCCTTTATTGATGAGTTGGACCTCATAATTCTTACAATCAAGCAGCAAATATTAGGATCTTCTACAGTTGAAAGTTGACCATTGTTGTTTTTTTGGCATTTACTATGTCTGTAGGACTCAAATGAAAAGGTTAAGATTGTTCAATTAAGGAGCTTTTCAACGCGTAATCCATCCATGGTTGGACATCACATGCCATATGGCTTGGATTGTCGACCATGCACCCACCTGGTAGAATTGAAAACCTTAAGTGTGCCAATGTTTTAAAACTCGGATTAGACTAATTGAGTTGGTTCTATTGGACAGGAATAGGGGTTTTGAGTAAAAACTTATTTTTGTGATAACATCCTAAAATGATCTAGTGAAACAGATGAATGGAGACATTGTGGTGGGCCCCACAAAGCATAGGGTTATAAAGGATTCTTGTAACACTCAGTTACAGTAACTTGCATATTCGGTTCTGATAAAAATAAATAAATAACCCTGATTTTTTATTTTATTTTTAATTTTTGTGCTATAGATTCACATATTCCCACTCTATCAATGCTAGTATTAACAAAGATTTTTACAGGCATTTCTTGTCAACGGTAATTAGCGGGGATAAAACGGGGAGGCTGATGAAATACAGTCTGGAAACAAAACAAGTAACAGTTCTTCTACATGGCTTGTCCTTCCCAAACGGCATTACGCTTAGTAAAGATGGCTCCTTCCTCCTAATCTCAGAGACCACTGCTTGCCGAATTCTAAGGTTTTGGCTTCGAACTTCAAAGGCCGGAACCATTCAGGTATTTTCCCAGCTCCCTGGATTCCCAGACAACATCAGGAGGAGCCCGAGCGGAGACTTTTGGGTGGCATTACATTCGAAAAGAGGAAAGATCTTGGAATGGATTCTTTCAATTCCGTTGGTAGGTGATGCATTAGTTAGACTACTTCCCATTAACATCGAGCAATTCTATTCATATCTGGTTAGATGGCGTGGGAATGATGCGATGGCACTGAGGTTGAGTGAGGAAGGTGAGGTTTTGGAGGTGTTGGAAGATAGAGGTGGGAAAGTTTTGAGGTTTGTCAGTGAAGTTGAGGAGATCAATGGGAGTTTATGGATTGGATCGGTTGTCATGCCTTTTGTTGGTTTCTTTAAGCTCTAGAGCATTAAGATTAAGGGGCTGTTTGGAATATCTAGTAACAAGAACTTATTAGCTTATTCTAAAAACATAAATTATTTGGTAATGGTTTATTTTACATTTATTTATTTTAGACATAAGGGATTTTACTTCTTAATTATTTACAGCCCATATGGCACCATGGATTTGGTGGTAAATGGGTGTATTTCAAATCCAAATAGTTATTTTTTGTGTTTGGTAGCTTTGGATTGATAGGTAAATGGAATCAGAGGTATTTCAAATCTACATTTCTTTATGTTATGAAATCTCAGTAAAATGTTGAGATTTCAGCATAATCCAAATTAAAGAAATACCTTTTTTACCTTATTTTCAAGGACTGGAGAGTGACACATGTAACAAAAGTGTCTCTAGGCTACTAATCTAGTCATCATATGGCATGATACTCAAAACAATTTAATTATTGAATGCAACACTAAAATCATATCAATAAAATGATATGAACCATCCAAACGTTGAACATCTACATGGACTGTTAAGAAACATCGGTGAGCTGCTTGTTTGTGATTATTGCATATGTGGCCCATCCAAGGTTTGAAATTTCCTCTTTTTTTACCAAAGTATATGTTTAAATGGGCGTATTACAATCATTTTATCAAATATGAAAAATATATACTAATTTGGGACATGAAAGTTGATTTAGTTAATCAAATCTAATTCCTATAAATATACTGAAGAATTTCAATGCTCTCCAAATACAAGCTTCCAAAATTAAAAATTTAAAAATTATTATATTTCAACCAAACACAAATGAGGATTCAAAATCACCTTAATTCTAATGTATTGTGATTTGGATTCCAATGCCTTTCAAATCCAAGCTCCCAAAAGGGCAAGGGTCAGAGAGTTTACTCTTTTTTTTCTTTTTTTTTATAAGCTTATTTTGCTAAAATGGGTAGACATTTATATTGGACGTAGGCCAGTGGGGCCCACTGGTGAGCAATTACTAGTAGATGGGTTCAATATGTTTAGGCTTCTTCTAGACTTTTCCTTTCTTTTGAAATTTCAAATTCAATTTTGAATTTGATTTTGGATAGGAGATAGGGAGAAGACCGGATAATCTGGTCTCATCCCATCTCCTTCCTTTCCTATAAAAAGGGATGAGTTTTTCTCTCGAAAAAGGCAATCGATCATAAGTACTGAGAGTATATACAAAGATATAGTGTGCACAATAATCTGTCCATTTTGGCTTGTCCTTGGGACAATCTAATCCATAGATCGTGATCCAGAGCCATCTATACCGTAGGATCAGAGGTGTGAATAGATCCATCTACTCCAGTAGTAGATAAGTGGGCCGTTAGAGTGTTAATCTTCTACTTTATAAGGGTTCCAAAACTCGTGTAGACCGTCAGATCTTGAGGGGAATGGAAAGAAGAAACAGAAAAAGACAAATATAGTCTACTTTGTCTGAGAAAATTTCGTCCATTATGCTCAGTATTGTGCCCATAAAAAGATGGTAATTCTCAAGTCACTAGATACTTTGTATATAGGCGCTTGTTCTGAAATCCTTTTCGTTGATAATATATCTAACGAGTGGATTTTGGATTCCCGCGCAACAAAGCACGTGACATGGAGTCGTTGAGAACTCGAGGAATTCCGGCCTCCAGGCAAGGAAAGTTATAAGGTGTATATGAGAAATAATATTGTTAAAGACGAACTAGGGATTGACGTTTCCCATCTCCTTCGGGCATTGGGCAAACAATAATCCTTCGTGATACTCTTTATGCACCAGGGATGCATCGGAATTTAATTTCTATTTCTAGGTTATTATTTGATAGTTTTGTATTCGATTTTTCAGGACAAGAGTTTCTTTGAGACTAAATAACCTCATCTTTACATGAAAAAATATATTTATTCTAAATGTATATATTAATAATGCACCTCTTGCTTTATCTGTTATGTCGAATGAAACTGTAGTATCTGAATTTCAAAAATGGCATGCGAGATTAGGTAACATTGAAAAGAATCGTATGACAAGACTAGTACGTTCTGGTCTGTTAAACTCCTTATCCAAAGTTAATATGCCATTTTGTGAATATTGTGTGTTCGGGAAGACTTCGAAGAAACCATTTCCTGAAGCGGCTAGATCCAAGGGAACACAAGAGATAATCCATTCAGATATCTGTGGACCATTCAATGTACATGCCAGAAATAGATGTCAATACTTTGTCACTTTCATTGACAATTACTCGCATTATGGATATGTGTATCTCATCTCACACAAATCTGAGGCTTTTGCTTGTTTTCTTAAATATAAAGCTGAGGTGAAAAATCAACTTGAGAAAAAGATTAAAATCCTTCAATCTGATAAAGGTGGTGAATATACATCTGAAACGTTTAAATTATATTGTGAAAACGTTGGAATTGTTCATCAGTACATAATGGCTTACACTCCACAATAAAATGGTGTTGCAGAGAGAATGAATTGGACACTATTAGACATGGTTAGATTGATGATGGCACAAGCCAATCTCTCTACCACATTTTTGGGAGATGCACTCTTAACAACTGTTTATGTCCTTAATAGATTCTCATCCAAATCCATTCTTAAGACCCCATATGAGATGTGGTTTGAGAGGATTTTTCTCTAGCCAACCTACGCCCTTGGAGATCTTTAGGATATGTTTTGCTACATATTCCGCATAAAGGTAAACTTGATAATAAAACCATTGAATGCATGTTCATAAAGTACCCTATACATTTAAAGGGATACGTTCTAGTTTATGAGGACCATGGACGATGGTTTGAGATAGAATCCAGGGATGTGACCTTCGTTAAAGATAGATACCCGATCCGAATGCAGCAAAATGTTCCAATAGAACTTTTTGAAATGCTCGATGTATCTGAGGAGAGTGTGAATTCTGCTTCTCAAGATGATGATGCTCCTATAGGTCGTTGGGACAGTGGGAGGACATCTTAGCAGGCTCCTGAGTTACGTTGAAGCGAAAGAGGTTTGATTCCCCGAAGATACTTCGATATTGAGGGAAAAACATTCTCTTGCGTTACAATTGATGATGATGAACCTGATTCCTATCAGGATGCATTATCGTTTACTAACTCAACCAATTGGGTGAATGCTATGGACGAAGAGATCGCTTCCATGTAAAAGAATAAAGTCTAGGAACTTATTGATCTGCCTTCCAATTGCAAAGCGATAGGTAATAAATGGGTACTAAAAATTAAAAGAAAGGCAGATGGTACAGTGGATAAGTATAAAGCACGATTAGTTGTTAAAGATTTTACATAAAAAGAAGGCATTGATTACGAGGAGACCTTTTCACCTATTGCACAGTTCTCCTCAATCCGCATGATCTTGTCCATTGTCGCAAGTTTAAACTTAGAATTATATCAGATGGATGTAAAGACCGCATTCTTAAATGGTGACTTAAATGAAGAAATATACATGCAACAACCCATGGGTTATGTGGATAAAAAGAATCCAAAGAAAGTCTGCAAGTTGTTGAAATCTATCTATGGGCTGAAGTAATCTTTAAGACAGTGGTACATAAGATTCCACTTAGCCATCACTACTTTTGGTTCACAATGAGTGAAGAAGATCATTGTATATACATGAAACAGTCTGTAAGATCTTTTCTGATACTATCTCTATATGTAAACGATATCCTGCTAGCTGATAATGATATGCAATTATTGATATTGACTAAAGGTTGACTATTCTTGAACTTTGAGATGAAAGACCTCAGTGAAGCCAACTTTAATCTTGGGGTAAAAATCATCAGGGATCGCCCAAAAAAAATTTTAGGCTTGTCTCAAGCCACCTATATACAAAAGATCTTAGAGTGGTTCAGGATGAAAAATTCAAAAGTTGTTGAAACCCCTATGGATAAAGCTACCAAGCTAGATAGAAAATCATATCCCCAGACTGAAGCCGAGAAATTGGCTATGTCCTTAGTACCTTATGCAAGCGTAATAGGGAGCTTGATGTATACTATGCTTTGTACTAGACTAGATATTAGTTATGCATTTGGCATAATTAGCCATTATCAGAGTAATTTGGGACAGTCTCATTGGCAAGCCGTCAAACGTATATTCCACTATCTCAGAGGAACAAAAGACATAATGTTATGTTATGAAAGCACAAGCCTCAAGCTCGAAGGATATTCTGATGCTGCTTGGGGTAATGATGCCGATGAGGGAAACTCTACTTTGAGATATGTATTCTTACTCGGAGGAGGAGCTATCTCATGGTTGAGTAAGAAAAAGACATCCATAGCTCTTTCATCTATAGAGGCCGAGTACATTTTATGTTGTATTGCAATTTAGGAGTGTGAATAGATTCACAAATTTTTATTGGGTCTGGGTGTTATACCGAGTGTTCATCAGCTTATATCGCTGAAGATAGACAATACTTCTGCCATTAACTTGGCAAAAGACCCTAAACACCACCAGAAATCTAAGCACATTGAGATTAAGTATTATTACATTTGTGTTCAAGTGAGAGATATGAAGGCCGCCCTCAACTATATTCTTACTAAGGAGATGATAGTTGATCTCATGACAAAACCTATAACTAGAAATCTATTTTAGGTTCACGTCTGACAGATGGGATTGAGGAAAACTTAAGTGATGTACTTGTTTTGTAGTACCTTTGATCTTTCATTAATGAATAACGCATTCCATTTATTCAGTATTGAACACTAATATAAACTAGGTAAGTAGATCATCAGCATTTACCTTAAAATCATGTAAGATTTCTATTTTTGTCGGCAAGCCAGTCACCCACTCGCACGAGTTGACCAACCTCGAATGTACAAGAGAGGTACATTTAGGGTCATGTTCATACACTGAGGCATGAACTTCTCTTTATTTTGAATAATAAAGGATGATAATATGAGTGAGTTATCTCCACCTACAATCTTTTAAGATTAAAAATGAGATTGATAAAGTCGAATAACATAATCGCACCATTCTTTTTTCATGCGATCAATGTTATGGCCTAAATTTAAAGTCAGGTTATGAGGTTACAAGATGAGTTGTACCTCAAGTAGAATGATCTGCGTATTATAGACCCGACATTCACCTAGTATTGTCTACTTTACGACGATTGTAGCCATGTGCTGGGACCTTTTATATATAGATTGTTTCGATTCGATCTAATCATTGCAACGTGCAAGTAGCCAATCTCGTAGGTGACTCTTTATGTCCTTAGCTACCCTCCTCTTGTGTATATGAGGATGAGATTGAATGTCGCTACTTTAGTGTATTATGATGAAAGGTCCTTGATTGGCCAGATTCAGTTACACTAAGAAAGTGGCTTAATTAATTCCAAATTACACATCTATGTGGGGAAGATCCTATGACAACTGTCCCAAGTTTCTAGAACTACAAATACGCACTTGAAAACTTATCCGCTTGTAGTATCGAATTATTTTTTAATAGAATTTTATAAATAATATTTTTTTTTCCTTAAAAGCATATATATAAGTATTACTTTAAATCGATTTTAGTTGAGGTTTGTGAAAAATTCAGTTTTCAAAATAACTCAATAAGTTGGATAAGTGTGTATGTTGGCCGAGTACTCCAGATCGGGAATTAACTCCATCCGGTGTGATCATTCGGACTAGGACATGCATTACAAAGCTTAGGTTATTGAGTACTAGCTAGGTTGTCACTTAGTACTTTAGCACTTGTGAGAAGATTACAGTGATCCAGCTGGTCCTACGTCTCTGATTCTTTTGATCACGATTTTTGGTCTTTGATGTTATTAGGTGAGTTGGATTGATAAATTTTTGTGCCTATCCCACAATGTGATTGAGTGAGAGATGTTGGAGTAGGCCAGTAGGGCCCACTAGTGAGCAATCACTAGTGGGTTGGTCCCATATGTTTAGGCTTCCTCCGACTTTTTTCCTTTCTGTTAAAATTTCAAATTCAATTATGAATTTGATTTTGGATAGGAGATTGAGAGAGGACTAGATAATCTGGTCTCATCCCATCTCATTCTTTTCTTATATAAAAGGATAGCTTTTCTCTTGTAAAAGACAATCAATCATAAGAAATACCAAGAGTATATAAAAAGATATAGTGTGCACAGTAATCTGTCCATTTTAACTTGTCCTTAGGACGATCTAATCCATAGATCGTGATCTGTGACCGCCTATACCGTAAGATCAGAGGTGTGAATAGATCCATCTGCTCCAGTAGTAGATCGTCAGATCTTGAGGGCTCACCTTCCGTGTCTCCAACCAAGTTAAATCAATGCCAAGATCATCTAGTAACTAGGGTCATGATAGTGGGTGATGTAGTCGATATGTTTTCCACATGTACAATGCATGCAGACATTGTAGTCTAGCCTTAGAAAAGATGAGGGAGAACATATGTACCTTTGGACGATTTGGATACAACTTATACCATGTGATCAAAACCACATGAGTGGTTGACGTCAAGATAGCTGGAGTGATGAACATCAGCCAATCCGTTTCTCTAATACAACAGCTATATTTTAGTAGTGTATTTCAATACAACACCTATATTGCTAGTATGATGCACATCAGCCAATCCGTCTCTCACATTCACAGTAGCTATATTTTAGTGGTGTATTTTAATACAACAACTATATTGCTGGTCTGATGCACATTAGCCAATCCGCCTCTCACATTTATAGTAGCTATATAGCTTGTGTGATGTACACGCATGGGGTATATAGCTGTTGTGATGTACTCGCTACAATAAGTGGCGAAAACAGAATCGTTCAGCTCATAATGTCCTTATTACCACTATGCACAAAGAACTCATACCTACGTATGAAGTGCATGACACCACTAAGGGAATTTGGGAAACACTGACAAATGCCTATGCGCAGAAGTCAGATGCGAGAGTTCAGGCAATGAAATTAGAATTCCAGGAGTATAAGATGTCAGTCGGCTGCCTCATTAAAGATCATATCCGTAAGATGGAGCAGATGATAAGCGTTCTTAGGAATGTTAGGTGTAAATTGATTGAAAATAAAAAAATAATAGCAATGCACTGTTCCTTACATGAATCTTGGGCCCCAATCAAAAGAATTTTGAATCATACTGATTTTATCACTACGTTCAGAGACTTTTATGGTCATTTGGTATGTGAGATTGAAATGAATACAATTTAGCCAGGATCGACCAAAGCCTTTATAGTAGAGACCCATAAGCGAAAAGTTAAAAAGAAACGGTTCAAAGCTCGCAAGAAGGTGAAAAAGAATAACTAAGAACAGAAGACCACAACACTTCCTCCAAATCATAAGAAGGGGAATGGAAAAAAGAAGAAGAAAAAGACAAATATAGTCTACTTTGTTTGTGAAAATTCTGGCCATTATGCTCGGCAGTCTGCCCATAAAAAGACAGTAATTTCTCAGTCACAAGATACTTTATATGTAAGTGTTTGTTTCGAAATCCTTTCCGTTGATACTATATCTAACAAGTGGATTTTGGATTCCCGCATAACAAAGCACGTGACATGGAGTTATCGAGGACTCGAGAAATTCCGGCCTGTAGCCAAGGAAAGTTATAAGGTGTATATGAGAAATAATATTGTTGAAGATGTACTAAGGATTGACGTTTTCCATCTCCGTACGCGCATAGGGCAAATAATAATCCTCCATGATACTCTTTATGCACCGGGGATGCGTCGAAATTTGATTTATGTTTTTAGGTTATTATATGATGGTTTTAATATTCGATTTTTCAGGACAAGAGTTTCTTTGAGACTAAATAACCTCATCTTTACATGAAAAAATTTAATTTCAGATTTATTTATTCTAGACCTAGATAATGATAATGCACCTCTTGCTTTATCTGTTATGTCAAATGAAATTGTAGTATCTAAATCTCAAAAATGGCACGTGAGGTTAGGTCACATTGGAAAGGATCGTATAACAAGATTAGTATGTTCTGGTCTATTAGACTCCTTATCCAAAGTTAATTTGTCATTTTATGAACTTGTATGTTTGGGAAGACTTTGAAGAAACCCTTTCCTAAAGTAGCTAGGTCCAAGGAACATTAGAGATAATCCATTCAGATATCTGTGGATCTTTTAATGTACTTGGTAGAAATGGATGTCAATACTTTGTCACTTTCATTGACGATTACTCGCACTATGGATATGTGTATCTCATCTCATACAAATCTGAGGCTTTTGATTGTTTTCTTAAATATAAAGCTGAAGCGAAAAATTAGCTTAAGAAAAAGATAAAAATCCTTCAATCTGACAGAGGTGCCAAGTATATATCTGAAATGTTTAAATCATATTGTGAAAATATTGGCATTGTTCGGCAGTACACAATGACTTACACTCCACAACAAAATGGTGTTGTGGATAGAAGAAATAAGAAATTATTCGACATGGTTAGATCGATGATGGCACAAGCCAATCTCTTTACCACATTTTAGGGAGATGCACTCTTAACCGCCGTCTACGTCCTTAATAGAGTCTCCTCCAAATCCATTCCTAAGACCCCATATGAGATGTGGTCTAGGAGGATTCCTTCTCTAGTCAACCTACGCCCTTGGGGATCTTTGGGACATGTTTTGCTACCTACTCCACATAAAGGTAAACTTGATAATAAAACCATTGAATGCGTGTTCATAAGATACCTTATGCATTCAAAGGGATACCTTCTAGTTTATGAGGACCATGGACAATATATTGAGATAGAATCCCAAGACGTGACCTTCGTTGAAGATAGATACCCGAGCCGAATACAACAAAATGTTCCAATAGAACTTTTTGAAATAGCCGATGTATCTCATGAGAGTGGGAGTTCTGCTTCTCAAGATGATGATACTCCTATAGTTCGTCAAGACAGTGGGAGGGCATCTCAGCAAGCTCCTGAGTTACGTCAAAGCGAAAGAGGATTGATTCCCCAAAGATACTTCGATATTGAGGGGCAAACATTCTCTTGCATTGCGGTTGATGATGATGAACCTGATACGTATCATGATACATTATTATTTTCTAACTCGACCAATTGGGCGACTACTATAGATGAAGATATCGCTTCCATGGAAAAGAATAAAGTCCGAAAACTTATTGATCTACCTTCTAATTGCAGAGCGATAGGTAACAAATAGGTACTAAAAATCAAAAGAAAGATAGATGGTAAAATGGACAAGTATAAAGTATAATTAGTTGTTAAAAGTTTTTCACAAAAAGAAGGCATTGATTACGAGGAGACCTTTTCATCTATTGTAAAGTTCTCCTTAATTTACATGATCGTGTCCATTGTCACAAGTTTAAACTTAGAATTATATTAGATGGATGTAAAGACCACATTCTTAAATGATGACTTAGATGAAGAGATATACATGCAACAGCCCATGGGTTATGTGGACAGAAAGCATCCAAAGAAAGTCTTCAAGTTATTAAAATCTATCTATGCGCTGAAGAAATCTTTAAGAAAGTGGTACATGAGGTTCTACTTAGCCATCACAACTTTTAGATTCACGATGAGTAAAGAAGATCATTGTGTATACATAAAACGGTCTGAAAGATCTTTTCTGATACTATCTCTATATGTAGACGATATCCTGCTAGCTGGTAATGACATGCAATTGTTAATATTAACTAAAGATTGCCTATTTTCGAACTTTGAGATGAAAAACCTCGATGAAGCCAACTTTATTCTTGGAGTAAAAATCATCAAGGATCACCCTAAGAAATTTTTAGGCTTGTCTCAAGCCACCTATATACAAAAGATCTTAGAGCGGTTCAGGATGAAAAATTCAAAAGCTGTTGAAACTCCTATGGATAAAGCTACCAAGCTAGATAGAAAATCGTGTCCCTAGACTGAAGCCGAGAAATTGGCTATATCCTCATTACCTTATGTAAGCGTTGTAGGGAGCTTAATGTATGCTATGCACTAGACTGGATATTAACTATACAGTTGGCATAGTCAGCCGTTATCAAAGTAACCCGGGATAGTTTCATTGGCAAGCTGTCAAACGTATATTCCGCTATCTTAGAGGAACAAAAGACTTAATGTTGTATTACGAAGGCACAAGCCTCGATCTCAAAGAATATTCTGATACTGCTTACGGTAATGACGTCGACGAGGGAAAGTTTACTTTAGGATATTTATTCTTACTCGAAGGAGGAGCTATCTCATGGTCGAGTAAGAAACAGACATCCACAAATCTTTCATCTACGAAGGCTGAGTACATTACATATTGTGCTGTAGTTCAGGAGTGTGTATGGGTTCACAGATTTCTATTGAGTCTGTGTGTTGTACCGAATGATCGTCAGCATATATCACCGAAGATAGACAATACTTCTGCCATTGACTTGGTAAAGGACCCTAAACACCACCTGAAATCTAAGTAATTGAGATCAATTACTATTATGTCCGTGATCAAGTGAGAGATAAGAAGGTCGTTCTCAGCTACATTCCTACTAAGGAGATGATGGCTGATCCCATGATAAAACCTATGGTTAGAGATCTATTTTAGGTTCATGTCAGGCAGATAGGATTGAGGAAAGATTGAGTGACGTACTTATTTTGTAGTACCTTTGATCTTTCATTAATGAATAACACATTTCATTTATTCGGTATTAAACACTAATTTAAACTATGTAAGTAGATCATCAACATTTACCTTGAGATTATGTAGGATTTCTATTTTTATCGGTAGGCCGGTCACCCACTCGCACGATTTGACCAAACTTGAATGTACAAGAGAGGTATATTTGGGGCTATGTTTATACATTGAGATATGAACTTCTCTTTATTGTGAATAATAAAGGATGAGGATATAAGTGAGTTGTATCCGTCTACAATCTATTAAGATTAAAAATGAGACTGATAAAGTCGAATAACATAATCGCACCATTCATTTTTCATACGATCAATATTACGGCCTAAATTTATAGTCAGGTTATGAGGTTATGAGATGAGTCGTACCTCATGTAGAATGGCCTGCATATTGTAAACCCGACATTCACCTAGTATTGTCTACTTTATGACATGAATTGTAGCCACATGCTAGGACCTTTTTACTTACAGATTACTTTGATTCGATCCAATCATTACAACATGCGAGTAGTCAGTCCCGTAGGTGACTCTTTGTGTCCTTAGCTACCCTTCTCTTGTATATATGAGGATGAGATTGAGTGTCGCTATTTTACTGTACCATGACGAAAGGTCCTTGATTGGTCAGACTCAGTTATACTAGGAAAGTGGCTTAATTAATTCCAAATTAGATATCTGCGTGGGGAAGATCCTGTGACAGCTACACCAAGTTTCTAAAACTATAAATACGTACTTGAAGACTTATCCGCTGGTAATATCAAGTTGTTTTATTAGACTTTTACAAATAATATTTTTCTTAAAAAGCATATATATAAGTATTGCTTTAAATTGGTTTTAATTGAAGTTTGTAAAAAATTAAGTTTCAGAATAACTCAATAAGTTAGATAAGTGCGTATGTTGGCTGAGTACTACAGATCGAGAGTTAACTCCATCCGGTATGGTCATACGGACTAGGACAGGCACTACAATTTTTGGGTTATTGAGTACTAGTTAGGTAGTCACTTAGTACCTAAGCACCTGTGAAAAAATTACGGTGATCCAGCTAGTCCCACGCCTCTAATTCTTTTGATCGCGATGTTTGGTCTTTAATTGTTATTAGAAAACTTAGATGGACAAATTTTTGTGCTTATCCCACAATGTGATTGAGTGAGAGATGTTGGACGTAAGCTAGTGACGTCCACTGGTGAGCAATCACTAGTGGGTGGGTCCCATATGTTTAGGTTTCTTTTGACCTTTTCCTTTCTGTTGAAATTTTAAATTCAATTTTGAATTTGATTTTGGATAGGAGATAGGGAGAAGACCAGATAATCTGGTCTCATACTATCTCTTTCCTTTCCTATAAAAAAGGGATGAACTTTTCTGTAGAAAAAGGAAATCAATTATAAGAAATACCAAGAGTATACAAAAAGATATAGTGTGCATAATAATCTGTCCATTTTGGCTTGTCCTTGGGACGATCTAATCCATATATCGTGATCTAGGGCCATCTATACCGTAGGATCAGAGGTGTGAATAGATCCATCTGCTTTAGTAGTAGATAGGCGGGCCATTGGAGTGTTAATCTTCTGCTTTGTGAGGGTTCCAAAACTCGTGTAGACCGTTAGATCTTGAGGGCTCACCTTCCATGCTTTCTTACAATTTATAGGTAGACTTTGGAATAAGTTTGTCCCTAAAGTTTTTAGTAATTTCCATCTTTCCCCTTCATCTTCTCTTTATAATCTCTCACACATGTGGGCCCACATAATGAATGGTCCACATCAAGGTCGGCCCACATAATACACAAGTAACATCAAAGGCAGGCCCCATATGATGTGTGGTCCACATTAAAGTGTACCCCTGCACGATGAACTATCCACATCAAGTGGGCTCCATCTAATGGATAGTCTACATCAAAGGTAGGACTTACATGATGGATAATTAACATTGAAGGTGGGCCCACATGACGGACAATTGGATTTGACATGATGGTTGGCCCATATGCAAAGTTGCACAACATGGTGGATGATCCACATAAAAGGTGCGTTATAAACTTCAGATGGTGGACATAAAAAAATGGGCCCCACATGATGGATGGCCCACAGCAAAGCGTGTCCCCACATGATGGACGACCCACATCAAGTGGGCCTCACCTTATGGATGACCCACATAATGGACAATCCACATCAACGGTCAACCCCTGATGATGGATGACCCACATCCAAGGTGGGCCTTGCATGATGGAAAGCTGTAACACCCCGAACTTTTCAATACCGAGTATTGAAAGTTCTCGAGTGTTACCATGAAATTTAACTTAGCATATACATGTATATGATATCAATCTAGCTATTCTAATCTTACATCTATCTCCTTACATGACTTGACAGTTGGGGATGACCTCTATGCAATAGACCAAGCCATCCGACCGTTGATTTTAAGAAGAAAAAAAAACCATCCATCGCATGGTTTGACATATGAACCTTCCCTTAGCTAAATTAGCAAATAACTATCCAGCCGTAATAATTTAGATGTAAGTTCATTTGTAGGAATTGTTTAGAAACATGCCTGCAACCATGTAGAACCCTTAGATTTCATAAAATTCATAGATAAGCAATAATTATGAAATTCCCACTAACCTAGACACCTGAATTCTAAATCACACGGTTTCCATGATCCGTTTGGTGTGAAACTTTATACTTAATGTATGAATCATAAATTAACTATACATGTAAATTTTCATCCCTTAAATCATTGTAAAAATGACCCAATGGACAGATCAACCATTAACCATGGATTTTGGGGCCACCCGATCTTTGGACATGTTTCAAATTTGGGCTCAACCCCTCAAATTAGATGGGAAAATGAAGAGATTGTGTAGATTTCTTAGATATATCACTATGGGCCCCACAGCCCATCGAGAGTGTACACAGTGTGTACACCAGCGGGGCATTGGACCAGAGGCCTGGCTCAAACTGGCGCTGACCCGATAATTTCCACAAGGAGAGGAGTCTCTCTCCTTCCTGTATTTACAGCCGCAAGAGATTTAAACGAAAGGCCGATTGGCCCTGGCTGTGGCCCACCATCATAACCCATGTAGATTATCTAGACCGTCCATCATGTTCGGGACCCACTCCCGTCCTAACCATAGCTATCCTCATGTGAGACTAAGCATGTGTGGACGCACGATTCCTAGCAACAGAAGAACCTCGGCACTGCTACTTTAACGGACGGAGTCCATTTGGGTGATGTTATGGCCCACTATCAAGATCATATCGAATGATCTGAACAGTCCAACTTACAACCAGATCAAATCCGAGTGGCTCCTAGGTTAGATCATGTGAGGACGGACTCACACGTGGGCATGAATCCAGTCGCGAATGGACTGCGCCCAAAAAAGGAGGTCTTCTTCCTCTTTTCTCGCTCCTGCGTTCGGGAAAGTTGAAACCGACCGCAACGACCCATCACCATGAAAAGATGGGTGGATCTTAACCATCCATCAGATATTAACCCCACCTTTGACTAAGGCCTATCAGACGATTGGATACGATGCACACCGGGATCAACAGCGGGACCCACTAGAACATTATTTGAACTCCGAACTTGGAGCCATGACTAAGAGACTAGCTACCAAACTGTTGATCGTTCCAGATCGGGTAAAAAGTAATGGAGGAAAGAAGAAGAAACCTTCGAACCAGACGCTGCACACAAACTGCGCAGTTTGATCACACCCAGCCTACCCTATGTACACAGAAGGATCTGGAAACCCACATCTGTATAAATACACACCTCCCATACTGGGAAGCATGTTAACAAGAAAGAGAAGTGAAAGTAAGAAAGAAAAGAAAAGAAGAAGAGAGAAGAAAAAAAACTAGCGCGGGAAACCTTTGAAGTTCAGCAATAATCCGGGTTGGGCAGAAAGCTCGGATCAGCGTAAACCCTTCCCTTCCTCCTTCCTCCTTAATTTTGTGATTTTTTTTCTAATCAAAAGTAGTAGAGAAGTCCCCCATGTCTAAATCAAGTTAACTCAGTAGAAGGTCATACCGAGTCTTTAAACGATACAAAGCATAACATGAACCCCACAATCCAAAACTTAGAACCTCTAATCCTTACCCTAGTAAAATTCAAAATAGATAAATCTGAATAAAGATTGGTTCTAAACTACATCTATAAAGGATGACTAAACAACCAAGGTGAGGGTTTTATCCTTTAAGCTTATTTTAATTGAGTTGATGCATTTTATCTCGCCTTTTTATGTGTCATTTTTTTTACCTTTTACCTGTTCTTAGATTACCATGACTTTCTCTCTGTTTTCTTTTAAATTGTCATCATTAATTATTGGGCACCCTTTTAGGATTATGACAAGATGTCCATTGCAAGAAGTCTTCCTAAATTCATGTGGGGCTACAAATATGACCCTTACTCTTGCATTTAATCTTATTTGAATTGGCCTTTGCCACTCATCTCTTATTTGAGTCGATCTTCGTCACTCGCCTCTTATTTGACCTGGTCATTGCCACTCGTCTCTTATTTACCTTAAAGGTTCGGGCAGGTGTCTTGATATTCTTAAACTCTCATAGTTTAAGGGTTTCTCTCTTGGTGCAAGTACTATGTTGGGTATCCCTCTTCTAGCGATTAAATAAATATCGTTGACGTAATGTGTTTTCGTTAGCGGCCCTAGGGCGACAAATATAATTCCATGTTTTACGGGTGATGGTGCACCAGTTGGTGTTTGTGAATTGTTTATATATGTGTTACATCAATTTTTTTGGGGGTTAGTTGTAGCAATTAGTCATTCCAATTGGGGTTGCGTGATTCACCTAGTCATGTGTTGTATCCGTCTTGGGATAACCGTATAAATTTATGTTAAACATGAAACACACCGGTGAATCTCCATAGTATGGGATGCAAGGCGAGTTGAACAACTCTAATCATATTCCACATTGTGGTGATCGCTAAGTGTGATAAACCGCATATACTTTACTAGGCATGCATCTCATATAAATTACTTGTGCATTAATACCTCTTGTAGCATGGAGTACGGGACATATCAGAACCCCTACATTGCTTTATGAATCTCTTGAATTATTGTTAATCTTAAAGGATAACTGTCACTATGAGTAGGGCATTGACTCACTCCCAACCGTACAGATTATGCAGGTGACATACAGATTGAAGACCTAATGAACAATTTCTCTAAAGAAGATTATCTTGAAAGAATAAGAAGACAATGTATGATTTAGTTTTATACTTCCTCTGCGGACTCTAATATTGTAATAAGTTCTCATTGAAAGGGTATTTGATTATTTATTGAATCGTTTTACTCTGATGAAATAATCAATACAGTTAATTTTATTCTCGCGAATGTTACCTTCATAAATGTATCCGGATGTAATCCAAATGATAAAAAAAATGATGTGTAATTTTTAAAACATCCAATTCATTTTATTATTAACACCTGATTTCCTCAAGCATGAGTATAAGCTCTGTCCATGAAAATTCACAATGTTACAAAAGCCTATGTCGAAGGTGGAGCCCACATAATGGACACATCAAATGTGGGCTCCACATGATAAGCAATGGACATTGAAGGGCCCTCATGAAGCACAATTAACATTAATGGTGAGCCCTGCATGAAGAATGACCTACTTCAAAGTGGGCCCCACATAATGGATGGTTCATACCAAAGGTCAGCTCCTAATGATAAATTGTTCACATCCATGGCAGGCCTCGCATCATGGATGGACCACTCAAAGGTTGGGCCCACATGACGAACGGTCCACATCAAAGGTGGGCTCCATATGATGGATGACCCACATCCAATGTCCAACATGACGGACATCATACATCCAAATTAAGAGGCATGAGCGAGCATGCTGGTTTGAGATAGAGTTGTTGCAAATTTAAAAACTGATAGTAATTATGTAACACCTCATACTTTTCAATACTCAGGTGTTACTGTATAAACTAACTTTATATAAATACAAGCGTAGTTTAAGTGAACATTCACATTCATTATATTCTAAATCCAATGATTGAAAGCAATTCCCATCCATATATTAAGCCATCCATCCATTATTCTTCAAAATGGACAAGCGCATTGTTGGAGAAACCTATCCTTAGGATTTCAATTTCATTGATAGGCAAATCTAACCATCTTAGATTTAGAACTCTGAATTATGAGATCTACCCTTTATTGTGACCACAACACCCTATTGATCAATACTTCATCTGATCATGCAGTTCGACAACCTGATTATGAAGATAGACCTTTAAAATCCATCTAGATTAGATAAAAAACCTTAATAACTATTGATGGTCAGATTTGGATGCAACCTGGCTATCGGACCGACAATAATCCATGGTTAAACACCCAAATATAAAAGTATGGCCCACAACCCTCAATCCACCAGTTCATCACTTAACCATCACCATTGAATCATCTAACCATTGAGATTACTATCGATTCTCACACAAGCAAGTCCCTAGGACCCACTGGATTAGAATAGATTAAAATCAGAGGAAATCCATCCATTAGTTCATTAGATAACACCGTTTCATTACATATATCAAGTTGTGGGCCCACCTAAGCATTGGATCTGTGTTATATCTGGTCAAATGACCTAGGGAGACTAGTAGAAGCTACTGGACGGAGTGGATTGGATCAAATGTCTCATTGGAATCCACTTTTAGGCAGTGGGTGTGCACTACTGGAGTACGCCCGCAGTGCACCGGACTGCCAGCCCGGGTCAAATGGGTGTTGACTCGTTAAAAGAGAGGTTGTCTCCCATTTCTCTCGCCAACGAACATTTGAACAGATAGTGTCCGTTCGAGATGAATTTTGGCCCACCATCAGCCATTTTTCAGATGATCTAAACTATCCATCCTAATCAGGGATGGATTCCGTCTAAAACGTGGTTTCGCACGAAGGTTTGCATGTATGTGGGCACAAATCCAAATGCACATGGACTGTGTGTGGAACAACTTTTGAAAATGGAAACTGTCCATTGCACCCAATATTGGTGCACCATGATCATCTATGTAGATGATCTAAACTGTTCATCTGATGCAACATCAAATTTCAACAAGAATCATGATTGGTTCGCTCATCATCTCGTACGTATATGCACACAATTTTTGAAACAGATAAGTACTATGTGCGACATTTTCTAAAGATCCGAAACTTTATTTTTTCTACCATGCTGGTGATCCGTGTAAGAAATGCTAGGCGAGTCTAAACCATCCAAATAAAGTCATCTCAGCCCTTCAATCAGTACCATGAAAGGAGAAACACTCCGCGGCTTGACGAAAGAAGAGGGATGCCTTCCTCTTCGAGCATCCGCTGGTATGATCCGAATCCTCACGCAAGCTTGTCCGATTAATCTTGCACGTTCAACCAAGGGCAGAGGCTGCCTGGCCGTTAAGGCAACCAACTTTTCCCAAGAATATCGGTCGTGCAAGAAAATATCTGCGACAGGAAAATCTCACGAGTGGGTGTGTGAGGACGATTTCAGATAGGATTAGTGGACTCCACAGTGGTCAATGGGCCCATCCGGTCCATCCAGATGGAGCAGATCAGAGAATGGAGCCTGTTTCGACAAAGAAACAAAGGCATTTGATTTGAGAGATTGTCTTATTCGAACATAACAGAGAAAGAGTACTCAGAACATTCATCACATTTTATTGATACTGAGTTCATTTACATCCTCTTTACATCTCTTGATTCTAAGATAAATCACTTAGAAATGAAGGACTCGTGCTTTAAATATTAAAAGTTCATTTTGACAGCCTTCCGACGCCTGATTCGATCATTTCCTAAGACTTAGGAGGAATGTCGTTCCGATCGGTGGGTCTTTAGTGAAATAAAGATTTCAGCAACATAACAACGCCTATTCCAACCATCTTCTGGGACTTAGGAGGAATGTCGATTACATCGACTGATCTTTCTCCTTTGAATCCATGAAGAGAAGAAAGCCCGGAGAAAGGAAGCTTAGTTCATGAACTTCAACAGCATAACGGCCCTTGGACTTCACAGACTGCAGGGCAGTCTGGTTGTGAGGACTTGCACAAGTGATACCGGTTGCGCGGTTTTGCGCAACTACCAGGAGGCTTTCTTCTACCTTCTGTCTTCTGTTCCGCTCTACTTCTCTTGAAAATCTTCAAGTTCTCCTTAATGAAGGAGGGGAGGGGATATTTATAGACCCTCGCACGTGTGAAAATCCTGATCTTAGCGATGTGGGACTATTTTTTAGTGCTTTAAGTCATTCTGAACGAAGCCCTTTGTGTAGTACATTCTGATGTCCCGCGTAACTGATACTTTCATTGCGCGAGCCCGCACAACTGATATTGTCCGCGCGGAACCGCGCAAACTATAATGGCTGCGCAGACCTGCGCACTCCTGTGAAGGCTATCTCTTTCTTCTTCTTTTCAAAAGTTCTTCTTATCTCTTTTCCCTTCCTTGATTGATTCCTTCACTATTTTTTTATGCCTCAACAGATGCCCCCTCGATCCTTCTTTGATTGATTCCTGAAATCAAATGGAGGATCGATCTTCCTCTGCCTGAAGATCTTGAAGTAACTGTAACTGAATAATGACACTCGATTAGAAGACCGGGAGGCTCGTGCTTGAACGGGGGATTCTCGCGCTCGAATGAAGGGCTTGAATGATTGCATCCGACTGGCAGACTTGAAGGAGAACACTCGAGTGGAAAACTAGAATGATAGCTAAAGACTTGAACGCCCTTAGTCAACAGTATCAAGCAGATGCTTCATTTATAGAAGATAATTCTCCTTTTATTGAAGAACTGTTCTTCAACAGCTGTGATAGCTTCATCTTCGAGCGATTTGATCAGAGAGCTTTCTT
Source organism: Magnolia kwangsiensis (assembly GCA_037074715.1). Taxonomy (NCBI): domain Eukaryota; kingdom Viridiplantae; phylum Streptophyta; class Magnoliopsida; order Magnoliales; family Magnoliaceae; genus Magnolia; species Magnolia kwangsiensis. The sequence goes on along the minus strand of CM073577.1, from coordinate 108,196,426 downwards.
CCAACATCGTTGCTGTTATAACGGTCTCTTTGACCAACTCCAACAATTCTTCCTCTTGATCAACTCCAGTGATTCTTTTCTCTTGATCAACTCTGGAATTTCCCTTTAATGCTACTCCTGCTGCAACATCTTTTTTCAATTGTTTCCTTTATTCACGATCTGCATAACTCAAGATTTCAGATGATGGTCTTTCTCTTGAAGATTTGAGTTCTTGATAATAGCCAATATCTTGGGGGCATTTACTGTCAATATAATTGGGAACCTGATTCTAGAGAAATGCATTCTTACATATTGTCTAATCAATTTTCATCAAGCAATGGCACATTTGAACACTCTAGAGTGAAACAGGGATTTGTTATATTCTAAATATCACACAGTTTATGCTTTGCATATTCGAACGAATATATATATGTATAAAAATGAGATATATGTTTATAACGTTGCACCTAGTTTATCATGATATTCTATAAAGCACTAATAATAAAGACATTTTATGCTTGTTAATACGGAATTTCCTACATAACTTTATTCATTTATATTTCATTGGCGGCGCTAAGTTTTAATTATGTCAGTTGCATACAGTTTAGGCTCTTTTAGTAGTAGAGCGAATTTACTTGGACTCTAGTTAGAGTCGGGTCTTACGTGATGGTCTCTGTAACTCTCTAGAGTTCACTGGACTTTTCACTGCCTAGGGAGTTCACAAATCGTGATCCATCAGAGGGGCCCAGTGAAGCTACCGGGGCCTTGAACTCGGTTGGTTTTATGCACAGGGTTGGCCACGGTAATTCTCTAGAGTTCACAGAGCTCGTAAGGCTACCTTTGGGGGTACCAAATCCATGGTTGTTGATCCATCGATGAGTAGGTTTAAGCCCTTCCTCATGAGTTAGTACCGAAATCGAACCACAAATCTGGTGGGTCTTATGCATGGTTGGCCTGTCCTACGCACACTGTAGTCCTCATTTTTTTTGCCTGTAAGGCCGGGCCCATTCACTTGAGGGCTTGTCCTCTGTTCCCCGTGATGCTGCCGAAAAGCTATACAGACAGCATGGGTGTTACGCTTGACTGGTCATTTGAGGACTTTTAACACTTTGGCTTTTAGTCGACTTTTTGGCCTTTTACTTTTAGTCTTTCGGTTGACTTTTGGCTCTTTTGGCTTTTGGTCTTTTGAAGACTTTTAGCTCTTTTGGCCTTTGGTCATTTGAAGACTTTGAGCTCTTGGCTTTTTGTCAACTCTTGGCCTTCTGGCTTTTGGTCATTGACTCCGTCAGCTGCCCACATGGGTATGCGTACGATGGCCTTCCCGGACTTTTTAGGGCCACTGGCTTCTCGCCGCTGCCCTAATGGTGATCTTCATAGGTCTTATGCGTAGGTGGTCCCTTTTGAGATTTGGTCCTTTTAGGACTTAGCTTTTCTTTTCTTTTCTTCTCTCTCTTCTCTGTTTTTTTTTTGGGACTTGACTAGGCTTCCTTTTTATGATAAACAGCCATCGCTATTACCAATTATGTATATACAGTTGACTATATGATTCATTCTTCTATTATCATATGACCGATCAATAATTGACATTTCACTGCTGCTGATAATGTCATAAGGACTTTTGCATCGTGTTCAAAACAATGTATCAGCTTGGCGATGATGGCAACTTTGATGAGCGATTGATCGGCAACAACGATAGTTGTTTTCTTTTTCTTTTTATGATCATTGATACCTAATAATTCGATTTCGATGGAGATTTTCTATCGGCGATGAACGTCATGCTTGATAGCGATTATTGGCGCTTTTTGTTCGGTTACGATTTAATATGCTATCTTCAAATGTCTTGAAAGACTGAAAACTTTTAGCGATGATCTAGCACATTGTCTTGAAATACGATGATGGGTATTTTTGCCTGAAATTGTTTATCTGTATCGTTTGTCTGTATTGTTTGTAATATACTAGCTTGATGGTGATATCAATTTCAGGCAAAATTTTGTAGAACTCCCTTGACGACGCTCACTTTCTTTGTCTTTCTTTATTTGCTATCACATGATCTTGATATGCTTTATCATATGATTTTGATATGCTTGCGAGCTTCTTCCTTATTTGTCCTGTTCATCTTGCCCCTTTTTGATACAGAATTATTATCTTGGTAATGTTCTGTATCAAAATTAGTGGCGTCTTCGGAAGTAATTTTCTTTTTTGTCAACGCGAGTATAGGCCAACATAGGCTTTCATTTACTTCTTTAAAGAATTTTGCTTTCATTGAGCACACTTTACCTCACTTGGCTTTGAATTTGCCCCGTGAATATGATCGTGACCGTTATTGGAGATACATTCTTTCTTCTTGAAGATATTGAGGCAATATATTTCTGCAGGAGGCTATATGATTGTAATCGTATTCATTGACTAGTTTGCCCTCTTTTGATACAGAATTATAACTCTGATAATCTTCTGGGGCAAAATCAACAAATACACTTACGGACGATATCTCTTAAGGAAGCGAGCGTTGACTGGTATACCGATTCCCTATCCGTCTTGATCTATAACTCGATATGCTCCATTCGAATATACTTCTTTTATTACGTAACGGTCATCCCATTTAGGCTCAAATTTGTCTCCTATTCGACGGGTGACCACGATTGGTCGTTTCAGCATTAACACCATATCCCCTTTTTTGAAAGAATGATATTTAACTCGCTTATCAAATGCGGCTGATATTCTTGCTTGATATGCTTGCAGACGCTGTTGTGCAGCCAGGCATCTCTCATCAAGCAAATCCAATTCCTTCAATCTTATTTTCGCATTATCATCATCAGTTATAGATTGATGCACTGCCACTCTTAGTGACGCTACTTGTATTTCGATTGGAATGACTGCCTCCACATCATAGACTAATGAATACGGTGTTGCCCTTGTAGCGGTTCGATGAGTAGTTCTGTATGCCCATAACGCTTCCTGTAACCTTTCATCCCAATCACGTTTGTTTCCTGTCACTGTTTTCTTCAATATTTTGACTATTATTTTGTTGAATGCCTCTGCTAATCTGTTAGCCGGCGGATAGTAAGGCGTTGAGAACGAGTGATGAATTTTAAACTTCTGACATAGTTTTTCCATTCCTTTATTTTTGAAAGGAGTACCATTGTCTGTAACAATTTTCTTTGGGATACCATGTCGGTATATTATGGCGTGCTGGATGAAATTAACTACATTTTTTTCTTTGACATTTCGCAAAGCAACTGCTTCAGTCCACTTGGAGAAATAATCAGTTGCTGCCAGAATATACTATTTTTCTTTGGACGAAGGCAGGTTTATAGGACCAATTACGTCAAGTCCCCAAGCAGAGAAGGGCCAAGAGGCAATAGACTGGTGCAAATCTTCCGGAGGCATGTGTATAACATCTCCATGAATCTGGCATTCATGGCACTGCTTCGCATTATCTATCGCGTCTTTAAACATAGTAGGCCAATAATATCTCATTCTATGTATTCGATGAAATAAATTTTGACCAGCTTGATGTGCCCCACACTCTCCAGAGTGTGCTTCCTGCAGCACCTGGATCACTTCTTGCTTATTTAAACAAAGTAGCAATACTCCGTTGTAAGATTTTTTATATAATACTTTACTGCAAATAACGAACCTACTTGACCGCTGTCTGATTTGCTACCTTTGTGCGGATTCTTCTGGGAGGATGTTGAATTTGAGATAATCAATGAAAGGCTGACGCCAATCATCTATTGTAATTTCTAATCATGATACAGGAAGGACTTCAGTAACTTCTTCAACAATCTCTGTTGTTGGTAAAAATCTTCTTTCCTCTATGATTACTTGAAGAGGGCTTCGATTAGGGCAAGACAGAGCTGCTGCCAAACTAGCTAAGGCATCGGCTTTTGCATTCTCTGACCAGGGAATATGCTTGACTTCAACATAGGAGAAATATTCCAACAATTTTTGTGCCTTCTGGCAATATGGTAAAAGTTCTTGCTTTTTTATTTCGAATTCAGTCATCAATTGATTTATAATCAATTTAGAATCTCTGAAAATATGTAATACTCTTATCTCCATTTCTTTAGCCATCTCCATTCCAATAATCAGGGCTCTATACTCAGCCTCATTATTCGTGCATGCAGTTTCCAATGAAAAGGAGTAAGGTAATCACTCCTGCCCCTGCTCTTGATGTTCGAGATGCGCCATCAAAATACATCTGCCACGGATTCTATGATTCAGTCAGCATAACTCGCTCATCTGGAAAATCATCATTGATGGCTTCAGATTCTGCCATGGGGTGCGCCGCTAAGAAATCTGCTACTGCCTGTCCTTTCACAGCTTTTGCCGGTTCATATGTAATAGCATACTCTGAAAGTAACAACATCCATTTAGCCAACCTTCCAGACAACATCGGCCTTGTCATCAGAAACTTTATCGGGTCAGCCCTTGAAACCAATGTTATATCGTGCGATAGACAATAATGCCTCAACTTCTATACTGCAAATATCAACGCTAAACATTCCTTCTCAATCAAAGAATAATTGCACTCTGCACCTATCAAAGTTTGACTCAAGTAATAGAGGGCTGTTTCTTTTCCAAATTCATTCTTTTGTGCCAACAGAGCTCCTAAGGAATGGTCGGCCGCAGACGTGTACAAGATAAGCGGCCTCCCTTTTATCGGAGCTGTCAGTACTGGTGGCTTTTTCAACAACTCCTTTATCGAGTCGAATGCATTCTGACAGGCTTGACTCCACACAAATTCTGTATCTTTTTTTATTAAATGAGAGAACGGCTGACATCTCCCAGCCAGATTTGAAATGAATCGCCGGATATATGCTAATTTTCTTTGCAAACTCTTCAGCTCCTTTACTGTTTTTGGCAGCGGCATATCCTGAATAGCTTTGACTTTCCCGGGGTCAATCTTAATGCCCCTATGCCGAACAACAAAACCCAAAATTTTTTCGGAGGACACTCCGAATGCACACTTAGCGGGGTTCATCTTTAACTGTTTCTTTCTAAGTCGCTGGAAAGTCGACACCAAGTGTTTGTGATGTTCCTGATGACTTCCTGACCTGACCACCAAGTCGTCAACATAACACTCAACGTGCTTATGCACCATATCTTGAAAAATGCTTTGCATCGCCTTCTGATATGTTGCCCCAGCATTTTTAAGCCCGAATGACATCACCTTATAACAAAAAATTCCCAGTGAAGTTCTAAATGCCGTCGCCTCTTCGTCCTCAGGAGCCATTCGAATTTGATTATATCCCGCATAGCCGTCCATAAAGGACATAACAACATACTGAGTTGTACTATCAATTAGTAATTCAGTTATTGGGAGCGAAAAATCATCCTTCGGGCAGGCTTCATTTAGGTCTCTAAAATCGACACACACTCTGACCTGTCCATTCTTCTTTCTTACCGGGACGATATTCGATATCCATTTAGGATACGTGACCTCCCTAATAAATTTGACCTTTATCAATTTATTAACTTCTTCCTCGATGAGAGGAACCAGATCTGGATGAAATCGTCTTTGCGCCTGTTTAACCGGCCTTTTCTCCTTAGAGATATTTAGATGGTGTAACGCCACGGAAGGCTCCAATCCGGGCATTTCTGCATACGTCCAGGCGAATACATCTTTATTTTCTCTAAGAAGCTGAACGTATTCTGCCGACTCTTGTTCAGAGAGGTTGGCGCTAATGAACGTGTTTCGTATTTCCTCTTCTGTACCCAAGTTTATTTCTAATAGGTTGTCTGTCGTCGGTTGCCCCCCGTCCTCCATTTGCTTCGGAGCTATCTCAGGACGTTCGACTACTTCAGCACTTTCCTTCACTGGTTCTTTTGCTATAACCATGTTTGCTGACGACTTTACACCCATGTCTTCAAATTTTCTTTGCCTTTCCTGGCCAATCCCAATTGAAATTCCTTTTTCATGATTTAAGCCACTAGAGTCTTCGCAATCGAGACCCATACCTTTCATGACCTCCTCGTTTGTCCTATATTCGATAATTATCTGATTCTTGTGTATCATCGTCTGTATAATACACTTCAGCGTGTAACAATTCTTTGTTGGATATCCCACTAGACGATGGTAACGGTAAAAATTTTGTTCCCTGTGCCTTGTCGCCTCCTCGGGACGTTTGGGCTCTGGCAATTCTATTGCGTCAACTTTCAACAACTGTTCCATCATTGGGATGACATCTTCTTTATCGAAAGCAAATCCCTCATGGGAATTAAGCGTTCGCCCCTTTTTATTTCTTTTTGATGGAGCCAAGTCCTCTTTTCGCTTTGCACTTTCTTCCTTGAAACCTTTCATACTTTTACGTCGCTGACGGCAATCACTGGTATTTGCTGCTATCCTGCTAAGATCTTTCTGAGCCGCATCATGGTGAGATTTCGACGCTAATTCCAAAGCATGAGCCTTTGCAGCCAAATCATGAAGAGTGTTGATATTGAAATTGGCCAGTCCCATTACGAATTCCTTTTTCATAGAGTTCAGACATATCTTGACTTGCTCAGTTTCTTTTAGTAACAGTTTGCACAAAATTCCCAATGCCCTCCATCTGTCCACGTAATCCCTTGCCGACTCATCTTTGCCTTGTCGTATAGAAGCCAGCTCAACAATATTAACGTCGTGACTTATAGAGAAAAATCGAGATGTGAAAGCGTCTTGCATCTGCTTCCAATTGCGGATAGAACCCAAAGCCAAATTGAAATACCATCGGAATGCACTACCTGTCAGCGATGTCCCGAACAGTTGCAAATAATATTGTGGTACTGCAGAAAGATCTCCCATACTAGTAGTAAAGCGCATCAAGTGTTCTTCAGGGGATCCTTTCCCATCAAACTTTTGGAAATCTGGACACCTGAAACTGGCTGGGAAGGAAATGTCATCCACTTCTCCTGGATATGGTGTACGGTATCTAAAATGTCTAGTATTTTCTTGTTTCTTCTCCATTTGGCTATCCTTTTCAATGACTGTCATTTGAGCTGCATTATGCATGAAAGTTGTCAAGGCTTCTTTGAGACTTCTGCATTCTTCCATTAATGCATTTTGGGCTTCTGCCATCGTATTGAAACGATCCTCTGTAATTGTTATATAGTCTGGATTCGTTCCAGCCATGAATACTGTGGTTTTTTCACTTTTTGACGAAGCAGTCATTGAAGGAGAGTAAGAGAATACAGATGTGACGGGGCTTGCAGAAAAGGGAGGGGACAGAGTTTTATTGGGTCTTTTCATGCTCCTGGCGGCATCAATTGACTAAGATGACGCCGATATTAGTGATCCTCTTAGGGATAGTATTGGCGATCTGATGACCAATGTTTTTCCTTTCGTTCTCCTGTTCGTTCAGCCACTGAAGCATTTAGAGCTGGGAAGTCACGCACTGTCAACTGGGGAACTATTTGCGCCGGATAAATCGCCGAAGGTGCAAGTTCAGGGTTTCTTTTAACTGTGCTTCGCGTTACGGGCCCTCTGATTCTTAATGAAGGCTGATTCATTCCCGAAATTCTGAAGTTTCTTGTTCTTGTCTTACGAGAGGTCACGACGGTCCAGCCTGCATTGTCTTCTGATGACTGGGGCGAGGCAGAAATGACCCCAGTTATTGCTTGAACTATGCCGGTACTCACATGACATGATGCGTATTCTATCACGAATCCTGTCGGGGTGAATTGAAAGTTCACTTTTCTTACGGGGATCGCCATGAGTAATAAGTCGTAGTCAAATTTTTAAACTTCTTCCTTCAATCATGAAACAAAGTTATAATTAGTAGTTGAAAGATTGGAGTGATTTATCTTAGAGATGAAAGGGAGGACTTCCCACTGAGAGTCGCCAATTTGGCGTCCATAGGATGCCAAACCATGACGAATGTTCGTAACAACTTCACTGTTAATATTTTGAATTAGACAAAAACAGTCCCCAGCGGAGTCACCATTTTGTTTTGACAAAGAAACAAAGGCATTTGATTAGGGAGATTATCTTATTCGAACATAACAGAGAAAGAGTACTCAGAACATTCATCACATTTTATTGATACTGAGTTCATTTACATCCTCTTCACATCCCTTGATTCTAAGATAAATCGCTTAGAAGTGAAGGACTTGTGCTTTAAATATCAAAAGTTCATTTTGACAGCCTTCCGGCGCCTGATTTGATCATCTCCTAAGACTTAGGAGGAATGTCGTTCCGATCGGCGGGTCTTTAATGAAATAAAGATTTCAGCAGCATAACAGCGCCTATTCCAACCATCTTCTGGGACTTAGGAGGAATGTCGATTAGATCGACTGATCTTTCTCCTTTGAATCCATGAAGAGGAGAAAGCCCGGAGAAAGGAAGCTTAGTTCATGAACTTCAGCAGCATAACGGCCCTTGGACTTCACAGACTGCAGGGCAGTCTGGTTGCGCGGACCCGCGTAACTGATACCGGTTACGCGGTCCTGCGCAACTGCCAGGAGGCTTTCTTCTACCTTCTGTCTTCTGCTCCGCTCTGCTTCTCTTGAAAATCTTTAAGTTCTCCTTAATGAAGGAGGGGAGGGGGTATTTATAGACCCTCGCACGTGTGAAAATCCTGATCTTAGCGATGTGAGACTAGTTTTTAGTGCTTTAGGTCATTCTGAACGAAGCCCTTTGTGTAGTACATTCCGATGTCCCGTGTAACTGATACTTTCATTGCGTGAGTCCGCACAACTGATATTATCTGCACGGAACCGCGCAACCTATAATGGCTGCGCGGACCTGCGCACTCCTATGAAGGCTATCTCTTTCTTCTTCTTTTCAAAAGTTCTTCTTATCTCTTTTCCCTTCCTTGCTTGATTCCTTCACCATTTTTTTATGCCTCAACAGAGCCGTAGATAATAAACTATCATGATCAGCCGCACCATATTCTTGGATCGACCGTGAGACCCACCATATTAGTATGGACCCCATTTTCCAATATAAAATGCCCATTCAGTGGGCCACGATGGTGAAAGTCCATCCCGCATGACAAATCAGCTCCATGCCAACAAAATCAGTGGGTGTAGTCACCCCATCCTAGCCATAAGCAGTACAAAATAATGGCTAACGAGCACTAGTAGATGCGAACCTTAGGCCTATAAAAGGCCCCTATTATATTGGGATTACCATTAAGAGTCTAGGGAGAAAGAGAGAAAGAAGAGGGAGGAGGAGCGAAATCCGGCGCTGGGTTTGGGACCACACCACGTCGAGTCGACTAAACAGTTCAACTTGGGCCGAGTCAGGGTGCAATTAACAGCCCTGAGCTCTGTAAAGGAGAGGGATAGAGAAAGAAAGAGAGAAAGAAAAGGAGAGAAGAAGAAGAAGAAGAAGAAGAAGAAGAAGAAGAGAGAGAGAGAGAGAGAGAGAGAGAGAGAGAGAGAGAGAGAGAGAAACGAGAAAGGTAGTCGTTGCCGGTGCAAGCTGCATTGTTGGGTTGGCTCGACTCACTGAGTCGAATCTCCTAGATATCAGGTCACAACAGCGGCTACAGCCACTAAGTTGTTCATGTGCCCTCCTTAGAGTCAGCACAGGTAAGTTCAACTCAACAACAATCATTTTCAGCTAGCAACCGCAAAGCCCAACTCAGTAACTCGCTGAGTTTCAGGTTGCCTTAGAGGTGAGCTCAACTCGAGCATTAGCAACACCGTCGCTCATTCCTAACTCGAGGCCCGATCTCCTGGTTGGGACACCATTCCACCAATTCATGGCTTCAACTGAGTCGAACTAGAGGAACGACCCAACTCTAGGGTTGACTCAGTAGGCCATGCCCATATGGTCAGGCCAACTAGAGATCAGATCCAAGGAAACCTTGGTCGGCTCCGTCCCAATAGCTCAGGTACAATAGCAATGACCAAATAAGCTAATGGCTCGGACCAAGTCAACTCGGATTGGCTCGGTTAAGTCCCTCTTAATCAAGTTCATAAAAGGGGAATTCATCGAGATTTGGAATCATGCCACCATTTAAACTAGTAGATAATTGGGCCAGGAAACTTCTACTCCATAACCTTGTAAATAAGTTTCTCTTAATTTTGGAGTAGAGGGTTGTAGGTTTCGTTCACCCTAAGAATACTAGACTTGTGGGTTAGTGATGATAACTCTCTAACCCTTTATAGGGAATTGGTTGAGACTCAAGCCTAATGAATCCTAATTTTACTCGAATGATAGGTCATCGAATTTTTCTAAACTTTAAATACCTTGGAACCAGAAGCGTCCTCTTTATAGGTGATGATTTCTTCTCCTGGAGCTTTTCTCTTCTATTTTAGCTTAAATAATAGTTCAATTTTAATTTCGATTGATAACTGATATCTGTAATCCTTGATTACTTGTGCTAGTTATTAAATCTAATTATCAAGTTATATACTCAACACTTGTCTTGTATGAACATATCTAAGTTTTACTTGTATATCTCATCATGCTTGTGGATTACTTATGGATTGCTTGTGGAACTTGAATTGTTATATCTATCAGTGAAAAATCCCACTTATGGATGTACATCCAGACTTAGGATGTAACTTGATTAATTGTGTTTACTATGGACTCTCAATCTAGTTGCTGCTTCGATTGATGGATTTGTAAGTACTATGGTTTAAATCCTCTTTGGTTGTCAAATTTTATGTGTCAAAACCTCTATATACGTCTTGTGTTTGTATCTTGTTAAATATGTTCAATACACCACGTCAACACTTCGAGACATGATGATGAACTCCTCAAGCTAGTTCAAGCTACAATATTGACGATTTTAAAGAAGAGTTCAAGTTAAAGACTCAGCTCAAGTTCAAGTTCAATATGCAAAATTCACATATATTCAAGTTCAAGACTCAAGCATAGTTAGGGAACTAAGAGCAGCTCAAATCGACAATGACTTCAAAGCTTGTGAAGGGTTCAAGCTACATCAAGAAGAACTCAAGCTTCGTAAAGTTCAACGTCTAAGCAAATGAAGGTTCAATGTCCTTATTGAGGTTTGATTGACCTTAGGTTGACCTTTAGAGTTAGTCACTTTGGGTACATAATTCATATATCTTTTACAAGTGAGTTTGGTCTGTTCTAAGACTAGTCCTGGATCTTGTTCGACTAGTCCTAGCACTGGTTCAACCAGTCTAAGATATTCCAAGACCAGTCGTAATTTTGTTACATTTTATCAGATTTTTTTGTTCGGCTACGACCAATCCTGGAGTCTTCTCGACTAGTCATGGGATGGTCTCGATTCGACCTTCGACCAGTCATGGAGCTACGATTCAAACTCCAGCAACTAAATCAAGTGTCACTCGACTAGTCGTGGGGTGATCACGACCAGTCGTGGACTGCCTTTGACTAGTCATGGACTGCTCACGACCAGTCGTGTAACGGCCTTATCCGATCGCGCACAAAAATTTAAAAATCTGTTTCTTCTTCGACCAGTCGTGGTGACCCTAGGACTAGTCAAAGATGAATTTTTGCAGCTATAAATAGCACACGAATTTCAGAGTTTTTCATTGAAAATTAAGTGAATTCAAAGCTCCACTCTGAGATAAGTTTGTGTCTGTTCTTAAGCTATATTGTGCATAATTCTATTTCCTTTTGTTAGCTTTTTTCTATTTGATTTGATTCAATATTCTAATCTGATTTGAAAAGAGGAAATATTATTTTCCTTCTTCTGGGAATTAAAATCAAATAAAGTTAGCCCAGTCTGATTTAATTTAAAATCAATTAGAATTTAGAACCATTATAAAGTGAGTATTGGACATTGAACTTTCATATCCGAATATCTACTCCAATTGGTTCTTCCGGGCTGCTACAAGAGGAGAAATCCAGGTATTTTACAATTCTGTAAAATTTTCATTCTTTTGATTTTTGTTTGGAATTTGCCAGAAAAATTCCATTTGTGGGGTTATCTGAGGAGAGCCAGAAAACTCAGAATAGTGTGAGTTTTTGGATTGTGTAAGCCCAAGTTAAAAGATATAATTGTAAAGATTTTAGGTGAACCTGTGAAACCTATTTTAATAGTGAACGCTAATATCCCTGTGAGGATATTAGGAGTGGAGTAGCATTCTGTGTGATTGTTGTAAAACAGTTGGTGTACACACAAGCTAACCACTATAACTCATTGTCTTGTGGATTGATTGCTTGCTTAATTCTTTATCTTTCATCATTCAGTTTTGTGGAATGTACATGTGGATGTGAATGTTGTAACTATTTACATTTCAAGCAAGTGTGGGAATGTTGTAATAATTTAGAGTTTTGTTTCAGCAATTTATTCCTTGCTATTTATTTTCAGATTGAGTTCTTGATTCAAAAGACGTTCTAGAAATAAGGTTGTCCTACCATAAGCCCTTGTTGATTATGGTGTAAGGTTGTCCTTAGAACTGAATTTGTATCAACCTCTCAATGCTTGTTTATTGAGATTGATTTAATTTCAGCATTGTGAATTGATTTATATTGTAAGGCTATTTCATTATTTTAATCCGCTGTATTTAATCTTAATTTGACATAGTCCTATTCACCCCCCCCCCCCTCTAGGACATATAGCTTGGCCATTTCAAGATTAAATGGAATCTTGATGTGGGCCTACAATCCATGGATAATTATGCCTATGTGGCTTTTGGGTATGATCTTTTTTTTGTCGCATCGACTATTTACTTGCCCTCTGTGGCTTCAACTGTATATTAGCCCTAAGTGGCTCGATGAATTATAGTGTGACCATGCGATGGTAAGTCTCACTTGTTAAACTGTGATTGGCCACTGATTGAGGAGGACACCATTAAACATCCTAATGTTGGAGTCATATGAGTCGGGGATTGTGGTATAGGATACTATGCGTGAGCTATCGACCTATGTTGGGTGAAGAGCCTCCCATAGTAACCTTTGAACTTTCTTATATTGGCTACTTGCAAATTAGAATAATAATAGTTGGGCTCATCATGCATTCATGGCACTTGGGCATTATCAGGTGTCTGGTTGACTGTTTGAAATATCAGTGCACTGTTCAAACGACCTTTTTTTGTATTTTGAATGGACTAACTGTTTGAAACATCCATTCTCTTACCTAAGTGGGATAACTGTTTGAAAGACTCATTCCTTAGTAATTGAATGAGTCGACTGTTTAAAAGACTCACTCTATTATTTGAATGAGCTGACTATTTAAAAGGCTCATTCTATTACTTAAATGGACCAATTGTTTGAAAGGTTCATTCTCTTACATGAGCAGGTCAACTGTTTGAAAGACTCATTCTCTTACAAATTGAATAATCTGACTGTTTGAAAGGCACATTCTCTTACCTAAATAGATTGACTATTTGAAATGTCCATTCTCTTATTAGGAATGGGTTGACTGTTTGAAAAACCAATGCAAAAATGAGCTAACTATTTGAAAGGCACGTTCTCTTGGATGAATGAACTGACTGTTTGAAAGATCCATTCATTTAGTCAACTGGATGTGCATCCCAGTTGATGTGCATTCACGAACTCATGCATTTAAATAAGATCACATTATGAATTATTTTGTGTGTTTTCTTATTTAAAACTATGCTTAAATAATGTGGTGGTGTGTAATCTTGAGGAGAATTCACACTGAACTGGCTACTCATTCATCAAATATATAACCGTACAAGTAGTGCAAGTGGTTTAAATGATATTCATGTCCAGATTGATGAAGTACAGTGTATAATTATTAAGGATGCATGGCTACATCTGCCAAGAGAATCAGCATGATTTTGTAGCTCAAGACTAGTTACAATTTATTTTATTTCATATGTTAAATTATTTCATTTTGTAATTGTAAGTATTGAGACATTAGTTTATATAAGCCCTATGAGCCTCCGATCATATATTCTAAATGTATATGTGAATTTTATTTAAGTTTGATTTATTTCTCTTCCACTAAACTACTAACTCTAAAAAAGAAAAAAATAGAAAAGAAAAATTACCTGGAATTTGACTATTTTTTTTCAGAAATACCTTACTAATTGTAGGAGTTAAATAAAATACTTTTACTATCCCAAAAATTCTAAAAATTTACAAGGAGGTGACCCACCCATGTTAGAACCCACCTAAAAAATATTGGGGCCAATGGACGCCTGTACACACCAGGGTGGTGGCTGGACCAGCCCACTATAATATGGTGTCCAGATCAGTCTCATTCTCAGGACAGATTGACTTATTTAAATGAATTAAAATATTTATAAATGTTTAAAAATTTTAAAATTTTGTAGGGGTATGGTCCACTCATGGTAGGACCCACCTACTAAATTTTTAGGGCCATTGAACCCCTGTACACACCGTGGAAAGGGTCAGACTGGCCCACCACGTTGGGACATCCAGGTCTGTCCAATTTTCTGGACAGTCTGTTATATTTTAATTAATTAAAATACTTAGAAATATCAAAAAATTTTAAAATTTTTTGGAGATGTGGCCCACCTATGTAAGTATCACTTTGTAAAATTTCAGCCCCAAATGACCCCGTTTGGGTATCCAAAAGAATGGGCCAAAATGGTTGGACTCCCAGATTTTTCTACTATGCAGTCCAGCAATATGCCTTAATAAAAACCATAATTCAAAAATATTTCTTCTAATGGTGGGCCACCTTTTTGGGTTTCTTCTCATTATATGCATGATGAAGGACCTTGGCCCTCAATTTCTAGAGTTTTAGAAGCCCTGGACCCACTCCAATGGAGTGCCCAAATTTAGGACAACAACATGTTATAATTATGCTTGGCCTGAAATTTTGAGGAGTGGGGCCCACCACATTATAAAGATCTTAGAGGAAATGATTATACCTTTAGTTCCTTAAATTTTAGACTTAATAAATGTACTTTTGAGGCCCACTACAGTTAAATTTAATTGGGTCCATGAATGTAGCTAGTTGTTGAACTCTTTAGGCCCAATTGGGCTGGAACTTTTTAGATAAGCCCATTGAACTCTTAGGCCATTTTTACCATAATATTATGTTGGGTTAGTGGGCTAAACTAAACAAGTAGATAGACCCTTGGTTGCTCACCAAATCAACTTTATACTTGGGCCGGGTTGTAGGCCCAACTTACTTGACTAAGAGCATGACATTTGCCCATGTGGTTTGAGCAATGGGCTGCCCACTAGGCCACCATAATATATAAGATTAGTGGCCTTTATGTTGGACCCTATCCTTTCCCCTATGGGCCCATAGTGGTATATATGGGTTGGGTTATGTGTGTTCCCCTTGGACCCATATTTTGGGTCGGCCTTGGGCTGCCCTTTCTAAAGCCCAACATGAGTGTTTGTGGTATAATTATGACTGTTCATTTCTTATTTTTGATGTTGGATAGGCCTTGGGCCTTGATCCATGATCAATTAGAGATGGACTACCTCTTAGGGACCAATTGTGGTTGGATGTCCACATTGGTAGCCTTAAGGTAGGCCCATGGGCTTCTATGGGTGGTTAAAGGCCCAGCATAGACCCTTGCTAAGCCGTTTCACTTTTAGGCCCATACCATTGTTCTCCTTAGTCTCGTGGGTTACCCCAGATATATGGGCCCCCACTAGAGGTTATATTTCTTATGAGGAATTGGTTAAGTACCTAGACCCTTCATGGTTAGGTAGAGAGTTCATCTTCACCTTATTGGTACCCCTATTCATCTTCATGGCCCACTCCTATAACATCATATGCATGCTTAGTTAAGATATGATTGACCATGGTTGTGCCATTGTGTAGGACATGTTAGTATCTCCCTGAGAGATGGATGCTTAGGATTGATGCATGGGTGATTGTGTGATTCATGCATCTGGCATTGCATAGCTTGTGGATATCCGCCCTTACTTCATTAGGGCCTTGCCTCCATAGGGGTATTCATGGATGACCGTATGTGTGGACACCAAAAATATTAGTTGAGCATACCGGGTGCATAGGATGCCCATGAGTGAAATTTTTAAAACTTCCATGGTACCAAGGATCTACTCCAACGCCTTGACCGGGTGGAATACATGAGCGCACGAGGGCCTTATACCGTTAGGCTGTGACTCCCACTGTCGTGTAGTCGGTTGGATAGGGGTGTGAGCTTACCTACCTGGTGTGTAGGAGACATTGCTAGGCTGAGTCTGACCAGCTTGTAAATGGGTCTGTTACCATAAGGCCTTGCTAATGATTGGCTGTCCATACGCAAGTAGTGAGGTCTCTTACGCTCGTTTAACTGTGCGGGGTCTGTAGAGTGGCAGTCATTCAGCAGTGTAATGGACCTCGGTGATTTTTTTATGATTGAAAATGTACTTGACATATGGTTTGGTTATGAGCACTGACATTACTTGCATTGCATTAGTATTAGCTGTATACGCCCTTTCATGCATTGCCTTGGTATGGCTCCTAGTACTCATTGCATCATATTCATGATAAGCCTTGGTAAGGCTAGTGATATTCTCATTAAGCATGTTTCCCTTCTTGCACCTCCTACTATTCTTCTGTGCACCATTGTCACACACTTACACCACCCTCTAAGCTTCTATAAGCTTATGCATGATTGATGCGTATAAGAGATTTTAGGCAGGCGTCGTAGCAGCAGAGCGTGGAGTAGAGTTGAGCATTTGAAGACTCTAGTGTTGCTGACCTTTCTCTTTTTTTATTTTTTCTCATGTATGTCCTTTGGACCTTATGGATGGTTATAAAAGTTTAAATTCTTAGTGGATTTTGTGATGTATGCCCTTTGTTATTCTCAGATGTACTTGTTGTGATCTTGAGTATGTTCGTATTAGTAATGATTATATTGTTATGAAAATCCTCCTTGTAGGATCCCAAGATCGAAACCTGCTTCAGGAGCTGAGAATGGGATACTATGGAGGCTGTTACGGCCAGAACCGGCCATCGGGTTCCTTGTGATTCCGGTTACCAAGTCTGGGGCGTGAAAATCTCTCACCACGTTTGTCTTACAAGCATCTGGTAATTTTCATGGCCATTTTTGCCAACACACACTGTCGTAGGTAATTTCATCTTCTTTTTTTGTCGATTATACTGCATGACACTCTAATTAATAAAATCAATAATCAAACCACTTTAGTTTTAATTTATTTGTCTTTTACTATTTTTATTAAGAAACATAATTTCATCACCGTTGAAGAAAATTCCTTCTTAAATCACCTTATCATTGCATCAATCGATGGTTGAATAGTTAAGTCAATCTTCACAAATCTACTCCTAATCTGCCAAATTTAATGCCTAGGGTCACAAGTGTTTAGGTTAATCCAAGTCGTACACAACTTTGGCACTCTCAACACCTAATTTAATCACATACATTTAACATAAATCGGGTCATTCGTTATACGTGTGGCCACGTGTCTTAATTGAACAATAACACTATTTTTTGGCACGCCCGGTTGGACACATTACTAAATTGTTATTTCTTAATAGAAGAATATAGTGCATAAATAAATAAAAACTAAGGCTAATAACCCCATGAGATTGCGGAAGAGCAATAAGATGAGGGACAACAGGCAGATCTCATTGACGTGGATGCATAATTATCTTCCTAAGTCATTGCTACACCGGATGATGTTGTAGAAACCCTAAGCAATGTGTAAGGGTCATACAACAAATGACAGATAGCAACAAGGGGCAACTAAAGAACATTGCCAAATTCATGCATCTGGGTCCTTGAATGGTTCTCAAAGTATGTGAATCCCCAACCTACCAATAATTCCCTAACGGACATGAAGGTAGAACAACCTACTAAATTCCCAGCTACAAGGATCAATCGAGCCAAACCATAAGGCCACCCTCTACCACCATTGGTAGTTGCAAGGAAAAATGGCCGAAACAACCATCCCCATGGCGAACGGGATTATGGAGACCCTCAAAATATGGCCGAAACAACCATCCCCATGGCAAACGAGATTATGGAGACCCCTAAAATATGTATATGCCTAGTGGACAACTCTATGAAGGCATTAATCCACTTAGAGGCCAACCACCTTTGCTAACGATATGTTGGAGTCAAGCAGCTTGGTGGGAAACCCCTTGTGATGTTAACAATTCCAAAAGGCTATGTGAGGACTCAGATACCCAGGGAAAACCTCTAATTCCTCATCCCTCAATGATCTCTAATCCAGTGGTGCAAAGGCAATACCCTACACAACCGTAACGACCACTTAGTCATGATGATGTCATAGGAATTATCCAGGAGTTCAGTGGCTAGCCTAATGGCCAATGGGTCACTAAGCTCATCTACCATAAGCCCTACCCTCATTAGATAGATCGATACTAAGAACTACCTAACAGTTATAAGTATCCAAATTCACCCTCTTTTCTGAAGAATGTGATTCGACAACAATTAAACAAATTGGTCATTTCACAATGCAGTGAGGTGAGGTCAAGGATTTCTTCA
The DNA here is from genome assembly GCA_037074715.1 of Magnolia kwangsiensis. NCBI lineage: Eukaryota > Viridiplantae > Streptophyta > Magnoliopsida > Magnoliales > Magnoliaceae > Magnolia > Magnolia kwangsiensis. Next base: position 108,178,147 of record CM073577.1, on the reverse strand, counting down.
AGCTTAGGTTGTTCGAAAACTCCCTAAATGAAGCGGTCTTCACATGGTACATATAAGTGTTAAGTATTCTAAGCACATATGTAGTTGTCAAATTTCGTAAACAAAATACAGGTTAAAATCTTCAGCACACTTTAATCCTCTATGACACTTTAAGAAGCGCAACTCAACATCACAAGAATAGAAGATTCGGTATGGTTATAAGTAAAAGATCAAAGTGTATGCCAACCTTCAGGTAAAATACGGGTTAAAATCTTCAACACACTTCAGTCCTCTACGACACTTCAAGAAGCGCGACTCAACATCACAAGAATAGAAGATTTGGTATGGTAACAAGTGAAAGATTAAAGTGTATGCCAACTTTCAGGTAAAATGAACATACGTAAAGACCATAAGATAAAGATTTTGATCATGACCCTTACATGCTTAAAATGTATAAGTTTACTATGTAAATTTGTGAAAGTTTGACCAGCCCAACCTCAGCCTCGGCCAAGTTTACAGCAACATTAAACAGAAAAATATGTTGCAAGTTCGTCCAGCCAAACTTGGCTCAGGCTTGCCCAAAGGTGTCTCGAGTCAAGTTTCCAATAATGATAAATTTCATATTTTAAGGAGATTTGGCCAGCCGAACCTTGTATTTGGCCAATTGAATTTTCGTTAGGGCCAGCTAAATTTTTGATATATCTTATGCCACAAAATCTGATAACCGTTGGAATAATATTATTGAAATTAGGCAAGATGAAGCTATTCTTAAGCTGACCAAAGTTTCAAATCCTTTGGCTGTAAATAGAAACCTTCTCTCATTATTTTAGATATGAAAAAGTGTGATAAAACATCCTCAAGCAAGGAAAGAAACTCAGGTCCTCCCAAATCTAATTGTATGATAATTTTTATTTTATTTTATATAACGCCCTGAAAATTGGGGGTCGAGCAGAAGCTCAGCTCCCGAGTTCCAACCATCACTTATGCAACATAGATAATGATGATTAAATGTTATCTGTATTAGCACATTAAACATGAATGGGATTACACTAAATCAGCATATCACACTCTAGAGACAATTAGATTACGCAAGCGGAAGATAGTGATAGATATATAAAACATAAAATTAGTAAGTCCCCAGAGTATCAACATGTCGCCAAGTTAAATAATTATATGTATAGTTCCAAAATATGCAAAATGATATGTGTAATGTCATCTAATCCATATCCTTGTAGGCCCGATGACGCAACTCTAGATCTACATAGACCCACCAGAGAGTTGCAAATAGGAGAACTCCTCCTCGTTGTCGTAGAAGGTAGGCTCCATCTCGTAAACCTTGCTGTCATTTGAAATACAACAGTGTAAGAATTTCGGCAACTCCTGCGATCCTCCTGGTCGAATTTCGGCAACCTGCGACCGATGATCGACGTTCGCGCTCGACCCTAAGTCGTATCCTGTATATCTGAGTCGGTTCAACCCGAGACTTGTACCATTGCGACCGCACCATCGCTGCGGTTCCAACGCCACGACTCCCTCACCGATCTGATACCATGACAGAGAGATGCAGACCTGCATTCAGTTTGAGGAAAACACCGCGTGTTGCAAATCTCAAGAGAATCTCTACAACATGTCAAATCTATCCCATCAATCACCTCATGTTAAGTACAAAGCAACCCATGCCTTCTCTCTCTAAAGTCAAGTCTTTCTCACCCTCTCTCTTACACCACCATACATGTCAAGTACCAACATCCATCACTCACCTCACCCTTTCACCCATCACACCTATCCCTCATCTCTCTTACAACTCTCTTTTTCTCTCACTTTTTCCAAGAAACATTCCAAGGGAGAAAGTGGTGGACGTCCAACATTTCTAAGGGAGAGAAGTGGGTTGTGTGGCCCACTTTCGCATCCCAAAAGCTCTTATCCTAGCCATCCATTTCTCATCTCCACCATCAAAGTGAAGCACAAGAAGACCGGCATTCCAACGGACCGAGAAGATCATAAGGTGAGTGCTTTAATAGGGTAGTTTTTCATGTTTTTAAGATGGGCCAAGTGAGGCCTACCGATCAATGGTATGGATCTCACTTTGGACCCTAAGATGTGGCCGATGGCCCACCTTGATTATCGATATCATTCCATGATGGGGCCATTCTCCATGGACCCTATCATGATGTTTAATTCTAGTCTGAAAGAGGTCATCTAGACCATTCATTTTGGGTGAAGAAAGGATCTCCACCGTAGATCTTTGATTTGATGGGTCCATATGCAATGGGACCCACTTGATGTATGAATTGGATGCTCGAAACGGAGGGCCCATAGTGTCGGGGTCCCTCCATCACACGCGTGTCCCACTCTATCTCTCTCTCCCTCTCTATTTCTTTTTTTTTTTATATGTGTGATCATGACATGGTTGTGTAGCCCACTTGGATGGACCCCACCTTGAGGTAAGTATTTTATCCAAGTCATCCATGAGTGGGGCCCATCTTATATGTATTACACTCACACCATCCATCATGTGGTGGCCCACCTAAATAGGGCCCACCTTAAATATATTTTTACGCCCAAAAACATCAAGCGTCTGGACGTTGCTGGAAAGAAAACACAAATATGAGGTTTTTCCAAGTATTGGAGAAGGGCCACTCACATAGGCCCCTCCTTGATGTATGTATTCAATCCACTGCATTCATTCCATTCTTCAGATCATTTTAGGCGTTGAGCCTTAAAATGATGCTGATCCGAATTTCAAGCGGGCCATAGCATAGCAAACAGTGTATTTGCCATTGAAATCCACCCGGACAACTCGATGCGACAAAAAAAATATGCAATATTGGACTCGTTTGGACGGTCTTGAGCCACGGAGTGCAATGGATGGGTTAGATTTACTTGATCTAGGCCCCACACCTGAAAAATCGTAAAAAAATGCATTTTATAAAAAAAATCAAAGCTAAGCAGCAGACGCTGCTGCTGCTAGAGGCGTAGGCAGTGCTCGCGCACGTGACGAGCGGCTAAAAAATAGGGACCCACGGCTCCCACTGTGGGCCCCACCATGATGTATATGTGTCATCCAGGCCGTTCATTAGGTGGGGCCCTACCTTAAGTAGGCCCCACCTAAAAATCAGCTTGATCCAGATCTCAGGTGGCCCACACCACAAGAAACAACAGTGATTGAACTCTACCATTGAAACCCTTTTTGGGCCCACGAAAGTTTTGAATCAATCTGATATTTGTTTTTCCTATTCATCCAGGTCTTTGTGACCTTATCAACAGGTTGGATGGTAAATAAACATTATGGTGGACCCCACGTGGAACCACAACGATGTATGTATTTTATTTCCACCGTCCACCACTGTGTACATGGGACGGTGAGACCACCTTGTTGTATATGTTTTATCCACCCCGCCCGACCGTGGACCCCTCCACCCTGCTGCATGTGCTGTATCTAACACATGGGGTCCACTTGGTGATGTGCTGGACCCCACCTTGATGAGATCCATATTCCAGGCCGTCCATTACACCGGACGTTGGAGTGTATATATATATATATATATATATATATATATATATATATATATATATATATATATATATATATATATATAATATTATGTATATATATAATATATAATATATTATATGTTATGGAAGCCCCACGTGGCCCCCACCCTGATGGATATGACGAATACCCACCATTCATTTGGGTGGCCTACCAGGTTATTTGTGTTCCACAGTCCATTCATTTCATTTAGACGAAAATCCTTTTATGATGTACTTAGAGCTCATTGGTAAGGGCTCATTGTGATATACTTCCGGCCATTTAGCAAGGCCATTATGATGTACTCTATGGCCCATGAGTTATGGCCCATTGCAATGAATATAAGGCCCATTGGTGTGGCCCATTGATGTGGCTCACCTTGGTATATGTATGAGGCCCATCTTGATTTATTTATGGCCGTCCATTGAGGCCCACTTAGTATATATAAGGCCCACGTGATTAGGCCCAGCTCGTTATATTTATGGGCCATTGTTGAGGCTCACCTTGATGTGTATGAGGCCGTGTTGAGGCCCATTTTTGATATGAATGTAAGGCCCATGTTACGAGGCCCATTGTGATGTATTCAAAGCCCCATGGGTTATGGTCCATTGCATTGAACATAAGGCCCATTGGTGCGGCCCATTGATGTGGCTCACCTTGGTATATGTATGAGGCCCATCTTGATTTATTTGTAGCAGTCCATTGAGGCTCACCTTGGTATAATATGAGGCCTACCTCGATTCATTTGTGGCCGTCTGTTGAGACCCATTTAATATATATAAGTCCCATGTGATTAGGCCGATTTTGATGGATTCTAAGGCCCATGGGTTAAGGCTCATTGTGATGTATTAGGGCCTATGGGTTGAGGCCCATTGTGATATATTTGGAGCCTATGGGTTAAGGCTCATTGTGACGTATAAGGGCCCCTGGGTTAAGGCTCATTGTGACGTATCAGGGCCCCTGGGTTAAGGCCCATTATGATGTGTTTCTGGCTCATGCGTTGTGACCTATTTGATATATTTTCAACCCATGTGATGGGGCCCATCTTGAGGTATTTGTGGCCTGAATGGCTAGGCCCGATGTGGTGTACATGCGGCTTAAGGCGAGGAACGTGCACCCGATGTAATGTGTGATTTCACTATAATGCAGGCAATGATGTTTATGGCAGGTCGTGCCTTGGGAGCAATGTTGGTTTGACATCCACATTGTAAGAATAATATTGGTTAAATGTCCACATTATAAATCTCCCTAGGGCCCATTAATAGGCCCATACTTGTAGTGTGTACGCCATCAAAGCCCGTCTTCGTTGTGAGGATAGTTTATCACCATATAAAATGCTTAGTATAACTCCATGATTCATGCCCATACGCATCATATGTATGCCTGATGTGAGAAATATTTGATCATATCATACGCCATTGGGCAGACCATTTATGGGATTCCTTGTGAGACGAAGTGCCCCACATTTCGCCCAATACGTGCAGGATTGTTGCATGACTGGTTAGTGTGATTCATGCATCTCGCATATATGTGACTTGATCATTGTACGCCCTACGACATCAGGGCCGTGGCCTCCACAGGCACATCATGGATAGCCAGATGGTACACCGAAAATGCTTGGTTCTAGCACTATAAGCACGTAGGATGTCCTTGGATTAAAATCTCAGAACCTCCTTGGTACCAGGAGATGCTCCAACGTCTAGACTGAGTGGAATATGAGCGTCGGTGCCTATACCATGAGGTCGTGTCTCCTACTGTGTCGTGGTCAGTTGGAAGGGGGTATGGCGTTATCGCCCGAGTGAGGGGGCTATAAGTTAGGCTGAGTATGACCAGCTCGTAAATGGGTCCGCCATCGACGTGTCGGATAGGTATTGGCAGACTGTTGGTCAGGCGGATAGTGAGGTCTCTTACGCTCGCTGGACTGTGCAGCTAGGGAGGAGGCAGTCAGAGTGGAGTGTAATAGACCTCGGTAATTTCTCAGAAAGGAACCGTACTGATATGTGGACTTAATATAAGGACTGACATGATATTATGACACCCCGTCACTGTTGTACATGTGGACGAGCGCACGTGGTTGGACGATGATGTGGGCGGGTGTGATGTGGGAGGGGGCTGAGGCCTAGGCGATCTACCACACTGGGCGAGCTACCAGCGGTTGGCAGGCTACTGTGCTGACAGGCTACTGAGTAGGAGTTGCATACTCATTCATTCATCCATTCACTATCCACTTGGGCTGGTGGTGCGTAACTATTTATTACGTGTACCTTGGCAATGACCAGGATTTTGGTTGGGGCACGACTAACCTGAGATCAGGAGTTTACCACATTGTGTTTGACTATCCAAATTTAGGTATGGGACTGGTTTGGATAGAATTCCCTTATGATGGACCCCGTAACCTGCGATACTATGTACTATCATCCCGACTTCACTCCGGCTTGGTCATTTCATTCGCATCGCATATTACATTTCATCCACGGCATATGACATTTTGGATTACTACGTTTCTGCACTTATATGGCTTAGGACTTGACAGGATCAGCATATTGCATCGCATCTGCGGTATATAATATTTGCTTATTATGATCTGCATTGCGTACTCTGATATTATGTGACTCATGGACTTACCAGTATATTTCTACTTACTCTGATATCGTATGATTCATGACCTTGTCATTTTTTCTGCTTATCTCGATGATGTATGATTTACGGACTCTATTATATACTCAGCACGTACCTTACATACACTTACACTACCCTCTAAGCTTTTGTAAGCTTATGCATGATAGATGCGTGCAGGTGGCGTTAGGTTGCAGTAGAGTTGAGTTTGGAGTGTGCAGTGGTTTTCAGGAGCACTGATTTTGATATATGTATTTTTCTTTCAGCATTGTATTCAAGTGATTATATTAGTGGATATGTGATGATGATGTTGCTTTTATGATTTGGGTAAACTTGTGGTTATGCTTATTACAAGACAAATGTGCGTTGGTAAATCCTCCTTGTAGGATCCCAGGATCGGAATCTGGCGTATGCTACGCTGGGAGCCGAGAATGGGGTACTACGGAGGCTGTCGGTACCAGATTCGGCGATCGGGATTCCTGTGAATTCGATTTCTGGGTTTTGGGGCATGACAAACAGGATCTGATTGGTCTTTTAAAACACCATCCCAGAGTGGGAGTGAGTGATCAACTCAGTGTAACTATAAGGCAAAGGTTAACATGTTATCAATTCAGTCAAGCAGTAATGATAAAGTAATACAACAAGCATTCATAAGTACTCTGATTAATGCAAGGATGGTATGTATTAATGATGTATGCCCTCGCTTGCACTCCCTCTGAGACATCATCTCACGATCGTGCATGCAACACTCCCGTTCTGCTCAACTCCAACACCAAAGGCACATGTGATGTAGTGCATATGCATGATTAGTCAAGTTCTTAATTAGACTTATTCATACAGCAGGTTTGGAAAGCTAAGGTACCTCCCTTTATATCATTGACCTAAACATTGATCTATCTAGGGTCGTCAATCCTAGTTAATTACATACGATAGGCAAGTTCGCGAGTTTATACTATAGGTTGCTACGAAAGGCTTGTCACCTAGTGTAGGCTTAATTCACACTCGAGGTCACTCCGAGAGGCTCGTCACCTGATCGTAGGCCTATTTTATACTCGATTTCACTATGGAAAACACTCGTCACCTTAGCGTAGGCCGATAGCTCGAATACTATATCTCATACCACTCTATTCGGCTCACGAGTGTGGTTTGCTCAATGGACACTACGGGGAGGTTCATCACCCCAGCGTAGGCCGACAGCTCGACCACGGTATCCCATACCACCATGTTTGGCTCATACATCTTAGCGGAACATGGTAACAAGGTTAAACGGGCGTTGGGTTAATAAGTGATACCTTAGATTCAAGCAGCAGTGTCCATACATGGTAAACACATATTAGGCCAATCAGGTTACTTGGACAAGCTCAACTGGTACGAGCGTACTTTGAATTAATCGACATGGAGTGCGTAAGTATTTCGTGTGGCCTAACCACTGTCGGCAAGTAACGTACGACTTGGATTCATCGAACTTGTCTAATGTGGCGAAATGACCTCGGCCACTAATTCAGGATCATTGCCGATTGCTTGGACTTTGTATTAGTCTCAATCATACTCAAACACAATAGGCATTTATGCGTGATAGTCAAAACATTATGTGACAATCAATTCAACTATAAATCTCATTCGAGCATTTTGACAAACACATAGAGTACATGCTATCATATATAAATATTTCATTCACAATTCACGTAGTAGCGAGATATATTACATGAAGGAAACTGTAAATATAGATAAGGTTATTGAGAATCCTATCTCAATGCCCTCATTTAATACATTTCAACAAGCATTTTCTCATTCAAGCATTTTATCAAATACTTAGACTACACATATCACATACATGTAATAAAGTAGTTATAACATATATTATGACAAATCTTTTCACAAAGGACTTGTCACACATACAACAATCATGTATTCTTAATTAATAGACATGACAAGCATAAATCATAATTCCATATTCATTCAAACATTTCAACAAACACATGGAATGCATTAAAATCAACATAATTCATATATATGTGGAATATATGGAAACCATCATATCTAGACACATGTGACAACAATCAATTCAGTCATAAATCATTAACTGGTATTGAAAGCCTTAAAAACCATAACATAAATATTTATAGTCCACACATTTCGTCGGTAGACTCGTATCGAACACTATGTCTTCGTCTACGACACAACGACAACCTATAGCATGAAATAGGTTAGTTATTTCACCATTTACTCTATTTGGATACCTAACACAGATTTGGATTAGGATTTCTTACCCAAGAATGGAATCGAAATCGCTGGTATAACAATACAGGTAGGATGATTTGGCACGTGAAGCGGATCTCACTCTTTCTTTCTCTTTTTCTCTCTTCTCTCTCCTAAGGTTTGGAAAATCATATGGAACGAGAGAAGGGTGGGTTTAGGTCCTTATATAGGCCCAGAACAGGTGTAAATGGCCCCAGGGCCATGGTATACTTAGGTTAAAGACAAAGAGTGGTTATTTCAGTCTAACGGAGCTCATCTGGAGACTCATTTCTTGTATACGGTCTGGGAGAAGTTCTCTGACATTAGATCTAGGTCAGGTTAAGATTTTGGTCTGATCAGATTTGTGGATCAACCGTGGAAGACCTGATTCAGTTCAACGGCTACCGTTACTCGATCAGGGCTACAAGCACACTAACCTGTGTAAGGAAATTTCTCTAATCCAACGGTGTAGTTAAGTCAAAATCTGACGGTTTGAAACCTTAGATTTAACCTGCAAGCGAACGGTCCAAATCACTTAAGTTTGAGTCTATTTTCTAAAGATATTCGCGTTCCTCACACACTTGGTTCCGGCCTCAAGTTGTGTATTTGTAGATACTATTTGGATTTGATTCTCACGATGCTTGTCAAGCCCAATAACACAGTCATAACCGTATAGTTTCGCAGCAATCAGACTTTCAACGCACTGTACAAGTTCGATACGAAGTTTCAATGTACTCCTGAGAGAAACTGGGTTTTGAGATTGATCCCAAGTTTCTAGGTAATGTAGTATTAACGATTCTACTAGTTTTGGGACTTGCAGTACATATTGAAAGTGATTCAAGCTAATTTCATAGATGATTTAGTTTAGCACTTAGTTAATTTTTGTCTAATTCCTAAAGGATTCGGTCCTTAGTGATCTTCGCCTGAGGTGATACTCGGGTCTTCGTACGGATTTTTTTGAGACGTTACATTTTACCTTATTAAATTCTCTTTCTCAAGTTAGATTTAAATTCAATTAAAGAGTAAACTATACTCTACTTGAGATTAGAGAATTGAATCTGCAGCACTTAGGGTTTTTATTCTATGAGAAACTATAGATCCCTAGATCCTGTCTAGTTAAACATACATTGCTTCATCATCATCCAAGAAAAAAGATCGCTGCATTGATCAAAACCTCAACTTCTTCAAGTATCTTCACATTGACGTTTCGTCTTCTAAAGATAAGTATTTATTTCAGTTTATTATTGTTGAGAGTGAAACATTACATATTTTTTTCTATTTATACCTTGGTTTTATGAACATGATAGTGCTTAATCAATTTAATTATATATGTTTTCATGTGTGAGGTGATTTTGAGAGCTTAAGGTGAAATTGATGTCAAAATGAAGATTTATACTTAAAAAATTACTAAATAAAGATTTGGAGATTTTGAAATCATTAATAAAGAATTCACATGCCAAAGATCCAAGAAAATCAAGTGATGAATGAAGAGAATCAAAGATTTGAAGTAAAGAAAAGGAATCCTAAAATTGTCCTGAAAATAAATATATTCCTGAAATAGTCCTAAAAAACTATATTCTGAAACTTTGAGTCCATTTTGAAAAACTGTACAGAGAAAAGTTTATTTTGAAAAATTACGCAGAGTACGTAAATTTGAGATGGTTTCTAGATTTTTTTAACTTAGTGCGAAAGTTGGAGTTCCACAACTATAAATATCTCTGGGATGCTCCAAAGCATCTTCTTGGGTTTAGAAAGGTCTCAAGGAGCATAGCATAAGGGTGGATCAGCCTCCAAAATTTTTTTCTTCTTTTCTAGTTTATTTTTCATGCTTTGTTTAAGAGATTTGGTTTCAATCATATCTATGGTTGGTTAAACCTCTTAGATAGGGCTAAGAGGTGAAGCTTGTAACATATTAGGATATTTATTTTGCTTTTATTCTTATTCTTATTAAACTTTATTGATTTCTAATTTGATATTAAAGGAATATTTTTACTTTTCTATGATTTATTGTGACTCAAATTATAATAGATGCTACGATAACTTTGGATATCTTCTTTTCCTGTTTTGAGATAGTGAGATTGATAAATCTCGTTGTTCACCATCGTCTCCTGGGCATAGTAGGGTGATGGAATCTCTTTCAATCTTCACAATTCTCCTCCATTGAGAATTAGGTCAATGAAAAGTTCAGATTTAATTTAAATTGTTTTATCTTTCAATTGTATATGATAAAAATCCAATTCCAATTGTGTTTATTGAATAAAGCAAGGTAGCATCTTAATAGCTACAAGTGGATCCTTGGCACCCTAGTTCCCACATTTAAATTCATAAGTTTTAATCATTATTATTCATCATTACTCTCAATTATTCATATTTCAATTTAGATATTTTTCTACTTCTAGTTATTTTTAGAATACGTACAAGTTTAGTTCCTGTGGATTCGACCTTGGTCTTACCGAGTTATTACTACATCGGGACCCTACACTTGGGGTTGTGAACAATTATTTCATTTGGTTTTATTGAGATTGCCTGAAAATCTCATCGAGTTAAGTGGTGGTTAGCCCGTGAAAATCACTAAGAGGTTTTATTATAGTAAGCCTATAAAAATCACAAGAACTTTAAGAGGTTGTTGAGGTGAACATGTGAAAATCTTAAAAATAGTGAAAAACCAAAATTACGTGAAGTAGTAATTTTAGGCGTGGAGTAGGTGTGTACTAAGCACGAACCACTATAATTCTCTGTGTCTTTGTAGTGATTTCTTTATCTTATTCTCTTCATTTATTGTTTTGAAAGATTGATTTCAAGGACGTTATGGAATAAGGTTGTCATGTCTAAAGTTATAGATGAAGGTTGTCCTATGAATTAATTGAAATCAAGGTTTTAATAAATTTTTGCAATTGAGAATATATTTTTCACGATTTATTATAAGGAATTGGTTTAGTCCTATTCAACCCCCCCCCCCCCCCCCCTCCTCTTTCTAAAACGTCTATAGCTCATCCTTCAAGTGGTGTTAAAGCAAGGTTGCTCTTATTGGGATTTATCTCCTAGAGTTAAATGTAGATTTTTAAAATGTCTAATTTTGAAAGTTTATCAATATCCAGGCCATCTCCCTTTGATGGCTCAAATTATTTCTATTGAAAAGCCAAGATGAGGATCTTCCTCAAATCCATTAATGACAGTGTGTGTCAAGCCACTGTGACTCAATAGTCCCCTCCTACAACGGAAGTAGTAGCTGAGGATAGAACCACATCCATGAGAGAAATTACGTATAATTTATGGAAAACTACTCATAAAAGTGAAAGTAGTGAAAATACATAAGCCTTGAATGCTATAACTTGTGCCCTATCACCACATGAGTTCAAAAGAATCATTTCATGTGATACGGCAAAACAAGCTAGGGATATATTTAAAATTACACATGAATGAACCAATATTGTGAAAAAGTCTAAGATCCAAATCCTCACAAACAAATTTGAGGAAATTCTTATGAAAGAAAATGAGTCATTTATGAACTTCTATATGAAATTAAATGACATAGTTAACTCTGTGTGGGGTCTTGGTGAAAGCAAGGTTTTTATAAAAATATTATGATCACTTCCTGATAAGTTTAATTCTAAGGTTACTAATATATAGGAATTGAGGGATATCGATATTATGAAGGTTGAGGAATTGGTTGGATCTCTTTAAACTTACGAGTTGAATTTCAAAGCTCCTAAGATCAAATATATTGCCCTCAAATCCTCTAAATCTATATCAAAGGTTATAAATGTAAATTTAGATGACAAGGAAAATGATGACAATATGATTATGTTGGCAAAGAAATTTTTTAATTTTTTTTAAAATAACAAAAGAAATGATTTTCAAAAACCATTTGATAAAAGAAAACGAAATTTGAACTATTGAAAATCTAAATCTAAAGACATTCAGTGTTACAGCTATTCTGAATTTAGGTATTTTACTTCAAAATGACTTAAGAAAGATACATCAAGAAGAAAAGGCAAGATTGTTACTTGGGATGAATCATTAAAATCTGAAACTAATTTGAAAACTGATGAATTAGACTAAGAAAATGTAAAAGAACACAATGCATTTATGACTATAGCCAAAATCATTTCTTCAGAAGATTGTGAAACATCTGATTATGAAACTTTTGGAAATGACTCTGAAAATGAAGACAATCTTCAAAAAAAAATATATGATGCTCTGTACAGAGAAAGTTACAAGATTGCTGCTAAATTAAAAATTCAAAAGAAAAAATGTGAGGAATTACAATTAGAGCTTGAAAAGATTTTTTTTGAAAAATCTCATTTTTCTGACTATTTTGAAAAATTAAAATTAGATTTAAGTCTGAAAATTTCTGAATTGCAAAACCTTAAATCTGAAAATCAGAAATTGAAAATTGAAGTTTCTTCACTTCAGAGTTCAAAAGATACTTGAAAATATATCCAAGGAGACCAGAAACTTAAAAAAGGAGAATCCTTGAACTCTAAAACAGAAACTTTAAATGAGTTAAATTGTAAAAAGAGTATTTTCAAAAGTACAAAACAACTTCAAGAATTCTCTAATGTAAAAGTATGTGCAAACAACCACATATATCAAAGGAGAGATAATAGAAATTCTCCTCTTATTAATAAAATTGTAGATTTTCTCAAAGAGTTGTTGAAATCCAACTCAGGTAAGAATGGAGTAGACAGAAATAAGAGAAATCCTAACTCCCAAAAAACATCGAAATGTAAGAGACCCACCTAAGCCTAGAACCGTCATAAAATGGGTTCCAAAGGTAAAGTGTCTTATTATCTATATATATTTTAAAACTAGTAGTCATTCAAGATGGTACCTGGATAGTGGATGTTCTAGACATATGACAGGTAATAAAGTCATTCTCTCAAATATCAGCCAAATCGATGACAGCTCAGTTACATTCAAAGATGGTAGCAATTGCAAAATCATCGGTAAAGGTAATGTATATCTTCCCAACTTACCTATCTTCGAAAATATATTATATGTTGACGTTTAAAACTAATCTCCTAAGCATATCTCAAATCTATGATAACAATTATAGTGTGAAATTTTCTAATCATGAATGTGAGATAATAAATAAATAAGGACATGTGATATTAAATGGTTACAGAATGTCTGAAAATTGTTATATAAGTGATGACTCTTGCTCAACAAATCATTCATATTACATGGTCCAAACAAAAGAGACTGAATTATGGCACCAACGTCTTCGACATGTAAACTATAAAAATCTATACAAATTGAACAAAAGAGATCACTTGTGTGGTTTACAAAAATTGAAAAAGAAAGAAACAAAGTATGTGGTACTTACCAGGTTGCAAGCAAATTGAAAGTAGTCATAAGAAAGTGAACTCCTTAGCCATTACAAGACCTCTTGAACTTCTCCACATGGATTTAGTTGGACCAAATAAAACAGAGAGTGGAGGTGAAAAGAAATACTTCTTAGTTGTAGTTTATGACTAACTAGATACTCTATGGTAACTTTCTTAAGAGAAAAGTTGGATGCTCTTGACGAAGTCAAAAAAGCTTATTAAATGCATCCAGACTAAAAACAATTGTCCGTGATCAGAATAAGAAATGATCATGAAACTAAATTTGAAAATAGAAATTTTGAGAAATATTACAATGTCTATAACATATTACATGAATTCTCAACTCAAAAAACATCTCACCAAAATGGAGTTGCAGAAAGAAAAAATAGAGTTCTGAAGGAAATGACTAACGTAATGTTAAACAGTATGAAATTACCTAAATATTTATGGGTTGAAACTATGAATATTGAATGCTATATAATTAACTGTGTCTACATAAGAGCTGGAAAAAATAAAATAGCTTATGAATTATGGTTTGAGAAAAAGCCTACTGTAAAATATTCTGTACTTTCGAAAGCAAATGCTATATTTTACATGACCGTGAAAATTTGAATAATTTTGATGCAAAAAGTGATGTGGTAATATTATTAGGATATCCATTAAACAGTCGTTCATATCATGTTTTAAATAAAAGAACTAGGGTTATTCAATAATCAATAAATGTTGTAATTGATTATCAACCGATCATTCCTAGTCTTGACCAAAATGATGGTGATAATGATATTATTATTATTAATCAATTTAAACCATCATCTAAAACAGATATTACTAAGTTAATATTGATAAAAGACCATTCGACTGATCAAATACTTAGTAACCCACATACTGGTATTCAAACTATAAGACAGTTAGAAAATGTTTGCAATCATATTTATTTCACTACCTAAATAGAACCGGCAAATATAAATGATGCATTGGCTTATGAAAGTTAGATTTTAGCTGCAAGATGAACAAAATCAATTTGTAAGAAATTATGTATGGTATCTTATTTCCAGACCATCTAATAAACATGTTATTAGAACCAAGTGGATTTTCAAGAATAAATCTGATGAACTTGGAAACATTATCAGAAACAAGGCACAACTAGTTGTGCAAAGTTACACTCAAATAAAAGAAATTGACTACGATAAAATCTTTGTTTGTTAAAAAATCTAATGATGATATCTTAATTGTACAAATATATGTTGATGATATTATCTTTGGATCTACTTACACTGATCTTTTGTTTAAGTTTGCAAAATTTATGAAATCATAATTCGAAATGAGTATGGTTGGCGAGCTAAATTATTTTCTTGGACTTCAAGTTAAACAGCTCGAAGATGGAATTTTCATCTCCTAAACCAAGTTCGTACTAAACTTAGTAAAAAGGTATGGTTTTGAAAAATATAAAAATTTCAATACCTCGATGAGTACAACACTCAGATTATCTAAAGAAGAATCATGTAAAAGTGTTGATTCTCGTCTCTTACGTAGCATGATTGGTAGTTTACTCCATTTGACTGCTAGTAGACCTAACATATCATTTCGTGTCGGCATTTGTGCTAGATATCAATCTGACCCTAAGGAATCACATTTATCTAATGTCAAACAGAAAATCAGATATATTGCGAGTACTGCTAATATTGGTTTATGGTATCTACATGATACGTCTATTTAAATAGCAGGATAAACTGATGCAGACTGGGTAGGAAATATTGATGATAGAAAATCAACAAGTGGTAGATGTTTCTATATTGAAAATTATCTTGTATCTTAAATGAGAAAAAAGTAAAATTCAGTATCCTTATACACTGCAGAAATAGAATATATCGCTGAAAGGAATGTCTGTACTCAATTTATGTGGACAAAATGTATGCTAGTTGATTACGATATAGTTCAAAATACAATGAATTTATATTGTGATAACACAAGTGCAATTAATATATCAAAAAATCATATTCAATACTCTCGTACAAAACACATTGACATAAGATATCATTATATATAAGAATTAGTTGAAGAAAAGATGATTATGCTGGAATACATTCAAACTAAAAAGCACCTTGCAGATATCCTAACTAAACAGTTCCACAGTATTAAATTCTCAAATTTAAGGTATAATATTGGATTATGTTTCATTAAATGATTTTGTCGAATGATAATAATTTTATTTGTTTTATTTTTCTTTAATCATTATTTCTCTATTATTTGTTTAAAGAAAAATAATATTGAAATTGATATGGCGGAAGATGCCATTCCAATTGCGAATTTTTCTAATAAAATGTCTAATTCAGAAAAAGAGTCCATCTTTCATGTTTTATGCAGTTTTAATTCAGAATGGAGATTCAATAATGCCCTACCTATTAGTAGATTATTCCCAAAATATCGCATTCTCTATAGGATTTTTACTTCAAACATTTATCAAAATCGGGGAATAAAACCGATCGTACTCCCTTTATGGTTCACACTCTTCACGTTGTCACTACCGGTGTTAGAATTTGTCTTCTTTTTATGATTTGTTATTCCATTATTCAATATTTCATGCATCCTGGGCATGATTCCCTTCGTTTTGCCCATATTATAACATTATTTGTATTACAATTTCATGTCCAAATACCATCGATTAAGGCATCGAAATTCGAAGTACCTTTCAATTCTTTTAATCTTCATATGATGAACCTATTGCATCTACCTAAGAAACGTGGAGTTCAAGAGAAAAGGCAGGAAAGTGACGTAAACATGGATGATATTTTTGATGAATGAGTAGAAGAATCAACAGAAAATGTAAAATATTTAGACTATCAACCTTTTAATTTCGATGAAAAGTTATCATCTTTAGATCAGAGGATTGATGCTCTGCATTATCTCAAGAATTCCTTGCTCAAAATCAGAAAATAAATATGAAGTACATAAAAAAGTACTTCCATCACTTTAATAAGAGTTAAAAAATAATTGATCCTGAGATGTCTGTTGTTGAGACTCAAATATTGCATATATAACTCTTCATTTACATTAGTTTTCTTGGTATTTAATTGATAATTTGATTTAATTATATACATTTTTGTCATGCGAGATGATTCAGAAACTTATGATAAATATGCGCTTAAAAGGATGGATTTAAAACTCAAAAGAGGATAATGAAAAATTGGAGATTTGAAAATAATTAATGAAAAATTCACATGCCAAAGATCCAAGGAAATCAAGTGAGGAATGAAGAGAATTGAAAGTTTGAAGTAAAGAAAATGAATCTTGAAAATTGGCCTGAAAAAAATATTCTGGAATTCTGAGTGTAAAACGGAAAAGTCCTGAAACAAACTTCGATCAAACTGAAATTCAATTTTGATCCAACCGAAATCGGGCAAATCAGTCCACTAAGAAGTAGAATTTTCAGCCTTAATTCGGTCCTACCAAAGCCAACTTTGGTCTGACCGAAATGGCGTAAAATTGTCCTGCGAGAAAGTGAGATTTTTAGCCTTAATTCGGTCCAACCGAAGCGTAACTTTTTACATAAATTTGAGGTGGTTTCAAAGTCGGTGCAAAAGTTAGAGTTCCACAACTATAAATAGGAGTCCCTAAAACGTTCCAAATTATCTTTTAGGTTTTGAAAATGAAGAAAATATCACATCCCAAAACTGAAGATCAGTCTCACAGGAATTTAGATCATCGAATCCGGTGCCGACAGCCTCCGTAGTACTCCATTCTCAGATCCCAATACTCATATGTTAGATTCTGATCCTGGGATCCTACAAGAAGGATTTTCTAATATACATTTATCTCGTAAGAAGCATAACCACAAGTTTACTCAAATCACAAGGGCAATATCATCATCACATATCCACTAATATAAACATTTGAATACAATATTAAAAGAAAAATACATATGTCAAAATCAAAGCTCCAGAAGACCAATGCACGCTCCATGCTCAACGCTGCTACAACCTAACACCACCTGCACGCATCTATCGTGCATAAGCTTATAGAAAGCTTAGTGGGTGGTAAAAGTGTATGCACAAGGTAAGTGTTAAGTAAGCAATATTAGAGAAATTATAGTAAGTGAAAATACTGACAAGCTCATAAATCATGTATATCAGAAATACTAGCAAGTTCATAAATCATACGATATCGGAGTAATGTGAAAACATACCGATAGACCTATAAATACCATCAGCCTTATCCAGGTTATGCGATGCAGAAATATAATAAAAATAATTTCATATACCGATGAAGCAATGTAGATCAGTTATGCAATGCAAAGACAGTAAGCCAAATATCAGATGTCGATGATACAATGTAATATGTAAATCCTGATGAGTCCACGAATACCGTCAGTCATATTTAGGCTGTATAAATGCAGAAACATAGTAACCCAAAATATCATATGCTGCGGATGTAATGTGATATGTGGTGTGAATAGAATGACCATATTGGAGTGTGGAGTTGGGATGATAGTATATAGTATTGCAGGCTATGGGGTCCATCACAAGTAACTTATACCCAAACCAATCTCATACCTAAATTTGGATAGTCAGACTCAATGTGGTAAAATTCTGATCTCAGATTAGTCACGCACCCAACCGAAATCCTTGTCATTATAAAGGTACATAACAATTAGTTGTGCATCACTAACCCAAGTGGATAGTGAATGAATGAATGACTGAATATGCAACTCCTACTCAGTAAGTCCACATATCAGTACGGTTTCTCTTTGGGATCATCGTCGGGGTCTAGTACACTCTACATGCAAATCACCGCCCACTGACGCGTGACCATGTAAGTGGAAGAGACCTCACCATCCGTCTGGCCAGTAGTCAACCAATATCTACCCAGCACATCAATAGTGGACCTATTCACGAGCAGGTCAAATTCAGCCTAACAATGCCCCCTACCCTCGGGCGGATAAGGCCACACCTCCTCCCAACCGACCATGACACAGTGGGAGACGCGGCCTCTTAGTATTCGGCCCTCATGCGCTCATATATATCCAATCGGTCTCGACGTTGGGGCATCTCCTGGCCATGGAGTTTTAGAGATTTTCACCCAGGGACATCTATGGCTCCCGTATGCTAGAAGTAAACATTTTCGGTGTCCCATTTGGCCATCCACGATATGCCTGTGGAGGCTATGGCCCTGATATCGCTAAGAAAAATAATACAACATGCATGAGTCATACAATCTAGTCATACATCAATCCTGTGCATACCGTGCGCTCATGTGAGATAACTTCCGCCTATCAAGGAGTCTCATAACATCCTGTCGAATCACATATGCAATGATCAACCATATCTCATAATAAACGTGCAGATGATGTGTATGGGCATGTATCATGATGCTATGCTGTCACATACTCATAATCGGTATCAATAATCATCATCAACAATCGATCTCGACAATGTGGACATTTAACCAACATTGTCCCAATGAATGGCCCACATAGAGCCTAACATATAGTGGACCCATGACTTCACACAAGAGTCTAATATACAACATCATGGGCCTTACTCAAGAGTTCAATACACATCACGATGAGCCTCTCACATGGGCCTAAGAAACATTACAATGAGCTCCATCACCTGGCCCTTAAATGCACCACAGTGGGCCTCATCACATAGGCCTAATATATATCACATTGGGCCTCAAACACGGGCTGAATACACATCACAATGGGCCTCAAATACAGACTGCATATATTTCGTATTAGGCTTCAACAATCGGAATCAGCCTATACAATCGGTCTCGACAATCAGAATCGACAATCAGAATTGATAAACGGAATCGTCTTTGACAATCGGTGAGAATAGGCCTAACAAGGCCTAAGGGAAGGTCACAATGTGGACATCCAACCATCATTACCCATCAATGTAAACATTCAACCAACATTACTCTCAAGGAGTAGCCCACATGAGGTTAAACATATAGTGGGTCCATGGCCTCACACAAAGGCCTAATATATATCGCAATGGGCCTCATACAAGAGCTACATATACATCTCTATGGGCTGCATCACATGGACCTTGAATACATCACAATAGGCCTTACTCATGGGCCTCAAATACATCACATTGGGACTTGCCCATGAGCCTCGAATACATCACAATGGGCCTCACTCATGGGCCTCGAATACATCACATTAGGCCATATTATATGGGCCTCAATAATGAGCCTCGAATACATTACATTAGGCCGTATCATATGGGCCTCAATAATGGGCCTCATACACATCATGTGGGCTTCATCATATGGGCCACAACAATGGGCCAAATATGCATCATGATGGACCACAACCCACGGGCCTCAATACTTCACAATAGGCCACCACCCATGGGCCTCAAATACACAACATGTGGGCAGGGCCTCATAACAGGTGGGCCCTATCACATGGGTCTCAAATATATCACGTGGGCCAAAAATACATCACAATGGGCCACAACATATGTGCCTTATGTACATCATGTCGGGTCACACCAAATGAGCCTAAAATACATCTCAATGGGCCGCACCAATGGGCTTCATATACATTAAGTCGGCCAAATCAATGGGCCGCACCATTGGGCCTTAAAAAGGTCAAATGGGTCGTACAAAGGGACAAACGATGTGTATAAAACACATACACCACGATCGGCCCACACATACATGCATTGAGATGGGTCTTGCCTGTCCAAAACGAATGGACTGCGTGGATGTAAGCTACATACATCACAGTCGGCTCCAAATGGACGGTGTGAATATAGACACATACATCTCGGTGCATTCCACACCACGAGCCGGATGTCTATGCAGATGGACGATGAGAATATAACACATATATCATGAGGGGGCCCACAAATGGACAACGTGGATGTACAACACATCATCTAGGTGAGCCACGCGAAGGGTGTAGATATAACAAATACATTCCTGTAGTTCCCACTGCCATCTGAAAATGGCTGGACGGTGTGAGATAGAATAGATACATCGTGGTGGTATCCGACTATGCAGATGATGGACGGCTGGGATAAAACACTTACATCACACGTGGAACACCACATACATCATAGTGAAGTACATAGCATAGTCTAGGACTGTCCAGCTGGACGGTACAGGTAAGGTACATACATCACGTCAGTTGGAAACCACATGACTTGCATACGTCACTACATCAGTTGATCTACTGCTGGGGCCACCAATGTACAGACGGTGTGGATAATCACATCGTCAAGGTGGGGTAGGACAACACCTACACACGGTGTCCAGCACCGTCCAAAGTATTGGACGATGCGGATGGAAGGCGTACATTACGGTGGGGCCCACCGTCCTAGTTAGACGGCTGGAATAATACATACATCGTGGTGTGATGCCACGTGCCATCAAGGTGATTCCACGTTGATGGATGGCGTGGATACAATATAATTCAATGGTGGCCCCACCCCACACGTACAGCACGTGTGGGTGGGTCCCACGTCCTGCCCAAAACGGACCGATAGGTTGGATTACAAATAAATCATGGTCAGCCCTTCACAACACCGTCCGTGGATGGACGGTGCAGCCAGAGTACGTACAGCAAGAGGGTCCCATCCCACACGTACAGCACGTGTGGAGTGGGTCTCACACGTATGCACAAGAGAAATGGATGGGCGGTGCAGGATGTACAGCACATACCTCGTGCCAGATCCACCGTCAATCAAAGAAGCACTAGTTGCGTGGGACCCACCGTCCCTGGTTAGGTGATCTGGATGGAGTTAAGGTGGGTCCCATGTGCGCTCTACACACGTCATTGGAACTCCACCGTCTAGCCTATCTGGATGGTGTGGAATAAAACTCATATATCATGGCTGGCCATGATCTAGACGGTCTGGATCTAGGCCTGCTGCTGGACAGTGGACTGCCCAGCGGGAGGTGACTCACCTGCCTCAATTCCTGGGTAAACGGGGATGGATGGTGAGGATAGAAACCCATACATCATATTGGGGTCTATGCGGGGTCCACACAGCTAGTGATCAAGCTGATCTTGGTGGTTTTCATCATCTAAATGGCCCAAATGGACTAATAATCCCAAGGCCGTCCCACCTACTTGACGGTCTGAATCAACATGCCATATCATAGGCGGGCAACACACATCATCACAAAGAGAGAGAGAGAGTCGTCGATGTAGTGGAGGGACCCCGCCACTATGGGGCCCTCTATATAATGCATACATCAAGATGGATCCCACTAATGTGGACCCTTAAATCACAAAAATCAAATGATAAAAATGCCCAGCTTTGATCTCCTCTTCCTTCTTCCACCTATATCCTCTAAAGCTCCAAGGGAACATTTTTAACGGTTGAAATGGACTTTGGATGGTGGGATTGGGTGGTAGGAAGATGGGTCACACCAAGCTCTCTATGGAGATTGGAGGATCTTGGACATTGGGTTGCTTGCATGAGAAAAATGGAGAAATGAGAGAGAAAAAGGAAGAGATGTAAAGAAAGAGAGAGGGATGGGTGAGTGAGTGATGGGTGATGGGTGTACTTGACACGTATGGGTTATAAGAGAGAGAGTTTGACTTTGGGGTTATTTGGAGATGAGGTGTGAGGTGATGTGTACTTGACATGAATGTCATTGATGTGTACTTGATTGATGGGACATGTTATAATGATTCTCTTAGGATTGTAAGTGCGTGGCGTTTTCCTTAAATTGATCGCGGACCCACATCTCCTGCCTGGGTATCGCCTCGACGCGCGAGACATGGCATCAGAACCGCGACGACGGCGCGGTCGCTAGGGTACAAGTCTCGGGTCGAGCTAACTCGAAAATATGGGATACGTCTCAGGGTCGCGTGCAAATACTGATAACAAATCGTGAATCATCGAAATTCGATCGGAAGAACCACAAAAGCTTACAGAACGATACGAGATAGGATACGGGCCTTACAGAGAAGGCCTAGGTGGAGCGCAGACAACGTTCTTCCACTTCAAGTTCTTCACGGTTCTTGTAGATCTTTTTATTTTTCTTATAAGATGTTAGTCTTCTCAGGCTAATATCTTAACTAAGGCTAAGGGATGAAACTCATAGTTTATTTTGATGTTTATCTTACTTTGATTCAAGTTTATGTTGAACTTCATTGATTTCTAGTTTGATTTAGAGAATATTTTCAATTTTTTATGGTTTATTGTGACTCCTATTACAATAGATGTTATGAGAACTTTGACTATCCTTTTACTTATTTTAAATTGTGTGATGTGTATAAGTCGTTATTCGCCATCGTCTCATGGACATGGTGGATGATTGAATTTCATGCCATCATTGCAACTAGACAGATATTTGGGAACTAATTCAATGAAATTTCAGATTTTGTTTTAACCGCTCCATCATCCGATTGGATAGGATTGGACTTCAATTCCAATCGAGTTATCGCTGAATCAAGTAGATTGAATATTAAAATTGATATAGGTGGATTCCTAAATCCTTAGTCTTTTATCTTTGTTATTTCAAAACATTTTCTAAATCACTGAATTAAAAACCTAAACAACTAAGTTAGATTTAAATTAATACTAAACCGTGTTCCCCATTCCCTGTGGATTCGACCTCGGTCTCACCAAGTTATTACTACATCGTGACCCTGCACTTGGGGTTGTGAATACCTACTCCATCATCCTTTGAGTCAGAATAACTTTTGAACAATTTGATCTATAATAACTTATTTTGATTTTGTGTGGAACTTCTTGTTACTTTGAGACTTCTTTAACTTGTTACTTATAATGTTCTATTACTTAGAAAGTTAATGTGCTTAATTAAACTATCTATGTATTACTACTTCCTTTGTTTGAATCTTCCTTGGTCAACTTCTTAAAAAAAAAAAAAGAGGGAGAGTGATTTATAGATATATCCTGTGAAAATTGAAATCTTGAAAACCTTGAATCTTATGCATTTAAAGAAGAAGATTTTTTTTTTTTGTTCTTGAGTATATTTCTCAAGGGGAGCAGTAGGTGTGTAATTTTGATCTTCAAAATATTTGATCTAAAGCTTTAAGATAATTCTAATGGTTGAATCCATATGATTAATGTACTTATTTTGTGATATGTATGTATGATGTAATTTGTATATATAGTTTTGTCATGATATTGACAAAGGGGAAGACTATAAGTGCTAAGTATCCTAAGCACACATGTAGTTGTCAAATTTCGTAAATAAAATATAGGTTAAAATCCTCAGTACACTTCAGTCCTCTACAACACTTTAAGAAGTGTGACTCAACATCACAAGAATAGAAGATTCGATATGGTTACAAGTGAAAGATCAAAGTGTATGTCGACTTTCAGTTAAAATGACCCTAGGAAAAAACCATAGGATGGACGTTTTTATCATGGCCCTTATATGCTTAAAATGTATAAGTTAACTATGTAAATTTGTTGAAGTTCGGCCAGCCGAATTCTGTTCGGCCTGCCCAACCTCAGCCTCAGCCAAGTTTACAGCAACATTAAACAGAAAAATCTGTTGCAAGTTCGGCCGACCTGACCCTGGGTTCAGCCAACTGAACTTGGCTCAGGCTAGCCTGAAGGTGTATCGAATCAAGTTTTTAGCAATGATAAATTTCATATTTTAAGGGGATTTGGCCCCTATATTCGGCCAGCCAAATTTTCATTCGAGCCAGCTGAATTTTTTATATGCAAAATATGATAGTCGTTGGAACATTATCATTGAAATCTAGCCAGCCGAAGCTATTCTTAAGCTGATTAAAGTTCCAAATCATTGGGCTATAAATACATACCTCTCATTGTTTTAGAGACAAAAAATTGTGATAAAATATCCTTAAGCAAAGAGAGAAACTCAGGTCTTCCTAAAATTAATTGTGCGATAATTCTTATTTTATTTTAGCTTATTTAATTCATTTTCTCAAGTTAGATTTAAATTCAATTAGAGAGTAAACTATACTCTACTTGAGATTAGAGAATTGAATCTAAAACACTTAGGATTTTTATTCTTTGAGAAACTTTAGATCCCTAGATCCTCTCTAGTTGAGCATATACTGCTTCATCGTCATCCAAGAAAGAAGATCAATGCATTGATCAAAACATCGACTTCTTCAAGTATCTTCACATCGACGTTTTATCTTCTGAAGATAATTATTTATTTTAGTTTATTATTTCATTTGGGTTTGTCGAGATTGCTCGGAAATCTCATCAGGTTGAGTGATTAGCCCGTGAAAATCACTAAGAAGCTTTATTATGGTAAGCCTATGAAAATCACAAGAACTGTAAGAGATTGTCGAGGTGAACCTAAAAAAACTTTTAAAATAATGGAAAGAAAAAATTAAGTGTAGTAGTAATTTTAGGAGTAGAATATGTGTATATTGAACACCGAACCACTATAATTCTCTATATATTTGTCGTGATTGCTTTATCTTATTCTCTACCTTTATTATTTTAAAAGATTAAGTTTGAAGGACCGTGAAATAAGATTGTCTTGCCTAAAGTTTTCATTGTCGATATCATAAAATATAAAAGTTGATTTTGAAGGTCATTTTGAAAGATTGATTTCATTGTGTAAGTTACCAACGGGTGTACACGTGGATTTCATTTTCGAAAGATTGATTTCATTGTGTAAGCTACCAATGGGTGTATGCGTGGATTTTTATTTTTTTATTTTTTTAGGACTAATTGAGTAAGACCTTGTGTAGGCCATCAGCTAGTGTATACATGGATCCTTGTGTAGAATTATAAAGGTTAGTAGAGAACCTACTAAAAACTATGTGAGATAGTGAAATCCGAAAAACTCGAGTTTGTGTTCGTCATCCGGGAGTAGAGTAAACAAGTGGCTGAACCACTATATATCGTTGTGTTTGCGATTGGCGGTGCCTTTCTATTTATTCTTATGATTTAATTATTTCATTTTATATGACTGCATGAATAGATTGTATGCTAGGTGTTTATTTTAGTGCGCACACACTTGATATTTACATCTCACATTATATACTACTTTACACATATAGTTGTATCTTTTATATTTTATGATCTTTAACTCACTTCTCCTTATAGGTTAATTAAATTAATTAGTAAATAATTTTAAAATATCATATTATCCCCTTTTAAGACTTAATCATAATTTTAAACTTCTAAGCTTAGTGGTATTTGTATAATACCTCAACTAAAAATAACGAAGAAAATAAAATGACCTTCAAAATCAATCTTTTAAAATATAGTTGAAAGATTGATTTTTTTTTAAATGACCTTCAAAATCAATCTTTCAAAATTGATTTTGAAAAAATGAAATCCCCCACACCCAATACTTAGCTTGAGATGGAGAAGAGGTTTCATGGCCAATTTCATTAGATGGAGCCTAAAGTTTTCATTGTCGATCTCTCCCAACTACGATAGTTACCTGGAGAAATAGCTAAGCGGTTTATTACTGGGTTCAAAAAGGCAAAAAACCGATGCTCCATGGCCTTCCTCGAGATCAAGATTGTTAAATTGGCCTAGGACAACATGGATATCAAACTTTAAGAGAAGTTCAACGGCATATGCTTCAAATACCTCTTTGAACTCTCTGCCTATGACACTCATTATCAGTAGATTTTCTAAGAAGAGAATCAAAGAAGAAACTCATCACAAGGGACGTACTGTTAGGACCCTAATTATGAGTTAGTCACCACTAAGGTGGTGGCCAAATAGCAATATGAATGTCTAACCCTGATAGGATTGGAAGTGCAAACCCTTATAGGAATTAATCCAAAAAAGAATACATTTGAATTTGTTAAATAGTATTCTTTCAGCATCAACAAGGTTGATGAAATTTTCGATCTCCTCCTGCAGTTTAAATTTATCAAGTTATCAGAATTTCAAAAACTTTCATCGGCCGACGAACTGAGAAAGTGGGAGTTTTTAAATGGCACGAACCAAAACCCACTCAACCAAAACTTATGTCATTTTAGGAACATCATACATGAAAACATTGATAAAAGCCTTTTGAATTTTTCAGAAAAGAAAGGGATAATGGGGATTGACATATACCCCTTTTCAAAGACACATGAGGCCAACATCATTATAGTATAGTAAAAGACATTTGGTTGATCTCTAGAAAAGCAAACAGCAATGGTTCCTCAACTGGCTAAGAAGTTGCCAGTCCTACCCAAAAAGAATATTGTTGGTTCACCCTTAAACCCAGACTCGAATATTGTAGGGGGCAATGAATGCAACAAAATGAAAAAAGAAAGACCCCCGTTGTAGACATGTCTGTCTAGCCTACACTATGTGAACGTTGCTTGAGGCAGATCTATGATGACCACCTACGAGCATCTCCAACTATCGTGCATAGTGATTCATTGCAACCATCGCCACTGAACCCTATTCTCATCATTAAAGCATTTGATTATTAGCGAATTGATTTCATGTGACCATTCTCCCAATCCTTTAAAAATATCTATATTTTACTCGTTGTTGATTATGTCTCCAAGTGGGTCGAAGTAACCCCATGCTAGAATAATATCCATCACACGGTCATTTACTTCTTAAAAGAAAATATCTTATCTCAGTTCGGAACACCTCGAGTCCTTATAAGTGATGCCTCATGTTGAAATGAGACATGTACAAACCAAGTATCCTATTCTTGAAGGAGCTTCGGCCATGATCGAGAGTTCTTCAAGGCATCGACAGGATCGGGGAAAGAATCAGATTGGATTAGCAAGGTCTCACCAGGACAGAGAGGAAACAAATGATCTATCATGATAACTTCTTTAACTTCTGTTGATGAAGTGAATGCTTGACCCAAGTAGTAGTAATCACCGATGGCGATTGAAAGACTATCTTGTCGATGCACTTATCAGCAAGTGCATCCATTACTGTAACCAAATCGTTTTGCTGGAACGATAAGGTGGAAGATGAAGAAGCAATCATTGATCGAGATAAGGTTAGAATTTGGAGTTGCTTAGAAGAGAGTAAAGAATGAAAGCATAGAATGAAAGATAATTCGAAATGACTTTTATATCGGCCGAGGGAAGAAAGAATTTATTAGGGTATCATTGCAATTTTGTTAGAAATGATTTGAGAACACGTGTCAACACGGGGTTTGACCCTTAATTCGATAAATTGCAACCATCGCTAACGTGTTATGCTGAATCGGCCGAAGACGGTTATCGACTCGCTGCCACATGTAGGCAAAAAATGCCGCATTAATGAGGGGTCGCACGTCGTTTTCACCTTTTTTCCAAAGGCAAAGCGACATGGGGGGCAATGTTCGTCCCCATTATCATCATTCCTCTTAAGAGTCAATCAGAGTAGATTACGCTTGATTTATATAAAATCATCATTTTTGTAAGAATCCTTTCCTCATTTTACTTTATCTATATCAAAAAGTCTTTTCATATGAAAGGTAAAGGAGCTAACCATCATCAGAGAACGAACCCCACCCTCTGAATATCGTCTGATCTGATTTACACATTGAGCGTGTCAGCCTATCTAAGTGCTTGGGATCATAGTTGATCGGTTTGAATAGAAGTTGTAAGTTCAATTCTAACATGCCCGCGCACAATCAAAAATAGAATAAATGCAACATCTTGTATTTCTACACCATTTATCCTTTTGGCCCGCTCAATTTAAGCCATGGGCCAAAAGTTAAAATATCCAAAACTTAGGTGGACTACATCGGTTATTGAACGAGCTGTCATTAAAAACATTTTTAGAGTCCACCCAACCGGTTGATACAGTAATGCATGTTAGAATATTTTGGTTGAATTAAGTAGACTATTAAAAATAGAGAACCAAAAAGAAAAAAGAAAAAGAAAATTAGAGATAGAAGACTTATTGAATTGAGTCGAGTCGTGACGTGAGTCACTCGACTTGAAATCGAATTTGATCCCCTGGACAATGTCCCAAGTACAACAGGTTTCCAAAGCAATCGACCTTTAGGATACAACAACTATGACCCGGTCCCAGCGGTGCACTCATTGTACGCGGGCTCGAACCACTTGTAGTTTGACCCAAAAGTGCTAAGTTAACTCATCAATGAACTCAGCAATCAAAACTTATAAATTAGAGGACAGAGAGTTTTCACAATATAAGAAAAGATTTTTCATATATCTAAAACTAAAATGGAAGTCCTTATATAGATTCCAAAGTGGTGCATTAAGCACCCTTTTGAAAGGGTTTGGTCCATTGGGTTTCAACCCAACAGGTGTGACCAACCGAACAGTCATATCTCTCCAGTTTAAAACGAAAAGGCGCAAGTGCGAGTACACTCTTGAAAATAAAATCCTGTGAATACCCATACATACACACCTACGCGATTACACTCATGCCCAACCTAGCCCAACCCATCGCGTCCTGTTGCGCATGCACACACGAACTCAGACTCGAACTAGGACTCGACTTGGCATGGCATGGCTTGGCTCAGCTCGGCTTGGCACACGTGTACGTGTAATTAATGTCATAGATTAGAGCTATAGGCGTAACCCCGCACAGGACCAAATTTACATACCCCCTGAATGGGGCTCAAGTCCCCAAGGCAAAAGGCAGATCTTATATACAAGATGCTTTTCTTTGTTAAATCCAATGTAGGATAAAACCCACAACTCAAAAGCTCCAAAATTTTCAAATATGGAAGGAAACCAAAATATTTGAAATTCCAATATAATATAAATTTTGAAACAAAGTACAACAATCCCCCACATGTTTCAAAATAAAAACTCTTTTGAGTTAAAGCGTAACACTTTTGCAATGGTGTCGGTGTCACCATAGATTTAAACTAACATTAGAGTAAGCAAGACAAGTTTACAGGAATCAGGTGATACTGTAGTCCTAAACCTGAATCCTTTTAGTATAAATCGCAAGTACATGTCACTCACACAACTCTTCCTCTGCAAGTGATTTTGCAGTTTGGTGCTTTTTGGCCATATACCATTACTTGGATTTCATGAGTGATCTAGAGAATTTGTCTAAATTCCCATAGGAAGAGGTCTCCACCTCCACACCCATATAGGTGAATTTCATCAAGTATATGCAGCAACTATATACACCACTAAATATATGACTATTGATCCATTAAAAATTTTAAAAACTCATCCTTTTATGTTGGTGCTCGCACTGCTACACCATAGAAGGGGCTCATATATCTCAATGCAATTGTCTACCTCGTGTTTTGTTATTTCCCTATTGAACCTATCTCATGGGATCTCCACTTATATAGGTTGGGTTGCCAACAACAACAACTCATATATTAGGCTTAACCCCATTCCCTTCGATGTATCATTGGCTAATCTTTAGATGGTCCTTAGTCAGAAGATCTGTCAGATTCTTTTCTGACCTCACAAAGTCAATAGGTATGACTCCATCACGTAACATTTGTTTAAGTATATTGTGTTTGAGTCTAATATGCCTACTCTTTCCATTATATATTTTACTCTTTGATTTTGCTATAACTGCTTGACAATCACATGAATAGACACGACCTATATAGGCTTTGGCCACGATGGTACATTAGCTAAGAGATTTCTAAGCCACTCGGCTTATGTTCCAGCCTTTTCTAAGACAATAAACTAGGATTTCATAGTCAACTGAGCGATACACGTCTGCTTAGTAGACTTCGAAGAAACTGCTCTTCCACCCAAAGTGAAGATATATCCGCTAGTGAATTTTGTCACATCTGAATCAGTGATCCAGTTAGCATCACTGTATCCTTCTAATACAGCAGGATAATCATTATAATGTAAACCATAAGCCATACTGCCTTTTAGGTATCTCAAAATCCTAGATAAAGCATTTAATACTCTTTTTCAGGGTTATGTATATATCTGCTTAGCCTTTCTACTCCAAAAGCTATGTCTAGTATAGTGCAGTTTGTTAGATACATGAGGCTACCAATTATTATATAATATTTCAATTGAGACATACTACTACCTGTATTCTTCATGAAAATCACATTGTAATCATAAAGTGTACTGACAGGTAAACAGTCAAAATAGTTAAACTTTCTCAATAACTTTTTAATGTAGTGAGATTGTGATAATACAATAACACCATCTTTTCTAGTTATTTCAATACTCAAGATTAGACTAGTATCTCCTAGGTCTTTCATGTCAAATTTAAATGACAAGAATTTCTTAATTGAAATAACTAATTTAATATTAGCTATAAAATTAAGCATGTCTTAACATAAAGTCAAATAATAACACAATCATTTTCAGAAATTTTATTATATACACATCTATCTATATCATTTATATGATAACTATTTGATTTCAAAACATCATCAAATTTTTCATGTTATTATTTAGGAGCCTATTTTAGACCATATATTGATTTAATTAGCCTACATACTTTATTTTCTTTACTTAATAGCTTATAACTCTCAGGTTGCTCCATATATATTTCTTCTTCTAAATCTTCATTTAGAAAAGTTGTCTTAACGTCCATCTGGTGTACCATCAGTTTATATATAGATATTATCGCTATTACGACCCTAATAGTTGTAATCCTAATTACATGGGAATAGGTATCAAATTAATTTATTCTTTCTTTTTGTTTAAAGACTTTTTGCTGCCAACCTAGCTTTAAACTTATCAATAGTCTTATCTGGTTTTAAGTTCTTTCTAAACACCCGTTTACAGCCTATTTGTTTATTTTCAGGTGGTAGGTCTACAAGTTCCCAAGTATTATTAGATACAATAGATTCTAACTCATCATTTATTGCTTCCTTACAAAAAGTTACATCTGGAGAGTTAATCGCGTCTATATAAGTTGTAGGATTATCTTCTACTAAGAAGGTGAAAAAACTATCTCTTATGTTAGTTTCTATTCTAACTCTAGTATTTTTTCTTGGTTGTATCTTTTTTACTACTTTCTATTTCATAGGGAATATATTCTCAAAAAACTCTGCATCCCTAGCTTTTATAATTGTATTATGATCTAGAATATTATCTTTAGTCTTTAAAACTAGAAACCTGTAGTCTTCGCTATTTTTTGCGTGCCTTATAAATACAGAATCGGTCGTTTTAAAGCCTAACTTTCTTTTCTTAGTTTTAGGAAATCTTATTTTATTAAGACACCCCACACTTTAATTTATTTATAGTTAAGAACACGGTTCTTCCAAAGTTTGTAAGGTGTTTGTTCAGAGAATATTTTGAAGGAATCCTATTTAGGATACAACAAGCAGAAAGAATTATTTCTCCCCACATATTTGAGGGTAAGCCTGAACTATTTAACATAGCGTTCATCATATCCTTAAGAGTTCTATTCTTATGTTCTGTTATTCTATTTTGTTCTAGCGTATAAAGAGTTATAGTCTCGTGATTTATCTCACTCTTTTCACATAATTCTCTAAATAGAGAAGATTCATATTCACCTCCTTTATCTATTCTAAGTCTTTTAATTTTTCTATTTAACTAATTTTTAACCTTAATATTATGTTTAGAAAAAACATATAAAACTTTATCTTTATTTCTTAACAGATAGACTTTAGTGAATCTAGAGTAGTTATCTATAAAAGTTATATAATATCTTTTTCTAAGTATAGACATGTGATTTCTAAAATCATATAAGTTACTGTGTATTAACTCTAGTAGAACAGATGATCATTTTATTCTTTTAAAAGGTTTTCTAATGAATTTTGATTCTACAAATTTTTCATATTTATCACATTCTTCATTAAATATATTAGGTAATAAATCTAATTTTTTCATTTTCTTTAAAGATGCTACGTTCACATGACCTAATATACTATACCATAGATAAAAGGGTTCAATGATATAAATAGAACTAGATGTCTTCTTATTATTATTATCATTGGATACATTTACAATGAATAGACCATCACAATAGTATCCCTTACCAACAAAAGCTTCATTCTTAGTCATTGCAAGTTTATCTTAATTAAATACTAACTTGACATCAGCCTTATTGATGAGCAAACCAGAGATCAAGTTTCTTCTAATGTCAAACACATGAAGCACATCATTAAATAGCAGAGTCTTTCCAGAAGTGAGTTTCAAAAGTACTTTTCCTTTCCCTACAACTAGAGATATTCTTACATTACTCTTGAACACATGTTCATCTCCTAATTCTTAGTAGGAGGTAAACATGCTACAATCCTTGCACACGTTCCGAGTTGCAGTAATGTCTAGTACCCATTCCAAGTTGTTTATAAGAAAAACTTCTAACACCACAGCTACTATCATGTCAGACTCATTGTATGTTTCTGTAAGATTAGGTTGCGGCTTCTCTTTGTTTTTCTTAAGCATGAAGGTTTTAGTGTGATACGCAGGCTTTCCACAATTATAGTAATTTTCTTTTTTCTTAAATTGATTGTTTGCATTCTTCTTTTTGGGCCTACATTCATTAGCATAATGTCCAGGCTTACCAAAATTAAGACATTTACCCTTTTTCTTCTTATTGTTTTCCCGACTTATTTGCACAAGATTCGTCTTTGAATATATCTCATATGCATTTTCTTTTTTATCCCTATTTCTATTGGCCTCATTTATTCGAATGTGTATGATTGTAGTTTTCAATGAAACAACTTTCTTTTTATGTTTCATTTTATTCTTATACTCTTTCCAGGAGGGCGGCAACTTTTCTATCAATGCTCCTAATATAAATGTTTTATCTAACTTAATTCCTTCTGACGCTAGTTCATGAAGTAGATTTTAAAAATCATGAATCTGATTTGTGAAAGGTTTATCGTCTATCATTTCATAATGAAGGAAATTAGTGATTACATGTTTCTTAGTGTCTTCATCTTTCATAATACACTTCTTTTCTAAAGCAGTCCATATATCTTCAACAGACTCGTAAGAAGCATACACATCATATAGTTTGTTGGATAAAGAGTTCAAAATATAATTTTTGTAATTATTTGCATCTACAACTTCAATTTGATTTTTTTGGATCTATAGTAAATGATTCAGACAATATATATGAAACTTTAAGGGTGGTTAGTGCGAACATAAGTTTATGTTTCCACCGTTTAAAGCATTGTCCAACGAACGGTTCGATTTTAGCTAACTAAACAAAAGCATTTATTGTTACGGTGGTCATGATGTATTTAATTCAACAATTCGATTTCAAAATTGTTGAAAGATTTTGGTTGAATTAAATAGACTATTAAAAATCAAAAACTAAAAAGAAAAAAGAAAATTAAAGATAGAAGACTTACTGAATTGAGTTGAGGCGTGACGTGAGTCACTCGGCTTGAAATTGAATTTGCTCTCCTTAGACAACGTCTTAAGTGCAACAGGTTTCTAGAGCAATCAACCTGCAGGATACAACGACTATGACCCAGTCTCAGTAGTGCACTCAATGTACATGGGCTCGAACCACTTCCAGTTTAACATGAAAGTGTTGAGTTGACTCGGCAACGAACTCAACTACCAAAACTTATAAATCAGAAGACAGACTGAGTTTTCATAATAGAAAAAAATATTTTTCATATATTTGAAATTGGAACGGAAGTCCTTATATAGACTCTGAAGTGGTGCATTAGCCACCCTTTTGAAAGCATTTGGTCCGTTGGGTTTAAACCCAATAGGTGCGACCAATCGAACAGTCATTTCTCTCTGGTTTAAAACGAACAGGCGTAAGTGCGAGTAAAATTTTATAAATAAAGTCCCGCGAGTACCCATACACACCCACGTGAGTACACCCGCACCCGCAACTGCACCTAACCCGTCCCATCCCATCGCGCACGTGCACATGGACTCGGCTCGACACGACTCGGTTCGGCTCGGCATGCACACGCATGTGGTCAATGGCATAGATTAGATCAATAGGCATTGTCCCCCCATAGGACCAAATTCACATGCCCCCTGAATGAAGCTCAAGCCCCAAGGCAAAAAACCTATCTTATATAAAAGATGTTTTTCTTTATTAAATCGGATGTGGGGATAAAATTGTAACATTCCAAATTTTTACGACCAGAGTTTATACTCATGCCTGAGAAAATCGGGTGTTAATAATTGAAAATTAGATGCTTTAAAATTCACACCTTTTTTTCATTTAGATCACATCCAGTTACATTCATGAAGGTAACCATTCACGAGAATAAAAATTGATTATATTTATTATTTCATTAAAGTAAAAAAATTTAATAAATTATCAAAATGCCCTCTTATTGGGAGCTTATTACATTATCAAGTTCACAACGGAAACATAAATAAAACTAAGTCGTAAAACTATCTTCTTACTTATTCAGTGTAATCTTCCATGGAGGGATGGTTCTTTTGGTCTTTAATCTGTACATCACCCGCATCATCTGTATGGTTGAAGAGGTTCAATGCTGTAAGACCCGCATTTTAGTTCGTACCATTCTGTAAGTTCCCACGATCATCCCTATCGAATTTCGGCAACCCGTGACCTATAATCGGCGTTTGCGCACAACCCTGAGTTGCACGCCTTCAACCCGAGTCAACTCAACCCAAGACTTATACCCTAGCGACTGCATCGTCGCCGCGGTTCTGATGCAGCATCTCGCGCGCCGAGGCGATACCCAGGCCACGAGATGTGGGCCCACGTTTAGTTTGAGAAAAATGTCGCACATTGCTAAACCCAAGAGAATCTCTACCCAATGTCACATCCATTAATCAAATAATCTCATCAAGGGTCAAGTACATGTCAGGTACACATCACCTCACACCCATCCCCAAGCAACCCCATAAGTTAAAAAGTTCTTACACAGCCCATACCCTTCTTACACAAATTTTTTGAAAAGTTAACAAAGTTCTTACACACTCATCCCTCTCTCTCATCCATCACTCCAGCCCATCTCCTCTCTCTCTTATTTCTCCCTTCTTTTCCAAGCAACCCAAAACACCAAAATACCACACATCCAAGCTCTCCCAAATCTCCATGAGAGAATTGTCTGTGGCCCACTTCCTAACCCTCTCATCTCTCATCTCAACCCTTCATTCTTCATCATCTTCCGTTGGAATCGAAGCTAAGGAGCAAAGGAAACCAATGGAACAAGAAGAAGTGGAAAGTGGGTGATCTTGGACCTACATTCTTCCCTTTTGTATTTTCTTTTTTGGTGATTTAAGGGTCCACATATAATGGGACCCACCTTGATGTATGTTTGTATCCAAGAGGGGCCCATAGTGGCAGGGCCCCTCCGTCATCGCCGATCTCTTTCCTTTCCTCTTTCTCTCCCTCTCTTTCTTTCTCTATGATTAGTTGCCCACATATGATGTGTATATTTTATCCATGATGTCCAACAAATGGGCCACCTTAATCTCGGTCAGGGCCTACATGACCAGACGGTCACATAGGCCCGGACGAGAAGGAAAGACAAATTTCAGCTTGATCAAAATCTTGTGGCCCACTATGTGGACCACCATGATGAAGCGTATCATCTAGCTGGACGGTGGCTAGACGCTGGCCAAGCATTGTATATAGTATATATATACTTATAGAGTCCCGGTCTCTTACGCACCATGCCGTACAGAGCTTAAATACGAGCTCGTGTAAGAGCCAGTGGATCCCCTTCATCGGTGTAGATACAACAGCCGAGAAGAGAGTCTCCGCAGAGATGAATCGTGCGGCAGTATTTTCGGCATCTCACGGGACTCTATAGCAAGTGATGTCACCAAGTTCTGTGGGCCACACCATGATGTATGTTCTGTATCTACACCGTCCATCCATTTGGAGAGATCATACTAGGGCATGATCCTAAAAAAGAATCAGATCCAAAGCTCGAGAGGACCCTACCACAAAAAACAGTGGGGAGAGTAACGACTACTGTTAAAAAGTTCTAAGTGCCAAACTGTTCATAAGGTTACATGATGTTTATATGTCATCCAATTCGTCCATCAGATGCTTCAGTGCATGATACCTACAAATCAACAAAATTAGAATGATCCGTCAATCTAGTGGGCCACATCATGGGGACTAAGTTGGGAAGGAACGTCCACCCTTGATTTTCTCAGAGGCCCACCATGTTGTTTATATAGAATCTAGGCCGTTATGTCCCTTCCTCTGTCCTGTAGGAAGGCTCAGCCCAAAAATCATGTTGTTTTTCAATTTAGGTGGCCCCATGAAATCAAGGGTGGATGTCTTCTCTCACATAGGTCACTGTGTTATGGCCCACCTAAAAGTTGAATCGGGCTGATTTTTGGCATTTAGGGGTAATCTGAAGTGACGCGTCCGATCTTCTGGTTGGTTGGCCTTCATACATCACGTGGGCCCTACTTATGCCCGATCCCACAGTAAGCTTACGGTGGTACCAATACCACCGGAGCATGGCTATTTACATAATTGCAGGGATCAATGGCTGATATGGTTAGTTGCCACACTTTTTAGGAGACAGGGGCCCACCAGCACGTGGTCCACAAAGATTTGAAAATGATGAAATTATCCTTGAAGTCTTTCAACCATTCAATCCACTCCAAGATGTAGCTTCCGACCTATCACAACCGTCCAAGTCTCCCATCATGAAAGGCCCACTACCCAAAGCCCTCAATCTGACCGCCCAATCAAAACCCACAACCCCAACAAAGCTCTCTCCAATCCCAGCCACCCAACTCATCAAGTTCTACACTGACAAGGATCTGCTCAAGGAAGCACGTGATGTGTTCGACGAAACGCTCGAACGAGATGTGGTCACGTGGACGGCAATGATCACAGGGTACACGTCACATGGCCACCATGAACATGCATGGGCCATGTTCAGGGACATGATCAAGGTGGGCCAGGGCCCCAACACGTTCACGATGTCGAGTGTCTTGAAGGTGTATAAAGGCATGGGATGTAGTCCACGTGGGCTGTTGGATAAAATGTTGAATTAAATAGACTATAAAAATCGAGAACCAAAAAAGGAAAATAAATTTAGAGAAAGAAAAACTTATTGAATTGAGTCGAGGCGTGACTGCGTCACTCGGCTTAAAATCGAATTTGCTCCCCTTGGACAGTGTCCCAAGTGCAATAGGTTTCCAGAGCAATCGACCTTCAGGATACAACGACTATGACCCGGTCCTAGCGGTGCACTCACTGTACACGGGCTCGAACCACTTGCAGTTTAATCCGAAAGTGCTGAGTTGACTCAGCAATGAACTCAGTAACAATGGTAAAACCGTATCAGAGAGAGTTTTATAAGGCAGGGAATTTTCGTATATTGAAACTGGAATCGGAAGTCTTTATATAGACTCCGAAATGGTGCATAAGCACCCTTTACAAAAGGTTAGGTCCGTTGGGTTTAAACCCAACAGGGGCGACCAACCGGAAGGGAAGCATCTCTCTAGTTTAAAAATGAAAAGGCGCAAGTGCGAGTACACTCTCGCACATACAGTCCTGCGAGTACCCATACACACACACCCACGCGAGTACACTTACACCGCACCCGCACCCGCACCCGCACCCGCACCCGCACCTGCGCCCAGCCCAGCCCAGCCCGTCCCGTCCCATCGCGTCGCGCACGCGGACGCGGACACGGACTCGGACTCGGCTCGGCTCGGCTCGGCGCGCGCGCGCGTGTGTGGTTAATGGCATAGATTAGAGCTATTGGCATAGCCCCCCCACAGGACCAAATTCACATGCCCCCTGAAAGGGGCTCAAGCCCTAGGCAAAAAGCCTATCATATAAACAAGAAAATTTCTTTTGTCAAATTCGATGTGGGACAAAACCAACACCTCAAAAACACCAAAATTTAAATGTGGAGGGAAAATACCGAAATTTAAAAATTCAAATTTTTAATATTATTTTAAAACAAATACAACAATCCCCCACATGTTTTAAAATAAAATGCTTTTGGATTAAAGCGAAATAGTTGTGCAATGGTGCCGGTGTCACCATAGACTTGAACCGACATTAGAGTAAGCAAGACAGGTCTACAGGAAGCAGGTGACACCATAGTCTTGAACCTGAATCCTTTTAATGTAGATCGCAAGTACATGCCACTCACACAACTCTTCCTCTCAAGTGATTCTATGGTTCAGTGCGTTTCGGCCATACACCATTACCTGGATTTCATGAGTGCTCTAGAGAATTCGCCTAGATTCTCATAGGAAGCGGCCTCCACCTCCACACCCATATAGGTAAATTCCATCAAGTGTATGCAGCAACTGTATACACCACCAAATATATGGCTATGGATCCATTAAGAGTTCTAAAAACTCATCCTTCTGCGTTGCTGCTCGCACTGTACACCATAGAAGGGGCTCATATAACTCAGTGCAATCGTCTACCTCATGTCTTGTTGTTTACCCATTGAACCTATCTCATGGGATCTCCACTTGTATAGGTTGGGTTACCGACACTGGCAGCTCATATATTAGGCTCAGCCCCATTCCCTTCGATGTATCATTGACTAACTTTTTGGATAGTCCTTTAGTCAGAGGATCTGCTAGATTCTTTTCTGACCTCACAAAGTCAATAGATATGACTCCATCACGCAACATATGTTTCACTATGTTGTGTCTAAGTCTAATATGTCTGCTTTTTCCATTATATATTTTACTTTTTACTTTCGCTATAGCTGCTTGACAGTCACAATGAATAGATACGGCCGATACAGGTTTTGGCCACAATGGTATATCAGCAAAGAGATTTCTAAGCCATTCAGCTTCTGATCCAGCCTTTTCTAAGGCAATAAACTCGGATTCCATAGTCGATCGAGCAATACATGTCTGCTTGGTGGACTTCCAAGAGACTGCTCCTCCACCCAAAGTGAAGACATATCCACTAGTGGATTTTGTTCCATCTGAATCACTGATCCAGTTAGCATCACTATGTCCTTCTAATACAGTAGGATAACCATTATAATGTAAACCATATGTCATATTACCTTTTACGTATCGCAAAATTCTAGACAATGCATTCCAATGTTCTTTTCCAGGGTTATGTGTATATCTACTTAGCCTTCCTACTGCAAAAGCTATGTCAGGTCTAGTGCAGTTTGTTAGATACATGAGGCTACCAATTATTCTGGAATATTCCAATTGAGACACACTATTTTCTGTATTCTTCATGAGAGTCACACTATAATCATAAGGAGTACTGACAGGTAAACAGTCAAAATGGTTAAACTTTCTCAATATCTTCTCAATGTAATGAGATTGTGATAATATAATAACACCATTTTTCCTGTTTACTTCAATACCCAATATTATACTTGCCTCTCCTAAGTCTTTCATGTCAAACTTAGATGACAAGAATTTCTTAGTTGCATTAACTAATTTAATATTAGTTCCAAAAATAAGCATGTCATCAACATAAAGACATATGATAACATAATCATTTCCAGAAATTTTACTATATACACATCTATCTACATCATTTATATGATAACCATTTGATTTTAAAACACCATCAAATTTTTCATGCCATTGTTTAGGAGCCTGTTTTAAACCATATAGTGATTTAATTAGTCTATATACTTTTTTTTTTTTACCTAATATCTTATAACCCTCAGGTTGCTCCATATATATTTCTTCTTCTAAGTCTCCATTTAGGAAAGTAGTCTTAACATCCATCTGGTGTACCACTAGTTTATATATGGAGGCTATCGCTATTAAGACTCTAATAGTTGTAATCCTAGTTACAGGGGAATATGTATCAAAATAATCTATTCCTTCCTTTTGTTTAAAGTCTTTCACTACTAATCTAGCCTTAAACTTATCGATAGTTCCATCTGGTTTTAGTTTCTTTCTAAACACCCATTTACAGCCTATTGGTTTGTTACCAGGTGGTAGGTCTATAAGTTCCCAAGTATTATTAGATATAATAGATTCTAACTCATCATTTATTGCTTCCTTCCAAAAGGTTGCATCTGGAGAGTTAATAGCTTTTATATAAGTTGTAGGATCATCTTCTACTAAGAATGTGAAAAAACCATCTCCTAGGTTAGTTTCTTTTCTAACTCTAATACTTTTTCTTGGTTGTATCTCTTCTACTACTTTCTCGTATGCATTTTTACTAGTAGACGCAATATCTGATTCATTAACTTTTTCTATTCCTATAGATTTAGATTTCATAGGGAATACGTTCTCAAAGAACTCTGCATCCCTAGCTTCTATAATTGTATTAGGATCTAGAATATTATCCTTAGTTTTTAAAACTAGAAACCTATAGGCCGCACTGTTTTGTGCATACCCTATAAATACACAATCGGTCGTTTTAGGACCTAATTTTCTTTTCTTAGTTTCAGGCAATCCTACTTTATCAAGACACCCCCACACTTTAATATATTTATAACTAGGAATATGATTCTTCCAAAGTTCATATGGTGTTTGTTCAGAAGATTTAGATGGAATCCTGTTTAGGATATAACAAGCAGACAGAATTGCTTCTCCCCACATATTTGAGGGTAAGCCTGAACTATTTAACATGGCATTCATCATTTCTTTTAGAGTTCTGTTCTTACGTTCTGCTATTCCATTTTGTTCTGGTGTATAAGGAGCTGTAGTTTCGTGAATTATTCCATTCTTTTCACATAATTCTCTAAATTGAGAAGATTCATATTCACCTCCTCTATCTGTTCTAAGTCTTTTAATTTTTATATTTAATTGATTTTCAACTTCAATTTTGTATTTAGAAAAAGCATCTAAAGCTTCATCTTTGTTCCTTAATAGATATACTCTAGTGAACCTAGAGTAGTCATCTACAAAAGTTATATAATTTCTTTTTCCTCCTCTAGACATATGATTTCTAAAATCACCTAAATCACTATGTATCAACTCTAATAGAACAGATGATCTTTCTATTTGTTTAAAGGGTTTTCTAATAAATTTTGATTTACACATGTTTCACATTTTTCAAACTCTTCATTAGATATATTAGGTAATAAACCTAATCTTTTCATTTTCTTTAAAGATGCCACATTCACATGACCTAATCTATTATGCCATAGATAAAAAGGTTCAACGATATAAACAGAACTAGATGTTTTCTTATTATCATTGGATACATTTACAATGAATAAACTATCGCTACAGTACCCCTTACCAACAAAGGTTCCATTTTTAGTCATTACAAGCTTATCTGAATCAAATACTAATTTGACACCAGCCTTATTGAGGAGCGAACCAGAGACCAAGTTTCTTCTAATGTCAGGCACATGTAGGACATTATTTAACATTAGAGTCTTTCCAGAAGTGAGTTTCAGAAGTACTTTCCCTTTCCCTACAACTGGAGACGTTCTAGCATTTCCCATGAACACCTGTTCATCATCTCCTGATACTTGGTAGGAGGTAAACATGCTACGATTCTTGCACACGTGTCTAGTTGCACCAGTATCTAGCACCCACTCCAAGTTGTTTATAAGGAAGACTTCTGACACCACAGCCACTACTATGTCAGACTCATTGCCTGTTTCTGTAAGATTAGCTTGCGGCTTATCTTTATTTTTCTTAAGCCTGCAGGTTTTAACATGATGCCCAGGCTTTCCACAGTTGTAGCAGTTTCCCTTTTTCTTGAATTGATTGTTTGCATTCTTCTTTTTGAGCCTGCATTCATTTACATAATGTTCAGGTTTGTCACAGTTATGACAGTTGCCCTTTTTCTTATTATTTGTCCGACTTGATTCCACAAGATTCGCTTTTGAATCTATCTCATTTTTATTTCCTTTTTGGTCCCTGATTCTATTGGCCTCCTCTATTCGTATGTGTACGATAGTGGTTTCCAAAGAAACACCGTTCTTCTTATGTTTCATTCTATTTTTATATTCTTTTCAGGAGGGCGGTAACTTTTCTATTAACGCTCCTGACAGAAACACCTCATCCAACTTAATTCCTTCTGTCGATAGTTCGTGAATTAGACTTTGAAAGTCGTGAATCTGATTTGTGACAGATTTATCGTCTGTCATTTCATAGTGAAGGAAATTAGCAATTGCATGTTTCTTAACGCCTGCATCTTCTAATATGTATTTCTTTTCTAAAGCAATCCATATATCTTTAGCAGAGGCGTAAGAAGCATACACATCATATAATTCATTGGATAAAGAGTTTAGAATATAATTTTTGCAATTATTTTCATCTGTTACTTCATTTTGATTTGTTAGATCTATAGTAAATGATTCAGATAAAATGTATGAAACTTTCAGGGTGGTAAGAGCGAACATCAATTTCTGTTTCCACCGTTTAAAGGATTGTCCAGCGAACGGTTCGATTTTGGCTAACTCAGTAGAAGCATTTACTGTTACTGTAGCCATAGTCTATGTAATTCAACACAAAATTCGATTTCAAGATTGTTAGATAAAATGTTGAATTAAATAGACTATAAAAATCGAGAACCAAAAAAGGAAAATAAATTTAGAGAAAGAAAAACTTATTGAATTGAGTCGAGGCGTGACTGAGTCACTCGGCTTGAAATCGAATTTGCTCCCCTTGGACAGCGTACCAAGTGCAACAGGTTTCCAGAGCAATCGACCTCCAGGATACAACGACTATGACCCGGTCCCAGCGGTGCACTCACTGTACACGGGCTCAAACCACTTGCAGTTTAATCCGAAAGTGTTGAGTTGACTCAGCAATGAACTCAGTAACAATGGTAAAACCGTATCAGAGAGAGTTTTATAAGGCAGGGAATTTTCGTATATTGAAACTGGAATCGGAAGTCTTTATATAGACTCCGAAATGGTGCATAAGCACCCTTTACAAAAGGTTAGGTCCGTTGGGTTTAAACCCAACAGGGGCGACCAACCGGAAGGGAAGCATCTCTCTGGTTTAAAAACGAAAAGGCGCAACTGCGAGTACAGTCTCGCACTTACAGTCCTGCGAGTACCCATACACACACACCCACGCGAGTACACTTACACCGCACCCACACCCGCACCCGCGGACACGGACTCGGCTCTGCGCGCGCGCGCGCGTGTGTGGTTAATGGCATAGATTAGAGCTATTGGCATAGCCCCCCCACAGGACCAAATTCACATGCCCCCTGAAAGGGGCTCAAGCCCTAGGCAAAAAGCCTATCATATAAACAAGAGAATTTCTTTTGTCAAATCCGATGTGGGACAAAACCAACACCTCAAAAACACCAAAATTTAAATGTGGAGAGAAAACACCGAAATTTGAAAATTTAAATTTTTAATATTATTTTAAAACAAATACAACATGGGCGTCATGTAAACATAATGCAACCTTATGAGCAGTTTGTCCCTCAGAACTTTTTAACGGTGGGCGTCACTCTCCCCACTGTTTTTTTTTTGGTGGGGTCCTCTTGAGCTTTGGCCCACAGAACTTGGTGACGTAACTTCAAATCGAGTCCCGTGAGATGCCGAAAATACTGCCACACGAGAGTCATCTCTACGGAGACTCTTTTCTCACGGCTGTTGTATCTACACCGATGAAGGGGATCCAACGGCTCTTACACGAGC
Organism: Magnolia kwangsiensis; assembly: GCA_037074715.1. Classification (NCBI taxonomy): domain Eukaryota; kingdom Viridiplantae; phylum Streptophyta; class Magnoliopsida; order Magnoliales; family Magnoliaceae; genus Magnolia; species Magnolia kwangsiensis. The sequence goes on along the minus strand of CM073577.1, from coordinate 108,134,173 downwards.
TCGTATTTAAGTTCCTCTGCGACATGGTGCGCAGGAGACCAGGACTCTATACGTATATATGTGTAAGATTTGATAATATATTATAATATTATGTTATACTATTATTTTATAATATGATATTATATTGTATTATGATTGTGTGTGCGTGTGTATATATATATATATATATATATATATATATATATATATATATATATATATATATATATTTTGTATGCAGGCTTCTCTTACCCGTACATGTGGGACCCCATGTGCGACCCCTTTTTGGGGTATACAGGGCTGGCGTGCGCTGACCAGTAGCCACGCCTAACCGTCCATTCAACTGGCCCACCGTCCATTTCAGCTGGGCCGTCCATCTGTTGGACGGCCAGCAGCAGGGCACTACCCCTCTTAGCGTCAACACATCCAAGCCGTTCACCTGGTGGGACCCACTACCTTCTCAACGTCAGCAAGTTCTGGGTTCCCACGTGTGGAGGCGCTCCATCCAAACCGTCCATCCGTTTAATCCTGGGGCCCTGCCTGCTGCGGCAGATTGGCTGGGCACCGCACACCGGTACATAGCTGGTGTATTGACGTGCGTCCCACTGCTAATGACGTCAGCAGGTGGGTCAGCAGGTGGTTGGGCCCCACCATAATGTATGTTTTGTATCCCATCGTCCAGATGGCTGGACGGTGGGCCATCCATGGTATTTATATAACATCCAAACCGTTCATCCTTTTGGTCAACGTGGACTCCACCTGCTGTATACGGTTAGTCCAACTATCCATCCTTTTTGGCAAGCTTATTTGATGGCTTGAGGCAAAATGAGACAGATCTACTTATCAGGTGGGCCACTGCTGTAAACAGTGGAGCATTGAATGTCTACCATTGAAATCCCCTTGTTATCACAGAAGTTCTGGATCAAACGTGAAATTTGCTTTATCTCTTAATCCGGGTCTATGTGACCTTATGAACAAGATCGGATGGAAAGTAAATGTCATGGTGGGCCTTGGGGATTCTAATGGTGGAAATCACGTTCACCACTGATATTTGGAGTGCGGTCCAGATAATCTTTCAATATGATTTACTTTTTTAAAAATGCTCTAAAATGATCCCTAAGAATAAATGAATGGTGTAGATGGCGCGACCCACTTGATGAAGGTTAGGCTCATGCCATTCGGCCCTTGTGACGTGTATTGGGCCCATTAGTGCGGCCCATATAATGCGGCCCACTTGATATATAAGGCTCATGGGCGAGGCCCATGGAAATGTATTCAAGGCCCATGGGCGAGGCCCATTGTGATGTATTCAAAGCCCATGGGCGTGGCCCATTGTGGTACAGTCGAGGCTCTTATATGAAGGCCGATGCGATGTATGTAAGGCCCATGAGCGAGGCCCAATGGGATGTATGTGTGGTCGTTACATTGTGTATGAATTCCTTATATAGGCTACTACCTGGGAGCAATGTCAGTTAGATGTCCACAGTGATGGGCAATGATGGTTAAATGTCATCATTGCGACCTTCCCTTAGGCCTTGTTAGGCACATTCTCTTCGTGGGTTAACCCAAATAAGTGGGCCCCATTCGATGTAGACGAATGACTCCATACTATTAGATTTGATATAATCACAGCTGTCACGCCCCAAACCCGTAAATCAGATTCACAGGAATCCCGATCACCGAATCCGGTGCCGACAGCCTCCGTAGTACCCCATTCTCGGCTCCTAGCATTCATATGCCAGATTTTCGATCCTGGGATCCTACAAGGAGGATTTTTTTTTTGTACATTTAACTAGTAATAAGCATAACCACAAGTTTACCCAAATCATAAAGGCAACATCATCATCACATATCCATTAATATAATCATTTGAATACAATGCTGAAAGGGAAATATATATGTCAAAATCAAAGCTCCAAAAAACTGCTGCACGCTCCAAGCTCAATGCTGCTGCAACCTAACATCACCTGCACGCATCTATCGTACATAAGCTTATAAAAAGCTTAGAGGGTGGTGTAAGTGTCACGCCCCAAACTTAGAAACCGGGCTCACAAAATTTTCGATCGCCGAATCCGGCGCTGATAGCCTCCATAGAACCCCATTCTCGGCTCCTAGCTCCCATTCGCCAGGTTCCGATCCTGGGATGCTACGAGGAGGATTTTCAACATCAGTTTGATTCGTAATAAGCATAACCAAAGGCATAACCCACAAACAACAACCAAGAACTCCATTACATTTCCACTATGATCAAAAACTTTACAAGTACAATGAGCATAAAGGGAAATACAATGGTAAAGAACAAAAACTCCAATGATCAGCAACGTGCTTCTGCCTCAGTGCTGCTGCGATCCAACGTCACCTGCACGCAACGGTCGTGTATAAGCTTACAGAAAGCTTAGAGGGTGGTGAAAGTGTGTGCGCAAGGTAGTAATATGATCATGCAATGACAGAGTAAAGTGGAATATGCAGATGAATCTAGGATATCATGAGCCGTACCAAGGCTTATGCGATGCAAGACATGAATGGTATCGGCCATCCCAAGGCCATGCGATGTGCAATGCAACTCAAGCATACAGATCCTCATCTATGTCCACACATCAATACAGCTCAAAATATGGTATATCACCGGGGTCTAGTACACTCTAAACCAGATTGTCGCCACTCACGCGCAATAAGGTAAGTGGAAGAGACCACATTATCCGTCTGCCAATATCAGGCGTGACTCGTCGATAGCTGACCCATTCCTCGAGCTGGTCAAACTCAGCCTAGCATTACCCCCTACTCTCGGGCAGGTAAGGCCGCACCCCCTTCCAACCGACCACGACACAGTGGAGAGCATAACCGTCTGGTAATCGGCACTCAACGCTCATCTACCCACTCGATGTAGACGTTGGAGCAACCTCTTGGTAGCATAAGGGTTTAGAGACTTTCACCCAGGGATATCTATAGTACCCCATGTAGAACAAGATTTTCGGTATCCAATCCTGCCAACCACGATGCATCTGTGGAGGCTACGGCCCTGATGTCGCTCGGGCGTACAATAACCATGTCACACAAATGCGAAATGCATGATTCACGCTATCCAGTCATACAACAAATCCTGCGCATATCGTGCGCTCATGTAGGGCAACGCCGCCTAACCGGGAGCCCATAAACAACCTGCCCGAAGGCAATTGCTATGATCAGACAATTCTCACGTCAAGCATACATATGATGCGTATGATCATGAGTCATGAACTGTACTACACATGTTATAATAAAATGAACTATCTTACAATGCAGATGGACTTGGGCGGCCTATACACAATAAATACGGGCCTAACAATGGGCCCTAAGGAGAGTCGTAATGTGGACATCCAACCAGCATTATACTCGCAATGTGGACGTCAAACCAACATTGCTCCCCAGGCACGATCTTCTTAAACGTCGCTACATAACCTGTATTGGGATTACACATTGCAATGAATCTTACGTTCATCCCATTGGGCCTTACTTATATATCAAATGGGCCATATCTTATGGGCCTTTTATTCATCAGATGGGCCATACAAATGGGCCACACCAATGGGTCTTAGGTGCATTGCAATGGGTCAAACCCGTGGGCCTAGGATGGCATCAAATGAGCTTAGGCATATGAGTCTAATATGTATCAAATGGGCCACACCAATTGGACCCCCAAATGTATATCAAATGGGCCTCAACCCAGAGGCCTTATATAAGTCGAATGGGCCTAAACCCCTAGGCCTTAAACAATTCAAATGGGCCTAACCCATAGGCTTTTCATAGCAAATGGGCCCAAGTCCATAGGACTCGTACGAATCAATTGGGCCTAACCCATAAGCATTTTATAAATCAATAGGCCTAACCCATAGCCCTTTTGAAATTAAATGGGTTCCGACTCGTGGGCCTTACAAGATATTTATTTCCAACCAAACTATTCATAGGGACACATGGTCTAGGGCCCACTAAAATTTTCATATTATAAAATATACATTATAAACTATATAACTTACATAAATATTCATAATGGTGGGTCCCACAAAAATAAATATGGGCAGCTGGTAGTGGGCCCCATCATCAAAGATAGATGGACGACACGTGTGAAACACATGCAGCAGGGCCTCACCGTCCGCTGGACGGTGGGTGAAGCAATACATCACGGTGAGTCTCACCGTCCATGGGCTGTGGACGGTGAGAGTGAAATACATACATTACCGTGGGTCCCACAATTATGGCCCACCGTAATATTTATTTGAAATCTAACCCGTTCATAAGGTTACCCAGACCTGTATGAAGTGAGGATAAAAATTTTAGGTTGATCTGAAACTTCTATGGCCCCTAAACAGAGTTTTAATGGTAGAGGTTCATTTCACTGTTTCCTTTGGTGCGGGCCACCTGAGTTTTAGAATCCGCTGAAAATTGGAGGGGGCCCACCTCATGAACGGTTTCGATGGCATATAAACATCAAGGTGGGGCCCACGGCAGCAGCCGTGGGTGGCCTACTGGACGCCCGCCCGCCCGTGCAGCCGCTGTCAGTGAAGGAGGGAGGCCTCGTCCTCTCTCTCCTTTAATTTTGAATTTTTGCAAAAAAACTAGTGTGGGGCCCGCTTCCTGGAAATCCGCTCCAGCCATAGTGTTCAGTGGCCCGCAACAGTCGGAACGAGTCCAGAGTTCAAATTTTTTTGATGCTTGGAAGTGAAATAAATTAAGAAATAGAGTTTGAATGGTGAGGGCGCAATATTTGACGCTATGGCCCACCAGGTGATTGGATCAGCTCCAAACTTCTACCCAACGGATAAAATACCGTGGGTAAGAGGATGGACGGCTTGGATCGGACATAAACATCAGGGTGGGGCCTATGCAAGGGGGCCACCCCAAAGGCTTCCCTTTCTTTCTTCCTTTTTCTTTTTCTTTTTTTTTTTCCTTTACAACGTCCAGTGTCCCAGACGCTGGACGGTTCAGTATACAAAATTTTTTATTTTAAATGGTGGGCCCTGATGAAGTGGGCCACCACATGATGGGTGACATGGGTTTAACATTTAAGGTGGGCCCCGCTTGAATAAAATAAATACATCAAGGTGGGATCCATCCAAGTGGGCCACACCATCCTATTGCATAAAAGAAAATAAAATAAAATAAAATAAAATAAAATAAAAGAGAGAGAGAGAGAGAGAGAGAGAGAGAGATATGGAGAGTGGGACATGGCTTGTGATGGAGGGACCCCGACATTATGGGCCCTCCCTTGCAATAAATCATACAACAAGTGGGCCTTAAAACATGTGGGACCACCAAAATTTAAAATCAATGGTGGGGATCCTTTCCCCACCAACATGGATGGTCTAGATGACTTTTGAAGAGAAAATAAACATCATGATGGGGTCCATGGAGAATGGTCCCATCATGGAACAATCATGATGATCCAAATGGTCCATCGACCACATATTAGGGTCCCAAGTGAGATCCACACCATTGATCGGTGGGCCTCACTTGGTCCACCATAAAAATAAAAAGAACTACCCTAAAGAGGCACCCACCGTTCGATCTTCTCGCTCCTAGGAGTTCCTTGGCACCTTGGCTTCAACTTCAATGGTTAAGATGAAGAATAGAGGGTTGAGGTGGGAGATGATGGCATAGGAAGGTGGGCCACTTGGAGTTTAGGGAGCTTGGAGAAACCTCATACGTATGGAGTCTCTTAGAGCTCATTTGTTGCTTGGAAATTTGAAATGAGAAAGAGAGAAAGAGAGAGAGTGATGTAAAGGGAGAGAAAGAGAGTGATGGATGGATGGGTGAGTTATGGTTGTGTAAGAAAAGCTTGACTTTTGAGGCTTTTGTGTAAGAGTGGTATGGGAGATGAAGACTTTTGTGGCTTTTTGTGTAAGAGAGGTATGGTTTTGGGAGACTTTTGTGGTTGCTTGGGAAAAGGGATGGAAGTGATATGTACTTGACATGTGATGGATTTATGGGTGATTGATTGATGGGATTGATGTGATTGATGTGACACATCGTAGAGATTCCCTTGGTTTTCGCAACGCGCGGCGTTTTCTCACACCGAACGTTGGCCCATAACTCTTGACCAGGGTATTGCCTCGGCGCGCGAGTCGCGGTATCGGAACCGCAACGACGGCGCGGTCGATATGGTATTGGTCTCGGGCTGAGTCGACTCTGGTTGTCGGTACATGAATCAGGGTCACACGTCGATATTGTTTAAGGGTCGAAGGTTGCCGAAATTTGACCGGTAAGACCGCGGAAGTGTACGGAAAGGTACAGACCAAGATACGGGTCTTATAGTAAGTGTGTGCACGAGATAAGTGCCAAGTATTCAATACAATATCATAATCATACAATACCGAAAAGCTATTAATCCATAAACCATACAATGACTGAATAAGCAGAAACACTGATAAGAGCAGGAATTATCAGCGTAAACGGAAATACTGACAAGATTATAATCATGCGATAACAGAATAAGCGGAAGTATGAACAAGTCCATAAGTTAATCAATATCAGAATACGCAATATAGGACAGTTATGCAAATGATGAGTCATATATAATCAAATGTCGAATGACAAGGATATAATATAATACACAATTCAAAAGAGCTAACAAATATCATCACTCTCATCTAAGTCACAGGAATACAGAAACATAACAACCCACAATGTCACACGCCGAAGATGTAATAGAATATGCAGTATATGGTGCTAATGGAATGACCATGCTGGAGTGTGATGTCGGGATGATAGTACGTAGTATCGCAGGCTACGGGGTCCACCACAAGGAACCTCTATCCAAACCAGTCCCATACCTAAATTTAGATAGTCTGACTCAACGTGGTAAACTCCTGATCTCAGGTTAGTCGCGCGCCCAACCGAAATCCTTGCCATAATGAAGATACACAACAATTAGTTGTGCACCACCAGCCCGAGTGGATAGTGAATGGATGAATGAATGAGTATGCAACTCCTACTCAGTAGCCTGTCAACCGCTGGTAGCTCGCCCAATGTGGTAGCTCACCCAGGCCTCAGCCTCGCCCACATCACACCTGCCCACATCAGCGTCTGCCCACGTGCGCCCGCCCACATGCACAACAGTGACGGAGTGTCATAATATCATGTCAATCCTCATATCAGTACGGTTCCTCTCTGAGAAAACCACCGGGGTCTATTATACTTCACACCACCTGCCGCCCCAATCAAGCGCACAACTGGGTAAGTGGAAAAGACATCACTATCCGCCTGTCAGTAGTCTGTCAATACCTACCCGGCTCGCTGATAGCGGACCCATTCCTTGAGCTGGTCAAACTCAGCCTAGCCATGCCTACTCCCTTGGGCGGGTAAGGCCGCACCCCCTTCCAACCGACCACGACACAGTAGAGAGTGCAGCCATCTGGTAATCGGTACTCAACGCTCATCTACCCACTCGGTCTAGACGTTGGAGCATCCTCTGGAACCAAGAGGGTGTTTAGAAATTTTCACTCAGGGCCATCTATGGCGGCCCAATGCTCGAACAGATTTTTGGTGTCCCATCTGGCCATCCACGATATGCCTGTGGAGGCTACGACCCTGATGTCACTAGGGCGTACAGTAATCACAACACAATGCAAGATGCATGAGTCATACAATCCAATCATGCATCAATCCTGCGCATGTCATGCGCTCATGTGAGATAATCTCCACCTATCAGGGAGTCTCACATCATCTTGCTCAATGACATATGCAATGGTCAATCACATCTCATAACAAACATGCAGATGATGCGAATGGGCATGTATCATGATGTTATGATTTCACATACTCATAAACGGTATTAATAACCGGGGTCGACAATGTGGACTTTTAACCAACATTGCCCCCAAGGAATGGCTCACATAGAATCAAATATATAATGGGCACATGGCCTCACACAAGGGCCAAATATACGAAACAGGTGGGCCCTGGTCATGGGCCTAACACATATCACAATGGGCCTTGCCCATATGCCTCAAATACATCTGGATGAGTCACACCCATGGGCCTCAGATATATCACAATGGGCCTTAAATATACTTCGCAGGTGAGTCACATACCTGGGTCTAATACACATGTCACGCCCCAAACTCGAAAATCGGGCTCACAAAATTTCCGATCGCCAAATCCGGTGCTGACAGCCTCCGTAGAACCCCATTCTCGGCTCCTAGTGCCTATTCGCCAGGTTCCGATCCTGGGATGCTACGAGGAGGATTTTCAACGTCAATTTGATTCGTAATAAGCATAACCAAAGGCATAACCCACAAACAACAACCAAGAACTCCGTTACATTTCCACTATGATTAAAAACTTTACAAGTACAATGAGCATAAAGGAAAATATAATGGTAAAGAACAAAACTCCAAAATAATCTGCAAAGTGCTCTTGCCTCAGCGCTGCTGCGCCCCAACGTCACCTGCACGCAACAGTCATGCATAAGCTTATAGAAAGCTTAGAGGGTGGTGAAAGTGTGTGCGCAAGATAGTAATATGATCATGTAGTATCAGAGTAATGCGGAATATGCAGATGGATCCATGAAAACCATAAGCCATACTAAGGCTATGCAATTCAAAGATGAAGGATGTCGGCCATACCAAGGCTATGCGATGCAAGATGCAAGTCAAGCATACAATCTTCATCTAAGTCCACATAGATATCACCGGGGTCTAGTACACTCTAAACCAGATCACCGCCACATCGCGCACAATAAGGTAAGTGGAAGAGACCTCACTATCCGTCTGCCAATATCGGGCTCGACTCGTTGATAGCGGACCCATTCCTCGAGCTGGTCAAACTCAGCCTAGCATTGCCCCCTACACTCGGGCGGGTAAGGCCTCACCCCCTTCCAACCGACCACGACACAGTGGAGAGCGCAACCGTCTGGTAATCTGCACTCAATGCTCATCTACCCACTCGGTCTAGACGTTGGAGTAACCTCTTGGTACCATAAGGGTTTAGGAACTTTCACTCAGGGATATCTATAACACCCCATGTAGAACAAAATTTTTGGTATCCAATCCTGCCAACCACGATCTGTCTGTGGAGGCTACGGCCCCGATGTCGCTAGGGCGTACAGTAACCATATCACACAATGCGAGATACATGAATCACACTATCCAATCATGCAACAAATCCTTGCACGTATCGTGTGCTCATGCAGGGTAATACCGCCTAATCGGGGTCCCATAAACAATCTGCCCGAAGGCATATGCTATGATCAGTCACTTCTCATATCAAGCACACATATGATGCGTACGATCATGAGTCATGGAACTATACTAAACATGTTATAATGAAATGAATTCTTCTTACAATGCAGATGGGCCCGGACGGCCTATACATAATAAGTATGGGCCTAATAATGGGCCCTAAGGAGAGTCGTAATGTGGACATCCAACCAGCATTACACTCGCAATGTGGACGTCAAATCATCATTGTTCCTAAGGCACGATCGACGTAAACGTCGTTACATAATCCGTGTTGGGATCACACATTGCAATGGACCTTAGGTACATCCCATTGGGCCTTAAATATATCAAATGGGCCTTTTATTCATCAATGGGTCACATCAATGGGCCACACCAAAGGGCCTTAATTGCATTGCAATGGGTCAAAACCCGTGGCCTTGGATTACATCGATCTGGTCCAATCCCATGGGCCTTAAATACATTAAATGGGTCTAATTCCATGGACTTTATACACATCAAAATGGGCCTAAACCCATAGGCCTTCTTATAAGTCAAATGGGCCTAACCCATAGGCCTCAAACAAATCAAATGGGCCTAATCCCATGGGCCTTAAACAAATCACATGGGCCTAACCCATAGGCCTTAAACAAATCAAATGGGCCACATCTAAACATAGGTGGCCCACTTGATAAATAGATCGGCAAAATTCTTCAACTTATGCAAAAAAAAATGATCTTTCTAAGTGGATGGACGGTCTGGATGCATCACATGCATCATGGCGGGGTCCACAGAGGTTGGACGGTGCACCTGCATCACCGTGGGCCCCAGCACCATCGTCCGCTGGACGGATGAAATACATATATCATGGTAGGCTTCCACTGGCCGTCCAGCTGTTGCTGGACGGCGTTGGTAAAACGCATACATGCAAAGCACATGCATCTCTGGGGGGGTCCCATGTGGGGCCCACTGTAATATTTATTTGGCATCCAACCCGTTGATAAGGTCAAACAGACCTGGTTGAAAGAAAAATACAAATTTCAGCTTGATCCAAAACTTCTGTGGGCCCAAAAATACTTTTCAATGGTAGATATTCAATTCCACTATTACCTATGGTGTGGGCCACCTGATCAGTGGATGGGGTCAAAAATCGGAGGGGGCCCACTGCTAGGGATGGTCCACCTCGTGGACAGCTTGGATGACAAATAAACATCACGGTGGGGCCCACATGCAGGGCCGTGGGCCCCTAGTGTCCGACCACCCGAACGCTGCACGCAGCAGCGTGCAGCCGCTACTGCTGTATGTCAGAGGCAGAGGCAGAGCCTCTGCCTCTGCCATGATTTTTTTTAAAAAAGGAAAAACCCATTTTTCTTAGGGTTTTTCATATCTGGGGCCCGCATCAACTAAATCTACACCGTCCATTGGCTTCCCTGGCTCGTAACAGACGAAATGAGTCTAATATAGGGTATAATCTCGATGTATAGAAATCTCAGGGAAGATATCAACGGTGAAACCCGTCATTTGCTACGCTATGGCCCGCCAAAACCCCGGATCAGCATCATCCTTTGGCTCAACGCTTAAAATGGTCCAAGGAAAGAGGTGGACGGCGTGGATTGAATACATACATTACGGTGGGGCCTAAGTGAGGGGACCACCCCAAAAGCTTGGAAATCAAGCTAATATTTTTGTGCTTTTCTTACTGACGTCCAGCGTCCCTGGACGCTGGACGGTTGACATGCATTGAGGTGGGCCCAGCTTGAGTGGGCCACCAATTGATGGAGGGTGTGGGTACGGCATATATCATGTGGGCCCTACTTGTAGATGGTTTGGGACAAAATACTTACAGCATGGTGAGGTCCATCCAAGTAGGCCACACAACCTCATTATCATACAAAAACAAAAAAAATGAGAGAGAGAAAGAGAACAACGAAGAGGATGGAGGGGCCCCGCCACTATGGGCCCCTCTTTGATACCAAGCTTACATCAAGGTGGGTCCCACCACAAGTGGCCCTTAAATCACAAAATAAGTAAAATAAGTGGAGATCCAAGATCACCCACCGTTCTTTCTTGCTCCCTTGGCTTCCTTAGCACCTTAGCTTGGATTTCAATTGAGGAGATGATAAATGGAAGGCTAAGATGGGAGATGAAGGGGTAGGAAAGTGGGCCACCTTTGTTGCTTGGGAAGAGCTTGGAGAGCTCATACGTATGGAGGTGTTTGGGATTATTTTTTTTGAGTTTGAAATGAGAAAGAGAAAGAGAGAGTTGTAAAGGGAGAGAGAGAGAGTGATGGATGGATGTGGTGAGTGATGGTTGTGTAAGAAAACCTTGACTTTTGTGACTTTTTGTGTAAGAGAGGTATGGGAGGTGTAAGAAATCCTTGACTTTTGAAGCCTTTTGTGTAAGAGAGGTATGGGCTTTGTAAGAAAAGCTTGACTTTTGTGGTTGCTTGGGAATGGGTGAAAGGTGATGTGTACTTGACATGTGATGGATTGATTGATTGATGGATTGATGTGATTGATGTGACACATCATAAGATTCTCTTAGGTTTCGGAACGAGCGGCGTTTCCTCGCACCGAACGTCGGTCTACAACTCTCGACCAGGGTATCGCCTCGGCGTGCGAGTCACGGCATCGGAACCGCAGCGACGGCGCGGTTGCTATGGTACAGAACTCGGGTTGAGTCGAAACAGGTTGACGTCATATGAATCAGAGTCATTCGTTAATATCGGTTAAGGGTCGAAGGTTGCCGGAATTCGACCGGTAAGACTGCGGAAGTCTACGGAACGGTACGGACTAAGATACGGGTCTTACAGCTCTCCCCTCTTAATAAAAATTTCGTCCTCAAAATTTACACAATCAACGCAACTAAGCATAACTCATAAGGAAGAAGAGACATAACGTCATCATATAGAGTCAGGGACAGCATACAAAATACAATACAAGATCAATCATCAAAGAGATGAGGATAACGCTCTCGAATCTCAGCCTCGCGCTCCCAAGAAGCCTCCTCTACGGAATGGTGACCTCACTGCACCTTTACCAACGGAATGACCTTAGTTCTGAGGACCTGCTCCTTCTGATCAAGGATACGGACTGGCTGCTCAATGTAAGAAGCGTCCTCACGAACCTCCAACGGCTGCCAATCAATAACGAAAACTATGTCTGACCCATAATTCCTCAACATGGAGACGTGAAAAATATCGTGGATGACAGACAACTGAGATGGCAAGGCAAGCCGATAGGCCACGGCGCCAACGCGCCCAGTGATCTCAAAAGGTCCTATGAATCTCGGGGCAAGCTTGCCCTTCGCTCCAAATCGAACTATGCCCTTCATGGGCGAGACCTTGAGATACACATGGTCCCCTACATCAAACTCCAAGGGACGACGCCGACGATCAGCAAAACTCTTCTGCCGGCTCTAAGCTGTGCGCATCCTCTGCCTGATGATGTCAATAGTCTCTGAAGTCTCCTGCACAAGCTCGGGACCTAGGAGACAACCCTCTCCAACCTTGGTCCAGCAACTCGGTGATCTGCACGGTCTGCCATATAGTTCCTCAAAAGGAGTCAGTCGATGGTCGCCTGATAGCTGTTATTGTATACGAACTCAGCCAATCGCAGATGCTCATCCCAGCTACCCCTGAAATCAACCGCGCAAGCCCGAAGCATATCCTCAAGGATCTGGTTGACCCTTTCGGTCTGGCCATCGGACTGCGGATGGTACGCGGTGCTGAGCTGCAAATCAGTCCCCATCGCTCGCTGGAAGCTCTCCCAAAACTGAGACGTGAACCTCGAGTCTCGGTCAAAAACGATCGAGACTGGAACGCCATGCAGTCTCACAATCTCCTCGATAAATAATCTCGCAAGCCGGTCCATAGACCAAGTCGCACGCATCGCCAGGAAATGTGCCGACTTCGTCAGACGATCCACAATAATCCAAATGGCGTCGTGACCGCGTGAGTCCTCAGCAAACTCATAATGAAATCAGTCGACACATGCTCCCACTTCCACATCGGGACACTTAACGGCTGCAATAGACTACGAGGTCTCTGATGATCGGCCTTGACACGCTGGCATGTGTCACACTCGGCCACAAAACTGGCGATCTGGCGCTTCATCCCTGCCCAAAAATACTGTCGCCTCATATCACAGTACATCTTCGTCGAGCCCGGATGGATAGAAAATCGTGATCGATGTGCCTCGGTCATAAGATCCCTGCGTAACTCTGGAATATCCGGGACACATAATCGGCCTTTGAAGTGAAGTCCACCGTCTGCACCAATGTGTCAATCTGCCTGACTCTCAGATGCCGCCTCAGCCATGTAACTCTACAACGACGCATCAGCCTGCTGAGCCTCGATCACCCTGGCGACAAGAGAGGGTTGAATCGACAGGCTCGATAGCTGCACGATAGAAGACTGCAGGCCGAACTCAAAATCATATGCTGCGATATCCTCAAGCATCCGCCACTCCTGCATCATCATATGTGCTACTAGGCCTCGTGGCTGATGGCTGAGAGCATCTGCCACCATGTTCGCTTTGCCCGGGTGGTACTGAAGGTCAAAATCATAGTCTTTCAGGAGCTCCATCTAGCGCCTCTGTCTCATATTCAACTCAGACTGCGAGAAAATGTACTTCAAGCTCTTATGATCAGAGAAGAGCTCAAACCTAACTCCATAAAGATAGTGCCTCCACACCTTCAGTGCGAAGATAACTGCAGCCAGCTCTAAGTCATGCATGGGATAGTTCAGCTTATGGACCTTGAGCTGACGAGACGCAAAGGTCACTGGTCTCCCGTGCTGCATCAGGATAACACCCAAATCGATATGCGAGGCATCAGTGAATACAATAAAACCGTCACTCCCAGAGGGAAGAGTGAGGACAGGAGCGAACGTCAGACGATCCTTCAACTCCGTAAATGCTCGCTTGCAAGAGTCACTCCAAATAAACTCTGCGCCCTTCCGAGTCAACCTGGTCAGCGGGGCTGCAATACGAGAGAAGCCCTCAATAAAACGTCGGTAGTAGCCCGCCAAACCAAGAAAACTACTGATCTCTGTCGCAGTCGTGGGCTGGCCCCACTGACGCACTGCCTCAACCTTCGAGGGGTCCACTGCGACACCCTCCATCGTCACCACTTGACCGAGGAACCTCACCTCCTCCTGCCAAAACTCGCACTTCTCCAGCTTCGCATACAGCTGGTGTGCGCCGAGGGTCTACAACATGATCTCCAAATGCTGCTCATGCTCCTCACGGGTCCTCAAATAAATCAGAATGTCGTCGATGAAGACTACAACAAACTGATCGAGATAAGGGTGAAAGACCTCGTTCATCAGCTGCATGAAGATCACTGGTGCATTGGTCAGTCCGAAGGACATGTCCTGAAACTCAAAATGACCGTAACGCATCTTGAATGCTGTCTTCGGAATGTCCTCATCTCGGACCTGAATCTGAAGATAACCGAAACGCAGGTCAATCTTTGAAAAGAACTGTGCACCCTGCAGCTGGTCAAACAAATCATCAATCCTCAAGAGCGGGTACTTGTTCTTGATCGTGACTTTGTTGAGCTCGCAGTAGTCAACGTAGAGCCTCAACGAGCTATCCTTCTTCTTCACGAAGAGTACCGGCGCTCCCCACGGTGAACTGCTCGGATGGATAAAACCCAACTCTCGCAACTCGTCCAACTGCTTCTGCAGTTCCCGCAACTCCAACGGTGCCATATGATACGGGGCCTTCGAAATAGGCGTGATACCGGGCACGAGATCAATCTGGAACTCGGTGAGTCGGCGAGGCGGTAATTTCGGAATCTCCTAGAACACATCGAGAAAATCGCAAACCACGGGCAAATGGTCGATGCAGGTGGCAACAGGCTCCTCTAAGGCACATGACATCAAACAAGACAACCGCTCTCCTCTGGCCTCTACAACGAACTGAAACTGTGGCACGCCGGGTATACAAAACGTGACTGTCCTCGCTGCGTAGTCTAAAATGGCATAATACTCAGCGAGCCAATCCATGCCCAGGATGACGTCGAACTCAGACATCTGCAATACAAACAAATCGGCAGGCAGAAAGGTATCCCCAACCTAAACGGGGCAAGACGAGCAAAATCGGCCCAACACTGCAGTCCTCCCCAAGGGAGTCGATACTGATAGGCTCTCACCAGCAGACTCCAACGGTAAGCCAGTCGATCGGCAGAAGCTCTCGACCACAAAAGAATGCGATGCACCGGAATCAAATAACACACGTGCAATGTATGAAGAAACTGGAAGCATACCCTCAAGGACTCCTCCAAAAGACTGCGGGTCCTGCTGAGCCGCATAGAACCTAGCCTGAGCTGGCTGGGGAGGTGTCTGTCCCCTCTGAACGTGCTGCTGCTACTGCTGAGGTGGTCAAAACTGCTGCCTCTGCTGTTGCGGCCTCGGAGGCTGGTGCTGATGCTGATGCTGCTGCTGAGGTGGCCTAGGTGGTGGGGGCTGCTGTCGCTGCTGCTGTGGGGGTCTCTGCTGCTGCGATGGAGGTGGTTGTGGAGCCCTCTGCTGTTGTGGACCTCTCTGCTGCTACTGGGGGCTGGGACACTCCCATGAACGGTGTCCCATCGCACCGCACCTAAAGCAAGTGCCGGTGAACTGCCTCTAAGGTGGTACTGGAGGTGCTGCTGGTGTCGCTGGTGCTCGGAAGGCTGGGCGACCTGTGCGCCTCTGCTGCTGTGGTCAACGCTGCTGGGAATCAATGGAAGAAGCATGCCTCTTCCGGTCTCTCCTCTGACCGCGATCAGACTGAGAACCTGCCCACTCAGTCTCAAAAATCTGGGCCTTCCGCACCACTTCCTCAAAAGTCGGAAGCTCATGGCCAATCACACGGCTGCGAAGACCGTAGCGTAGGCCGTCCTCGAATCGAAGGGCTCTCCGCTCCTCATCATCGACTAAATATGGCGCAAATCTGGACAGTGCTACAAAATGAGCCGCGTACTGGGCCACTGTCATATCGCTCTACACTAGGGCCTCAAACTCCAACGCTCGCTATCGTCGGATGTGATCAGGAAAGTACTGTCGGTCAAATCGATCCACAAAATCCTCCCAAGTCCACACAAAATCAGCACCTGCTGCTCGAGAGACTGATGCCCACCAGTGCTCAGCCTCACCATGAAGAAAGCATACTGCCAGTCGAACTCGCTGCTCAGTCGTACATCTCATCGTCTCAAATACCTTCTCCACATCAGCACGCCATCTCTCAGCTATAATCGGGTCCGGCTCACCCTGGAAACGTGGCGGATCGAGCCATCGAAACTCTTGAAGGAGGGCACTCGCATGATCCTGATCTGCCTGTGCCGGTGAAATAACTGGCTGCCTGCTCTGCCCATGGAGTGCAGCTGTCACAGCCTGTAACATCTGCTGTAACTGAGAAGCACTCACGGATACGGTCGGCTCTGCACCGGTCTCTGGTGGAGGAGCAGGATACTCAGGATGGGCAGTAGGAATCTCTGGTGGTGCGGGATCGCAGGTGGTGGTGTGGGATCCTCAGGTGGTAGTGCGGGAGTCGATCGAGTAACTCTCCTGTGCAGCATGTCCTACAGGAAAGAGTGAAGGCGCCTATCAACTTCAAAACTCTCGAAGGCACACACGTTAAGGGTCTGTAACGGAAGGTCGCGAAGCTATCCGAACTTCTGGAGGGGTCCCATGTGGAGGCAAAGCACATGCATCTCTGGGGGGTCCCATATGGGGCCCACCGTAATATTTATTTGGCATCCAACCCGTTGATAAGGTCAAACAGACCTGGTTGAAAGAAAAATACAAATTTCAGCTTGATCCAAAACTTCTGTGGGCCCAAAAATACTTTTCAATAGTAGATATTCAATTCCACTGTTACCTATAGTGTGGGCCACCTGATCAGTGGATGGGGTCAAAAATTGGAGGGGGCCCACTGCTGGGGATGGTCCACCTCGTGGACAGCTTGGATGACAAATAAACATCATGGTGGGGCCCACATGCAGGGCCGTGGGCCCCTAGCGTCCGACCGCCCGAACGCTGCACGCAACAGCGTGCAGCCGCTGCTGCTGTATGTCAGAGGCAGAGGCAGAGCCTCTGCCATGATTTTTTTTAAAAAAGAAAAAACCCATTTTTCTTAGGGTTTTTCATATCTGGGGCCCGCATCAACTAAATCTACACCGTCCATTGGCTTCCCTAGCTCATAACAGACGAAATGAGTCTAATATAGGGTATAATCTCGATGTATAGAAATCTCAGGGAAGATATCAACGGTGAAACCCGTCATTTGCTACGCTATGGCCCGCCAAAACCCCGGATCAGCATCATCCTTTGGCTCAACGCTTAAAATGGTCCAAGGAAAGAGGTGGACGGCGTGGATTGAATACATACATTAAGGTGGGGCCTAAGTGAGGGGACCACCCCAAAAGCTTGGAAATCAAGTTGATATTTGTGTGCTTTTCTTACTGACGTCCAGCGTCCCTGGACGCTGGACGGTTGACATGCATTGAGGTGGGCCCAGCTCGAGTGGGCCACCAATTGATGGAGGGTGTGGGTACGGCATATATCATGTGGGCCCTACTTGTAGATGGTTTGGGACAAAATACTTACACCATGGTGAGGTCCATCCAAGTGGGCCACACAACCTCATTATCATACAAAAATAAAAAAAAATGAGAGAGAGAGAGAGAACAACGGAGAGGATGGAGGGGCCCCGCCACTATGGGCCCCTCTTTGATACCAAGCTTACATCAAGGTGGGTCCCACAAGTGGCCCTTAAATCACAAAATAAGTAAAATAAGTGGAGATCCAAGATCGCAATGGGTCTTGCAACATGGGCCTCATATATATTTAAGGTGGGCCTCAACAACGGGCCTCATATACATCAAGGTGGGCCTCAACAACGGGCCTCATACACATCAAGGTGGGCCTCAACAACGGGCCTCATACACATCAAGGTGGGCCTCAACAACGAGCCTCATACACATCAAGGTGGGCCTCAACAACGGGCCTCATATATGTCCTTAGCAACAGGCCACAAATATATCAAGATGGGCCTAATGAATCATATGAGCTAAATCAATCAAATGGCCAATACGAGCAGGCCGATCAAATGAACCGATACAAATGGACTGTGCGTCATGGAGTTATACTAAGCATGTTATAAAGTAATGCTATATCCTTACAACGCAGCTGGCCTAGACGGCTTGCATACAACAAGTACGGGCCTACCAATGGGCCCTAGGGAGAGTCACAATGTAGACATTTAACCAACATTATACTCGCAATGTGGACGTCAAACCAACATTGCTCCCAAGGTGTAGCCCGTAGTGAATAACATTACGTAAACCAGGTTGGGATCACACATTGCAATGGACCTTAGGTACACCCCATTTAGCCTTAAATACATCAAATGGGCCATGTCATATGGGCCTTTTACTCATCAAATGGGCCACATCAATGGGCCGCACCAATGGGCCTTATGTGCATTGCAATGGGTCATAACCCGTGGGCCTTAGATTGCATCAAATGGTTCTCAACCCATGGGCCTTATACATATCAAATGGGCCTAATCCCATGGGCCTTAAAATACATCAAATGGGTCCAATCCCATGGACCTTGGAACACATCAAATGGGTCCACTCTATGAGCCTTAAATTACATCAAATGGGCCTAATTCCATGGGCTTTAAAATACATCAAATGGGTCCAATTCCATGAACCTTGGAACACATCAAATGGGTCCACTCTATGGGCCTTAAATAGTTTAACAACTAGCTACATTCATGGACCCAATTAAATTCAACTGTGGTGGGCCTCAAAAGTGCATTCATTAAGCCCAACATTTAAGGAACTAAAGGTATAAATCATTTCCTCTAAGATCTTTATAATGTGGTGGGCCCCACTCTTCAAAATTTCAGCCCAAGGCCAGCATAATTATAACATGTTGCTGTCCTAAATTTGGGCACTCCATTGGAGTGGGTCCAAGGCCTCTAAAACTCTAAAAATTGAGGGGCAAGGTCCTTCATCATGCATACAATGAGAGGAAACCCAAAAAGGTGGCCTACCATCAGAAGAAATATTTTTGAATTATGGTTTTTTATCAAGGCATATTGCTGGACTGCACAGCAGAAAAAAATCTGGGAGTCCAACCATCTTGGCCTATTCTTTTGGATACACAAACGGGGTCACTTGAGGCTGAAATTTCACAGAGTGATACTTACATATGTGGGCCACACTCCCACAAAATTTTATAATTTTTAGATATCTTTAAGTATTTTAATTAATTTAAACAAAACATACTGTCCAGAAAAATCGGACAGACCTGGACGTCCCAACGTGGTGGGCCAGTCCGGCCCTCACCACGGTGTGTACAAGGGTCCATTGGCCCTGAAATTTGATAGGTGGGTTCTAACATAAGTGGACCACACTTTTAAAAAATTTTAGAATTTTTGGACATCTGTAAATATTTTAATTCATTTACATAAGTTAATCTATCCTGAAAATCGGACTGATCTGGACACCATATTATAATGGGTCGGTCCCGCCATCACCATGGTGTGTACAAGGGTCCATTGGCCCCAAAATTTTATAGGTGGATCCTACCATAAGTAGGCCACCCTCCTGAAAATTTTTATAATTTTTAAACACCCATAGGTATTTTAATAAATTTCAAAAATCCAACTGTCCATGGTAGAATGTTGCTGGAACAGTGCATAAAATTCAGACTGTCCACCTCACTTGGACCACACCTTTAAGACTCCAATGAAGGTCAGTTAGGGCTGAAATTTGGGGGACATAAAGATGAGATCCTCACCTTTCAAAAAAATATATTTAATAGGTATGAATAGTCCCCCAAACAGTCCCAAAATCTGGTCCAAAAACAACCAGAAACTGTCCAGAAAATTCTGGACAGCAACATGTACTTAGATAAAATTTATTATATAAGTTAAATAAAAAGGGAAATACATTAATGGGCCACACATATCAGGAAATAAAATGAGGAAAAAGAGAGATAGAAGGACAATTCGGCCATAGGGAAAGGGGCTCCGCCACTATTGAGCCCTCCCAAGATCAATCGCACCTGCACATCATACCTATATCTACATTTACAACATAGATCTTGCACATGCATGGCCTATAATTAAAATGCATGGTGAGGATGCCATCCCCACCATGGTTATAAGGTCTACATGACCCAAACATAATATGATATGAAATAAAACTATCATGATGGGGCCCATAGAAAAAGGCCCCATGCATGGATCATGCATGCATAAGGTAGGCCATTAGGCCACAACCATGGGATTGTGTGGGATCTCCACCATTGATTGGTGGGTCCTACACTTTCCTCATGAAAGAAAGAAAATATCTAGGCTATAGAAATTAGATTTTTTACATCTAGAGGAGCACCCACCGTTCGATCTTCTTGCTCCTATGAGTTCCTTAGCTTTGATTCCAATGGAGGAGATGGGGAATAGATGGTTAGGATGGAAGATCATGGGGTAGGAAAGTGGGCCACACTTGAAGTTTTGAAAGAGAGGGAGAGGCTTGGAGAATTCTCATACGTATGGGATTTCTCTCCTTAGATTTTTTTTAAGTTTGAAAATGAGAAAGAGAGAGAGAGAGAGTTGTAAAGGGAGAGAGAGATGGGTGATGGATGTGGTGAGTGATGAGTGTAAGAAAATCTTGACTTTTGTGGCCATTTGTGTAAGAAAAGCATGGGTGGTGTAAGAACTTTTTGACTTTGAGGGCTTTTGGTGTAAGAGAGGTATGGGCTTGTAAGAGATTCTTGACTTTTGTAGTTACTTGGGAATGAGTGAAAGGTGATGTGTACTTGACATGTGATGGATTGATGGATTGATGGGATTGATGTGACACCTCGTAGAGATTCTCTTGAGTTTCGCAACACGCGGCGTTTTCTTCACACCGAACGTTGGCCCACATCTCTTGACCAGGGTATCGCCTCGGCGCGCAAGTCGCGGCATCGGAACTGCAGCGACGGCGCGGTCGCTATGGTAAAGGTCTTGGGTTGAGTCGATACGGGTTGACGGCATATGAATCAGGGTCACATGCAAATATTAGTTAAAGGTCAAAAGTTACCGGAATTCGACCGGTAAGACCGCGAAAGTTTATGGAACGGTACGGTCTAGGATATGGGGCTTACAACAGCCGAGTGCCGATCTTTATACTATAGATGATTGGATGTTCATCTATGGACCCCGCCTTGTTTATATGCTGATTATTGGTGCCGATTATTGAGGCTGATGCCGATTATCGACCCTGATTATCAGTGCCGATTATCGAGGCCAAACCAGTCATCGATACCGATTATGAATATGTGACAACATAACATCATAATACATGCTCATACACATCATCTACATGCTTGTGATGAGATGAGTGATTGATCATAGCACATGTCATTGGGCAGATTGTTATGAGACTCCCTGGTAAAGGGAGATGCCCACATGAGCGCGCGGTACATGTATGATTGTTGTATGACTGGATTGCATGATTCATGCATCTTGCATTGTGTGACATGTATACTGTACGCCCTAGCGACATCAAGGTCATAGCCTCCACAGGCATATCGTGGTTGGCAGGATTGGATATCGAAAATCTTATTCTACATGGGGTGCTATAGATATCCCTGAGTGAAAGCTCCTAAACCCTTATCATACCAAGAGGTTACTCCAACGTCTAGACCGAGTAAGTGCATAAGCGCCGAGTGCCGATTACCAGAAGGTTGCGCTTTCCACTGTATCATGGTCAATTGGAAAGAGGTGCGGCCTTATCCGCCCGAGTGGAGGGGGCAAAGCTAGGCTAAGTTTGACCAACTCGAGGAATGGGTCTGCTATCAACGACCAGAGTCTGATATTGGTATGCGGATAGTGAGGTCTTTTCCACTCACCTTATTGCGCGATGGGGCGGCAATTTGGTTAGAGTGCACTAAACTCCGGTGATATTTCAGAGTTGAGTTATATTGATATGTTGACTTAGATGAGGATTTGTATGCTTGAGTTGCATCTCGCATTGCATGACTTTGGTATGGCCAACATCATTCATGCCTTGCATCGGATAGCCTTGGTACGACTAATAATATTCATGGATTCATCAGCATATTTTTCATTACTCCGATACTACATAATTATATTACTACCTTATGCACACACTTTCACTACCCTCTAAGCTTTTAATAAGCTTATGTATGACCGTTGCGTGCAGGTAACGTTGGATCGCAGTAGTGTTGAGGCTTGAACACGTGGCAGATTATCTTGGAGCTTTTGTCTATCATCATTGTATTTCCCTTTATGCGCATTGTACTTATAATTTTTTGATCATAGTGGAAATGTGATGGAGTTTTTTATTGTTGTTTGTGGGTTATGCCTTTGGTTATGCTTATTACGAATCAAAATTATGTTGAAAATCCTCCTCGTAGCATCCCAGGATCAGAACCTGGCGGATGGTCATTGGAAGCTAAGACTGGGATTCTACGAAGGCTGTCGACTCCGGATTCGGCGATCGAGAATTTTATGAGCCCGATTTTTGAGTTTAGGGTGTGACAAATGCCCTACTTATAGTGATGGTTATCCTTTAAAATTAACAATAATTTAAAAATTTTATAAAAGTAATGCAAGGGTTCTGATATGTCTCATACTCCACAACTACAAGAGGTATCGATATACATAAGTAACCTACATGAGATGCATGCCTAACAATGTGTATGCCGTTCATCACGTTTAACGATC
Source organism: Magnolia kwangsiensis (assembly GCA_037074715.1). Classification (NCBI taxonomy): domain Eukaryota; kingdom Viridiplantae; phylum Streptophyta; class Magnoliopsida; order Magnoliales; family Magnoliaceae; genus Magnolia; species Magnolia kwangsiensis. The sequence goes on along the minus strand of CM073577.1, from coordinate 108,111,273 downwards.
GCCACAATGTGAAAAATGATTTAGACTTATCTGGCTTGCCCCGAATCCAATTTTACCGAGATTCGATGGTGTGTCACACGTTAACATGGATTTACGCGGGCATCCCAAGGAGGCACAACACATGGCTTGAATGAATTACGTGACACGATTTGTTTATGGATTAACTATTTGTGACATCCAATCCAGGAAGTGATGTAACAAGCATTGCGAATTGTTTACATCAATTTGTGCATCACTACCTAAAATTCATGGAATTATTGTCGACCAAATGGGCCGCCACCTGAACTGCAATACATCTACAATATTTATTCGATCACTAGAAGTGGGATTTTCAATATAGTACTTGTACTAAAGAGGAAATAAATTGAATCATAGGAGCTTTAGAATTCCAAGACACGGGCCCGAGCCTTAAAGGGAGATAGCATAAGGCTAACATAATAAGGAGAAAAGTAGCAATAAGCTAACTCAATAAAAGAAAAGAGTAATGATAGGCTAACTCAAATAAAGAGGAGAATAACAATGGCTAACTCAACAAAATAAGAGAGTAGTAAGGGATAACTCAACAAATTTGGTAAAGGCAAGAGCAAGGCTTCTATCCATCGCCTCACATAAATTAATAAAGATCACATAAAATTAAAATCATACTTTAACCATGATACCTGAAGGATAAATAATTAATGGTGGTAAATCAAGCAATTGTAGGGAGAAAATCATAATAACATGAAAACATGTAAAAGATAAGATAAATAATATCAACTCAAATCAATGTAAGCTTAAAGGAATCCCTTACCTTAGCCTTATATCTAAACCCTAAGTAGATATCCATGTAAGAAAGCTTATACATGAATCACGACATCACTTGAGTAAGAGGAAGATACCATATGTTTGGAGAAGGAAGCGGATGATGGATGTCTAGGCTTCTCTTTCTCTTTCTCTTTCTTTCTTTTTTTCTTTTTCTTTCTCTTTCTCTCTCTCTTTCTTTTTCTCTTTCTCCATAGGCATTGGGCGTATGAGTGAAGAGAGGAACGCACAGCCTTTATTAAATGAAGTGGGCGTGTGAGAGAGGTGTGTTTCACATCCCACTTGAATTGAGTTTCTCTAATTTTTCCTTTTCTGACAATCTTTCTTTAAATTTAATTCGTCCATTGTGTCAAGGTCGTCAAATAAAGCCATGGTATATGATTTTATTGGTGATACGAAATTTAAATTGGTTTATCTTGAAAATTTTCCTAACGGGTACCAAAACAAACTTGATCTTAATTAACAAACTACACTTAATGATTATGGCTCAATTTTGGAAAAAATGTGTAGTCATGATAGGCAAACGGTTGAACAAAATTTAATGGTTGATCGGTGGTAGAAAAAATCTAAATCTAAAATTTCACCTTTTATACCAAAATGAAAAAACTAGCTTCAACCTTCAACGGTGTAGGATCATAGGTTGGGACCTAAATTTTGTATAACCTCATAATCATATAAGACCAAAGTGTGGTCCAAGTTCAAGTTACGATGGACGGAAGGAAGTAGTTAAATCGGAAGGTCTAGATTTATAAGGAGTTGATGGGCTTTGACCGGATAACTTCGCACCTAAGGAAAAGCCTACCAAAGCACGGTTTTCATATTTCACACTTAATCCATATTATGAATAATTCAAGTTGTTCATATAAAGGGAAATATCATACTACGACTAGCCACGAGGTTTCTTCACTTGATGGATACCAAAATTAATAGTTAAGGGGTTGATTTATCAATTGGGTCACTTTTACAATGATCTAAGGGCTGAAATTTAACATGTATGGTTAATTTATGATACATAAATATGGTATAAAATTTTACATTAAACGGGTCATGGAAACCATATAATCTAAAATTCAAGGGTCTATGTTAATGGCATTTTCGTAATTATTGTTGATATGAAAGTTTTAAAAACTCTAATGATTTTACATAGTTATAGACACGTTTCTAAGTAATTTTTACAAAAGAACTTATGTCTAAATCATTAAGAATAAAAAATTATTCACTATATTAACTAAGGAAATGTACATATATCAACCAATATAATAGATGGTCAGATGACATGTTAAAAATATGAAGACTTGATGGTTGGTACTCTAATAGTGTATATCGGTATATGTAGGATCAGTTTTGTAAACAAAAGAACATAAGGTGGGTTTCTGGAGTGATTAAGGGGTAGAACATGCGTGTCATTAGATTCGAGTGTCTTGTTCACATGTGTAAATTTCTCAGATTGTAGTTTTGATGGTGGATTAAACATATTTATAGGTGATGGACGAGATGAACAGATTAGAATCTCAACTTAATATGTGTATGAGCAGATGTAGAGATGAAGTAGCTAGTTTACTACGATCGGGTGGTCCAAAATCAAAGTGGACGATTAGATGTTTCTATCTAGCAGTGCATATTTGACCGAGCGGTTAGTTATGATGGACAAGTGAGAATATTTGTGTAACGCCTTGAAAATCGAGGGTCGAGCAAGAGCCCAACTTCCGAGTTCCAACACATCACTTATGCAACATAGATAATGATGATTAATGTTATACGTATTATTGCAATAAACATGAGTGAGATTATACCAAAATAGTATATCATACTTCAGAGACAGTTAAATTACGTAAGCAGAAGACTGTGATAGATATTTATAAAGTATATAAGTGGTAAGTCCCTAGAGTATCAACATGTCGTCAGGTTAAACATTTATATATAAAATTCTAAAATATACAAAATGGTGAAGTGAAATGTCATCTAATCATATCCTTTTAGCCCTGGTGGTGCAACTCCAGGTCTACATAGACCCGCCAGAGAGTTGCAGATAAGAGAACTCCTCATCATCATAAAAATTCGGCTCCACTTTGTAAGCATCGTCATCATCTGCAGCTAAAACAAAGTCTAGTTGGTGTTTTAAAACACCGTCCTAGTGTGGGAGTGAGTGATCAACTCAGTGGAGCTATAAGGCAAAGGTTAACATGTTATCAATTCAATTAAGCAGTAATGATAAAGCAGTACAGCAATCATATCATAAGTACTCTTGTTAATGCAAGGATAAAATGCGAAAATGATGTATGCCCTCGCCTACACTCCCTTTGCTACATCATCTCATGATCGCGGCATACAACACTCCCGCTGTGCTCAACTTTAATACCAAAGGCACATGCAATGCAGTGCATGTGCGTGATTAGATAGGTTCTTAATTAGACTTATTCATACAGCAGGATTGGGAAGCTAAGGTATCTCTCTTTAAATCATTGACCCAAACATTGATCCATCTAGGGTCGTCAATCCTAGTAATCGTATACGAATGCGGTTCTAGGTCGCTACGGAGAGGCTCATCACCTCGGCGCAAGCCTAGTTATACTCGAGGTCACTATAGAAAGACTCGTCACCTTAGCGTGGTCCTAGTGTATACTCGAGGTCACTACGAGAGACTCGTCACCTGATCGTAGGCCGACAGCTCGAATACAGTGTCTCATACACCACCGTATTCGGTTCATGAGTTATGATTGCTCACTGGTCACTACGGGGAGGCTCATCACCCCAGCGTAGGTCGACAGCTTGACCACGACGTCCCATACACCACCATGTCCGGCTCATGAGTCTTAGCAGATCGTGGTACCGAGGTTAAACAGAATTATCACTGGTAAGTTGATACCTTAGATTCAAGCAGTAGCGTCCATACATGGTGAACATACAACGAGCCAATCGGGTTACTTGATAAGCTCAACTGGTACGAGGATACGTTAAATTGATCGACATGGAGCACATATGCACCCCTTGTGGCCTAACCACTATCGATAATCACCGTACGACTCGGATTCATCGAACGTATCTGTTGTGGAGAAACTGGTTCGTCCACTGATTCGGGAATCATTACCGATTGCCTGTGGAATGGTACGAACCAGTTTCTCCACAACAGAGCTTAGGAAAGTTACAATGGTACGAAATTATTTCCCTAGTTTTCTCTTAAGTATGACTAACTTAAGTTTTAGTTCAGCCTCATTTTCAGACTCATGTCTTGAAATGATTTTGCAAAATGGTCGGACAAAGTAAATTTTTCGCAGAAATTACAGTTGGCCCCACCTAACATTTCAGTACAGGCACACAAGAACTGCGTTCATACTTCTTTGGGCTCAGGGCCTGAAATTAACAGAAACGAGCATACAGCGGGGTAAAATGCGTATGGCGAGTTGTGGCACACCAAGCTTTCCTGACACTGACCAGCACCGACTCGGAGGTGTCATCATCGAATAGGAATCCTTTCCAGCAAAGCATTGGGCGGTGGAAAGCGGATTGGCTGGTGTACGACACACTGCCAATCTTGTGTATATTGACGTCACTAAATTATGCGGGTCACATCATTAGGTATGTGTTATCGTAACTGTTCATTTATTCGGCGAGTTAGTAGCAAGGCTTGAGAATGAAAAGAAAGATAGTTTTAAAGATTAAGCAAACCACACCGCAAAAAGCAGTATTCAAGGGATTGAATGTGTATCATTATTCCCTTTTGGTGTCAAGTTAGTTTTAGACCAATACAAAACTTGTTTTTCCTCCTCATCCACGTTCATGAAACATGATGAAAAGATTGTCTGTCCCAAACATGAGAATCATTGTTCCACTGCCATTTGTTGTGTGGTATACTTGGGCTTTGGATATGATTTATTTTTGGACTCATGCTCTAAAGTTATCTAGTCTAATGCATAAACGGTGTGGTTATATAATAAACACATCATCGCGGGGCATATAACCTTCTCATATAACCTTGAGCAGCATCAGCACTCAATTGCTCACGGGACATGGATTTGCTACATACAGGTAGAAGTGTACATGAACCGAGCTAGCTCGATTAGCTTGCTCTGCCCAACTCGAAGAAGCTTGATTCGGCTTGATTCAAAGCTAAGATTGAGCCGAGTCAAGCTGATTTTTTTAGTTCAAAAATGAGTTCGAGACGAGTTCCAACTAGCCCTAGCTTGACTCGACTTGAATCGAACTCAGATTGAACTAGTTCAGTGACTCGGTTACTTTGATATTGATGTTGCTCACCAAGTGTTTAATGACATGGCTCAAAGAAGTGTAGTTGATGGCAAGGAAGGTATGCATATGAAACCAATATCCTTTTCTTTTTTTTCTTTTTTTTTTTTATGTTGTTTAGAATGTGTTTGATAAAATATCTGTAAAACCATTGTTGCTGTCTCAAATACTGTGAGATTTTAAAGATACAATCAATTTGTTTGTGAAAATGTTGCAATGGCAAACTCAACTCGAACTCGACTTAAACTGGCTCGAGTTACTGACCGAACCAAACTGATCCTGCCAATCAGGCTCGTGGACCGAGCTTAGCTAAGTTCAAGCTGAGATCAACTAGTGGCCGAGCCAAGTAGAGCTGAGGCTAGCTCGACTCGATTCGATTCTATGAACACCCCTACCTATAGGTTGAGCGACGAGACTTACTACTAAAGCAACGCCGCCAAGTTCTGTAGGCCCTACTATGATGTGTGTTGTATCCATAATGTTCATCCATTTGGAAATACTATTTTAAGGTATGAGCCAAAGAATATGGCAATCCAAAGCTTTAGCAGACCCCATCACATAAAACAATGGAGATATTGATGCCCACCGTTGAAACCTTCTAAAGGCCCACCATGATGTTTTTTTTGAAATTCAACCTGTTTAAGAGCTAACAAAGAAATGAAAGAATGGAAAACACAAATATAAACCTAATCGAAAACTTTCATGGAATGGTGTTACATTCCCCACTGCTTTCTGTGGTGAGTCCATCAGAGGTTTTGATGTAGCTATGTCTTCAGATCTCATCCTAAAATGATCTCTCCAGATGGATGGATGGCATCGATACAAAACATACATCACGGTGAGCTTCACAGAATGGAAACGGATTGGCTACTCCCCCTGACATCAGCCCGATGGCTGATGGTTGGTGCTTTGTGGACCCCACCGTGTCTCATCCTTTCCTTCATACATTTTTACATGGCTTTATCCCAAAAATGAGAAGTATATAAATCTCAGGTGGACCACACCACGTGAAACAATAGTGACCGGATATTCATCACTAAAATCCTCCTTAGGCCCACTGTACTGTTTATTTGACATTCAATAGGTTGATTAGGTCATACAGGCCCAGATGAAGGGAAAAAAGCAAAAATCAGCTTGATCCAAAAATTTTATGGCCCAGAATATTTTTTAAAGGTCAACGCTCATTTAACACTGTTTCCTATAATATGGTCCATTTCAAATTGGGATATACCTCATTTTTAGTCTCATACTGTAAAATGATCCGTTAAAATAGATGGATGAAACACATACATCATGGTAGGGCCCACGGAGTACCGACCACCAGCCAATGGCTGGGTGTCAGGGAGAGTAGCCAATCCGTTTCCTCACGGAACTTGGTGGCGTCGCTTCAGTAGCAGTCTGGCTACTCAACCTGTCAGAAGCTAATATGCGTCCCTTCTCACGACATGTACTCACACCCGCTAGGTCGGTGGTCTGTTACACCAGCCAATCGGCTTCCGGGGCAGTGCCTGACCCAATGGTATGGCCACCGAACGAGACGGCTAGAAAACTGAATCATCAAACGGACACCTTTTGCGCACATGATTAGTGAACCAGCCTAGATTTTGACAAGGGTATTTTCACGTGGGGCGGCTCCTATTATAGGGCTTGAGCGGTGTTATCCAGTGGAAATGGATTGCATGCTCAGACCATTTCTGATGCATGTGTTTTATCCAAACCGTCCATCCATTTTACCAGTTTATTTTACGGTAACAGTCCAAAATTGAAGCATATCCAAGGCTCAAGTGGACCACACTGTAGGAAACATTGGGATTTGAACACCTACTGTTGAAAATTTCTTGGGGGCCACGGAAGTTTTGGGTCAAGCTGATATTTATGTTTTCCCTTCATCCATGTCTCTGTGAGCTTATGAACAGGTTGGATGACAAATAAACATTGCCGTGGACCGTAGAAAGATTTCAACAGTTTCTTATGGTGTGGTCCATTTGAGATTTATATACACTTCAAGTTTAGTCTCATAGCCTATAATGAGCTGATAAAATGGATGGACAGTGTGGATAAGACATATACATTCCCAGTGGGCCCCACAGAGTTTATTCAGTACAGTGTGAGACACTGAGTTACTCGGGGTGTCAATGGGCTGGGATCAGCCCGACAAATCAGAATTTTGAATAGGGCTGGCTGAAACCAAACCCAGGCCTGGCCCGTTGACAGCAGTAATAATGAAATCCATATCCTTATCCAGTGGTCCTGGCACCAGCCTCACTGGAGTAACTTGTACATATCGACTGCCCTTCAGATGCATCTTCTCCGATTGCCACGAAAGCATGAAAAATTAACTTATCCGTAGCTACAATAGGAAATGTTATATAAGAATTTAATAGATAGTATAGAAATTGTAATAATCCACTTACTTATGAATCAATTAATCAATTGCTAGAGAGTTGAGATATGTTACTCGCTGTCATACAGACAAATTCACCCATACAATATATGTACGAGTACGCAGGTATTCTTATCTCTAAAATATAATAACTCTCCTCTTGAATGGATGGCTCTAACCCAACCATTGCTTGCGCATCAAAATCCTTTAAACATTGACTCAAAAATGCTCTAACTTCAAGAAAGTTAAAAGGAAAATTAATAAAACATGACATCCTGATTTAGATGGAAAAGTAAGTTTGAAATTTGAATTTTAATTAAAAATTAAATATTTCATAAGTAAAATAAAATATGTAACTAAGTCACACTTACCCACAGCCACGGCCGGGTCCAGTGCATTTGTATGGCAAATAAACATGTGATAAAAATCTTTCATACTCTTTTCTCTATAGTTTGCTATGCAAATCTAAGATGTTGGACTATTTACAAAGGCATCTTAAACTTGTATCAATTCCGTGGAGGATTAAAACTCTTTCACAAGGAGATAGAAAACCAAAAATCGTACTATAAGATAAAAATGCTACTGCCTTTTTTCAAGTCATACGAAAAGACAAAAATGCTACTGCCTTTTTTTATGTTCCCTCGCTCTGTTATGTTATATTAATTTTTAATTTAAATACTGGACAACTTAGGAAATAAGGTGAGGGAAAATGCCTACCATTAATTCTGCCAAGTCCACTTGAGTTGCAGCTGATTTTTGTTCTAAAAAATTGTTCACGGCAGGTAAAGAGTATGCGCTGCCTGGTTCAATATATGGAATATGGGTGTGGCTTTGGTGAATCCCTGGATCCACCGAGGTGGGTGGATCAATGATTGTGGAAACCATGATGACATATATTCTTTACATCTACACTATCCATCCATTTTAATAGATCATTTTAAGACATGATACCAAAAATGAAACAAATCCGGATCTTAGGTGGACTATACCATAGGAAACAGTGGCGATTGTTGAGAGCATTGCACAAAAACCTTAGTATTTCGCCTCCCAAAAATATCAGAATTATGAAATATAATAAAGCAATGAAATAAATCAAAGCACAAACCAGACGACACAAGAGATTTTATGTGAAAAACCCTCGAAGAGGTAAAAACCACGAGACCTAGTCCAGAGCAACAATTTACTATGAAGTAGAACGTTACAAATGATCACAAGCACACACACCGCTTCGATCAAACCTTCTTCACTCATGCAGGAGTGGATGAACAATAAGAGAATATAGAAAATGGAGACATCTCACCGATCACGAGAACGTATAAGCACTGAAACATCGACTGCGTAGTAGATCACCTTTACGAGCAGAATCCTCCCTTCCATAACTTCCTCTCTCTCTTTTCACACTCTCTCTCACCTTAGACATCAAAACACATTAACACAATAGCTTTAGAAAGCCTTCTCAATGCCCTAGAATAGCCCAAGGACCACTATTTGTAGTTTAGACAACTCCTTTCCACACCTCTACTAAACAGCCTCCAATTTATGCAGTCCGCACAAAATCCACGCGGAATATGCGTAACCCTCAACTATTTGAGTCGGGTCCTCGACTGGTCAAAGGACCCCTTCAACCAGTCCAGCCCAAAAAATACAGCTTGCTGGACTTTGAGTCGAGCGAGCCTCGACTGGTCGAGCAGCTCCCTTCGACCGGTCAAGGAGCCCACTCGACTGGTTGAGCAGTGCGGTGAACGACATCCATTTTCCAACCGGCTACACTACCTCTTCTCTGAACTGGGGAGAAAAACCCCATCGGCGATATACCATTAAAAAACTATTGCGGGCCACAAAAGTTTTGGATCAAGCTGGTATTTGTATCACCGATTCATCCAAGTCTTTGTAACTTTATCAAGAGGCTGGATGTCAAATAAATATTCTGGTGGCCCTCAAGAAGTTCTTAACGATGAGTATTCAATTATAACTATTTTCTAATTATAATCCACCTGAGATTTAGATTGCTTCACTTTTGGGATCATACCCCACAATGAGTTTTCAAACCAGATGAATAGCATGGATGTAAGGAGCATACATCACGGTGGGCTCCATGGTCAGGGGATCCACTAAAGTAGCGCCCATGAAATATTACTGGCCTGCAAGCAAATTAAGGGTGGGAGTCACCTTTTAACTTATACTTTGTATTCATCTCTATTGTTGTCAATTCCTATGAAAGCCAAACAGAATAGATTGCGTGTATTCTGAATGAATTTACACGGTATATTTGAAGATTTTTTAGGACATACAAAGAAGATTATGTGGTAATATAGCCGGAGCCCATCGAGCAATGTCATGTCATCCACAAAGTAGTTAAGTGAAGAGTGATCGTGCTAAACCGGTTATAATACAAATAACAAGTTTAAAAGCAGAGAGGGTTAAGTAGTGTTGAACATTTAGAGTAACTGTCAATCAGAACATGCAAAGCATCCAGATAGTCAAGTTAAGGCTACAAATAGTAAAGGAATTAGCAAAATGTTTCATAACAACTTAATCAAACTATATTTATCTTTTTATTATCATTTTCATCATATGTCATTTACATTTCTTAATTTAACTTCTTCTTCTTCTTCTTTTTTAACTTTTGCTAGTCAATTATATTCCATAGTGTAATCTTTTACTTTTACCTGCTATTTATATTCTTTAGTGTAATTTATAGCTTTAATCAATTAGCTGTTAACTTTAGCAGTAATTTGAATCTACGTTTATATGTTGGATTCAGTTCAAGCATTAATCAGAGCTCTCCATCCAAGAAGGTATTTCCCAGTTGATTTTCGTGACTGACTACAAAAATTCTTTGATTGTTACTATTTTATCAGCATCAAAAAGTCATTTTGTATGGAAGGCAAAGGTGTAACCCATTATCAGATAAAAAATCCTACCCTCTAAATATCGCCTAATCATTTTATTATATTATGCGAGTAGTTGAATAGGCAACCAATCTTATTTGAACTTTACCACATACTATGTATATACGTATCTTGGCACTTGGGGTTATAGTTGTTCGGTTTAAATTGAGCTGTACATTTAATTTTAACACGCCTGCATTTATCATGTGACTGAAACCGTAAAATCCAACCGCAACACTTTGCACTTGATCTAGGTATCCTCTTGGGCTAATATTTAGGGTAGGCTAATGTTTGGCAACCCATATGATGGATTAACCTGACGTTGTGAATTGGAGTGGATTTTGTTACACTAGGGATTTCACTTGGGCTATGACATAGGGCCCACCTTGACATATATATTTTACGTCCACATTGCTGTCTGCCGTTTTGCCTACTTATCGTAGAGCATGGATCCAACAATGAAGCAGATTTCAATCTCAAGTTGACCAAAAATAGTGATTGACTATTAAAAACTTCTTGTGGCCTAAAAGTTTTGGCTCAAGTCGATATTTATGTTTTCTCTTTACGTAGGTCTATAACAAGTTCGGGCCAGGAAACATTACAATGGACATATCTCTGTGTCAGGATCTGTTTAGGCCTAAAGAAATGTTTGTAACAAGTCCACTTTTCTTTTGAAAGACCATGGTGGTACAAGATTCTAAAAATTAGGCAGATTCAAAACTCACGTGGGCCATACCACACCAGTGGAGATTGAATACACCTAGGTAACAGAAGTTTTGTATCAAGATAATATTTTTTCCTACAGTTTATTTGAGTTGTAATAACTTTATGAATCGTTTAGATGGCATACATAAACATAGGGGTGCACATCAAACCGGTGGAACCATGTAACCGAACCGAAACCGTTGGATCAGTCCGGTTTTAGGGTGTTAACGGTCCGGTTCCAGTTCCAAATTTTCTAGAACCGTTGGTTACAAATCGGTTCCGGTTTAAGACTCTTTAGAACCAAACCGAACCGTTGATCCAAACCATGACCCGAACCGTTAATCTGAACCATCTCTCTCTCTCTCTCTTTCTCTCTCTCTCTCTCTCTCTCTCTCTCTCTCTCTCTCCTTTTCAGGTATTTTTCTTTTCTCCAACTTCATATGCCAAGTAAGGTAATAAATGATATCAGATGGGTCTTGTGCATGTTGTATTAAACTTACTTTTGATGAAAGGTCCCATTGTTGTCAGTTCTAATGGTGATTAGTCTTACTTCCATCATAATTGTTCAATCAGCATTGCATGCAGTATTTCATATTGCTTTCTACCAAATGGTGTTCTGCATCGGAACCAGTCCATAAAATCATGGTTTCATCTTTTTATTCAAAATTTCTTTCAAAAGTTTAAGATTATCTAAAGAAGTATCAACCTGTGGGTGAATAGGGGAATGGGCCAGAAATATCTTCATCTTGTAATTTGTAGCACAATGCCAACATACTATGTGTGTGCAATCCGAGCTACTCATCAGATGGGCATCCACCATGAATATGAGCTGCCTGAAAGTCAACAAGATGCACTCAACAAGTAGGTGGCATGGGTATAACGAATACGGATCATTGATAATCATTTTCTTCTAGTTCTTCATCTTTTTTTTCCCCAAATCAAGTAATTGGGCTGGATTTTTAAAGGCCCAAAACTGTGGAACCGATTTGGAACCAAACCGTTTTTCACGGTCCGGTTCTGGTTCGGTTCTAGGGTGCTAACGGTCCTGTTCCGGTTTCAAAATTTTTAAAACCGTAGGGAACAGTTCGGTTCCGGTTTCACTCCAGAACCGGACTGAATCGACCCGTGTGCACCCCTACATAAACATCATGGTTAACTTTAGTAAGGTTTCAATGGTAGACGTTGTCGTTCCCATTGTTTTGTTGGTGTGGCCCACATAAGTTTTGAATCTCCTTTAATTTGAGAATTCTGTCTTATCGTGGTCTTTCAAAACATATGAACGGAGTGGATTTGCACGAACATCTCCGTAGACCCCACACAGCACTAGGCAAAGAATATCTTTGTGCCCCCGTGGTGATAGACTGATAGGCAATCCGCTCCCCGTAACGAGCAAAAAAAAGGATTATTTTATACTCTGACAGAGTACGGAGATTTATATGCGGCCACTCACAAAACATATTGGTAGATTATACTAACTCAAATTAATGTTGATTAATTGCAGTTAAAATATTAGATTAGTTTTTTTTTGTTAAATCATAAACCCTGATTGGTGGACACTTGTTGAAATAAGATCATGGGATATTATTTCATTTTAACTGTCCAATAAGATATCCACCCATCCAACAGTTGGATAATCTGATAAGTATTTGTTCATGATATACTGTTGATGGTGTAGACGATATGATTTAAATTATTTGCATGCCTCTTGCACAATCTATGAGCAATTTCTAACTGCCTCCGTATTATCTATAAAACTCTTGCAGTGTTTCAAATTTTTGTCTAACATTTTTCTGGATGTGGATGAGAGTAGATTAAATACAGCACGAGCCTCATCCAATACAGTGCGACCTTACCGTTGGGCCCACCTTAATGTATTTATTTTATATCCACACCATTCATCCATTTTTTTACGTATTATTTTAGAGAATGAGCCTAAAAATTAAGTAGATCCAAATCTCAGGTGGACCATACCATGGGAAACATTAGTAATTGACTATTAAAAATTTATTACAAGTTACATATTTGGCATCAATCTGATATATTTTTTTTCCTTGATTCAGTCTTTTTTTAGTTTTGACATTATCAAAAAGCTGTGTGGAAAATAAAAATAAAGTGAATTTAAGATAGGCCTTACATTTTTCTTTTTAATGGTGGAGCATTCAATCACTACTGTTTCTTATGGCATGGTCCACTTGAGATTTTGATCTAACTAATTTTTAGGATAATGCCCTAAAATGATCTAGAAAAGTGCATGGATGGCATCGATATATAATACACACATCAAGGTGGGTCCCATGGAAAGGGACGCACCGTCTGGGGTGAGGCCAGGATGCACCTATTCTGCTACCGATGAGGATAAGATATTCACTTTGATGGTCTGGTCTTCAGGAGTATGAGACTAAGTACATAGACGCTCAGACATGTATGTAACTTGAAATAAGTTGGAAAAAAAATTTAATTAACCGTGCCGCTTATGAATTATATCTTAAATAGATTTTAAAACTAACATTAAACTTATTCTATTTATTAAATGTTCAATTGATGATTATTGACTGGACGTGTAAATGAGAAAGAATCAATGGTCTAAATTAAACAAATATGTACCCATTCATCACATTATAGTCTTTTTAATTAATATAATTTATATAATACGATCTATCCCTATTTCTTCTAGAAACTAACTGGTTTGGTTTGAGTAAAAATAGGCCATGAGCACAGTCCTGGGTGATCATTTGCAAACTATCATTACAGCCTAACATCATGGCTAAAACTTGGGTTCAGGTCAACTTGAACCCAATTGACCTGGCCAGAATCTGGATTGAATTGGTTTAGGTTGTTAAGGTCCTTAGGCTGGGTTTAGGTTGAAAAATGTCAATTGGACTGTTTAAGTAAATATTGATTGAGTTGAGATAAGAATGACAGTGAGCCAGGCAAGGTTGGAAAAGGTTAAGGTTGGCACTAGTGTTGCTAATACCTGCGTAGTATAAAGTATACACTTTTGATCATAGGTCCGACTACTCCTTGGCCCAACTTAGCTCAGTCTAAACACTGGGTCTAAAATTTAACCCCTAGCCCACCCTTGAGTCAAGTTTAGTGGTACAAGCCCCGACCCTTTTAAGCAGGTCACTTGGGCTGAACCCAGTAGCTTGGTTGGTTTGCCACCCCTAGGTTCGGAATAATCATGTGCATTTGGGTTGTCTAAAGAAGACTTTGTGTTGGGTTTAGATTACGCTCCTTAGGTTAGAATTTGGGTCAAGTTAAGTTAAAGGTTGGGTCCTCTAGTTAGGACCAACATACCCAAGTTACACTCATATCTACCATTGAATCGAGTAACTTTCACATGGATATTAAAACAGGGCATTTTCACATTCTAATGTGTTATTCTATTATAACTTTTATTGAGTTATTTAATACTTTTGTTAGAGTTGAGCATTAAGTCGAGTCGGATCGAGGTAGAGTCGACTCGACTCAACTCAATTTTGAAAAAGATGTGACGCGAACCTAACCTGACTCGGTATCGAGTCCAGCATGCTTTACCCAATCTAAGTTTGTGTCTGGCCTAGACTAACTTGGACCAAGTTCGGCCTAATCACAAGGATCGAATCAGGTCGAGCCACCACCGAGTTGGGTCAACTTGACTTCTTCTTTTTTTACCAATTTGTATCCTGATTTAGTAGTGCGTTTGAATTGAGTTGTTTAGAATAAATATTATCAAAAGTAACTTGTAGTAAAAAAAATAATAATAATAATAATAAGTAAATAAACATTGTCAAAACTGAAAAGTATGTTTAGAATCTCAAATGAAATTGCACATATAAATAATTCATTCATTCAATATCCTCTATATGATGAATGTCTTTGTGGCGTGTAACATGAGTAACCTTATCCATAATAGCAACCTCCTCCCCTATCTTCATTGCCAGAAAATCAGTTGGTTATCGTTTTATGCATTGGACCGTAGGAGAACTCTAAACTGAGTTTGAGTCATAGGTGTATAAAAGATGGTTGTTTATCTCTTCTTAATATGATAGTGGAGATGCATTTCTGTTGTCCTCATTCATAGATTAAACAAGTTTTTTCAACTTTTTATGATTCGATTTGTACGGGATTCCCAACCGCTTATAAAAAACTGCGAGACTTTTAAAAAATTTTGATGATTTATTTTCTAGCTTACGTCTCATACTCGTACTTGTTTCGGTATCATATTATTTTGAAAAGGGTTGATGTTGTCTGGTCCAGAATGCCAATTGTAAGCTTTGTTTTACGACTTCTTTATAATCTCGTTCTTCTTGTTCCTTATATAGTGTGGAGGCTCTTCCTCTATTTGACCCTTCTTCATTTATAGTAGGTATACTTCTTTATCTTTTGTTGCTAGTTGTATTAATTGTAGGAGAAGAGGTGAAAGCCTTTATATTTGATTCGAGAATTACTCGAAATAAAGCCCAAACTTCTAGAGGAGCTTTGCTACATGGGGTAGCATCTCTTCCTTAACAAGCCAAATATAATTTTAACTAATTTATTTTATTTATACGTTGTTTGTAACAAAACTTGCATTATAACTTTATCTTTTTCATTATAGGAGTAGATTTGGTTTACATAATCCCAAATATTTTCCAATAATATATATATATATATATATATATATATATATATATATATATATATATATATATATATATATATATATATATATATATATATATAAGCTGATAAGCATAGAAAATATCGATCTGCCCATCAAATGTTACAATTCAAGTCCATAACTAATAACTATCAAATTGTCATAAGCAAATACAAGAAAAATAGAAGGTAATGTCCCATTCTACTTCATATAATTATTGCAGGTCTCATTCTACTTCATGTAATTATTGTAGGTATCATCTCATCTTGCTTCTCATTCTTCACTTCCTAGAACTTAAACGCAGGCAATCCTGTGTACAAATGAGCAATTCAATTGATTTCGATATATGTGAGTTTTGATACTTGTTCACGACCTTATTCCACCTGTTGAAAGTAGATTCTAATATCACAATTTTAATTGAAATTGAAAATATGTCTCGTGCCATCAACGAGAGCATATGGTATTGTGATTCACGAGCTTTCGATTTAAACCAGTTTAAAACATTAAATTCTTCGCATCTGCACTTTACAAGTGATCCTTAAGATAATAGTCAAGTTCTGTTTTAGTTGTCTACATTTGTGTTTCAACTTGTACCATGAAAGACATGAAATCGTCTATCGTGTTTTGTTATGTAGTAACACTATAACTAAAACTCACTTGAGGAGTCTAATTTACGGTAGTTATTTTTTGCAGTCCTCAAAGTTTGTACATATAAATTATATAAATCTCCAAATACATCATGAATCTTATCGACCTCAGTGGCACTCTTCTCATCATACAACGTTTTAAAAATGAATATAACTATAAACTTCTTATATCGATGATTAAGAATGATTGCAATGGGCATTACCAAATTACACTCAGACCTATACTTATCAAATTTTAACTGCATACTCGTAGTCATTATTTGTAAAAAGTCTAGTTCACTATAACTTCTGTATAAAACATCATTTAATCTTAAAAATTTTGATAGAAATATATTTGTTGTTAGATAATTACTTCCTGAAAAGATCTTCGTTATGTCGTAAAAAACTGAAAGAAACTCGTGAAGTACTTCAGCTCTTGTCCAATCATCATTAGAACACAACCACTGATATGTACTATTACATTCTGTATAATGAGAGAATATATCTTTGAAAGCTATTGCTGAATCCAACATTTTATAAGTTGAATTTCAACATGTCATAACATCAAACTTCATAGTTCTTTGAGATGACAAATTCAACCATTTTACAATTTTATTGTATATATCTAATCATAAAGGTGACCCCGTATGTACTCCACACACTCTCTTTCTTATATTCTCGATCGTTGGCTCAATTGTTTTAAGCTCATCTTGTACCATTAAATTTATGATGTGGGCATAACACCTAATATGAAATATTTTTCTACCAAAATACAAGTTATTAGTGGCCTTAATTGGTTCTGCAAAATTGTTATTACACTATCATTTACAAATGTATTATTTAAAGTTATTGATGGGATTTTTTTAATGCCCAACTTCGCAAGGTATCTATAGATGCACTCTAAAATCATCAAATCAGTGTGAGTAGGTGCAAGATAGTGAAAGTGTATAACTCTTTTGTAAAGCCTCTATTCGGCATTAATGTAATGGGCAATTAGTAACATATACCCATTTCATTAATTGGATGATGTCCATAAACTTGATGTCAGACTGATTCGAAAAACTGATGTCAAATGTCCTTTTAACTTGATATTCTCATTTGCATACATCTTCATGCACACTCTTTTTATTGTTGTATGAGAAAATTTCTTATATTTGGGGTTAAGACATCTGACTAATTTAACAAAAGACGAACTATCTACTATTTGAAATAATTTTTTATTTGTAAAAATAAATCTAGCTATCAACTCATTCACATGCTCTCTATTATATTTATAGGTGGACAAGGTACCTTACGACAGATATACCACAGATTGGATAAATGGAGGTGTCTATTAGGTTGGGGTATGGTTTCTAACTTTTTTATGACACTTCAATAGGTATTTATTAAGAGTTGTGGTCGACTTATCTACTTTTTTAGCATATTAAGCTCATTCACATGGTCTCTATTATACTTAAAGGCGGAGAAAGTACATTACAACAGATCCACCACAGATTGGGTAAATGAAAGTGTCTGTTGGGCTGAGGTATGACTTCTGAATTTTTTACGATACTTCAGTGGGTGTTTATTCAGAGTTGTGGTCGACCTATCTCATTGTTTAGTATATTAAGCTTTGCAGTATTTGCACTATATGTTTATCGTGGTGTTTTTTAGAATTACTTCTTCAAAATCTTTTCATACTATCGATTTTTTTCCTTTTACTGAAATCTGTAAGGTACTTTTTCAATGGGCACCTCTTCATCTTATAAAACTAATCATTCATCGAAAATCGTCGATGAAGTGACTAACAAACCACCGGAGGTATTGAGAATTTCATTACTAGTCATCTACTAATTCAAAGATATTAAATCGGACTAATAATATAATGCCTTAAAAGTATATACTAAATTCTAAATTAGTCACCCATCCAAAGTTTGATATATTATAATACTTTCATATTCTCATTTAAAATGCTTATGTCAAAATTTAGTCAACATCTCACAATGTTTCTCCAGATAAGTTTATCTTTCATTTCATTCTCATCCCAAATATCTAAGAAATACGAAGATATTTAACATGAGAAATAAAAAAAGGAAAAAACATATGCGGAGAGAAATGGAGAGTTGGCATATAGAATATGCATGAGCATTTGAATAAGTTATATGAAAGCATATTATTTATCTAACCTTGAACTGTCCAAAATGAGACAATTTGAGCGATTTCTATGCCATAAAAATACACTATATTTATGCCTGAACACAGAAATATTTAAACGGGTAACTAATTATCTAATTCACAAAAATAAACCGCATTGGGCTTATTGTCTAATGCACAATAATAAGCTAAGTAATAAGTAATATAATTTATAATTAAAAAATAAATCACTAATTGTCTAATTCACGAAAATAAACTACATTAGGCTAACTGTCTAATGCATTATAATAAGCTAAGCAATAAGCAATATAATCCATAATTCATAAAAATAAACTACTAGTTGTCTAATTCAAAAAAATAAACTACATTAGACTAACTGGCTAATGCACAATAATAAGCAAAGAAATAAGCAGTGTAATTCATAATTCACAAAAATATACCACTAATTGTCTAATTCATAAAAGTAAACCACGTTAGACTAACTGTTTAATGCACAATAATAAGCTAAGTAATAAGGAGTTAAGGGAATAAGGGTTTAAGTTTAGCCATTTAGGATTTAGGTTTAGGGTTTAAGGTTTAGAAATTGCATATCCTAAGCCAACCCGGACGCATCACAGTTAGCCCAGACATACCACAACTAACCTGAATGCACCATAGGCAGCCCAGACCGAATATAAGCACCCGACCCATTCTAATTTGTCCATTCAACCCTACTTGACCCTAATTCTACAAAACCCCCAAATTAGAATACTTTAACATGATGTATTTCACAAAAATAGATGAAAATCATGAAATAGAAATCTTTTCAAACACAAAATTACATTGATTAGTTGACTTGGAGAGATAGGTGGCTATCGAGAGTTGATGATGAGCGAGTGGGCCGAGTAAGTGCGGATAAGCTGCTCATTTGAAACAAGCGGGCAAGTTAGTAGCTTTCGGGTCGGGACCGTCGGGTGTGGGAGATGAGGGAGGGAGTAGAGGAGAGAGAGAGAGGAGGAGGAGGAGGAGGAGGAGGGTGGCTTGATGGTGGGTGGTTGTTGGGCTTAAGAGAGGAGGAAGAGGAGGGAGGGAGGGAGAGCGGTCGGGTCAGGTGCGGCGGCTAGCTTAGCACATATTTAGTTTTTATTTATTTATTAAATATATACTATCTGAACCCAAGTTAATTCAGGTTTCGGATCACATCGAGTCGGTACCGAGATATATTTTAGGTTGAGTCAAGTTGAGTTACTAGGTAACTCAGACTCGACTTGGTTTGAGTTCAGATTGGATGAAGTCTTCTCGGTTCGAATCGACTCACCCACTCGATTCGGTTGCGATGGGTTTGAATGAGTCAGGTGAGTCGAATTTGCCAAGTCCACTTGTTATGTGCCCAACTCTAACTCTGGCTGTGTATAACAGTTAATATGTGGTACACAACTCATACTAACACAAACTAAACCGGCTGCATTGTGGACCTCGCCATTGCTTGCTAATTTAGGTTCTAAAAATCAGGTGAGTTTAACAATTCTAATATGTGATTTGTAGATACTTTTCGTTGAAATAGAGCAACAGGATAGTTTTCATTTTAAACCATCCAATAAATGTCCTTCAATATAGTAATCAAATAAACAATAATTTTGGTTCACGGTGTTTAAACTGGTGCCCATTATTTGGTGTGTGTTTCAAGTATGCAATATCTCTTTGTAATTTTCGAAGTGACCGAGTATCATCGATCGCGCTCTGCCGGGTTATTATGACATTTTCTTTAACTTTTCAGTTAGAGCATCCAGTCGAGCGGACGCGGATTTCGCTCCAAGTAACTCAGCACGCTATAAACTCTGTGGGGCCCATCGTGATGTATGTTTATTATCCACACCGTCCATCCGTTTTATCATCTCATTTCAGGGCCTTAGCCCGAAATTGAAGCACAATCCAAACCTCGAGTGAGCCACGCTATAGGAAATAGTGGGAAATGAACGGGTACAGTTGAAAACCTCTCAGGCCACATAAGTTTTTGGACGAAGCTGATCTGTCCGTGTGACCTTGTGAACAGGTTGGATGACAAATAAACATCAATATAGGCCCTGAAAAGGTTTCAACCGTGGACGTCATTATCCCCACTGTTTCCTGTAGTGTGATCCAAATGAGGTTTGTATATGCTTCAATTTTGAGATCATGTTATAAAATAAGCTGATAAAACGGATGAACGGCATGGATAAGTCACATCCATTACGGAGGGTCCCACGGAGTTTAATCAGTACGCTCGACAAACCGTTTTCCATGCTAAAAAAACAAACAGAACCATCTCGTATTTCTCCTTCGTTTGTTTCTTCCCAGGAAACGCTAATGAAGAGGCAAAGCATAAGAGAGACACTAAAAATGGCGACGAAGGCGAAAATGGTGGGTTCGATGCTTCTGAGAAATCTGAGAGGGAAATCCCATCCCTTCATCACAAGTGGGAATTCTCCATTTTCTTCCTCTTCTTCCTCGGTGGTGGTATCTCCCAAAGTCACTGAGGTGCCGGTGAGCTCCACACGGCTGGGGCTGGAGTTATTGGGAGCCAAGGACTACGAAGACTACAGGAGGTCCCTCTACGGAGATATCACCCACAAGGCCCTCCTCGTCGATGCCGTCGGTACTCTTGTCGTCCCTTCTCAACCCATGGCGCAAGTTAGCTCTCTCTCTCTCTCTCTCTCTCTCTCTCTATTTTGGGAATTGAAACAGTAGAAATTTGAGAAAAATGGGAGTCCTTGGTTCGTATTAAAACAGTGGGAATTTTTATTTCGGGCACAAGTGGGCCACACCTATGATCATTATGGCAGATTGGATGGCCCTGATTTGACCTTGATCGGATGGTTGATCACAGCCATTTGAGTAAGGGCCAGCAAAATGGACGGTAAGAAGATTTTTTACTATTACCATTTATTGTATGGACGTGATTGTACGATCATGGTTATTATTGGGTGTCATGTGAAATCTACGGTGGGTTGCCGTTGTTGATCATAGGTGGGCCCTACGTAGGAGTTCTTACTGTAATAAGATACAAAAGAATTCCTCCCTACGTAGGAATTCTTACTGTAATAAGGTACAAGAGAATTCCTCCTGGATAGTAGCCCATGTTTTACTATTACAACTGAGGTTTTTTTTTTTTTTTTTTGTAGATATATAGGATGATTGGAGAGAAGTATGGGGTGGAGTATTCGGAGAATGAGATTCTGGATAGGTACAGGTGGGCATACGGGCAGCCGTGGGGTAGATCTCGACTCAGGTTTGTAGTCTATGTTATTGTTGTGTTTTTTTTTTTTTTTCCTCAGAGTAGCTGGTTGATCTGCATATACACATTCTTTGTGAAAATCACTGAGGATGGGTGGAAATTTTGATTCTATTCATTTTCGGGACCTGTTCGGTGTCCATGGGCACCGCCAGAATGGTTCAAATGGTTGTCACGGCAGTGGACGGCTACTGTGTGAAAATTGCACCGATTGGATGATCCTGGAGTATCCCGGTTATTGAGTTCTGTTTCTAGAATGTGAAGTGCTTGGTTGTATGGTTTTAACCATCTGATTGCATGCTATAGTGGGGCTCAACTGAATCTCTGATAAGTAGGAGTTTGACACCATACGATATCCATGGTGGCTCCCGCTGGATCAATGGATCTGATGTTTCTCATTTCTGTTGTGGTCTCCAGGGCCTATGATTTTGGTTAGTCCTGTTGTTGCCTGTGATTTCCCTGTTTCCTCTCTTGTTTCTTTGTTTGTTGTTTTCTTTCTTGAAAAGTTGTGGTCTGCATTGTTTTGTTTTTATTTTCATCAATTTGTATGATGTTCATTTTTTTTTCTTCTTTAATTTTATAAAAATTCATGGCTTTATTTTTTTGGTAAGATGAAAAAAGAGAGATAGTCTTCGTGGTAGGTCCCACTATATTGGTGGTTCTTATATCTGTGGGGTCCATAGGCTACAACTTCTGGTTGTCATACAGGTTGTTTGCAATTTCCCCTTATCCTGTCTTGCTTTTGTACATGTCATTTTCTTCCTTAAAAAGTTGTGGTCTGTATTGTTTATGCAAATTTGAATATATTTTCATGATGTTGATGCTATTCCTTTTTCAGTTTTTTCTTATTTCTATGAAAATTTGTGGCCTTTGTTTTTGTGATATGGAAGAAAAGAGATTTCTTTTTTGCCACCTGTTCACTTGATTTTGTACAATTTCCTCTTATTGGACTTTGGCCAGCATCAGATTTTGTCGATTGATGCAACTTTAAAGGATATATGTTATTCTTGTTTGGAAAAAATGGTGTTTTCTAGTTTGTCATCTATATCAGATATGGATAAGCCTCTAATCTCTTCATGACTTTCATGGTCTATGTGGTGGGTGGTCATGAATAGATACTCATCTGATTTTTTGTAGCCATATGAATGATGGATTTTTTTTTGCATGGAACGTATACCTTTGACTAACATTCCGATTTTCAGGCCTCACCCTAATTGGACACGTAAAATTGCTAGGTGGAAGAGATTTTCGCTAGGCCCATCCACAATGGGAACTGCCAGATGAATGGTCTGGATCACTGAAAGTGGGTCCCACATTGTTTTGTCTCTGTTCTTAGCAAAAAATGCATAATCCATTTTGCATACTCCCCATGTTGTGTGAAAATCAGAGGATGGGTGGAGATGTCAATTCTATTTTTTCAAGTCATCCTTTTGAGTCCATTGGAACACCCAAAGGTGCCTTCTCCATACCCTTCATGACCCCACTCTCAGTGACTTGAATGGTTCCTATGGCTGGCCTAGTGGTGGATGGTTGACCATGTGAAATTTGCACTGATTGGGAATCCTGTCCTATCCCAATTATGGGCTTCAGCTTCTGTGGTCGAAACTGCCCAGTTATATGGCTTTAACCATCTGTCTGCATGCCTGTGGAGTTCACCTGATATCATATATGGGAATTTACTAGTATGCACTGTCCGCACACGGGTTAAAATTTCGGGTTGTCCGGTGGATTGACTGCAATTCCCCTTTTCCGCTTTTTTTTTTTTTATTAAATTAATTTTAATTTTAAATTTTTTTTCCTGTACTTGTTGTTTTCTTTCCTGAAAAGTTGTGTTTTTTTTTTTTTCGAATTTACATAAATTTGTGTTATGTTGATGCGATTTCTTTTTCATGTTGTTTCCTTAATTAAGTTAAAATTCATGGCCTTCGTTTTGTGTAAGATGAAAAAAGAGAGATGTTCTATTGCATCCCCATATGCTTGGTTTTGTAGGAATTCCTCTATTGGATTGTTTCCCACATAGGAGTTGTGTTGATGAGACAATTTCTTTTTTGGTGATGTATACAATGCTCAGCTGGAATCCTGGAAGGCAGGTGTATTATTGTTCGGTCACCATTGTCAAAGGTAGATAAGGCTCATCACTTCATCACCTGCACGTTACATCTAGTGGTCCCATCATGATCATGACCTACGGGAAGAATTTTAGGGACTTTTTTTTTTTTTTTCCCCTATTGAACATAGACCTTTGACAAATATTTTGATGATCAGGCCACTCAGTGGACATGTAAAATTTCCCTATTAGATGAGTTTTTGGCACTGGCTCAACCACAATGGGGACCACCAGATGAATGGTCTGGATCACATAGGTGGGTCCCACTCGTATAGCTGCTGGTTCTAGCAAAAAAGTGTTTTTTATTCCTGGCAGAGCATCATATAATGCTTCTTCCTTATTTAAAAGAAAAAATTATTTAAGGGGAAGAAATGTGTATAGAAAATTCAGGGTGGAATTCCCTAAAACTGTTTCTGCTGGACTGATACTGAAATTGAGAGAAGAAAGCTGGGGGAGAAAATGGGATCAGATAACTCCAGTGGTCCCAGCTGGAAATGATGGATCTAGGTGCTGTGCGTATCGAACTGTGCAGTTCAAACTGCAAAATATTAATAGATCAATGTGTGCAACACACTATAGTCATGATCATGTTTTATTAGCTGTTAAAAGGAGTTGGACTTTCAATCATAACTCCCATGGGCTGGATTGTCACTGCCTATTTAGGATGATGGAAAAATGCTGTATAAAGATGTGCTGGAAAGATGATTATTTTGTTATGTATTTTTCTGAAATTTAGAGGAACGTTTTGGCCCCTTTCTAAATGTGTTTGACTTCATCTCGGGTTGTCCCCATTGCTTACGTATTGGCACTTACCATTTTACTAATAGCTATCCACGCCAAGCATCACCTTAATCCATAGCAAAGCTTTAGCAAAGCTTGATCAAGAATTCTTTTGATCGACTCAATGAACAGAACCTTGCCGTCAAAGATTCTGCTCCTTGTGTCCTTTGAACAGACCACCATGCCATTCCAACAATGAATCACCATTAGGGTTATTGAATGTCCAAAATACCCTAAAACAAGAAAGAAGGGGCACCCAAACCCCTCCCGCCACTAAACAACAAGTGAACAAGTGGTTAACAGATTCTTCCTCTTTTCAGCACATGATGCACATGTTAGGGAAGGAAAATCTTTTTTAGGCTATCTGATGTTAAAATCTCCTAGGCTGTAGCTACCTAAACAAAAGCTTTTACTTTTGGGGAACAGGAGCCTTCAATACTTTGCTCATGGACGAGAAGCACTCTCGTACTTTGTCAGCACCTCATAGAAAGAGTCAGCCAAAACTCTACACTTGGCGACCATTTCCACACTATCCTATCCTTAGTCAAAATGTCAATATGCACACCACACAGCCTGCTTAGTAAGTTATTGAAGAGGGGTGACTCTTGATTTGAAAAATTTATTTATAATATTTTGTTCCAAGTTACATGTTGTGCCACTAGGTTGTAACCATCCTGGATTTTCTTGTATTTATCTATTGCAACCTCAAACAATTCCTGATATGATGATTCAAAGGTTTCATCATCCAACCAAGGTGTCCCGTATCGGTATCGGTTGGCGTAACGGTGCCCTTCGAAACCGATACGGATACGGGGGCATAACGGCGATAAGAGGGCGTAACGGCACAAATTTTTTTTTTTTTTGTCAAAAAAATATGGATTAAATCTGAAATATTTTAAGCATTCCAAATATGCATTCATTTATAAATTGGAACATGTTTATGATGGTGTAACGGTCCACTCTTTGGTGAGAAGTTGTATTGGACTGTCTGATGAATTTATGAACCAGATAACTTGAATTTGACTACAAAATTCATATATTTAATTTTCTAAATATCTAATTTATATACTAAACAATTTGATATCATTTCTTCTAATAGTTCTTTTAAAAAATGAAATTAAATTCAGGTAGATCGTGTTGCCAATTTGGGGTTGACTTGGAGGACCAATTCATGCCTCAAATCAGCCTCAAATTCATGCAATTTATTGGCGTTATCCCACTTGTGAATTGGTGGACATTTATTGGATAGTGAATCATGAAAAAAAAAAATCAAAAGGCCCTATTTTAAAAAATAAGCGTCCACAATTTAACAATTAAAACTATTTAAACAAATTGATTTTGACATTTTGAGTAAGCAATTACAGTCCATAATTTAATTGGTAAATTTTAAGTTAATACAAGTCTCGTGTATAATTTTTTAAGGGCCCGAATTAGGTAGGGATCAGATTGTGAAGTGTAGCACACAAGTGTCAAAGTTTTTTGGACCCCACTCATGATGAATGTGTTATATCCACACTGTCCATCCATTTTGCCAAATAATTTTAGGGCATGAGCCCAAAAATGAGGTAGATCCAAAGCTCAAGTGGACCGCACCATAAGAAACAATAATAATTAAATGACTATCATTAAAAATTTATCAGGGCTACAAAAGTTTTAGATCAAGCTGACATGTGTGGTTTCCCTTCATCCATGTTAGTGTGACCTTATTAACAGGTTAGATGGAAAATAAACATTACAGTGGACCCTAAGAAATTTTTAATGGTGAGCATTCTATAACCACTATTTCCTATGCTGTGGTTCACTTGAGATTTGAATCTTACTAAATTTATGAATCATAACCTAAAATGATGTGGCAAAATGGATGGACGGAATGGATAAAATACATACAGCATTGTGGGGCCCATGTGGCACATGTACATTTTATTAAAATGTGCAACGTGCTGCATAACGCGTACCAGTCCATTCATATGACGCAAGCAAGTCCTATGGGTCTGATCATGAGGTATGTGTTATATCTAAACTGTCCATTCATTTGGTGAGCTCGTCTTAAGGCTTGACACGAAAAATAATACAGATCTAATTATCAAGTGGATCACACTGTAAAAAGCAGTGGGGGATTGAACGTCTACCATTGAAACCCTTTTTGGGATCACAGAACTTTTGGATTAATATGAAATTTGTTTTTCCTCTTCATTTAGGTCTTTTTGACCTTATGAACATATTGGGTGGAAAATAAATGTTATGGTGGGCCTACGAATTGTTTAACGGTGAAAATCATCATCTCCGCTGCTATTTTTGGGGTGGTCCATACTATCTTTGGATACGATTCATTTTTTGGGTAATGCTTTAAAATGATATTTAAAAATAGATGAATGGTGTAGATATAATAAATACATCACTGTGGAACCCATATAACTTTGATCTCCTTTGAACCGTTCGTACAACTCAGAGCTCGAGGAGTGTCAGTGCTTGTCTTAGCGTGACACGTACCTACAACAGCTTACACTTGAAAAAAAAAAAAGGAGAGAGAGGGAAATCAAAAAGAAAAAAGAGGGAAAGAAGAGAAGAAAAAAGAGGGAAAGAACAGAGAGAGAGAGAGAGAGAGAGAGAGAGAGAGAGAGAGAGAGAGAGAAGAAGAAGAAGAAGAAGAAGGCTGCAGCTGTCCGAGAAGAAGAAGAAGAAGAAGAAGAAGAAGAAAGAGAAGAAGAAGAAAAGAAATGAAAAAGGTAAGGTTTTTTTTTTTCAAGGCCCGTAACAGCCATTACGGGTCAGTAACGGCCGTTACACCCGTAACGAGCCCGTATCGGCCGATATGGGTACAAAAAATGGGAACGGCCGATACAGCCCCGTATCGCGTAACGGGTACCACCGTATCGGCTGTTACGGCCTATACATATCCGATTTGGGATACCTTGCATCCAACCCATCATACTTCCAAAATCACACTGTTGCCTTGGCCAACTAGCAATAAAATAACTTTATCAAATTTCTCTACTCTGCTCGAGATGTAACCATTCTTAAAAAGCACCTAGTTTCTCTTTCTAATATTTTATTGATTTTGAGGCTCCTTTGCAAAGAGGCTTTTGAGCTTCCTTCTAATTGATAATGTGAGTTTATGAACATTCTCTCTCCCTTGCCACAACTTCCATTGAAGATGCTTAATCTTGAAGGCCACAACTGCTTGTATATTGAATAAAGAAAGTGGAACAGGATATTGGACTGAGTGGCCATGATTAGAGTGATTCTTCCCACCAAGGATATGTTTACGATGAATTCTTTCAACAATGGGTACCAAAAGAAGCAACATTCAGCTTGCCCCAGGAGCAAGACCATAGTATGTGTAGATATACGATATCATGGTATTAAAAAACGGTTATATAATGGCTGTAACGTAATGGTTTGGGCCGTTATGCATTACGGGGTCGTAACGGCCCATCACCCCCCCCCCCCCACCAAAAAAAAAAAAAAAAAAACAATAAAATAAAATAAAATGTTGTACGTGTATATAAGCCCACCTTTTGGGGGTATTTTCCAAAATTTTAAAACTTCTCCCTCACTTTTTATTTTTTATTTTTGCTTCTTGGGTCTAGTTTGAACCCATTTTCTATTAGATTTGTGCAATACTTGAAGATTAAAACACAAGATTTAAGCCATTTTTGAAGAAACGAAGATCGAGGGGCGAATTTGAGGAATATTGAAAAAGTAGTTTATTCTTTTTTGTTTTTCTTGCTGCTAATTTATTGATTTAATATTATAGCACTGAATCGACCGAATCTTGCTAGGTTTTTATTGTAAAATAAAAATATTGGAGCGTAGATTTTTCAAACATATGTATATAGTTTAGATCTACACATGCATGCACTAAATCAGTGTTTTTCATCCCTTTTTTGTTGTTTATAATTTTGGATAATTTTTTAAATGAATAGTGCTGGATTCATTTATTTATTTTTAATTTTTTTCCTTAAATTTCTCTGGGTGAATGCTGTCAAGTGCTTAGGGATATGCAGTAGTGGGATAAATCACATGGATTGCGTGAATTTCTGATTGTTTTGGGACCGTTCGAATGCTGCCAAATCGGCCTGACACCATTCATCCGAAATAAATTTTATTTTTTTCCACAATTATCTTGAGGAAATGGTGTCAAATGGTTAGGGATATGCATTAGTGGGATGTGTACCACAAATTGCATGAATTTAGGCCATTCTGGGGGACATTCGAGTGATCGTAAACTCTGCTGGACACTATTCATCCGAATTTAATTTAATTTTATTTTTCCTCAAATTTCTTGAGAGAAGTGTATTAATTGGTTAGGGATATCATTAGTGGGATGAGTTCCACAGATAGCATAAATTTTGGGCTGTTTTAAGTGCATTCGAGTGCTCCTAAATTGGGCCGACACTATTAATCTGATTTTAATTTTAATTTTAATTTTTTTCCTCAAATTTCTGGAGGGAAATGGTGTCAAATGGTTATGGATATTCATTAGTATGATGAGTTATTGATGTTAGATATTTAAAAAAAATTAAATATAAGAAATTTGAAGTCAATCTAAGCTTCTCAAGTTAATAAAATCATCAGGTAGCTTGAGACAACATTCTTAGCAAAGAATGACCCGTTGCACCATAAGCATGTTTAAAACCAGAAAAGAATACATATTTGGAATGCTCTCAAATTATTATTATTATTATTATTATTATTTTTAATACAAATTTTCCAATATTTATTTCAGATTTTTTTCTTATAAAAAGAAAATTTCGATTGTACCATAATGGCCATTATGGCTCGTAATATAACGGTGAAGGGCCAGCTATTACGCTGGCCGTTACTGTTATTGAATACCTTGCTCCATATACTTACACCCCCTACTCCTTCCTCACTAAAGATTTGACCAAATTCTCATTCATAGCCATGCACAACAGTGCCTTTTCTTCGACCATGCACATCATAGTGCCTTTTCTTCGACCATGCACATCATAGTGCCTTTTTTTTGACTAACCTGGATACCCAAGACCGCTTCATAACAGCTTAGAATACATATCAGGTTGGAAACCTGCTCCATAGCTCCTTTTCTTTACCTTGCACATCATAGTGCCTTTTCTTTGACTAACCCGGATACCCCAGACTGCTTCATAACATCTTAGAATACATATCAGGTTGGAAACCTACTCCATTGATGCCTCACACATTAAGAGTGTTTTGTTTTGCACTTTTGAATGGTCACATCAAAAGAGTTTTGTCCCCATGAACTGAAGATGCAAGATTTCTAGTTCCAATTGCCGACTCTAAAACCCTTAAATCATACTAATGGAAGAAACCTCACTCATGATCAAGCTAAAACCTTCTACCACAACTGAAATATAGGAGGGGTGATGACGGTTCTCCTTCACAAATTCATCCCAAGCTAGGTAAGAAACCTGTCAGCAATTCATTCACCAAAACTGAGACCGAAGCTGTGTATATGCATTCTTTGATGCATCCTATCCATTAATCACCTAACCCCATCCTGCCAAGGGACTAAACAACGGAACCCCACTTAACCCTCGGTCGTATGCCTTTTCCATGTAAATCTTACACATAATTCCTACACCACTTGAGACCCTAGAATTGATAAGCTAATTTGCAACTAAAATCATGGATTAAAAATAGTAACATAATGGCCATTATGTAATGGTAATGGTGGGACCCATTATGTGATGCAGGGTTGTAATGCCAATTTTGAAAAAAGTACCCATAATGTTGATGTAACGGCTGTCACGGGCTGATGCATATTCTTCATTTAAAAAAATTGACTGTTACAGGGCCATTACGACCATGCCTGTAACAGCTGTCACAGGCTTTTACAGGGCTGAAACATTTTCTTCATTTAAAAAAAATTGTGTCACAGTGCCGCAAAGATCGTTACAGCCTGTATTGTAACGACCATAAGGCAGGCAATTACAACCACCGTTACCGTTATTGAATCATCGTCATTGTCATTGTCATCGTCGTCATCATCTAATCCTTATCCTGATTAATTGGGGTTGGTTACATAAATCCTGTTCCACCATTGCACTTTATCAAGGGCCATACCTTTAGTTACACCATAGGTCATGTTACCATTATTGAATACCTTGACTAAAATGCCGTCAGAATTTGCCTATCCTTGAAAGCTCCTTCAAGCGGGAAAATCATGAAAGCCAAGATCACTTGTAATCTAGCTGGGCTTTGCTAAGATTTTGGATACTCCACCAATTTGATGGGTCTAAAGTCTCTAATTTCATTGGCCCCTTAGTCTTTGAAATGAGTAATAAAAGTTGTGTTTAGGCCTTTAGTGTGGAGATGATATGAAGCTTTGTGAAGAAGGGCATGACATCCTCTTCAGGAGAGCATTCTCCAACATGCCGATTTATTTTCTATCACTTTTTCAATGCTTGAAAATGGTGCTTTTGAGGCTAGAAAGACTTAGATGCAGATTCTTTTGGAAAGGCTCCAATAAGGGGAAAAAGTTTCATCTATTGAAGTGGGAGGAGGTGTGTAGGCTGATTCAAGAGGGCAGAGCGGTATTAAGTCTTTGGGGGAGATGAACATCGCTTTGTTGGGGAAATGGGTTTGGAGGTTTGGGGCGGAGGCACGCAGGATGGGGCTGGTTTGTGAAGTCATCGTCGTTGTATCAGGCTTCTGTAGTTTGGAAAGTGGTGTTGGCTACAGACACCTAGTCCGCAGGGGCATTTCCTTCTCGGTGGGCAATGGTCGTCGCACGCGCTTTTGGATAAATATCTGGTGTGGTAATCAGACTTTACAGATGTTGTTCCTGAGAATTGCTCGATTGGCCCCTGATCACTGTCTCTGATGCGGATTTCTTTTCGATCTTGGGGGACTCAATTTTATGGGTGCCTCCATGTCGTAGGAATCTTTTCGACACAGAGATTGAGGAGTTTGCCGGTTTTCTTGAGGTCCTAATGTTCACAACCCCAAGTGTAGGGTCGCGATGTAGTAATAATCTCTGTGAGACCGAGGTTGAATCCACAGGGACTATTCTTGTGTGTATTCTAAAAGCAACTAGAATTAGAAGTAAAATAAGATCTAAAACTAAATCTGAAAGATTAAAGAGAGTAATTGTGAGTGGTTGTGAAAACTATTAATTCAAAGTGGGAACTAGGGTTTCAAGGATCCCCTTGTAGGTTCTCAGGATGCTACCTTGCTTGATTCAAAGATCACAATTGGAATTGGAGTCCTATCCTATCCAATTGGAAAAGAGAGATGATCAAATCTCTGAACATCTCATGAATCCAGTCTTAATGGATGAGAGTTGTGAGGTTTGGAAGTGACTACATCACCTACCCATGCCCAGGAGACAATGATAAACAATAGGATATACCAGTCTCACAACCAAACATAAGAGAATTGAGAAAATTAGGAAGGATTCCATCACTCGACCATGCCCATGGGACAATGGTGAATAATAGGATTTCCTAACTTCTCAATCTTAAAACAGGAAAAGAAGATGCTCAAAGTCATCGCAGATCTATTGTAATTTAAGTCACAACAAACCATTAAAAACTAAAAGTATTCCTTAATAAAGAACTAGAATCCATGAGGTTCAATAAAACATGAATTAAAGCAAAGAAAACATCCCAATCACGCTACAAACTTCACCCTTTAGCCCTAGCTAAAGGATTTAGCCAACCATAGACATGATTGGAATCAAAACCCTAAAAGAAAGCATTAAAAACAAACTAGGAAAGAAGAAAAACTCTTGAGAGGCTTCTCCACCCTTTGGCTCAGGTCCTTGAAACCCTACATATCCTAAAAATCGCATGGAAACCCCTATTTATAGCCTTTCATCCGCAAAATCGCAAAACCGCCTCAAATTTACACACTCCGCGTAAAATCCAGTCGAGGGTCGCCTTCGACTAGTTGAGGACCACCTTCGACTGGTCGAAGATCGCGTGAATTAAAAAGATCATGTTGCTAGAGTTCGAGTCGAAGTTTCCTCGACTAGCCGAGCAAGAGCTTAGACAAGTCGAGCTAGAGCTTAGACCGGTCGAAGCTTCGACTAGTCGAGCCAGAGATTGACCAGTCGAAGCATACGCAAATTCACTTCAAATCTTCGACTTTCTTCATTCTTTACTTGGTTTTCTTGGATCTTGAGGTCTTGAAATCTTCAATTTTGGTTTCCTAAGATCCATCCCTTGCCTTGGTGATTCTTGAACATTAAATCCATGCTTTTAACATTCTTTTCAATCCAAGCTCTCAGATTCACCTTACAACACAAATATGTATAAAATATAACATTAAGTAGCATCATGTTCATAAAACCAAGATATAAATAGGGAAAAATATGTAATATTTGACACTCAACACACTCCTCAATCAACATTTTGCTAGTCCCGAGCAAAACATGCGAAAGATATTTTGAAAACCATTGTATAATTTCTATAAGCTCAAACGGTTCTGAAGACAATCCATTCCATAAAAATCTAGGATACATTAGTATTGAGCAGTATTTCCTCCTAAAGTCTAGCACACGGTAAATCTCATAGTCAAGTTCAAAGCATTAATCTTCAATTAGAACAATTCTAAACATTGAGTTCCATGGGTGCATAGTGAAGTCTAGACTTATCACAATCAAAGGTTCAATTCTTCATTTTCATGATAACATTGATAATCAGAAGAGCATTCAGGACAACCAAGACCTAAACCAAAACTAGTCTTACACCATCTTCTCATTCATTGTCATTTTTTCAGCTTTTGATTTTTCCATCGATGGCTTTCACGCTATGTCAACATTTTTAAAGATCTTTAATAGGTAGTCGTTTTCGACGACATCTATTTTTTTAGCTGGGTATTACTTTTTTTTTTTTTTTCATTTGAAAATGATGGACAAATTCCCCAGGTTGGTTCCTTCTATGCTTAATAATCACCAAGTTAACACTTCAATATCAAACTAAAGCTCTAATGCGAACGTTAGATGTGACATGTGAAATCATGACTCAATCAATGTTTAAAACTTCTAATCATGGATTAATAATTTGGACTTAATTTTGGGATCTCCCAAGTGACTAAAATCCAAGAGGCATAAAGCATCAACATTAAGCATCTTATAATTCTAATTCATGGATTAACTTCAAAATCACTTGAATTCACAGAATTTTCAGAATTTTTCAGAAAAATTTTCACAATTCTGCTCAAAGACTAAGGAAATAACTGATTAGCCTGCCTAATCCACACCCCCAACCTAAAATCTACATTGTCCTCAATGTAAAAGAGATAAGCATGCAATGCACATGAGGCAACGAAAAGAAAAGGAGTAGTGATGGAAAGGTAATACCTGAAGAAGGAAGTTTGAGGCTTTAGTACGGATCTCAGCATAAAATGGGTTAGCACACAGACTAAACAACTGAAAACAAACTATCATAGTCCTAAATCCTATGAAAGCAGTAAACCTAACTACACCTCCATTAGTCTAGGAGATCAATCCTAGTAGACAAGATCAGTTAGAGGTATGGACATGTCCTCTGAATCAAATTTCTCAACAAACGGCTTTAAACGGTGTCCATTCACTTTGAAAGCATTGCCATTTGTTGGATTTATTATCTCGACAGCCCCATGAGGATAAACATTAGTGACAGTGAAAGGGCCGGTCCAACGAGATCGGAGTTTACCTGGAAAAAGGTGTAACCGAGAATTGTACAAAAAGACTTTTTGGCCAGTCAAGAATGATTTACGAAGGATGTTCTTGTCATGGAACACCTTCATCCTGTCCTTGTAAATTCTTTAGTTCTCATAAGCATCATTCCAGATTTTCTCAAGTTCATTCAACTGAAGTTTGCGTAGTGAGACAACATTGTCCAGATTGAAATTCAGATTTTTAATAGCCCAGTAGGCTCTATGTTCCAACTCCACAGGTAAGTGACAAGCTTTCCCATAAACAAGTCTAAAGGGAGACATTCCAATGAGGGTCTTAAAGGCAGTACGGTAAGCCCATAAAGCATCGGTCAAGCGAATTGACCAATCTTTACGGTCAGGGTTAATCGTTTTCTTTAGAATGTGTTTAATTTCCCTGTTGGAAATTTTAGCCTGCCCACTTGTCTGTGGGTGGTATGGAGTGCTCACTTTGTGAGAAATGCCATATTTCTTCATTAAATTCTCAAATGGCTTATTGTAGAAGTGTGAACCTCCATCACTAATGATGGCTCGAGGCGTTCCGAACCTGGAAATGATGTTTTCTTTTAAAAATCTAATGATCGTTCGATGGTCATTGTTCTGGCACGGAACCGCTTCGATCCATTTAGTGATATAGTCTACTGCTAGTAGAATGTATAAGTTTCCAAAGGATAGGGGGAATGGTCCTATGAAATCGATGCCCTAGCAATCAAATGCTTCAATGATCAGAATAAGGTTCAGAGGCATCATATTTCGATGGAACAATGCTCCCAATTTTTGACAATGCTCACAAGCTTTGTAGAAACTCATGAGTATCTCTGAACATAGTGGGCCAGTAAAAGCCGCACTGCAAAATTTTGGCCGTAGTTTTTTAGCAAAAAAGTGACCACCATAGGCCTGAGAATGATAGAAGGAGATGACACTTTGATGTTCATTGTCAGGCATACATCTCCTTATAATTTGGTCTGGGCTATATTTAAACAAGTATGGATCGTCCCAGAAGAACTGACGTACCTCGGCAAAGAACTTTTTCTTGCGCAGTCCAATGTGTTGGTGCGAAACCTCGTGGCAAGATAATTAACAATATCAGCAAACCAAGGTAATTGGGAGAGTTTAAACAATTGTTCATCAGGGAACATGTCATTTATGGGTGCCGTCTCAAGGGAATTAGGAAGGTCAACCACTACGTTCTCTACCCCCTTTTTATCTTTATTTCTAAATCAAATTCCTGAAGTAGGAGGATCCATCTTATCAAGTGGGGTTTGACGTCATTCTTAGAAAGAAGATACTTCAACGCCGCATGATCAGTGTAGATGATGATCTTGGATTCAATCAAGTAGGACCTGAATTTGTCCAAAGAGAATACTACAGCTAAGAGTTCCTTCTCCGTAGTAGAATAGTTCACTTGGGCAGAATTTAGAGTTCTACTTGCATAGTGAATAACGTATGGCTTCTTTTCTTTTTTTTTTAGCCTAACACCGCCCTAATAGCATAGTCGGATGCATCGTACATGATTTCAAAAGGAATCTGCCAATCGGGTGGTTGTATGATAGGTGCGGTTGTTAACATGCCCTTGAGCTTAGTGAAAGCTTCTTGGCATTGCTCAGTCCACTTGTATAGTACATCCTTTTGAAGTAGATCGCATAAAGGACGAGAGAGGTGACTATAGTCCTTTATGAATCTCCTGTAAAACCCAGCGTGTCCTAAGAAGGATCGCACGTCTTGTATGTTTTTGGGTGGAGGTAAGGTAGAGATAAGATCAATTTTCGCTTTATCTATCTCAATTCCCTTGGACGAGATGGTGTGTCCAAGAACAATTCCCTTACAAACCATGAAATGACACTTTTCCCAATTTAGTACCAAATTATTTTCTTCACATCTTTTTAGCACACATTTAAGATTTTCTAAGCAATCGGTGAAAGATGGACCAAGGACAGAGAAGTCGTCCATGAAGACCTCTAGATATTGCCCCGCCATGTCAGAAAAAATACTCATCATACATTGCTGAAAGGTGGTGGGTGCATTACACAGTCCGAATGGCATCCTTCGTTAAGCAAAGGTGCCAAAAGGACATGTGAACGTGGTCTTTTCTTGGTCTTTAAGGGTTATCTCGATCTGATTGTAGCCCGAATATCCGTCAAGGAAACAGTAATAGAAATGACCATCTAGCCTTTCCAAAATTTGATCAATGAAGGGCAAAGGGAAGTGGTCCTTTCTCGTGACGGTATTCAATTTCCTACAGTCAATGCACATTATCCAACCAGTAGTGATTCTAGTTGGCACGAGTTCATTATTGGCATTGGCTACGATGGTGATTCTGGACTTCTTGGGAACCACTTGAGTTGGACTCACCCATTGACTATCGGACATAGGGTATATGATACCCACTTCCAATAGCTTAAGAACCTTGGCCTTAACTACTTCATTCATGTTTGGATTTAATCTACGTTGTGGTTGCCGGGAGGTCTTCGCATTGTCCTTTAGATAAATGCGGTGAATACAAATCGAAGGGTCAATTCTCTTGAGGTCTGCAATCGACCATCCAAGGGCTCCCTTGTGCTCAATGGGAGTAGAGATGAGCATGCTCTCTTGTTCTTTCTCAAGGTGGAAAAAAATCACTATTGGGTATGTCTCATCTTGACCTAAGTAGGCATATTTCAAATCAAAGGGCAAAGGTTTTAGGTCAAGCTTCAGTGCCTCGAGGTTAGACGGTAGATACACTACATAAGTTTGGGGCAATTCTTCAAATTGTGGCCTCTACCGGTTAACTTAAAGTACCGGCACAGTATCCAGCATGGTCTCCATCTCCTTAATCATGTCATCATCAAAATCATGGGAGTGGGCCAGGCACGTCTCTAGAGGGTCAGAGGATAAGGTCGGAAGTGCTTATCTTTCACGAAAGAATCAATCAGGTTAATATCGTGGGAATCGTCATCATCCTCTGACTGTTTGCCTGTATTGAAAAATATATTTAACTTCAATGTCATATTCCCGAAAGACATACTCATGACTCCATTCTTGCAATTAATGATTGCATTTGAAGTAGTCAGGAATAGGTGACTAAGAATGATGAGAATTTGAGCGCTTATGTCTACGATGGGTTGAGTATTCAAGACAATGAAATCTACCGGATAGTCCTCGACCATCACATCCTCGATTATCCCTCTCGGTATACGGACCGAGCGATTGGCAAATTATAACGTGGTCCAAGTGGGTTTTAATTCACCTAGATCCACTTGCTGGTAGACTGAGTGCGGGATCAGATTCATGCTCGCTCCTAAGTCAAGAAGTGCATGCTCAATCTGGTAGTTCTCAATTACGCAAGCGATGGTTGGGCTACCGGGATCTTTGTACTTTTGTGGCACATCTTGCTTCAGGATGACACTCACTTTTTCGGTTAAAAAGATCTTCTTTTGAATATTTTGTCGTCTTTTGGTCGTGTATAAGTCTTTCAAAAAATTGGCATATGAAGGTATTTGTTTTACGGCATCCACTAAAGAAATATTGACTTTCACTTGTTTCAACACCTCTAGAATGTTCTGAGAGTTAGAGATTTCGGTGCTATCAACCGTTGGGGAAATGTGACAATCGTCTTCCCTTGAGGTTCCGGTTCTAACTCTTGTGGGGCATGACTAGATCTATCATTGTTGTCCTCTTCCAGGTCCTTAGGCTTTTCGGCCCTAACTAGAATGGTTTTGTCAATGGTTTTCCCACTTCTAAGAGTGGTGATAGATTTAGTTTGCTTCATCTGATTTGAAGAGCTCGGGTCGCTAACTTCATATTGCGGTTTTGGATTGGGAAGAGGTTGAGCTGGAAGGATCCCTTTATTCCCAATCACACTTTTAGTCTCAAGTCCTTGTATGACCTTTGTGAGGTCTTGAAAGACTTGTAGCATACCCTGATTGAAATGCTCTTGATTTTGAAGATGCTTTAAAATCGGATCATCCTGAGGTTTCCCTTGATGTGGAATTTGGTTAGGGAATCCTTGAGGTGTAGTAGTTTGTCCGTTTCTCCAACTAAAGTTTGGATGATTTCTCCAGCTGGGATTGTACGTATTAGAGGTAGGCCTACTGAAAGGTCTTTGGTAACTATTAATGACATTGGATTGCTCATTCAGTACCTCTTGGAAGGCAGGTATTGTTGGACAATTTTCAATTGTGTGAATGTTACAAGTCCAAATACCGCAAACAGTTTCCTTAGCCTTATCCTTCTTTAATTCCATGACCTCGAGTTTTCTGGTGAGATTAGCCACTTTAGCATTGATATCATCATGCTCTCTCAGGAGATACATTCCGCCCCTCCTTGGATTGAGTCGGCCTAGACATGGTGCTTGATTTTAAGGAGATGTCCCATGATTGTATGTTTTCAGTAAGCTTATCAAAGTAATCCCACATATCATTGATATTTTTATTCATCAATTCCCCATTACACATTGTCTCGACCAATTGGCGCATGGGAGATGTCAGTCCATCATAGAAAAAGTTTGTGATATGCCACATTTCAAAACCATGTTGTGGGCATGAACTGACAAGATCCTTTAACCGCTCCCAACATTGGAAGAATGTTTCATCTTCCTTTTGGGCAAAGTTCATGATTGACTTTGTAAGTGTGTTCCTTTGGTGGTATGGGAAAATTTTTTTTATGAACTCTCTTGTCATGTCATTCCATCTACCAATAGATCGAGGACGTAGTGAATGCAACAACGTCTTAGCTTTCTCTTTCAAAGAAAAAGGAAAGAGTTTCAGCCTGATCGATTCTCTTTCAAAGAAAAAGGAAAGAGTTTCAGCCTGATCGTGTCATCGGACACCTTTGGAAAATATAGAGTGGCTATAATCTCGTCAAACTCTTTTAAGTGTAGGTACGAATTTTCAGATTCAAGCCCATGAAGTTTTGGAAGGGGTTGGATCACCCCTGGCTTGATATACATGTGTCCTGTATTTTTTGGAAAAATCATGCATGAGGGTGTAATCACCCCTGCCAGTTGTAGGTAATCTCGTAAAGTACGAGGCAGGGGTGCTTGATGCACCTCATTCTCATCCTGGACTTCCTCAACCCTAGGTTGAGGTTATCTTCCCGGTTGATTGGCAACCATAACCTCAATTAGCTCTAAGGATCTCGTGTGATGTCTAATCCTGTAATGGATAGATAACCCCTCAACCAATCCTCCTTCACTCAAAAGATGTTGAGTGTTGTCAGGGACCCACTTGGGCATGAAACACTCTCAGCCCTCAATTCAGATTCCAACCTAAACCTAAAAGAAAGAAGGGAAATAAAAATCTAGAAATAGAAAGAGGGAATTAAAAAGAAGTTACCAAATTAGAAGTTTCTAAATTAAGATCCTGCAAAACAAAACAAAACAAGTCAGTTTCTAAAACAAAAATTCTGAAATTAGAAAGTTTCTAAAAACAAAAATAGAAAGGTGAGTTAGTTTCTAAAAATAATAATAAGAAAGCAACCCAGTTTCTAAAAACAAAAAAAGAAAGTTTTTAAAAACTGAAAATAGAAAGTTTCTAAAAAGAGGAAAAGTTAGTTTCTAAAATTAGAAACTAGTTTCTAAAAACAGAAAAAGAAAATTTCTAAACCTAGAATTAGAAAGCTAAGTTAGTTTCTAAAATAATTCAGAAAAACCCTAACCTAAAAATAGAAAGTGGAAAAATCCTAAACTTAACCTAATTCCAAAACTAGCTAATCTCAGAAAAATGCAACCGTTAGTCCCCCAGCAACGGTGCCAAAAACTTGTTCACAACCCCAAGTGTAGGGTTGCAATGTAGTAATAATCTCGGTGAGACCGAGGTCGAATCCACAGGGACTATTCTTGTGTGTATTCTTAAAGCAACTAGAATTAGAAGTAGAATAATATCTAAAACTAAATCTGAAAGATTAAAGAGAGTAATTGTGAGTGGTTGTGAAAACTATCAATTCAAAGTGGGAACTAGGGTGCCCAGGATCCACTTGTAGGTTCTCAGGATGCTACCTTGCTTGATTCAAAGATCACAATTGGAATTGGAGTCCTATCCTATCCAATTGGAAAAGAGAGATAATCAAATCTCTGAACATCTCATGAATCTAGTCTCAACGGATGAGAGTTGTAAGGTTTGGAAGTGACTCCATCACCTAACCATGCCTAGGAAAGAATGATAAACAATAGGATATATTAATCTCACAATCAAACATAAAAGAATTAGGAAAATTAGGATGGATTCCATCACTCGACCATGCCCATGGGACAATGGTGAACAATAGGATTTCCTAACTTCTCAATCTCAAAACAGGAAAAGAAGATGCTCAAAGCTATCGTAGATCTATTGTAATTTAAGTAACAACAAACCATTAAAAACTAAAAGTATTCCTTAATAAAGAACTAGAATTATGAGGTTCAATAAAAACATGAATCAAAGCAAAGAAAGCATCCCAATCTGCTACAAGCTTCACCCTTTAGCCCAAGCTAAAGGATTTAGCCAACCATAGACATGATTGGAATCAAAACCTTAAAAGAAAGCATTAAAAACAAACTAGAAAAGAAGAAAAACTCTTGAGAGGCTTCTTCACCCTTTGTCTCAGCTCCTTGAAACCCTGGATATCCTAAAAATCGCATGTAAACTCCTATTCATAGCCTTTCGTCCGCAAAATCGCAAAACCGCCTCAAATTCATAAAATCTGCGTGATCCTCAACTGGTCGAGGGTCAACTTCGACTAGTCGAGGACCACCTTCGACTGGTCGAAGATCGCGTGAATGAAAAAGATCATGTTGCTGGAGTTCAAGTCGAAATTTCCTCGACTAGTCAAGCAAGAGCTTAGACGAGTCGAAGCAAAGCTTAGACTAGTCGAAGCTTCGACTAGTTGAGCTTGAGCTTAGAGCAGTCGAAGCATACGCAAATTCACTTCAAATCTTCAATTTTCTTCATTCTTTACTTGGTTTCCTTGGATCTTGAGGTCTTGAAATTTTCAATCTTGGTCTCCTAAGATCCATACCTTGCCTTGGTGATTCTTGAGCATTAAATCCATGCTTTTAACATTCTTTTTAATCCAAGCTCTCAGATTCACCTTGCAACACAAACATGCATAAAATATAACATTAAGCAGTATCATGTTCATAAAACCAAGATATAAATAGAGGAAAATATGCAATATTTGACACTCGATACCTAACGCATGCTAAGTTAGAGCTGCAAGAGGAAGACTCTATGGTGTGGGCTGGTAACAATGCCAGTATCTTCTTGGTCAAGTCTTTGTTTCGCATAGTTGCTAACCCAGGGCAGCAGTTCCCCCAGCATCTGTTTCATCTCTGGTTTTATGGGGCACCCTCGGGTGTCAATTTTTGTCTGGTTGGTTTGTCATAAGAGAATCCTCACTATAGACAATCTACAACGAAGAGCGATGATCCTCCCCAACATCTGCCTCATGTGTACGGCAAATGAAGAGACCATTGACCATCTGTTTATTCATTGCCATTTCGCTGGGAAGGTGTGGAGCCATTTCTCGTCGTTGGACCACATATGTTGCATGATGTCAAGGTTGGTAAAGATCTTCTATGGGCGTGGCAGGAAGGGGGCGTGGGGAAGACCGGCAAAACTAGATGGAGGCTCCTCATTATGGCTGTGCTTTGGTCTATTTGGGGAATTGGGAATGAATGTTGTTTTATGAATTACCTTCCAAGATCCAAGGAGATCACTAGAAAAATCTTCTATTTGTTAGAGTGTTGGGTGTGATTTGTGTTGTCTTGGGTGTTGTATTCTTTGCTTGTTCTCTAGCCTTCTGAATAAAATTTTGTCAATTCTCAAAAAAAAAAAAAAAGACACTAATACAAAAATCAATGAACTTCCTCTTTGACATAGTGATATGGCTGCCACCAAACTTTTTCTGACTAAAGCTGATCATGTTAAGGGCTACTTCTCCCACCGCATCCCCATACACCATGAGAGGTTCCTTCTCATGTTTTCCGCTGGCACTGATAACTCTTCCCACATCGTGGCTGCAAACCTTGGTTGTTTGGCTGTAAATGCAATTAACATGCATTTGAGGATTTTCCCATTGTTCGAGTAGAACACTGGAACTTGAAAATCATCAATTCATATCTCCAAAATTATATCACTGTTCCACATTAGGATGATGCCCTGTTGAGCCTAGAGCTGATAGGAAGACAAAAAGTTTTTTACCACAACCCCACAACTCAATAACAGAGTTGGTCACATTATCTTGCTTTGATTCTTGTAGCTTAACAATATCGACATATCCTTGTCTTACTAAATCCTTCACAGTTGCATGGCGATCGTATTCCTAGGCTTTCTCTAACATTCCACAGAACTCTTCATCGAGCACCAAATTTATCCCTTGACCTTTGCTCATACCTTTTTTCTTGATTTTGCCAACCAAATTTGCCTCTTTGTCATAGTTAACAGAACAATCTAGTGCCTACCTTCCATTACTGTCCCTTGAATCACTGCTGTCCCTCTTTGATCTTTGTCTCTTTCGTCTAAGTTGCTAAATAGCCTGTCCAGGTCTCAACCATCACCATTGCGA
Organism: Magnolia kwangsiensis; assembly: GCA_037074715.1. Lineage (NCBI taxonomy): Eukaryota > Viridiplantae > Streptophyta > Magnoliopsida > Magnoliales > Magnoliaceae > Magnolia > Magnolia kwangsiensis. The sequence continues at coordinate 108,068,569 of CM073577.1, read as the reverse complement.
GACAGTATTCTACCTAACTCCCCCATTTCTTGATCATCAATAATTTCATTCACAACAGAGGATTCTTGTAATTTGCTTTTGGAAATTTTCTCGCATGCCATAATTTCCTTTTGGGATTCACCCACTCCATGTTTTTGAACCCACTTCATTTTAGCTTTCACGGTCCATGGGACCAGAATGGGCATATGATCTTCCATGATGAATCTAAAGATGACGATGACACATATGGGGCTGGAGAATTAAGAAACTAGGGTCTAGGATTGCCTTTGTGTGGAAATTGAAATGAGTCGACCACCAGCTTCTTGCAACTGACCATCTCCACCACCCCAATCTCCAATCTAACAATTTCAGATCTGTCCGCAGCAAGTTTGACACTAAGTGCACAATCAGTGCCCCCATTCTCTCTCGATGCTGGACCTGTTCACAGTGTAGCATTGCTAGTGTACTCCTGGTAGTAGAAATCAAAGATTTGCTAGCAAACTTCTGCGAATTGCATGCCCTATAATTCCAAAGCCAGACCTTTACACATGTGAGTCACCAATCTCCGGTGGCTAACAGGAAGAGACTTTCATTGTTGAGGGGAAGCAATGTCACTTTTCTGACTCATCTAATGATATTTTGAATACTGATGATATAAGCATCTTTCCTTAAGAGGAATACAATCAAATGGTATGTCTGCATGAAACATCCTCTCCACTACTGTTAATAGGCTCTTAACACTGAGAAGCTCTGAATGATACGTCCTCATAAGCTGCTTTCCTGCTGATGATATCTTCTCATCATCTTTTTAAAGGTTAACAGCATCATCTACCTTGATCTCTCCTTTGTTAATCAGAGAAGGCAGTGGCATCCATCAAAGCAGCAAGGGTTCCCAGGCTGACAGGCCCACCTTTCTATGTTAACCCTAGTCCTTATAATGGCATTGTTCCTCCTGCTGGCGTCTGCCTTCTCTTACCACCATTAGAGCTTGCACTTTCACTGGAACAGACTTCTGGAGACGAGATTAGTGCTGGAATGCTTCTTCCCTTATCTTTGCTCATCTTAGTGTTCACCTTCTTCCCCCATATTCACGGCATGTCTTACCTTCTACCATAAAAAAGTAACCATCAATGTGGAATTAACCACACCATGGAAGAGAATTTTCACCCTCCCCACTTCAAGATCTTCAACAAGTCTAGGATCTACCTCCAGAATGGTTCTGACGCAAACCCAAGAAAGAAAATGTCCTACATCCCAAGCATGGAATGATACCCCTTAAATTTTTAACCATGATGATTATCCTAACCAGTGGTTTAAATATTGATAGTATCGCCCTATTGATATCACACATGGCTGATACAATATACAGTGGGAGCTATTAAATTTCCTTGTATTGCACAAAATATCACCTTGTATTGCCGATATATTGTGATATATCGATACATCGCATTATTTTACCAAAACCCTCAGTAAAGTTTCTTTGTATCGTCAATACATGCGCATGTGATACATTCGATATCTACTGGTGATACATTGCAATACATTCCCCTATTGGAAATTTGAAAAAAAGTTGCCAAAAAACCCCCCTCAAAATTCATTCTCTTAAATTTATTTGGGGGATTATGTTTTTATACTTGTATCATATGATTTATGAATTATATGCACTTATTTTTGGATATAATTGCATCAAATAATGAACAGTTTAGGACCATATACAAAGGAAACTTGTTGTACATACTCGTTTTGTGAGTTCTAAGTGTCTAATCATGACTCTTTCAACATATCCTAAAGTTTTATTGAAAAATTCCATCATTTCCCAATGTTTCCCTCAAACAGAAATACATTCCCTGATACATGCGATATTCCCATGCGATACTGATGTTTCATTATCCTAGTGGTGCGATACATGCATCAGTACTGATATTTCAATCACTGATCCTAACAAACCCTTTATTTGGCTCTGGCAGGATAAGATTTTCAGTGGTCCATCCAGAATTACCATCCCTCATTTAGGATTTGATCAGCTTCACTCCTTGTCAGCTACATGAAGAGTACCAAACACCCGACTAGCTTCTTAACACCTATTAGATAAGCATTTTCCACCAATTGACAACCCAGTTTTGCAGGTCCTCTAGCTCTACGCTACTGGAATTGATCTTTCCCACTAGATATGCTCTAAGAAATTATCTCCTGAAAGATGCCAGCAAGTCTTTCACCACCTTGTTTTCCCTCTAATATTTCTTTCCACACCCCCTGATTTCTAGTAACTCCTTGCCTTAACCATATATCCCCAAAAGTCTTCTTTTCTTCCACCTTTTTTGAAAGCGCCCTAACTTGGTTTCTCATAATGCTACTTGGTTCCACAGATCTTTGATTCTTTTCTTTTGATACCTTCCCACCAAGAGGGAAATCTTTGTTTCCTTTGTTCTTACTATGTTTTACAAGCTACCTCCATCCTCCTATGTTTCCCAATCCAAAACGTCGATGGCTTTAAGAGCATTTTCCAGCGAAGTAACGGACATGAAACTTTTGAGCTTGCTAGTATTGCTATTTCTTATAATGATTGTCTCCACAATATTCCCATAATCTTCAAACACCATTCGCACTCCATTAAAGATCAAAACCTGCTACGAACACAATTAATGGGCTCCCCCCCCCCCCCCCCCCCCCCGTTGTTTTGATGTTTCTTCTTCACCAGAATTTGTTGCTCAGTGTTCATTATAGGGGCTCCCCCCCCTGTTGTTCTAATGTTTCTTCTTCACCAGAATTTGTTGCTCAGTGTTCATTATAGGAGATAAAAGTCTCACTCCTCTAGAGGTAATATCCAGCCCCCTTCCCATTTTAACCTAAAAGGGCAAACATGAGGAATCAAGATGTCTTCCTAAGAATATCATGATGATCTTGGGGAATTATGATCCTTTGGTATTTTAGAAATGTGAGATGGTGAATAGATATAGGCAAGGTATTCAATAATGGTAATGCTGTCCGTAACGGCCATTACGACCTTATAAAAAAAAAAAAAAACTGTATCAGCCTTGTAACGCATAATGGTTCCCACCATTACAATGGGCGTCAAGTATCTGTTTTTGAAAACTTTGGAGATGGGAGAATTTGACCAAATTGACTTCCTCTATGACTTGCTTAACTTGTTTTGGCAATCCCTATTGATGGATGCCATCTCCTCCACCCTCTTTTGTTCTAATAGGCACATTCGACAATCTTAACTTAGAAAAAAACTGTGGGTTCAAGTTTTCCTTTGAAATTGTTGGCAAAGACTCGAAATCACAAATGGTTGCCTTTCTTGAAAAGGCTTTAATAGCCTATGTAAACCCAAAACAATGGATGAGTCTTGATGTGGATTCATTGGGTTTGAATGAAGACTTGGATCTACTCAACACATAGAAGCAAGGTATCCCGTATTGGTATCGGTTGGCGTAACAGTGCCCTTCGATACCGATATGGATACGGGGGTGTAATGGGTGTATTTTTTTTTTTTTTTTGCCAAAAAAAATGAAAAAATATGGATTAAATCCGGACTATTCTAAGCATTCCAAATATGCATTCATTTATAAATTGGAACATGTTTATGGTGGTGTAACGGTCCACTCTTTGGTGAGAAGTTGTATTGGACTGTCTGATTAATTTTTGAACCAGGTAACCAGAATTTGACTACAAAATTCATATATTTAATTTTCTAAATATCGAATTTATATGCTTAATAATTTGATATCATTTCTCCCAAAATTTCTTTAAAAAAATGAAATTAAATTCAGGTAGATGGCATTGCCAATTTGGGGCTGACTTGGAGGACCAATCTATGCCCCAAATTAGCCTCAAATTCATGCAATTTATTTCCATTATCCCACTTATGAATTGGTGGATATTTATTGGATAGTGAATCATGAAAAAAATCAGAAGGCCCTATTTTAAAAAATAAAAGTCCACAAATTAACAATTAAAACTATTCAAACAATTTGATTTTGGCCTTGTGAGTTAGCAATTGAAGTCCATAATTTAATTGGTAAATTTTAAGTTAATATATGTCTCATGTACAATTTTTTAAGGGCCCAAATTAGGCGGGACTCGGATTGTCAAGTGTAGCACACGTGTCAAAGTCTTTTGGGCCCCACCCATGATGAATATGTTATATCCACACCGTCCATCCATTTTACCAAATAATTTTAGGGCATGAGCCCAAAAATGAGGCACATCCAAAGCTTAGGTGGACTGCACCATAAGAAACAACAATAATTAAAAGTTCACCATTAAAAATTTATTGGGGGCTACAAAAGTTTTAGATCAAGCTGGCATGTGTTATATCTAAACTGTCCATTCATTTGACGAGCTCGTCTTAAGGCTTGAACAGATTGGATGGAAAATAAACGTTACGGTGGGCCCTACGAATTGTTTAACGATGAAAATCATTATCTCCGCTACAATTTTTGTGTGGTCCAGACGATCTTTGGATATAATTCATTTTTTTGGTAGTGCTCTAAAATGATCTCTGAAAATAGATGAACGGTGTAGATATAATAAAGACATCACTGTAGAGCCCACGTAACTTTGATCTCCTTTGAACTGGTCGTACAACTCGGAGCTCGAGGAGTGTCAGTGCTTGTCTTAGCATGACACGTACCTCCCGCAGCTAGCTGGTGCGCGGTACACCTGTGAATAAAAAAAAAAAGAAGGTAGAGAGGGAAACTGAAAAGAAAAAAGAGGGAAAGGAGAGAAGAAAAACGAGGGAAAGAAGAGAGGAGAGAGAGAGAGAGAGAGAGAGAGAGAGAGAGAGAGAGAGAAGAAGAAGAAGCAGGCGACCGCGGCCGCATCCGCAGCTGCAACAGAGTCGCAAGCTGCAGCCGCAACTTCCCGAGAAGAAGAAGAAGAAGAAGAAGAAAAGAAAGAAAAAAAGGTAAGTATTTTATTTTATTTTCCCTATTTTTTAAGGCCCGTAACAGCCGTTATGGGTCAGTAACGGCCGTTACTCCCGAAACGGGCCTGTAACGGCCGTTACGGTAGCAAAATAGGGGCATCGCCCGTTATGCTCCCGTATTGCGTAACGGACCCCACCGCTACCGTTACGTATTGGCCGTTACGGCCGATATGTAACCGATATGGGACAACAAGCACAGAAGGGCCTCACTTTTGTTGACAAGCAATATGAATCACCACAAACACATCCAAAATATTGGCAACACTTCTCTTTGTCTCATGGAAGATCTTACTAAGACCCTTTCTTAAATTGGAAATTTAAGATTTGAAAATATTAAGAGTACACAGTCTTTAGTGTATTTGATTGTGAGAGTACACATTCAGTTGTCATGCAGTTCACCAAATCCTTGGAGATAAGGATGTATTGGGGAGAGAGAGAGAGAGAGAGAGAGAGAGAGAGAGAGAGAGAGAGAGAGGCCTTTGTTTCCATCTCTTCTACACTCTTTCCAACCTCCATTATTTTTTATTCTCTCTACTATTCTTAGAAGCTTGTGATGAAGTTTTACAGGGCTCTCCCTAATAGGTAGATTTAGTGGCCTTTCTAAATCTGCCCAAAAATGAAAAGGGCCCAATTGCATGTCGGCAACCATTGGAAGTGTTGCCAGATAGTCATCTAGACATCAGAAGTGCCATCGGAACACCATCTAGCCATCGGAACACCATCTATCATCATACGACCATTGGAAGTTTCGTTGAACATTCTATAGGTACAGGGAGGGCTGTTATAACAATCTACAATCATTGAAATTGCCATCTGAATGCCCTCTAGCCACTAGAAATGTTATCGCATAATACCAGTCCTTTGGTAGCCATCCAAAATTCCCATGACTCACATCCTAGCCATAAGAAGTGCCTACGATTCGAAGAATCATTTGCACACTTGGCATGATATACATGCTTTAGCTTGAGGGGGAGTGTTAGAGTATAAAGTCTTCGGTATACATGTGTTTCAGTGTATTTGAGTGTGAGAGTACATATATTCAGTTGTCCTTTGGTGCACCATATCCTTGGAGATGATAGTACATCTTTTAGCTTTTATTTGCATTTATTTTGAGCTTATCTTTTGTAGCAAGTGGTCTATAAATAAGAGCTAGTAGACAAGAGAGAGATGAAGCAAAATCTCTTTTCTGTCTCCACATCTTGCACAATTTGATCTCTCGAGTTTAATAGAAAAGAACATGTAGCTTCACCTTTTTCCCTGCCATTTGGTGTTTCCAGCCTTGCAGATTGTGTCTCCATCATTACCTATTGCTGGCTCTAGAAGGCTCCTAAAAGAAGAATTGTATCTTCCGCATCCAATTTCTTTATCATCACCCTTCAGAAACAGGAAAAAGGCCCCTCTTCCACTTGATGATCTCCCAATGAACCCTTTACCTGTTTCAAGACTTGAGTTATGTACTTATGTGGTTGTTGTCCTGCCATGTCTCATGTTCTTCACAAAATGCCTATTGCTTGTTAAAATTGTGACACCACAATCACTATGGGTTTGTTCACTTTTATGAGCCCATATGACCTATGTTTCACATGCTAACAAGGCCCAAGTGTTGACACCAAAATCACTATGGGTTTATTCACTTTTATGAGCCCATATGACCCATGTTTCACATGCTAACAAGGTCCAAGTGTTAGTAGATCCTTGGAGGGGTATTTTTGACATTTCCTCTTGAAAGGGTGGCTTTTAAGGTAAGATATGTTAGGGTTAAGAGAGAGTTACAATTTCGGATTGTTTTTAGTGTTTTGAGAGCCTCCAAGAAGAACCGATTTGAATGGTCGGACTGTCGTCCATCGTGGATGGATCCTGTGAGAGTGCGAATGGAAAGGGAGGGCGAATGGACTGTCGTCCGTCGCCGCCGCTCGACGTCTCAGCCTTTCTCCCTATTCATCGCCAATATCCCTTCCAGCTCCAAATCATCCGACATCAGGCCTCTTTTCTCCAGATTTGGGGAGATTGCAGACATTTACATCCCCACGCTGCAAAACTCAACCAGGAACAAAGGGTTTGGCTTCGTTCGATTTCATCAGCGCGAGGATGCTCTGAAAGCTATGGAGAGACTACAAGATATTCAGTTCCAAGGCCACTCCATCATTATCCAATAAGCCCGCTCTCACCAACCTCCCCATCCAGGTTCCCATTTGACCTATGCTTAGGCCACCCAATCTTCCCAACCTCCCCTACAATCATCCCTTCCATCCACGCCCCAACCATCCACCTCCAAACACCCATCCTAGTCGAACCTCACCATTCACATTCCCTCCAAGATATCTGCTACTGGTCGCAGAAACCTCTCAAATGCCTTTATTGGAGTTGCTCTTTTTCCTTCATGCTCGGTCGTCCATTTGATAGACACCCTCAGAATGTCCCCATTTGGAGCCTCTAAGGTGGAAATAGCTAGGGTCTCCTCTCTATCCTTCCTCCTCTCCTTTCCCACTAGGGAAGAAGCTCTGGCTTTTCAACGCAATACCCTTCTCCATCAGGCTATGGGGTTGTCCTCGATATCACCATGGACTCCATCCGCGATTTCCACAAACAGAGGGATCTGGATCAGCATCCAGGGAATCCCTCGTCACGTCTGGTGCCAACAAACTATACTCTAGATCGCTGGCATCTTCGGTTTGGTTGTTGAAATAGATCACCTCGCCCCCTCTTCTTCCTTCCTCATGTTTGCTCAAGTCAAGATCATCCCCATCCTAGGTCCGGACCTTGCATCGATTATGGATCTTGAAGTTGATGGGCTCTCTTTTCCAATAATAACCACCATTGAACCCCCGAATCTAGCCAAAGAAATTCTTCTCACCTCAAACCACCACATACCCAGCCCACCCATTGCTAACGCCCCAATCCGCTCGGCTATTTCTCCATCCACCAACCCAGCTACGACTGTTGAAGAAGATCCCCTCCCTTCTCCACCTGGCATCCCCGTGGAGTCATGGACCCTCCTGGGGAGAGTGAAAGGCCACCAGTCAGCCCTCATATTCAGAGACAGCTTAGCATATCAGGTGTTCGATGATATTCCCCTCTCAAGCAAACCGGGCAAACCAGCACCCCAGCCCCTGTCACCTCCCCTGCCAACTCACCCAATCCTATAACACCAAACATACCTCTATCCAACCCCAACCCTCCCCCACGCTCTTCCCCTCTCATCCCTGACCCAACCATCCCCCCACAACCCCCCCCACGTGGCCTCTTCACCCCCTATACCTATATCCTACTCAATGTCGGACCATCCCACCACCCACATTCCTCCACCTTATATGGATCCCCCAGTCCAAGCATTGGAAGTTGGAGACCAGATCCTCAAAACCAAAGACAATAGGTTGGACCACTTAGAGAGATGGTCCTGGCCTCGCCTTCCTCTTTCAAGCAATTGGGAACCTATCCAGTCGGACAGGAATTCTGATTCTGATGAAGACAATGCTTCATCAAACTATGGTTCAGATTCCGCCTCAGATCCCCCTAATCTACCTGCTCTCTTCTGCTCCACAGAGGTAGGTATGGATCTTTGGGTGGATATGAGAGACTCATCAGCACATCTCCCCCTCAGCTCACCATCGACCACATGCCAGTATCACCAGGTTTCAGCCAAGCAAACAAGAAAAACAGCTAGCAGGAAAGGGCTACGTATAGCAGGTCTATGGAAAATGGTCGCGGCCCCAGGCTGGGATTCCGATGTCTAGCATCATCTCTTGGAACGTGCGTGGAGCTGGCAATGCTCCGACCCTGCGACACCTCAAACGAATGATCCGAATCACAAAGCTCCTATTCTCCTTTTCCAAGAGCCCATGATCAGACTCGACAAAAGACCCCAGTTTGCAGCTAAACTAGGCTTCCAGCATTTCATATCAGAAAACATCGCTGATGGGAAGATATGGATCTTGTCCAACCCCCCATTTCAACTTCAAACTATATCAGCTTCCAAGCAATGCATTTCGCTTCGGGTCTCCTCTGAAGACAGTGACCTTGTTCACACCATCTCAGTGATCTATGCGGCTTGCAGCAAGGTTGAAAGAACCCACCTATGGGAAGAGATCATCGCGATATCCAGATCTACCTCTGGCCCTTGGCTCGTTTGTGGCGACTTCAACGCCATCACCAGCCTTGATGAAAGGATTCGTGGCCGATCCACAGATATAAGGAGCATGGAAGACTTCAGATTAGCAATCAGCGAAGCTGGTCTGATTGATGCAGGATTCTCAGGATCTAAATTTACTTGGTGTAGCAACAGAGCGGGCCAAAGCCGCTGATGGGCCAGACTTGACCGCATGCTCTTTAACGCAGACTGGCTTCAAACTTCCTCAAGTCGCAAGGTGGATCACTTACCCTGGATTTTCTCAGACCACTCCCTATTACTCCTCTCTCTTGAAGCTCCAAGAGGTAACGGTCCTAGACCCTTTAAATTCCAAAACATGTGGATGCAACATGAAGATTTCTGCAGGTTTGTCGCTGATTCCTGGCAGCAAGACATTCAAGCTTCCCCGCTGGTTAAACTCCTCAAAATGAACAGACTGAAATCAGCCCTGCGTGGCTGGAACCATAGGGTCTTTGGTAATGTTTTCTAGAATGTTAAGAAGGCTGAAGATGGAATTATTTCTGCTGAAGCCAACCTGCTCCATTCTAGATCTGACGAAGACAGAATTAGACTTAATGTGGCTCACGCAACCCTCAAAAAAGCTCTCCTTCAGGAGGAAATTTTCTGGAAACAAAAATCCAGAATTTCCTGGCTGAAAGACGGAGACCGCAACACAAAGTTCTTCCACACTTCTGTCCTGGAAAAAAGAAGAAGAGCGACTATCAAGTCTATTCACCTTCCGTCTGGTCAAACCATCCACACAGCTAAAGAGATTGGTGAAGCAGCTGTTAACTTCTTCTCTGATCTCTTCACCTCGAGGGCCTTACAAATCCATCCCAATTTGTTAGAATGCATCCCCACCCTCATCACGGATCGCATGAATGCTATTCTCATTCTGCCCCCCAATCTGGATGAGGTGAAGGAGGCCGTTTTCTCTGTCCCTGTAGATAGTGCGCCTGGCCTGGATGGATTCTCGGGGAGTTTTTTCACCTCATGCTGGGACATCATCCAAGAAGATGTCCTCCAAGCTGCTATCGATTTATTCAAGGGAGGTTCCACCCCAAGAGCATTCCGATGCACTTCCAGCTTCCTCATCCCAAAGAAAAAAAACTTTGTTATCCTTCTCCGATTACTGTCCAATAAGTTTGTGTAACTGTGTTCAAAAGATCCTCTCCAAAATCATAGCTACCAGGCTAGCTAAGATTCTTCCTTCAATTATTTCCGATGAGCAATGCGCCTTTGTCAAGAATCGGTCCATAGTCGAGAGCATATCCATAGCTTCAGAAATGGCTAGCAACTTGGACCGGAAGACTCATGGAGGGAACATGATCCTTAAACTTGATATGGATAAAGCCTATGATAGGTTGGAATGGCCTTTCATCAACGCGGTCCTGCTTAAGTTCGGCTTCCACCTGAATTAGATTCAATTGGCTAAACAATGCTGGGAAGGAAGCTGGTTCTCCATCATCATCAATGGGGAAATATTTGGCTTCTTCCAATTATCCAAGGGCCTCCTCTAGGGATATCCCCTATCCCCAACCATCTTCATCATTGCTGCCGAGGTCTTAAGTCGAGGCCTGAAGGAACTCTTTCTCACTCGGATTTGCCTTCATTATAACCTCCCTAGAAACTGCCCCATCATATTTCACCCCTTATTTGCTGATGACACTATCATTTTCTTGAATGGCAGGAGCACCTCTATCCGATCTTTACTCTCTTTCATCCACTCCTATGAGAAGGTGTCAGGGCAAAGAATGAACCCCTCCAAGAGCTGCTTCATTCTCCCCCTAAAGGCTCCTTCGGCCAAAGCAAGTCGTATCTCTCATATTACTGGTTTTCAGCAAGCCACTCTCCCTATCACGTACCTTGGTGTCCCTCTTCTCAAAGGTAGGACCCGGTATCATCATCTGCTCCCCCTCCTCAACAAGATTGACTGAAGGGCCGCCGGTTGGAAGGCAAAACTGTTGAACCAAGCTGCAAAAATTGTCCTCATCAAACACGTGCTCTCCAACATTCCCATGCACATCCTCTCAGCTATCAACATCCCCAAGAAAGCCTCGAAACACATTGAGAAGACTTTCGCATCATTCTTTTGGGGATCTACGGAGGGAATTCACAAGCACCATTGGGTCAGCTGGTTCGAGATTTGCCATCCGACAGCTGAAGGAGGGCTAGGGATCCGAAGACTCAACGACACCATGCAGGCCTTCCGCTGCAAAATGGCTTGGCGATTGCTCAAAGGAAAATCTCTATGGGCCTCTCTTTTCTTTGCTAAATACCTCCAGAAATTCCTTCTTTCCCCCAGCCCTGCTAGAGCCTATGGATCTAGCATATGGAAAGATATCAGAGGCATTCTTCCATTCACTATTCTCAACACCAACTGGCTGGTTGGTGTAGGAAATATCCACTTCTGGCTTCAAAACTGTACAGGACAAGGCCTCCTCATCCACAAAGCTACTTCCCCACCATAGGCCCAAGCCAGATATGCTCCCCTCTCAGATTTCTTGGACTCTTCAGGCACTTGGAACCTGGCACAAGCAGAAAATCTTCTTCCGTAGCAAACCATTTGCAACATCCTTCATAGCGGCATCTTTATATCTAACAGAAGGGACAAGCTCATCTGGAATCTCACCTCCTCTGGCAATTTCTCCACGAAGTTCGCCTGGAACTCTCTACGCTCTGCCAAGCCCAATCAGAGCTGGTCCACCTAGGCCTGGAACAACCTGATTCCCCCCAAGATTGCTGTTTTTTTCTGGAAAATAATGCTCAAAGCTGTCCCTGTAGATCTTGCCATCCAGCAGTTAGGAATTAGCCTGGCATCTTGCTGTGTCTGTTGTTCTAGCTCCATTGACCAACTCTCTATCACGTCCCCTGTTCTACCCATCCCCATTCTCTCCCTTCCTCTCTAGCGTTGACTGGCCCCACACCTTCGTCAACCCATGCCGCGTATCAGCCCCCAAGCCAATCTCCTTGCCATCAGCCATCCCCAACCCATTCCTAGCCCCTCCCACGCTCGGCCAGCAACAACACCCCTAAACCCCAAAATGAAGACCTCAACCACCTATTCTACCACAGCAAGATAGCGTCCCTTGTTTGGTACCATTTTTCCATCTTATTCCAAATCCCATTCATCCCAAACCAGTCCATCCAGGAACGAATTCTCCAATGGTTTTCAGCAGCGTCCATCACCTCCCATTGGCGCATCACTCGTGGTCTCACCCCGCCCATCATCGTTTGGAAAATCTGGCTTGGTAGGAATGGTGCCAAGTACAAGAACCGGCCTTTCGAAGCAACCAATATTATAAATAGAGTTTCTAATTGGCTCCTTGAGATTTGTTCTCAACTTCCAGGCGTTGATCAATCATTCTGGTAAAAAATTATTCTGCAAGGTCTCCCAACGATAGCATCGGCCTCCCTAACGCCTGCAAGGAATATTTTCATCATTCGCTGGTTAAAACCACCTGAGAGCTGGAAGAAATTGAATGTGGATGGCTCTGCTCGGGGAAACCCAAGGGCCGGTGGCGGAGGAGGTGTATGCCGAGATCACTCCGGTGATCTTATCTTTGCTTATCACCACTCCTATGGTCAGATCTCGAATATGCTAGCTGAAGACCATGCGATGATCGATGGCCTCATTTTATGCAAGGACTTGGGTCTCTCTTCGATCATTGTGGAAACAGACTCCCGAGTTCTTTTTGAAGCAGTATCAAACCAATCTACTTCATGTGGATGGAAACTTTGGTATATCCTTGAAGCCATCCATCAACTCAAGCCTCTTCTTAACCTCAAATTCAGCCACACCTTCCGGGAAGGCAATTCTGTAGCGGATGGTCTCGCCAACATTGCTAGCGGTGGCGCCCCGGACAGTCTTCCTCAGTCGTCTCGATCTCCCCAGGCTCATTAAAGGATCTTTGGTTTTAGATAGAGCAGGAGTAGGGTAGATCTGCCTCTGCAAAATCAAGAAAGGCGTGGGCTAATCCCCCCTATCTTGGGCCTCTGTCCTGGCCGTCCCTCTCGCTAGTGTCTTCCACCGGTCCTGCCTGTTGGATGCTCCTTTTGCGCCAGTGTTTTGCTCGTCTGCTGCCCCTTTTATGTCATCTGCCCCCCAGCTCCCTCTCTGTCATTTTTCCAACTTCCTCTTGTATAGCTTTGGATATGATTTCCACATGATAGGCGTGCCCCGGATCTTTTTGTTAGGGCCCGCCCAAAGGATTATACACCTTAGTTTCTCTTGAATTAAGCTATAAAAAAAAAGAAAAAAAAGAAAGAGAGCCTCCAAGAGGAGGGAGCTAGGGTTTTTTGCTATAAGTTCTCTCCATCCTTGTAATCTTCTTTGAATAGTAGATTGATTGTCACTTTGTACCATGTTTTTTCCTGCAAGGGTTTTCCACGTAAAAATCGTGTATTCTCTATGTGGTTGCTTGAATTTTCATTTTCTCTTGTTTGTTTCAATCTAGATTAAGGTGCTTCCATAGGGCCGATTCTACAACAAATGGTATCAGAGAAATTCAAGGGGATCGAATGTGAAGTTCGAGATAGAAATTCATCGGTAAAAATAATTTTGAACTATGGAGATTGAAGATGACCGCCTCTATGCACTCCTTGGCAAAGCGCATCGTCCAGAATCTATGAAGAAAGAAGATTGGGATGAACTGGATCAAAGGACAATTAATACAATTCAATTGTGCTTGGCCGATGAAGTCCTTTATAATGTCATAGATGAGACGACTACTGCAGGTTTATGGGCGAAGTTGGAGAGTATTTACATGATGAAATCTCTCACTAATCGTCTATTTCAGAAGTAGTTTTATACTCTGAAAATGGCGAAGAGGGTCGGATCTATCTGAACATAATAATACATTCAACAAACTAGTTTGCAAGTCGACAAGTGTTGAGGTGAAGATCGAGAAGGAAGACAAAACTCTAATTTTGTTGACATCTCTTCCCAAGTCGTTTGAGTATCTGGTTGATACTCTTTGTTATGGGAGGGATACTTTGGACATTGAGATCGTTATCTTAGCCCTTCAGTCGAAGCAGTTGTGACAGCATAACATCGGTGAAGGTACCTCTACGAATGTGTTGTTTTCTCGGGGAAGACTGTCTAAGTGAGAGAAGGGAAAACCACGATCTAGATCCAAGTCAAAAGGCAAAGGAAAGTTGAAGTGTTGGAATTGTCAGATGATGTGACACTTAGAAAAGGACTGTTAGTTTTCCAAAGCTCGAAAGAATGAGAAGTTAGATGATTAGCTGAAGATAATTCAATTGAATTTGATGAAGGCTCAGATGGTTGTGATGTATTTTTATTGACCAAGATAGGAAATTTCTATTAGGAATGGATCTTGGATACGGAGGCATCGTACCATGTGTCCTCCTTGGAGTTGGTTTATCACATATAGCGAGTATAATGGTGGGATGGTTTTTATGGGCATTAAGCATGCCTGTAAGATTGGAATTGGTTCGGTTCACATCAGGATGTTTGATGGGATGGAGCGTACTCTGGTAGATGTGAGTCATGTTCCAAACTTGAAGAAGAATATGATTTCTCTGGGAGCTCTAGATGCAATTGGTTGTAAATTCGTTGGTAATGATGGTGTCCTGAAGGTTTTTTTTTTTTTTTTAAAATTATTTTTTTATTTTTTTATAGTAATGAAGGCATAACGGAGCGATAATCTTTATTGGTTTATTAGAAATACTATATCTGGTAGAGCTGCAGCGTCTGTAGCAGATTCTATATCTGCACGTTTGTGGCATGTGCGACTAGGCGCCATGAGTGAGCGGGGTATTGAAGGTACTTCTTGATTGTAAGTCTCTTAGTTTTAAAAGCTTTGATTTGGATGTACGTGAGCATTGCATATATGAGAAACAATCAAGGTTGCGTTTTAAAACTGAGAAACATGTCAGTAAAGGGCAGCTTGATTACGTGCATTCTGATGTGTGGGGGCTGTCGTCCATTATTTATGAAGGATCATCTTACGTTGTCACATTTATAGACAACTTATCTAGGAAGATTTTGGTTTACATTTTGAAACATAAATCCGATGTGTTTTGCCACTTTCAAGATAGGGAAAGCGATGGTTGAAAAACATACATGGCGGAAAGTGAAAGTTCTGAGGACAGATAATGTCGATGAATTTATTTTAAGCGAATTTGATTAGTATTACAAGAATGAGGGAATAGTCAGACACAACACAGTGAGGCATACGCCAGAGCAGAATGGTGTGGAAGAACATATGAACCAGACTCTTTTGGAAATGGTTCAGAGTATGTTGAGCAATTCTGGGTTGAGCAAAAAGCTTTAGGTTGAAGCTATTTCTATACTTTGTTGTTTGGTGAATAGGTCCCTCACTACAGTTATTGTTTGTAAATTTTTTGAGGAAGTATGAAGTGTGGTTAGGCAATTGATTACTTGGGTTTGATGATTTTTTGTTGTGATGCTTATTCTCATTTACTGTTTGTTGAGAGAGATAAGCTAAACCAAAGAGCAAAAAAGTGTACCTTTGTTGGCTATGATTATGAGGTGAAAGGTTATAGGTTGTTAGACCGTACTTCAAGGAAGATCATTATTAGCTGGGACGCCAAATTTGACGAGGGTTCCTTATTTCGGAAAGATCAGTAAAAGGAAATGAAAAAGTCAGTTGTTGAAATGAAATTAAATAAAGGTGAGACACTTGAGGAACTTAAGTCGTAGGTTCAGGTATAGGAAGAGGTGGGGCTGCCACTTGTCAGGAGAAATCCACCGAGGGATTACAGGTAACTGTTGAGATACATTGATAACTCTAATGTTGCATTTGCTCTCATTACAGATGAGGGGGATCCATCTACTTTCCAGGAAGCTTTAGAAGATAAAGATGTACAAAAGTAGATGGTAGCTATGTATGAAAAGATGTATTCTTTGTATAAAAATCAAACGTGGGAGCTAGTTGAGCTGTCTGTTGGGAGGAAGGCGATTGAGTGCAAGTGGATATTACGGAAGAAACTGGTTAGGTACAAGGCCAGATTGGTAGTGAATGGATATGCTTAGAAGGAAGGTGTCGACTTCAGTGAGATTTTCTCACCAGTGATAAAGTAAGTATCTATTAGATTTGTATTGGCTCTGGTTGCCTAATTCAATCTAGAATTGGAACAATCGGATGTTAAAATTGCGTTTCTACATGAGAAATTAAAAGAACAAATTTACATGAAGCAACCAGAACGGTTCCAGGTGCAGGGAAAGAATGATCTTATGTGCAGGTTGAAGAGGTTGTTGTATGGCCTGAAACAGTTGCGTAAGTAATGGTATAAGAAGTTTGATTCTTTCACGTTGAGCCAGAGTTTTATTACAAGTGAATTTGATCATCGTGTTTATTTTAGAGCATTGAGTGATAGAGAATTCATTATTTTAGTGTTATATGTTGATAATATGCTCATCGTCAAGCATAACATGTCTGAAATCAACATGTTGAAGGCTCAGTTATTCAGGACGTTTGAAATGAAAGATCTGGGTGTTGCAAAGAGGAGTCTTGGCATTAATATACACAGCCAGGGAGAGAAGTAGGCTATGGTTGTCTCAGGAGGAGTATCTTGAGAAGGTTCTAGTCAAGTTTGGACTGAAAAAGGTAAAACCGGTTAACACTTCCCACGTTGCTTACTTTCGGCTTTATTCGGAACTGTCCTACGTCAAATGAAGAAAACCGGTATATGTCTTGTGTGCCCTATTCGAGTGCAGTTGGTAGTCTTATGTATGTAATGGTTTGTACGAGACTGAATATTTTACATGTAGTTGGTGTTGTGAGCAGATATATGTCAAACCCCAGCAAGCAACATTGAGAAGAGGTGAAATGGTTACTTTGGTATATGCAAGGTATGACGGATTGCGTCTTGTGTTTTAGAGATTCAAAGGAGAGACTCGTAAGCTATGTTAATTTGGATTATGCGGGGAATGTGGACAATAGAATATCTACTTTCGGTTACTCGTTTATGCTAGTGGGTGGAGATATCAGTTGGATGTCTAAGTTTCAGTCTATGGTTGCACTTTCCACTACCGAAGCTGAATACATTGCAGTGACGGAGGCATTCAAGGAAGCTGTTTGGTTGAAAAGGGATGATGAATGAGTTAGGGCTTTAGCAGGAAGCCGTGCCTGTGTATCGTGACAATGAAGCGCGATTAATTTGGCGAAGAACTCGATATATCACTCCTAGACTAAGCACATTGATGTTCATCATCTCTTTATCTGGCGGATGCTAGAAGAAGGAGATTACTCTTGAGAAGATTTATACTTGTGAGAATCCAACGGACATGCTTACGAAGGTTGTTCCTGCAGAGAAGTTCAAGTTTTGCTCGACATCTTTGGGTTTGGCAAGAAAGGAATAGAGATGGAGTGTACACGAAGCGATGATGGTGATGCTTAGAAGAAGATTGACAAGGCAAAAGAAGTGATTTTGCTATCAAGGTAGAGATTGTTAAAATTGTGACAACAAAATCACTATGGGTTTATTCACTTTTATGAGCCCATGTGACCCATGTTTCACATGTTAACAAGGCACTAGTGTTAGTGGACCATCAGAGGGGTATTTTTTGACATTTTCCTCTTGAAATGGTGGCTTTTAGGGTAAGATATGTCAGGGTTAAGAGAGAGTTACGATTTTGGGTTGTTTTTGGTGTTTTGAGAGCCTTCAAGAGGAGAAAGCTAGGCTTTTTTGTTGTAAGTTCTCTCCATCCCTATACTCTTTTGTGAATAGTAGATTGATCATCGTTTTGTGCATGGTTTTTTCCTGCAAGGGTTTTTCATGTAAAAATCGTGTGTTCTCTGTGTGGTTGGTTGGATTTTCGTTTTCTCTTGTTTGTTTCAATCTAGGCTTCCGCAGGGCCGATTCTACAAGTCTGTTTCTCCATTATCTAGTCTATTTGGTTACCATTGATACCTGAAAACTATCAGTGATGTTCCCCTTGTTCCATTTTGCCTGCCTTCATTGCCGTTCACCTCTTCCAGTCCTGCCAAGTTGTTCTGATGCTCCCTTTGCTGGCTGGAAGGCTCTTCCTCTGTAACATTGATTGCATCTCGTTGGTCCTACATGATTAGCAGAAACGAAAGATCTGACGCCAAATCTCCATCTGTTAGCACTTTACCTTTCCCACCTCAATCTCATCGATGCAGAATTAGCAGCCCACATATGCTGCGGATGGTTACATTGATAAATAAATAAATTCGTAAAGAAAAAAAGCCATAAAGAATTGCATTGGTTTCAGGCTGGTTCATGTAAATCTCTGTAGTATGAAGATCTTTGTAATTCTGCCAGTCGTTTAGAGCTCTTAGGTTAGCAATACTGGATGAACATAATAATTCAGGTGATCTTGTCCATTGAGCATTCTTTTCCATAGTCTCATTTGGTAGTTTTTCTGTAACAAATGCTTACTGATCAAATTGGGAAATATATTACAATACAACCCAGTTTGGAAAGGGTGCAAATACTTTTTTATTTTTTATTTTTGTTGAGTATTGATTTTTCATTGAAAAAGGAAGAAAGAGATATCATTCTAAATTCTAACCAAATCAGAGATAAAAACTCCCTTAAATCTTTTTGATTTTCAGCATCACTTGATAAGGAGAGATTTAGATTTTCTATTGGTCGGGGATGTCTGTCTTTGAACATCCTTCTGTTTTTTCCTTGCATGTGCCACAGAAGATAGCATGAAGGAGATTCTCCAGAACATTGTGCCAAACGGTTTGAAGGGGCTAACACCCTAACTCTTGAAAGGATTCTCCACACACCTGGACATTACCCAGTATATTTTAAGAGATTGAAGAATGTATGCCAAATTCAATGAGTGGTCTTACAAGGGTAGAAGACATTGTCAACTGTCTCTTGGGAAGGATCATTTTGTATAGGGTTGCCCGTTAAGGTACGATGGTAGAGGTCCTGGATGCGTTAAGCCAGGGTTCTTGCAACTACTGGGCTATATGTATTCTTTGCAACGTCTTCTTCTTCAAAAAAGTTGACAATGTCTTCTTCAATTGGAAGTGCAAATATGTATTGCGACTATTTAAATGACACCAACATGCATTTTCAGTAAGGCATTTGTTTGGAAAGTCCAGGAATGAAATTCTGCATTGAGTGGAATTGATGAAGTCTTTCAAACCAGCTCGAGAGGTCAATGCCGCAAACATCCATTGAGCACAATGGTTATTTCAGACAATGACCATTCTGCTCAATGCAATATGGTAACTTCCAGAATATAGCATCCTTTGCCAAAGAAAGAAAGAAGAGTGACTTCCAGATGCATCCTAAATCAGTTATGTCGAGTGTGGAGCTTATGAGCGGAGTTGTGGTAGATGTAAATATGGTTGGTTGCACAAAGCATGAAGCGAAGTGGCAACAGATTTGGGCGCGGGAGCAGGGAAGCGTTTCTTTTCGAAATGTAAACAAGTATGCGATTTGTAGCAGGAGGAGCACCTACTTAGAAGGATCTTGCAACTAAAGATGTAAAAAACAAAGGGCTTCACAACCAGCATAAGGTGACATGGTTCAGATACACCCTCGCCCATCTTTCTAACATTTGAGAGGGTTCACACAAGTTGGATTCAGTGTCCAAAAATATGTCATTTATCACTATTTGCATGCCATTTGATGTTTAATGGTCATCAATAAAGTATAATTAGAGTTTAATTTTTTTGGAGAAGTAAACTTTCACTTGATTGCTTGTGTATCACGAATAATGGAATAGATGTTGCTCCATTTTTTTGGGATCTCGAATTTGTCGTCTCTGAAATATGATGCAGTTGTCATGTTTGTCGCCATTGAACATTTTTACTTGGGTGCTGGTTTGTGTTTGTTTGGCTGTGGGCATGGTAGAAGGTGGGGGTGAAAAGTAAGAAAAGTAGCAGTTTTCAAATCCTTTTGGAAAGCTGACCATTAAATCATGGAAAGAAAAATGCACCCATGTAATCAATCCTATTACTAACTATGCTCATCTCATTTGCAAAATTTGGGAAGCCATGTGGATCTATGCCCAGAGCTTGCAAAGCCCCATGCACCATCTATGCTAGGTGTCTGAACTGGTACCTGTTCCCTCTTTAAAGGGTACTTCCTGGGCTCAGGCCCACTTATATGCTGGTCCAAGACCTGCCTGAACCATTATGTAATCCTCTAGAAAAGAAGCCGATGTGCACCTCTCTTTGTTCTTACTTCGGCTGCATATGCCAATCTATTATGAGTATAGGATATCCGAGCTATACATCAGGTTGGCCTTAGATTGCTGCCAATTTTCAAAAACTTGGCAATTCATCACATTCAACATGCAAGTGTTGCCCATGTGATATGTTGCCCAGCATGATATTTGAATTTCCTATAGCTTCTATTCTAGGACATGTTCATTAATTCGGGATTCTTTTGTATTTTAGAACCCAAAAGTCTTAGTGGTATCTCTGCTTCATGCTTTAATAACCCAAAGCTGAATTTATTCGGAAAAGAATTGAAGATACAGTAATTTTGTTGTTTTCTTTCTTCAACTGCCAAACTAAGCAAAATTTTCATACTTGATTTTTTTTTTTTCGTTTCTTTATTGGTGAGATTTCTTTCCTGATAGAAAGTGTGAAGCTTTTCCTGAAGGCATTCTTCATTTTAATTGCAGATATGTGAATGATGGGAGACCCTTTTGGCAATTTATAGTTAGGTCTTCCACTGGCTGTTCAGATTCTCAGTACTTCGAAGAACTCTACCAATATTATACGACTGACAAGGTTGATTAATTCCATGGAAAATTTCTTGATGTGTGCATTGATGATTGTTACCATTATTTACTCAAATTTTTTGAATTATATTTGTAGGCCTGGCGCCTTTGTGATCCGGATGCGGAGGGAGTCTTTAAGGCACTTAGAAAAGCTGGTGTAAAATTGGCTGTTGTGTCCAATTTCGATACGCGGTTACGGCCTGTTTTGCAGGCTCTGAAGTGCGATCATTGGTTTGATGCAGTGGCAGTGTCCGCTGAGGTGAGTAAAAGATAAGATGCTATAAGCTTTTATCATTCATTTCAGATTCTTTGGTATGCAGTTGTTTTAAAATTCCTTCATTTTTTGCTTGAATTTCTGGTTCATTGTCAAAATGATTAATTACAAGGAATTGGTAGTTTGTGCTAATCATTATTTATTTTGGACATGCTCTCAGTATTTCTTGTTTAGTTAGGCATAAGTGGTCTACCTGTGGTCATGGTTGAAATTGGAAAGGAGAGGTGCACACAGTGTTCGAAATATCGATACTATCGGCCGATATTATCGTTATCGCACCCATGCGAGACGATAAACCCCCGTTAACCCCCGGAAGATACCAAAAAATCCCAAATTCAGATGTTGGCCGATATATCGTCGATATCGCACGATATTTCAACGATATCGCCGATACATCATGCGATATCGCACGATTCCTCCATTATTGTCGGAAATCGACAAACAGACTTATTATTCAAAAAACAAAAAAACTTTCAACGAGTAGATTTCGGTACCTATAGAGGAGATCGCCCTAATCGGAAGCTGTATTTGAAGGGCCATTCAAATCGTAGCAACAAAATCTCTGATTTGGGAGAAATTTGGGCAAAATCCGTCGAAATCCAAAGAAATCGCAAAATCCGGATATATTCTCGGTGAAACGATGGATTTGGTAGAGATTTTAGGGTTCCGGAAGGCCTGTACCCTCTCTCCTTCGAAAAAAAAGGGCTCCGAGCCCTTTTCACAGGATGCGGATGGGCTGGCGTACCACACACCACTGACGTGGATGATGCGTTGACGTCACCAAGTTCTGTAGGTCCCATCATTAGGTATATGTTATATCCAAACCGTTCGTCCAGTTGGCGAGCTTGTCGTAAGGGTTGAGCCAAAAAATAAGACAGATCCAAAGATCAAGTGGACCACACTGGAAAAAGTAGCGGGATATTGAACGTCTACCATTGAAACCCTTTCGGGGGTCACAAAAGTTTTGGACCATATGATATTTGTTTTTCCTCTTCATCAAGGTCTTTGTAACCTCATGAACAAATTGGATGGAAGAAACCGTTATGGTGGACCGTACGAATGTTATAAAGGTGAGAATCATTGTCCTCACTTCAATTTGTGGTGTGGTCCAATTGAGGTTTGAATGTGACTCATTTTTGGGCCCATGATCTAAAATCATCTCTCCAAATGGATAAATGGTGTGGATATAATAAATACATTATTGTGGGGCCCATTTAACTATGATCTCCTTTGAACTGTTTGTACAATTGGAGGATCGTCCGCGCTATGATCGCATGAAGCTCATGTGCTGGAAACTTAGGTGGGGTCCACCGCGATGTTTGTGAGAAATCCACTCCATCCATTTGTTTTTTTAGCACATTTTAAGACTTTGGGCCGAAAAATGAGCCGGATCCAAGACTCAAGTGGGCCGAAAACGTGAGGACGAAAGGTCCACAGTTGAAATATTCATGGGGCCACAAGTTTTGAATTAGTCTAATATTTGTGTTTTCAATTCATCCCAATAGTAATGAAATTATGAACGGTATGGATGGAATGTAAACATCACTGTCGACTCAGGAAGGTTTCAACCGTAGGAATTTACCTACCCACCTTTTTCTTTAGTGCGACCCACTTGAGTCTTGGATCCTGCTCAATTTTTGCATCAAGTCTTAAAATAAGCTCACAAAACTGATGGATGGAGTAGATTTCTCACAAACGTCACGGTGTGCCCCACTCCTGCAAAAGGATTTAATAGGAAATCCGCGTCCTATCTTCACACGACACATACCCATACCTCACTATGTATGGTACACCAACCAATCCACACCCTCCATCCATTTTCATAAGTAATTTTAAGGTATGAGCCCAAAAAGGAGATAGATGTAAGATCAAGTGTACCACACCACAAGAAAATGTGGTGGCAATGATGTCCACCATTGAAGCTTTTTAGGGCCCACCGTAATGTTTATTTGTCATCCAATCTATTCATGAGGTTTGACAAACCTGGATGGGAAAACATAAATATTAGCTTTTTCCAAAAAATTTATAGCCCCAAAAAAGTTTAATGGTGATCATTCAATTACCACTATTTGGTGTGGTGTGGTCCACCTCAGATTTGGATCTACCTTATTTTTCAAGCCATGCCCTAAAATGATATGTTAAAATGAATTTCAACTGAGGTTTGAATATGATTCATTTTCATACATATCTTTATACATTTATAAATGGTATGCATCATATTTAAGTCTATTACCTTAGCTTAAACAAATAACGCATAACTTAGTACCTTATACAAAGGAAATTTACTATGTGCACTTCATTTTCAATATTTTATGATTTAAAAGTGTGTATTAAGGTCTTTTTAAATAATCTCTAAAGTTTCATAAAAAAAATTCAACCATTTTACTAATGTTTCCCCATGTTTCCCAAAAAGTGCGATAAATTATGCGATTCAAATGATATATCCCGTGCGATAACCGATACGTATCTGTATCCCAAGGTTGCGATACATTGCACAATACTGATATTTCGAACACTGGGTGCACATGTATAGGAACGACCTTAAAATCACCTCCAATTGGATATTCACAGCCGTCTGATTCAAGGCCTTCAAAATGAACAGCCAGAGCCTTTTACTTCCCACTTCTCATTCCCTTAATTGGATGGCTTTGATTATCTAATCATGATGATCTTGGACCATGTGCAATCCCGTGGAGTCCTAGCAATCGGTACTTGGTGATTGTGGGTGCGACCAATTTGCCTGCACTAGAATTTGTAGTGGATCATTGCTTCTCGTATTGGACTTTCCAAACATTGTTTGATAGAAATGCTTGCATATCTAGTGGACCTCTCTGCACATGATCACACATGCCAAACTGGTACTCTGACATCCAAGCTGTGTCAAGAGTGCGAAACTAGCCGGTCTATTTGTCAGTTTCAATTTGGAGAGCTGGTGGCAGTTGTGTTTATTTAAACTGTCTGTTGCTTTTATACATTTGATCCATTTGATATAGGAGTGGTTTGATTTTTTGACTAGTTAATGTGAATGGTGGGCCACCTGATGCACCAGTTGGATGTAACAATCAAACACATTATGGTGCTATGTTGGAATGTATGGATGCGTGGGTGCTGTGGGATAGCTAACCTCGGACTTGTACACAAACGCATGTAATATATGCAATGCACACTTATTAGTATAAAGACGATGGAAAAGTGAAGACATGCAATGATAACTTTTTTGTGCACCTGTTATTGAATTTAATGACATATACTGCTTTTGTTTCTTGCAATTTCAATTTGATTTTGTTTTGCTTGCCAATTCCATTTTACTAGATATCATCCAACAGCTTTGTCCAATGCTACGGATTATTTTGGCAACAGGTAGAAGCAGAGAAGCCAAACCCGACAATATTTATAAAAGCTTGTGAATTATTGGGTGTAAAACCTGAGGATGCAGTGCATGTAGGCGATGACCGCAGGAACGATGTATGGGGTGCCAGAGATGCAGGGTGTGATGCCTGGCTTTGGGGAAGCGATGTTCATTCTTTCAAGGAGGTATGTACGTGCGTTCTTCTAGGAATAGATTATCCTTACCTAATGGGCTTGACTTGTTATAATATCTTTTCTGGTTCGATGAAGAAACAAAAAAAATAAAATTGTCATACATGTTCGTGAATGCTACATAGGTACAAATTGTGTTAGTGTCGGACATGTAGTCATGTATAAATTAGTTTTGGCAAGCTCATGCACCTCTGCACATGACAACATGTGCCAACCTGGCTGATGGTTAGGGCAGCTTAGCTATGCAACAAGTGTGCCCCATCACATAGATAAATGGCTTGTCTGCTTGTCAGGACCAGACATGTAAACTGAATGTTAATGTTTTTTGTGTCTGTTATTATTATTATTATTATTATTATTGTATTTACTACTGCTACTACTGCTACTGCTGCTGTTATTGTTATAAACTTGTTGATTGTAATCAACCCATGTACTAGACAATTAGATAGCACTTGATTGTAGTCAACCTATGTGGAGTTTTGTGCTCTCACTGCCTGTCCGAATCCCGGATAGAGGGTGTTTGTTCAGGTTGGCAGCCAGGGTCAAACCTATGCCATAACTTCCATCATGAATTCGAACAATATGGCATTATCATTATTGTTATTGTTGTTATTATTGTTCTCATTGTTGTTATTGTTGTTGTTATCATCAACTTGTTAACTGTAATCAACAGATGTACTAGACTATTAGATAGCTCTTGCTTGTAATCAACCTATGTAATAATCTATTACATTGTGCCTGTGGGAATTTTCTGCTCTCATTGGCAGTCCCAAGCCCGGATAAAGGAGGGTGTTTGGCCATGTATTGTTATCTTTGAAGAGCTAAAAATGTCTTATTTTTTGGAGAAGTTGCTGAATTTTATTAAAAGGGAGGAAATGCATCCTCATAAAGAATTGCAAACAAAACTAGAAGTGCTTGTTTGGAGATGGCTGCTTGGTATGAAGAAACTCGAACAACATCACATTTCCTGTGCCTTTTCTTCCAAGAGATTCCAGCAACACAAATGTCCATGCCACCTGACCCCCACCGTTTTGATGCACTCTTAGCACAAGCTTCCTCTTCTATGACAATGGTGCCTAATTTGTAGAACAATGTACTGGGGAGGTCTATTTGAATACCCAAGTATTTGACCAGAATTTTATCCGAGTCTCGTTGCTGGGGTTGACAAAACTTAACCTGATTTGCCAACCCAACCCAGACCTAACTTGAAAAGTTGGGGTTTGGTTCAACTCATTTCCCATATGAGTTGGTTTTGGGTCGACCCATTCCATATTGGTCAGGTATGGGTTGCATTTTGTTAACTCGAAATTAAATAGGTTGTATTTGGGTTTGCTTGGCCTAACTTGGTGGGTCATGAAATAGTTTATCCCTTGCCTCCTCGTTGTATGTGTATGATAGATTATAATATAATATAAGTTTACTATACATGCAAGTATTATGGTTGTAATTGGTTATAACAAGAGCTATTAATTAAGAGTTCTAAATATGTTGTTAATAATTTATATATTTCTACAAAATGACCATATTTTTATTTTTAATTTTTTTCTTTCATATTTTTTTAATCAAAAGAGTCAAGTGGGTTTATTTGGGTTGACCCATTTATAGATGGGTAGGGTTGGGGTTGAGATTTTCAACCCATTTAATAAATGGGTTGGGTTTGGGTTAGACCCAGTCTCATTATGGCTGGAGCCTAACCTGACCTGA
The DNA here is from genome assembly GCA_037074715.1 of Magnolia kwangsiensis. Classification (NCBI taxonomy): domain Eukaryota; kingdom Viridiplantae; phylum Streptophyta; class Magnoliopsida; order Magnoliales; family Magnoliaceae; genus Magnolia; species Magnolia kwangsiensis. The sequence continues at coordinate 108,042,309 of CM073577.1, read as the reverse complement.
ACGCAACCCAACCTTACCCATTGCCACCCCCATTCACTGATGATGAAGAAGGAGACTCCTATCTTGAATTCATCGACCAGTCTAACTATTGCTTTCCAAACCAGTGATTCGTTACACCAATATGACTCTTTATGAACCATCCCCCTTGGCCCTTAAATTTTGATGCTATCACCCTTTTGCTAAGGCTCCCCCTCCTCTTATCCCAATCTCAACACCCATTTACCTAAGGGGCCATATTTCGGCACCTCCCTCCTTGGTTTGTCAGCAGACATCACCCCACTTCATGAGATGGAAATTTCAATTTAACACCCCCCCCCCCCCCCCCAAATAGCAGATCCCCCTACCAAATGCTTCTTGAGCTTGTGAAGAATCCTTTGGGGGATCCCTTAACTAGCATGGAGCATTCTTGCATCCATTTTGGGCGACAACCTGGCCTATCAAGCATATTGTCCATGAATGCCCAGTCCATGCAGTTGTAGGCTTTTTTTTACATTGGGTTTGCAAATCACTCTTTTTTCTTTTCCTTAGAATTGATATATTCATGAGCAATCAATGCCCCGTCGAGAATTTGTTTTGGTACAACTCATGGTCGTGATAGTTGCAGGAAGGTGAAACATCCATTCATTCTCTTGAATGTTTGGATCGTGTTGCGATATTTCTCTCCCCCCAGCCTCCCTAATATATTTATATTTCTCTTATTTTGTCAGGAATGACCACGTTCACCAAACTAACCTTGAATGCCATAAGCAAGAACTCTAATCATACGTTCAAGTTTATTTTGATCCATGATGCCCAGATATGGCATGAATATTTCATTAGTTCAGGTTTCACCCTTCATGTTGAATCGTCAAACACCAATATGATATGGATTGATTGTGGTGCGAATGGTGGTTGGCTGTATTCCATGCTTAATGCACTTGGTGTATGAGCCTATGAGGTAGTGTGGTTATGGAACAAATGTCAAGTGGTTATGGCTCATTGGGAAACTAATTTTTCATACTTAATTGTTATCTTCTATATTTGGATACTTTTTTTTTTCTGATACTCAATTCATTTTTAGGTGTATTGATATTTTTTAATTTTCAGACTTTTAATGTTTAGAAAATTACAATGTACTATTAAAGCATAATATGTTATTATTTAAAGTACTTATATGGACTTATCAGTGAATCTTACTTCTACAACCCACTGTGTCTCACATGTACTTATTGCTGTCCAAGATTCATGGTTTGAAGTATCTAGATGTTTGCTGGTTATAATGCATAGATGTTCTTGTTCATGGGTGGATATGTTGAAATTACTGATGCAGGTTGCTCAAATGATTGGAGTACAAGTTTGAAGAAGAGTCCACGCTATGTACTGCGTGAAAAGTTTTTTTTTTTTTTTTTTTTGTGTGTGTGTGTGTGTGTGTGTTGTACAGGTTACTGCTCTTTCTTTCTCATGTATGGAAACTGTACTCCTTTTTGTATTGTACATTAGAAGAAAATAAACGTCTATATATATATGAAATAAGGAGAAACTTGCTAGAAAAGTTTATATGGGTTTGTGGTATCCATTTGGCAATGAGGAAGCCCACGATATTCTGACCAGACTAGTGGTGGGCGGTCTCTATGGGTCCGCATACTGGTGCACCCTCAAATAATTTTTTCGATACATCTGGTCATCCAGTTGTGCCATGCTTTACAAGATAACTTCCATTGGCAATCTTAACCATCTGACCAGTTGCCCACAAATTGATGGTTGAAGATATGGCCAGATCATATATGCAGTGGGGAAATTCCTATTGGATGAGTTGTGTCGTTCGTAATAGAGGAGATTTAACCATTGCCTATCCTTGTTGGGGTGCTCAAGATGAATGATTTGAGTGACTGAAAGATGGGTCCCAAAAGTGCAAAATTCTAGACTGAACAACTGCCATTTATGGAAACGTATGTTGATAGCTCTCTGTCCTTTCCTTAATAAGAAAACTCATGACCTTCTTCATAGGCTTTGATTTGAGTGGAGGAATCTCATCTAACTCCATGCTTTTCAATAAAGAAAGAAAAATAAATAAATCACATTTAACTCCATGAGTAAGGTGGAAATGGATCAAGAAGCCCTAGGCTTGGGGTTCCTAAACGTAAGCTCACAGGCCAGTTGTGGGCAAATAGGGCCAGCCTGGACCATTGATAGTTCTTGTTTATATCGTTTCGAACTTGGTAATCATGCAAAATGTGGGTTACAACCATAGTTCAAAAACTTGTAATATTGACTGGATGTCCAGCCTGGTTTGATTACCTCGAAGACTTTGACTTGTCTCTATATTTATTAATTAAATTAGAAATATTTATAAATGTTTAGGGTAGCTATAGGTATGCAGGAAAATATATGTAGTTGTGTGTGTTATCTATTTACTCCTGTGGAGCATTATATGTTTCTTTGAAGTATATTAGTTTTTTGAACTATCAGAATACTCATTCATCTCGTGTTGGTTGAAACTTCTCATCCCTCCTTTCTGTCTTCTCTTTCCCTTTGATCTCACCACTTTTTACTTGGTATTAGGGTATGTAAACTGGATAGTAGTCTATGATAGTGGGGCCTGTTATTTACGTTATCCGGCTGTACAGATGATGTAAGCAGCATATGGTCAGGTGGACATTAGAAGTAGAAAGTATGACATATGGACGATGATGATTTTAGAGGATTTTTAGTGATTTTTCTTGAATTTTTTTGAAAGTTTTTGAGGTGTTTCACTTAAAACAAAGTTGAGAAACTGTCCAAATTTTGGTTTCTTGTTGTGCTTTTTTTTTTTTTTTTTTCTAAGGATTATTGGGAAAAAATTCCACATAAATTAGGTGTGGTTGATCGTTAGCAATCACCAAAAATAAGAATTATGAAATTCCATCGAGATTTGGGAGTGCTATGATGTTTTTGTGAGAAATGATTGCCATACGACGCTTGTATTAGTTTATTTTTTTGTGAGAAATGAGTGCTGTACGACGCTTTTGTTGTTCTATCGTTTCCTGGCAATATCCTTGCATCTACTTGTTGTGATGATGTGAGGTTGTGAGTTGTTGATTCATGTCAAGGATGGTGATTGTGTAGTTAGTGTTCTCCTTGAATGCTTTGAGGTATTATACACAACTTATTTGACATGTGCTTAACCCAACTTGATATGGAGTTTTGTAAGTGCTAAAGCTTTCCTTTTCTGTTCATCATTTCTTTTTTAATTAGGCCTTTGTTATTAGCTGTGGTTGTAGTTCACCTATATGTTTTGTAGTATATACGTGTCTTCATAGGCTATTGTGTAGTCTTCCTCTCAACCATTGCGGGTGTAGTTCACTCGCTTGTTGTGTGGTGTTGCACATTTGTCTTTGAGAAGATTTTACATGTGAATCGTGGTTTGGTGGCTAGATGGTTGTTGAGTCTGGATGATCCACTATTTAAAGAGAAGATTGAACGGGCTATGAAAACAAATATAAAGACAAGCAACAATTGAAGATCTCGTATACGACCATGTCGTGTTTGAGGGAGAGTTGTATGTTGTGTTTGAGGGGGAGTTGTGGCTTGAACTGATTGTTATCTTCTCCATCTGTGTTCCAAGAGAGAGTATAGGAAAATACATGTAGTTGTGTTTTTGTATGTTATCCTTGTATTTCTGTGGAGCATAATATGTTTCTCTCAAGTTAATATTTTTTATTTTATTATTTTTTTAAGGAATGAATAGTTCATTACTCAAGAAAATATACAATCATTCAGGAGTGTCCCGACAAAAAGGGCGGACTACTCCTATCGTATAACTCGATCTATACAAAAGCTGCCTGAATAGGAAAAGGAAAAGAACAGAAAAGGAAAGGAGCCCCAAATATGTAGGCCAAATGTTCCATGCCAATTTTATCCATGAGGAGGTTACCTCGCACCTGTCTCGGGAGAGTTGCAGGGGATTTATACAATCTGTTCGGGCAGCCTTCAGTAGCCAATCTGGCTAATGCATCAACAACTGAATTTTCTTCACGATGAATGTGGTTGAAAATAAGGTCAAGGGATTGCCGAAAATGCTGAATTGCTCCCATCATGTACCAAATATGCCAAGAGCAAGAGAAGAGAGGATCTTCAACCGTTTTAAATATGGCCATTGAGTCCGTTTCCACAATAATGTTTGAAAGACCCGGGTTGGAGCATATCTTTATGCCATCTGACATGGGTTGAGCCTCAGCAACAATGTTAGTTGATTGGCCATAGCTTCTGTGGAAAGCAAATATTAGATTGCCTTGATGATCCCGGCAAACACCGCCCCCTCCGCTCGAACTTGGGTTTCCCCTCGAGGAGCCATCCACGTTCAATTTCAACCAATCGGGGGAGGGGGGGTGGGTGGAGCACTTAGACCAATTGGCAATGATAAATTTTTTGGGTGGGTGGGGCTGAGCTTCATAAATCCTAAGCGCTTCGAGGGAGATGGAGTTCGACATAGAGTCTCTATTTGGCACGGAGGTGGAGCTGCCAAGCTTATTCAACTAGCGGTCAACCTTGAAAAGTATTTGATTAGCTGACATAGCCAGTCCTTCGAATCAAGCATGGATACGGCTAATCCAAATCTCCTAAAGAATAATGGCAGGAGCAAGGCCAATGAGGTAAGAGAGGCGGAAATCACACCTTGGCTAAAGAGGTGGTCCTGATTTTCTGCTTCACCAAAAACATGATCAGAGGAGCCCCGTTGACCCCTGTTTGGATTGCCTTGAACCAGGACAGATGGCATGTGACGTTGCTAGTTTTCTGCTTCACTAAAAACATGATCAGAGGAGCTACTGTGATGGCCTTGCTGACCCCTGTTTGGACTGCCTTGAACCAGGACAAATGGCGGGTGATGTTGCTGCTTGAAACTGATTGACAAGATCTGATGAGCGATAGGTTCAGGGTGATACAGCTGGGTGGAGTGATTTCTTACCCGGTGATTTCCTTGTTGTCTTGAAGAAGAATGTGAGCCTGATTGGTGGGAATGAAACAACATTTCTGCCGAGTCTTGGGAGCTGGAAGATGTCCTCCTGCAACATTCACAACGGGAAGCAAGTGCAATCCCACGGCTCTGCACTGCATGGTCCACTGGTACTGCTTGGTGGATGACTTTCCAAACTAAAATGCTCATTTTCGGGGGGGAGGGTTTTGTTCCAGATCCATTTGGCCCAACGGAGAGTTGGTTGGTGACGCCTGATCTCATTCCAGGCAAATTTAACAGGGAACTTGCCAGATGGTGAAAGGTCCCAAATTAGCCTATCAGGCCTGTCCGTTATTGCTATTGGGAGAGCGGAGATTGTCTGCATTGCTGTTGTGATAATAACATGCTAAATTTCCATCAAATTACGAGAAGCAGGCTGAGCGAAAAATTCTTTGACCGAAGCTTCTTTGAGGTGATTTGGGATGGTCGTGACAATTGCATTAGCAAGAAAGCCCCTACCCGTCCAGTTTTGGGACCAAATATTTATCTTTCCTTCTCCAATTAGCCATCTGGAATGGTGAATGAAGAACTGTAATGATCGAAAAATCTCTTTCCATGAGGAGGAAGAGGTTGACCCGTGTGATCCTTTTGCTGCAACTATCTTCTGAAGGTATCTTGTTGAGAAGAAGTTGACCCAAAGAGATTTACCCTGAAGGAGCCGCCAACCCATCTTAATCCTGAAAGTGCGTGTGGAATCTTCAAATGTTCTTATCCCGAGACCTCCTTCATGAAGGGGAGTGCACAAGCTCGACCATCTAACCTAATGGAACTTCCTGCCTTTTTCTGATGAGCCCCAAAAGAAATTTGCAATCACCCGATTGATAATTTTGGAAATGAATTTGGGAATGCTTATGGCCGAAAGCATGTGGATGAGAATACTGGACAAAACGTGCTTAATCAACACCAATTTAGCTGCTTGGTTGAGAAGTTTGGCCTTCCAACCATCAATTTTGCTGAGAATCTTCTGGATTAGCTAATGCAAAAGAGGGGTTGAACATCTTCCTTTTGTAAGGAGAACGCTAAGATACATGGTAGGGAGGAATGTCTGCCTGAATCCTGTCAGGTTATGCAGCTTGAGGATCTTGTTCCTGGTCGTTTTCTTTGGGGTTATGAACGATGTCTTAGATGCATTCACTCTTTGGCCAGATGCGTTTTCATATTGGGTGATGAATTTGAGAAGAGTTCGCACATTAGATAACCTGCCATTAAGAAATAAAATTGCA